>OZ014489.1:13982356-14582356 GCA_963965965.1 Trididemnum nubilum | reverse complement strand
GCCTGAAATTTGCAATCGGGGGAGGGGCTGTTTTGGGGGCTGGGGTGTTTAAAAATTTAGCGTTTTTTTTTGCAAAATACCTTAATTTTAGGGTTCTTTTGAAAAAAGTATTGCCTTGAAAACGTGGCATAAAAATTGGGAAGCATGTTTAAACTGGTTGCATAAATGGGCTGTGTGGAAGGTGGCTAATGATAAAAATTTTCTCCTCTTGTTTATTACATCTGGTAAATCTTAAAATCATATAGTTCAATAAAAATCACACGGAGTAATCGATTTTGTCTACATTTTATTGAGGAAAATAAATTGGGGGAGGGCTAATAGAAAAATATTTTAGAAAAGTGATTGGTTATTGACTAATATTGAGTAGCCCCCCTCCCAAACCCTATTCTTGAGTTTGAAATATATTTGTTGATGAAACCTATGCTAGCATTTTTACACAAGCGATCAAATTCTATTGCTTACCCTGGGCCATTTTTCAAAGTTTTCCATGAGTTGTGAGTTTTATTTTTAACAAATTAACCCACCCCCCCTGAATATATGTTTCAAAAGATGCTTTAAATCACTTTATAGTCCATTTCAGTGCGAAAAAAAAAGGTTCGGAAATGCTAAAACGTGGTATTTTCCTTATTCAGCATTGTGGTCGACTGGCCAATGAGAGCGGCCGGCCCCCTCTGGTCACGCTACTGCCTGGAGGTAGCACACTACATGGTTATTTGGACATGATATTATTTTGGATTAAAGTTTATTAGATTTTGTAGTCAAATTAAATGTTTTAAGTAAGTTATATGGTCCAAGCTTAGCAGTGTCTGTGGTCTCAACGAATGGCAGTAATGTTCAAAGCAAATAAAGTTATAGCAATGAATTTGAATAAAGAGGCTATTGAAATCAAAATTTGACTTTAATGCGACTACCGTACTTAACGAGTAATATCAGAAAAAGAGGCACGAATGTCGTAAAACCTTTTAAGTTAATTCATTGTGTAAAGTTCAATTTAGAGTATTTCAATCAAATCTTTGTGGAAGAGAGCACTTTAAGGTATGTTTTTAAATAAACACTGAAGATTGGGAAAAAGGAATTGATTTTGTTTTTTCACCAAAATCTATTCAGCTATTCCTGAACGGTACTTGTAAATATCCTTATGCAGTATTATTTTGTATCAAATCAAAATACTTGAGAAAACAATTAAGGCATGAAATTGGTATTTGGCTGTACAGAGTTGTAATTAACTTAAATTTAAATTTAATTTTTACTGCATCGACACTGTATCAAAAATTTAAATTTACTGCATCGACATAAAAATTTAAATTTATTGCATCGACACTGTATAGAAATCATCATTACGGTCGCTCATACTGTACGCTTAAATAATAATATTTGATTGCGTTAAATTGTTGGGTTTGAATTGATTTCAGCTATATGACTCCATTAAATTTTTTTGCTGTTGATTGTACATCGAAGTACTGTAAAATATTTTGAAAGTTTTCAAATCAAATCTTCTGGTCTCATTTGTTCTTAAATTTCAAACATGTTGAAACTGGTTGCATAAATGGGCTGTGTGGAAGGTGGCTAATGATAAAAATTTTCTCCTCTTGTTTATTACATCTGGTAAATCTTAAAATCATATAGTTCAATAAAAATCACACGGAGTAATCGATTTTGTCTATATTTTATTGAGGAAAATAAATTGGGGGAGGGCTAATAGAAAAATATTTTAGAAAAGTGATTGGTTATTGACTAATATTGAGTAGCCCCCCTCCCAAACCCTATTCTTGAGTTTGAAATATATTTGTTGATGAAACCTATGCTAGCATTTTTACACAAGCGGTCAAATTCTATTGCTTACTTTGGGCCATTTTTCAAAGTTTTCCATGAGTTGTGAGTTTTATTTTTAACAAATTAACCCACCCCCCCTGAATATATGTTTCAAAAGATGCTTTAAATCACTTTATAGTCCATTTCAGTGCGAAAAAAAAAGGTTCGGAAATGCTAAAACGTGGTATTTTCCTTATTCAGCATTGTGGTCGACTGGCCAATGAGAGCGGCCGGCCCCCTCTGGTCACGCTACTGCCTGGAGGTAGCACACTACATGGTTATTTGGACATGATATTATTTTGGATTAAAGTTTATTAGATTTTGTAGTCAAATTAAATGTTTTAAGTAAGTTATATGGTCCAAGCTTAGCAGTGTCTGTGGTCTCAACGAATGGCAGTAATGTTCAAAGCAAATAAAGTTATAGCAATGAATTTGAATAAAGAGGCTATTGAAATCAAAATTTGACTTTAATGCGACTACCGTACTTAACGAGTAATATCAGAAAAAGAGGCGCAAATGTCGTAGAAACTTTTAAGTTAATTCATTGTGTTAAGTTCAATTTAGAGTATTTCAATCAAATCTTTGTGGAAGAGAGCACTTTAAGGTATGTTTTTAAATAAACACTGAAGATTGGGAAAAAGGAATTGATTTTGTTTTTTCACCAAAATCTATTCAGCTATTCCTGAACAGTACTTGTAAATATCCTTATGCAGTATTATTTTGTATCAAATCAAAATACTTGAGAAAACAATTAAGGCATAAAATTGGTATTTGGCTGTACAGAGTTGTAATTAACTTAAATTTAAATTTAATTTTTACTGCATCGACACTGTATCAAAAATTTAAATTTACTGCATCGACATAAAAATTTAAATTTATTGCATCGACACTGTATCAAAATCATCATTACGGTCGCTCATACTGTATGCTTGAATAACAATATTTGATCGCGTTAA
Organism: Trididemnum nubilum; assembly: GCA_963965965.1. Lineage (NCBI taxonomy): Eukaryota > Metazoa > Chordata > Ascidiacea > Aplousobranchia > Didemnidae > Trididemnum > Trididemnum nubilum. Next base: position 14,579,588 of record OZ014489.1, on the reverse strand, counting down.
ATTGTTGGGTTTGAATTGATTTCAGCTATATGACTCCATTAAATTTTTTTGCTGTTGATTGAACATCGAAGTACTGTAAAATATTTTGAAAGTTTTCAAATCAAATCTTCTGGTCTCATTTGTTCTTAAATTTTATTGGAAAATAAGTCGACTTAATTTTATTCTTGCTTGGTAAATTTTGTGTTGTGTAAAAGTTAAGTCAATTGTGAAGCTGTAAATCAATACAGTACTCTAGCTGTATTAAGTTTTCAAAAATCCAGGTTTTTCATTGCGATATACCGTATAACCATAGTAGCTTTCAATAGCGTCGGAGCTATCATTTCCACTTTTTGAAATATGGGTAGCCTTGAAAAAGGCTGTTTTAGATTAAAAGTTTTCGTCCAGCTCTCGTCATGAATCTACGCTGGAATGAAGAAAAACTAAAACGCAGTCATATATATAGAGGTTGACTACATTGAAATGGCAATGGGTTGCTTTTATGAAGTAAATAAAAAATCACCTAAAATTATATAAAGTTAAATGCAAAAGTATTGAAAATATACAAAATTTCTTGTCGTTCTCTGATTGGTCAAAATTGGTCATTCTGGCAATTTGATTGGTGGAAAAGTATGGTTTCGGTTTCGTGGGAAAAGTGAAAAAAAAAATTAATGTGAAGTTTGGAGTGAATAAACGAATTCCTTTTGACGACAGAGAATAGGCTGTAAGGCATTGATCTAGGTTGCTTCCGGAACTGATAAATGGAATGAAGATCTTGCTGTAGCCAAAACGAAAAATTGTGCATCGTTGAAATGTTTGGCACATTGTTTGTTCTCTAATAAATGCTGTCCGATTGCAGAACCACAATAGACACTAGGGGTGCTAGTGATTTTGCATTGTCGATTAGGCAGATTTTTCGTTGGTCTTTTGTCACTTCCTATGCATCTCGGAATGTGTTGATTAATTCTGTCTTGCAATTTTTGGGAAGTTCGACCAACGTACCGACAGTCACAGCGGCACACGTATTGATATACGACCACACTTTGTTAAAGGGAGGGTAGAACATCTTTATCGATTGCAGGCAAATTTTTTTTTCTCAGTAAAAATAAAGCGAGGTTCAACAGCTTGGTAACATCGGTTGATAGCAATCTTGGTTTGCTTTTCAAATTCAAAGAAATTTTGCCAATCCAAGGGAGCTTCAAGTAAACTGGACACTTTTGCGGTCCTTCTTTTGGCTTACGGTTAAAAAACGCAATTTTCTTAGACATATGTCAAGTCTAAGAAAAGACATATGTCAAGTCTAAGAAAATTGCGCTTTTTAACCGTAAGCCAAAAGAAGGACCGCAAAAGTGTCCAGTTTACTTGAAGCTCCCTTGGATTGGCAAAATTTCTTTGAATTTGAAAAGCAAACTAAGATTGCTATCAACCGAAGCTGTTGAACCTCGCGTTATTTTTACTGAGAAAAAAAAATTTGCCTGCAATCGATAAAGATGTTCTACCCTCCCTTTAACAAAGTGTGGTCGTATATCAATACGTGTGCCGCAGTGACTGTCGGTACGTTGGTCGAACTTCCCAAAAATTGCAAGACAGAATTAATCAACACATTCCGAGATGCATAGGAAGTGACAAAAGACCAACGAAAAATCTGCCTAATCGACAATGCAAAATCACTAGCACCCCTAGTGTCTATTGTGGTTCTGCAATCGCACAGCATTTATTAGAGAACAAACAATGTGCCAAACATTTCAACGATGCACAATTTTTCGTTTTGGCTACAGCAAGATCTTCATTCCATTTATCAGTTCCGGAAGCAACCTAGATCAATGCCTTACAGCCTATTCTCTGTCGTCAAAAGGAATTCGTTAATTCTCTCCAAACTTCACATTAATTTTTTTTTCACTTTTCCCACGAAACCGAAACCATACTTTTCCACCAATCAAATTGCCAGAATGACCAATTTTGACCAATCAGAGAACGACAAGAAATTTTGTATATTTTCAATACTTTTGCATTTAACTTTATATAATTTTAGGTGATTTTTTATTTACTTCATAAAAGCAACCCATTGTCATTTCAATGTAGTCAACCTCTATATATATGACTGCGTTTTAGTTTTTCTTCATTCCAGCGTAGATTCATGACGAGAGCTGGACGAAAACTTTTAATCTAAAACAGCCTTTTTCAAGGCTACCCATATTTTAAAGAGAGGAAATGATAGCTCCGACGCTATTGAAAGCTATTATAACTATAATCAAATCACAGTTTTTGAGCATAATGCTCTTAATTAGTTTATTCTTACCAATGCTGGCATTGTTAATTTGTTCTTAATTTTTGAAAAAAAAGTTTTGCGTAATTATAAAATTGTTTTGGTAAAAATTAACCCAGACAATGGTAATTTGTATTGCAGTTAAATATTTAACAGAAGTTTGAGTAGCAAGACTTCATTCAAACATGCATAAAACTGAGCTTAAAGCTTTGACTGCTGCTCAGATATTCAGCTAAAATAACAAAACGTTTGTTTTGCTTTTGACAAAAATATTTTGATTAGAGACATTTTCGTCAAATTTTGACCAACCCAAAATTTTGACTTTGACTTATTATATCAATTTATATTGACTCAGGGCACCCAAACGTAATGTTAGTGTACGTTTGATGATACAATAACGCCCGGAAAAGTTTTTGACTTATGCGGGCCTAGACATAAGCCATTAATGGCATGGCCGCGAAAAATAAATCCGTTTTGTTAACTTTTAAATCATTTCTTTTTTTAGTATCTTGATTTTAATTACGAATTTAAATTTGATATTTAAAAAATGTTGACCTTCTCTTTTCTTATATTCGAGTTGGATTGTTTGTGTACAAACCTATTACAGTATTTCAATTTCAATCAATTAGGTAGAAAGTACGTCAAGTATCAATGGCAAACTTTGATCATGATCACTAACATTTATGACGGATTTATTCAAAAATAAAATTTTAATTTTGAATTCGACTACGTTGAAAATTTTTTGATGACTATAAATTGAATTCAAACATGCTAAGAATAATGAAGTCGATTTAATTGCAAGAACTCAAATTTTGACATAAATAAAATTGAAATTTTGGTTTTCAACAAAAGATCAATTTGGAATAAACTTCAAAGACTTTTATTGTTTCCAAAAATGCGTTTAAATGTTTAGCAGTTTACACATTAGCAGGATTATTAAATACATTTGTAAAGAATGGATTTGTAAAATTTGTAATTTTAAACAAAAAAAAACATTGCATTATTAAAATGTCAATGTTATTGACATCATCTTTATAGCATACTTTATTGTGATAACGTCGATGCTTGGCTTTGCCTGTCTTAAAGGAACCAAATTAGCCTCGGGGTACTTTAATAAAAAAACCAACGTTTGCCAGATATTAAGTTATTTTATCAACATTGCACCTTTTTCGACAAATAGTTAGAAATACCTGCAGAAGAATGAAGTTGGCTCTTTGGATTTTGTTGGCTGGTTTTCTGCCAGCCATTTTAGGTTTGTAAAAATTATTAATTTTTTTGTTGTTTGGAATAAAATAACAAAATAATTAGTTAAATAAACCCAATTAGAGCTTCCGATAAAGCAGTAGAGGAAGATTTATTATTTTTAGGGCAACAATGATGTTATTGTCCTTCTGATGAAAGCTACAGACTGAAAAATTAGCTACTACAAGCAATTAAAAAGTGGTCAGATTTTTATTCAATACAGGATAAGCGATAGAATTGTGCAATACAGTATTAAAATTGTTTATTTCCTGCTACAAAGCAAACAATCATGCCATACAAAGGACAATAAAAGACAAGAAAATCTTTTTCGCGTAGTTAAATGTCTATGTAAAATTACAATGGCCGACAGGGCTGCATGTCTCGAGACCGGTTTCAGTTTCGAGATCGATTTTTTGTGGTCACCGTCTCGGTACCGAGCTATCGTGGTAACGGTCTCGTAGCTTAAAATTGGTCTTGAGACCGGGTAGTTTTTTGTAAGTCAAGCAAAATAGTTTCGTGAAAAGCTAAATAGAGTGGGGTAAACAGTCTACCTTAAGGAAAATGTGCTGTTGTTGACGCATTAATGCAGAAAAAAAAAATTTTTTTTTGCTGTATGTGAGCACCGACTGAAGCTCTATCAACACACACATTTAGGATTTTGACAAGTTTGTACTTAAGCTAAAAATCAATTTTTAATTTAAAAAAAATTGGGCGTTTTATTCCGTATTTGGGGCAAAACGCCTACAGGGAGGCGTTTTACCCCATCCTTTAAAGAGGAGAGATGTTTGTACGTTGACTTTTGAAATAAACCCAAAAACAGTTTTAAACATGTCATACACCATTTTTGGGGAGTTGGTAAGGTAAATCAAGGCAAATATGCAAGAAAATAGACCAACATTTACATGGCCAGCAACAATTTATTTGGACAAAGAGGAGAGACAATTTTCCTAAAAAAACCCTTATTTTTAATCTAAAATGAAAAAGGCACATCTTTTTAAACGTTGGTGATGCCGTAATGTTCATGTATTAATAGTATTATACACCAATACCTAACTTACAATGTGTTTGTGCTACTTAATCCTTTCGGAGGGATGACGCGCGAAAAACTGCGTGGAGATCCATTTGTCGGGCCACATTCCATAAAGAGGAAAAGTCAAAAAATAGCTTACCGTAGAAGTTAAAAAGCAGGACGCTTTAGAAAAAGATAAGATCCTGCAAAGGGAGGGGTGTCCACATGCACTGCTTGAGGAGTTCTCGTTATGAATGATAAAAGTAACTAGATCAAATGAGGCTCTGATCATAGCAGCGAAAGTGGGAAAGTTTACAGCTTGTATACGGAAAAACATACTGATTGCACCGAAGGGACTGGAAAAACTTGACGACTCAGATGTAAGTGTGAAATATTGCATCTCCAAGTGTGCTACATCAAGTCTGGTTGTGGCTACGGAGGGGAAGAATGAGTAAAGGACCACAAGAGAAGGCACGGCACTTGGAAAAGAAGCTCCCGCTTTGGCTAGGAAATTAGCAATCTTATTCTGGCCAAAGACTACCAAAAACTGACAGAAACGTAGTCGGAGAGGAGAAGCAGTGGTCCGTAATAGCTTTCCAGAGAGGCTTTGCTAAGAAGTATTAAGGTCAAAGAAAAGCAAAAAACAACTTGGAAGTCCGTGAGAAAGAGGACCGACTGAAAGTAGCAGGTCTTGTGTGCTGACTGTTACATTACTCGTTAAGCCCATATTTTACAGCACGAAAACATTTTCTTCTCATAACTCAACTTTTTCTCTGAAAGTATACCATTACTTGAACACCAGGCTTCATCCTGATATGAATGTGCTTTGCCCTCCCGTTAAAATTGTCCACTCCCAAAACTCTTCCTTCATAATCTGTTATTCGCCGATCGAACGCGAAACTTTCGATCATGTTAATTTTCTTTTCAAGAATGCTAATATTGCTTATCAGAAAATAAAATCATATTCTTTGGCGAGCTTTTAAATTTGTACTCTCCCAAACTTTACTGTGATCGTAGCAATTTAACTTCATAGTGCCCCTTGGCCTCGTCTGTGCCTAGTAATATTGCTTCCACTTCTTTAAATCTTTGGATCTTCCAGGGCTCGGTAGCTCTCCCCAAGTATAAAGCGACGGATCAGCCTCTTATCCTTTTGGACCTAGTGGTGCTAGCGTGTATTCTTCTCGCTTCATATGAAGCATCACTGATTCCCTTTCCCTTTTGGCAGGCCTCATTGATGTGCACTGTCGGTCGGGAAAAAACTTTACGAAAGACATTATCACTCAAAAATAAAAAAAACTTTTTTATTCCAAGCTTAAAAAAAAATTTGCTGATGCTTTATTAATACAAATAGTGCATAGTTTTACGTAATCTGCAATGCTGGTGGTGAAGAGCTTCACTTTATTAATTTTCCTCTTTTCGGCCTCATTTGGCATTAACCTTTGCCTATTTATGGTAATACCATGGGCATTACCAGCGCTGGTGCGGAGAAAACTAATGCTTTTGCGTTAAAAATTGGGAATCTTGTCTCCTACTAGAAGCGCTCCCCGGTAATGCTGCCCCCTATTTAATATAAAATGCGCTTTGGCGTCGAATTTCAAGTTCCTTACTATTATTGCAATAAATTTTAATGCACTTAGAAGGGGTTATTTTTTGAAGTAAGAACGAAATTTACATGTAGAGGCGTTTTACCCCACCAGTAGCCATTTTTTGATTATGCTGAATTTCTTTTACCGGTCAATTGATCAAAAATAATAACCTAATCTTATATCAATCATGGTTTTCCCTCTCACTAAAAAGTATCAAAGTAATTATAAACCTTGAAGGCGATCAAATAGCTTATCAATTAACCCGTTATGCTTACTTAAAAAGAGTATTTTTAATCGTAATAAGGTTATTTTTAATCGTAAAATTTTTAATCGTAAAAGTTTATTTTTAATCGTAAAAGTTAAAAGATTATTTTTAATCGTAAAATTCACTACTCGTAAAAGGTTATTTTGAATTATTTAAATTTTAATCGTAAAAAGGTTATTTTTATTTAAATTTTTAAAGGTTATTTTTAATCGTAAAAGTAAAACGGTTATTTTTAATCGTAAAATTTACCTGCTTCTTTTTCCTTCACTTAAAGTATGGTCTAAAACATAGTTAGATAAAGAGAGAATAGTGTGGAAATAGGACGCCGTTACGCTCAATATGTGAGCTAACAATAGATAAAGGCTTCTTACCCCACTGGGATTTTTACCCCACCATACTATATTTTCTCGTTTTCTGCAGATTCAAAACGAGTTTTGTGCTGATTCAAAACAAACTAAATTTTGTACAGATTCAGAGCAATTAAATATCAGGGATTTTTTTGTGTTTGCAAGCAAAATTGCTACTTATTTGAGATTAAAACAAAAATTATGAGGGGAACACCATTTAAAAGGTACATTACGAAAGCAATCGAACAAACATTAAAATTCACAGGAGACATTACTAAAAGCAGACAAAAAAAAAAAGAAATTATCATTTGCATGCTTAAGATAACTGTTTTGCCTATTTTTAGGCTCATCAGATGATTTGCCTAAAAAAAAAGAAATTATCATTTGCATGCTTAAGACAACTGTTTTGCCTATTTTTAGGCTCATCAGATGATTTCAACTGTTTTGCCTATTTTTAGGCTCATCAGATGATGAGCCTAAAAATAGGCGAAACAGCTGTCTTAAGCATGCAAATGATAATTTCTTTTTTTTTTGTCTGCTTTTAGTAATGTCTCCTGTGAATTTTAATGTTTGTTCGATTGCTTTCGTAATGTACCTTTTAAATGGTGTTCCCCTCTCAATTTTTGTTTTAATATGTGATTACTGCACTCCACTCTGCTTTGGTGGATTTCAAATGCCACAACTTTGTTGTCCCTTTCTTTTAAATTTATTTGAGATTACAGAACGCTCCGCAAGTAACTGGAAAATTTTTTGGTAGTCGTTTAAGGCAGTTGAAAAAAGTCGGCCTTTTTACTTTAGCAATTTTATGATGTTGCAAAAGCAGCAAAAAAAGCCTTTATTCAAACAGACAGAACATTAAGAATTAAATAGGCTTACAAACATGGTCGCTAAAATTAACATCGAAGCTCTTAAAATTTAAGAACGAATTGAAAACAAGTGGGGCGGAAAATCGTCAAAGAGCTTGATTTTTTTAGCCGTATTGCAGCAACAGACAAAGTTTTTAACACAGATATCATTTTTTATTACACGCCAAACGTTTTTGACCATTTTTCAGGTCTTCTTTAAAGCAACATAATTACATGCTAACAGTTCAAACACAAACTAGCAAAATGAGCAACTTTCAAAACGGAATATAGTTTACCTCAACGTAACAAGTACGCTATTTTAACGTAACACTTGTACAAATTTTCAATTACGTGAAATTTATATTGCATGTACATTCAGAAACACACACACACACAAACATACTATGACAAGCTAACCTAATAAACATTTAGTAAGAAAGATGAACCATTAGTGTAGAGCTGTCTATTGAGTTGTGGGTTGCGTTTTTTTTATGAGCAAAGCTTTTGGTATCTTTGTAGCATGTTCTGAATTAGAAATGCGTAAAACTTTAAAACCATTCAAATCTGTATTGTTTAGCATGCAGTTTTGGCACATTTCAAGGTGATCACGAATTGCTGATTTTGTGGTGTTGTGGTGCAGATGTTCCTGAATCCTAGTGCCAAGATGTCGCGTAGTCATACCGATGTATGAAATATTCGCATTACGCAAAGAAGAAATAAATTTGTACATGGCATTCGACAATAAAGATAACGGAGTAGAACACTTTAGTTGAAAATACGATCCAGTTTTAAAACATGCATGATAAACACTAACATCAACATTAAATTTCGTTTTAACTAGAGCAGTTAGTCTTTTCGCAAACACTCGTGATGCTTTTCCAAAAAATGGTATTTAAATAGGAAAAAAATTGGGTTTATATTTATCCGGAGGGTTGTTTTGTCGTTTTTCAAACTTTTTTATGGTGTTATTTATTCACCTATCAGGATATCCATTGTTGCGAAAAATGTGGCGAAAACGCTTTAATTCCTGCTCATACAAATTGGTACTCAAGCATATTTTCTTAGCACAATGTAACAAGCACATAATTAAACTAGATTTCCAAGAATTCTAACACAGAGCATTAAGACTAAGTTGCAATCCAATATTAGTGGGTTTTCGTCAAATGCAAGTGTCGTAGCCAGCGTCATTCAGTTTTAATTGTTCATCTAGGAAAGGCAAATTCTTGCGATTTGTTTTTTTTTTTTTTTATAGTGAACTTAATGTCTTTGTGTTGTGAATTGAGATTAACCAAAAACTGCGAACAAGCGCTATCACTATCAAAAACAGCATAAATATCATTATGTACCGTAAAGACAAATTAGTTGAAATATTGCTGGAAATAGCAAAGAATTTCTCCTTTAAACAACCTAAGAAAAAATTGGCTAATGTACTGTAGGCCCGAGACACGAACCCAATGTTACAGCATCTATCTGTTTATCTGCTTGTACATGAATAAGTCTTGCGTTGTCATGAACATTAATTTGCGAAAAACATCTTTGTCAAACGGAATGGCATACGGATTGCCATTTGCATATTAACGATTTATCATAAGCTGTATAGTTTCAGAAAGTGGAATATTTGTAAATAACGATACAACATCAAAATCACTATGCGATACGAATTATTACATGGAAGTTGTTTCAAACGCTCAATGAAATCGTCAGTGGATTTTAACAAATAAGTGTCCGGAATGTGTGGTCTTAATAAATTATCCAGATATTAAGCTAACTTGCATTCAGGGTTCCAACCATGGATACAACCGGTGTAAGAGGTGTGTTATCTTTATGCACTTTAGCCAAACAGCATAGTTTACCAGGCTTTTTCCAACATTGAATTAAAGCAGCGTAGCCATCAATCTTCTCTACATATTTTTTGACGTAGTATGATATCATTTTTCTGTTTGAATAATTGGATGAAACGCATTATTTTGCAATTTAACTTAATAAATTTTGATCCGTCTTCTACTGTTTTGCCAAGTTTCAAAAAATAATTCTCAGCTTCCAAAATTGCTATACCATTTCTTTTGCCAAACTTGCTCCGCTTGATATCCGCATTTCTGGCTAATGATCGTAGAGTTCGATTTTCTTTTCTCTATTGAAATACCATTTTTTGGAAAAGCATCACGAATGTTTGCGAAAAGACTAACTGCTCTAGTTAAAACGAAATTTAATGTTGATGTTAGTGTTTATCATGCATGTTTTAAAACTGGATCGTATTTTCAACTAAAGTGTTCTACTCCGTTATCTTTATTGTCGAATGCCATGTACAAATTTATTTCTTCTTTGCGTAATGCGAATATTTCATACATCGGTATGACTACGCGACATCTTGGCACTAGGATTCAGGAACATCTGCACCACAACACCACAAAATCAGCAATTCGTGATCACCTTGAAATGTGCCAAAACTGCATGCTAAACAATACAGATTTGAATGGTTTTAAAGTTTTACGCATTTCTAATTCAGAACATGCTACAAAGATACCAAAAGCTTTGCTCATAAAAAAAACACAACCCACAACTCAATAGACAGCTCTACGCTAATGGTTCATCTTTCTTACTAAATGTTTATTAGGTTAGCTTGTCATAGTATGTTTGTGTGTGTGTGTGTTTCTGAATGTATATGCAATATAAATTTCAAGTAATTGAAAATTTGTACAAGTGTTACGTTAAAATTGCGTACTTGTTACGTTGAGGTAAACTATATTCCGTTTTGAAAGTTGCTCATTTTGCTAGTTTGTGTCTAAAATGTTAGCATGTAATTGTCTTGCTCTGAAGAGGATCAGAAAAATGGTCAAAAACGTTTGGCGTGTAATAAAAAATGATATCTGTGTTAAAAACTTTGTCTGTTGCTGCAATACGGCAGATAAAATCAAGCTATTTGCCGCAGATCTATACTTTAAATTAAGAGCAGTCAGTCACAACTCAAAATTTATTGGTTCTTATATAAAAAAAAAAATTTGTGCACATTAATTTATTGTCAAATGTCGATAACAATGAAAATGTTTTGTTTCTTTATTGACGCAAACATATCAACTACTTTAAAATTAGTAAGTTTTGTTTGCTTATGGTGTATAAGCTAAATGTAAAATGAACAGTAACGCAAATAGAAGACCAACAGAAGGCTTCAACTCTGCTTTTTTTTGCCAGATCACTTAAGAAATTTAATTCATGAATGCAAGCGCTCAAACGAGTCTTAGACTTGACCTGTAGGTAAAGTAAAAAGGCTAAAGAGGCTCAGCAATTTAATTCGTTTAAACGGCTTTCGAATCTCAGCAATTAAGTTCTTTCAAATCGTATAAAAAACGTGCGAAATATGATTCAATAGGCATAAAATGGCTAATTTTGTACCAAAAACTACAAAAATCGTCTAGCAACTTGGGCGGACCTCAGTCTCTGATACTACTAAGTAACACTATTTTACTCAGCATGACAAAGAAAAGATATTTTTTGGGTAAAAAATTTTATTATTTGGGTAAAGCCTTCTCCTTGCGCGCAAAAAGTTGCGCAAAAAATTGCAGTTGCGCGCAAAGAGTGCCCCCCCTCTAATCAAAAATCCTGGCTGCGTATTTATAGCTACGTATATACGGTACTTCAAATATACCATGAGCTTTTTATACTTTTTTTTGTATTTATTAATTAAGTTTTAGTCAGTTTCATTGACACGTAGTTCATTAAAAAACTAAAGTTGATAATACTGTACACCGATCTTCGAGAAAGAGGCATTAAGTTGTTGAAAGCACTCCTTAAAAATAACTTCAGAGAAAATCTTCATAAAATGACGTCGTCGAGATCTTTGATAACGTGATCACTTCGACTGAAGCAATTTGATCATTTAACTCAATTAATATAATCATAAAACCAACTTATGAGCAAAATTGAGCCTCCTAATTTTTTTTCAAGAAATCGAAAAAAGTAATGATGACGTCATTTTTCCGGTCTCGGTCTTGGTCTTGGTTTCAAACTTTGCCGGTCTCGGAAAAAGTCTGGGGTTTTTGTCCGATTTGGTCTTGACTACAGCCCTGATGGCCGATACCCGAAACAGAATTAGTCAATGTTTTGGGGTGCCGACATAACCATTACAGTAAGCTAAAATTGTAATAAAACCCAAATGACTAGTTTGATTTTGACAAAAAACGATTTTGGCAATTTTGGCGAAACAGTTTTGACAAAAAACTAAGTTTTGTCTACGAGAGTTGCTTGAATTTAATTTCGAAATGAGCAATTGAACCGATTAACAAGCTTTTTACGTTTGTGATACTTAAAAATATTTCACTGCAGCTCAAAGTGCTCGATGCTCAAGCATTGAGCGACATCATTGCGTAACTACGTACTACCTTCAGTTTGTAATTATGCAATTTTTGATGACGACGATCATGATACCTGTTAGTAGCTTTGAAGCTAGGAACCAAAAAACTTCAAGGTCCTCAACAAAAAAATTAGTTATGTTCAATTGCTCATATACCGCGTTTTGCCTCTATGCAATGTAATGACTTCTTGGTTTGAGGTTTTTGAAACAAGCCGCAATCTCTCCAGCATACCCAGTGGAGGAAGCACCGCACTATCTTATTTTAGGTGCTGAACCCAAGCAGAGAAGTTGCGAGTACCAATTTTACAGAGTTTGGTTTTATTTGGAATCAAAACCGGGTCTCTTTTTCTGTGGTCAACACTTTTGCTATTGTAGGGTGCCATGAACCTGGACGAAGAAAACGACAAATTGATATTAATCAACTAGTGGTCGAGGTTGATCGAACTGTTTTTCTTCGTGATTTCTTTGTCGAATGCATGAGAGAAATGGTAAGTACCATAACAGTGTATGTTGCAGCAGCGCAGTAACTAACAGCAAGTTAGTAGATTTAGTATGTGTAGTATTATTAATTGCAATGTTGTTTTTACGAGGTATGTGGCTACTTAGAGAATTCGACAGTTATGGTTATCATTCACCAATCACCATTTACAGTATTATTTTCTCGAGTCAGTTAATTCAAAAAGGAAATTCTGCGGCGGTTTTTCACAAAGCGACAGGAAATGTGTAAAAGAAATTTATGGCCTTTGAGTCAAACGGCCGCGAAGGGACCAGCCTTTGCGGTCCTTGAGTTTAGCCATTCTCCATTGAAAACTCCAACGGTGAACTTGAAAATTATTTTGAATCTACTGCACTTTAAGATCAGTGAGATTACAACAAAACCTTAATAACTGGTATTTTATTATCTTTCTACCATTTTTAGAGACTAATCGTTTAAAAATTGGAATTTGGTTGCAGGCTGGAGATATTGGGACGTGGGAGAGTGTTATTGGCGCTATTTTGGATACACAGTGGTTTTTGAACAGTGCGAATAATTACTGCAGGTAAATTTCATTCTGTAAGAACAGCTGCTCTATGGTAATTTTTCAAAATCAGAAAGTTTTCTGCAGAACCGAGCAGTGATTGATTGGGTAAAGATGCAATTACACATTTATTATAATAACTGTGTAAAGTCATTAAGTCGTTGAATATTATCTCTAAAAGTGATAATACGCTCTTTTTTAAAAGAATTTAAAGTAAACACTTGCTGATGGAGCAGTGCTATTCAATTCTCATTGCACAGTTTTCCATGAAACTGTATTGATCTCTGAAATTTTAAATACAGTAAACTTCATATGGACTTTAACTCTGTTTTACCAAAGGAGGGGAGGGAGGGGGGAAAAATGCCCTCGTACAATTTTTAGTGATGAATTTCTATAAAAACAAATAGTTTTATCAAACTAATTTGACTTTGAGTCAATTATTAAATTTATTCACAAAAAACTCCTGAAAAATTAAGGTTGCTAAAGCAAGGGGAAGTTTCCCAATTTTGAGGTTTGCCGAAATAACTTTCCGAAATCTAAACATTTTTTCCAATAAAACGACGTAATAGGATATTTTTGTGATCCAACTACTTTGACTTGGGCATTTTATGTTTAGTATCAAAAGAAAAATCTAGGTACAAAATATGAATTGCTTATGACGTCATTTTTCATAAAGTTGGCTCTGACGTCACTATAATGGCGCTTTCTACTCAAAACCAGTTTTTTTGAAACAGCTTTGGTAAATACCATTCCGCATGACAAATTCGGTATTTTCATTATTTTTGTTTAAGGAGTTAAATAGCGAGGGCATTTTTTCCCCTTGTTTGGAATGCGTCGGGCAAATACTGCAGGTCGTGTAAATTAGGATCAAAAGTTATAAATGTAATCTCGCGTTGGACTCATTGTCAAGCCATTCGAAGTCATTTTTAGAATAAATAATTCATATTAACTTGACCAGTCATCAAAGCTGTAGAGTCTTTATTGGCAGGCAATTCCACATTAACTACTGTTTATCTAGGGCAGATACTGCCAGCGACTCCGTAATTTGTTGGCAAAACAGGCTTTCTCAGCTTCTGCGATCCGATTCTAGATTACTTGCTCCTGCCCAAGTTTGTATCGAGCGGTTTGCAGACAACGTTGCAGGTAACTGAAGATTATAAGCTTATTATAAAGGTTGTCAGTAGCTGGTTGAGATCTAACTCTCGATATAAAGTTGAGATAGAAATATTAGCATCTCAGTAGTTTATACTCTCTCCATTGTTACTGATAAGGTTTAGTTACGTTTCAGGTAGATTTACTACTGTAGCAACTGAAAATATAAGTTGACCGCCTCTAGAAGACGCTGCTTTGGTTCTACAAACACGTTTTAAAGCTGCTTTTCCAATAATTTGTTTAAGTACAATTTTGAGAGTCTTTTAAAAGCGGTGTAAGCCATTTTATCAATACAAAGGTTGAAAGAAAGTTGCTAATGCAATTACAATGAAAACCAAATTAAATATCGGTTAAAATAATTCTTGTTCATTCAAAAGGTCAAGCTTTAAATCTGTACCAGAAATTTTATTGAAATCTCAGCTGACATTTGATCATTTGAGAACTTCTACTTACTGTTTAGTCACATGTTGCTATAGCTTGATGTTGTCCATTAATTTGCAATCAACGAAACGAGTTCACATAAATATTATTTTATGTGTTCAACCTGGCAAAAAAACTGGCAATTAATACTTACAAGAATATTTAAGGTTGAATATGACTGTTTTGAATTTTTTTCAAATTTGCACCCTCATCGTTGTTAATAATATTTGTTGTTTCATATTTTTGCTTCAAACTTATCAATCTATGTTTATAGACTGTTATCATGTAACATTCTTTAATTGTCGCTTGTGCTTCGCATGTTCCAGCAAACATTTTTTTTTGTGGCGCTTAAATCTTTTCCATAATATTGTAAACTTACAAAATAATAAAGATCAACTTTTTAATAATTGAACGACTACCTAAAAATGTCTCAGATTAGCTTTCTGAGTCAATTATGTCTATTCTCATGTCCCATTTTTAATCCTGTGGCTGCAATACTGTTTTTCATAAAAGGGTTATAATGCTTATCAAATATCAAATTAAATCTTCGGTAAAGAGCTTGATTTAATCAGCCATATTGCAGCAACAGACAAAATTTTTAAAACAGATATCATTGTTTATTACACGCTAAACGTTTTCGACCATTCTTCTGGTCCTCTTCAGAGCAAAATAATCACATCCTATCAGTTTAAAGACAAACTAGCAAATGAGCAACTTTCAAAATAGCAATATAGTTTACCTCAACGCAACAAGTACGCAATTTTAACGTAACAATTGTACAAGTTATGCAGTGACATGAAGATGGTATCTCATGTACATTCAGAGAGAAGAAAAAAAAAGAAAAACGCTCACAAACACAAAAACATAATAGTACATGCTAACCTAATAAACATTTAGTAAGAAAGATGAACCATTAGCGTAGAGCTGTCTATTGAGTTGTGGGTTGTGTTTTTTTTTATGAGCAAAGCTTTTGGTATCTTTGTAGAATGTTCTGAATTAGAAATGCGTAAAACTTTAAAACCATTCAAATCTGTATTGTTTAGCTTGCAGTTTTGGCATATTTCAAAGTGATCATGAAGTGCTGATTTAGTGGTTTTGTGTTGCAGATGTTCCTGAATCCTAGTGCCAAGATGTCGCATAGTCATGCCGATGTATGAAATATTCGCATCACGCGAACAAGAAAATTTGTACACGACATTAGACAATAAAGATAACGGAGTAGAACACTTTAGTTGAAAATACGATCCAGTTTTAAAACATGTATAATAAACATTGATATCAACATTAACTTTCGTTTTAACTAGAGCAGTTAGTCTTTTCGCAAACACTCGTGATGCTTTTCCAAAAAACGGTATTCCAATAGTGAAAAGAAAATCGGGTTCATATTTATCCGGAGGGTTGTTTTGTCGTTTTTCAAACTTTTTAATAGTGTTATTTATAAACCAATCAGGATATCGATTGTTGTGAAAAATATGGTGTAAACGCTTTAATTCTTGCACATATAATTCGGTACTCGAGCATATTTGCTTAGCGCGATGCAACCAGCACATAATTAAGCCAGATTTCCAAGTATTCGGACACAATCCATTAAAATTAAGCAGCAATCCAGCATTAGTGGGTTTTCGCCAAACGCAAGTGTCGTAGCCAGCGTCATTTAGTTTTATTTGCACATCTAGAAAAGGCAAATTCTCGCGATTTGTGTTTTTTTCTAAGGTAAATTTAATGTCTTTGTGTTGTGAATTGAGAATATCCAAAAACTGTGTACAAGCGCTATCACTATCAAAAACAGCGTAAATATCATCTATGTACCGTAAATACAAATTAGGTAAAAGATTGTTACTATTAGCAAATAATTTCTCCTCTACACAACCTACTGTAAGAAAAAATTGGCCAATGTAGGCCCGAGACACGAACCCATTGTCACACCATCTATCTGCTTATACAATTTGTACTTGTACATGATTAAGCCTTGAGTTGCCATGAACATTAATTTGCGAAAAACACCTTTGTCAAACGGAATGGCATACGGATTGCCATCTCCATACAAACGATTAATTATAAGCTCAATAGTTTCAGAAAGTGGAACATTTGTACAGTAAATAACGATACAACATCAAAACTCACTATGCGATACGAATTTAATACATGGAAATTGTTTTGAACGCTCAATGAAATCGTCGGTGGATTTTAACAAATAAGTGTCCGGAATGTGTGGTTTTATTAAATTATCCAGATACTTAGCTAACTTGTATTCAGGGGTTCCAACCATAGATACAACCGGTCGAAAAAAAAAAACAAACCACGCAGAAAAACCAAAAAAACCAAGCAGGAAAAACCAAGCAGTTTATTGCCCGAACTGTATTGGTAATTTAAGTAAAAAGGAACTTAATCTACACAAAATGAATGCACTGAGGTTTGGGTTGAATCATCCGATCTTGCCAGAAAGAGTCCAATAAGATAAAATCAAGACAAATTTAGAAAAGTTAGTTTACACCTTGAAGCGAAATACTGACGTTACATTTAATGAAGAACTTAGAGATGAATTCAAATTTTTGGTAAAGCGTTTCACAAATGATGCTGAACGCGCTTGCTCTGAGCGAGCTAACCAGTCCCTCCATCGGACTCTGCGATCATTAGCTAGGAATGCGGATATCAAGCGGAGCAAGTTTGACAAAGAAAACGGTTTTGCAATTTTGGAAGCTGAAGATTATTTTTAAAAATTGACAGAATAATAGAAGACGGATCAAAATTTATTGAAGTTAAATTATAAGATGATACAATTCATCCAATTATTCAAAAAGAAAATTCAATAGCATACTACGTCAAGAGATATCTGAGGAAGGATGATGATTACACTAGCCTAATCCCATCTGGGAGTAAGCCTGGTAAACTATATGGTTTGGCTAAAGTGCACAAAGACAACACTCCTCTTCGACCGTTTGTATCTATGGTTGGAACCCCTGAATACAAGTTAGCTAAGTATCTGGATAATTTAATAAAACCACACATTCCGGACACTTATTTGTTAAAATTCACCGACGATTTCATTGAGCGTTCAAAACAATTTCCATGTATTAAATTCGTATCGCATAGTGAGTTTTGATGTTGTATCGTTATTTACTGTACAAATGTTCTACTTTCTGAAACTATTGAGCTTATAATTAATCGTTTGTATGGAGATGGCAATCCGTATGCCATTCCGTTTGACAAAGATGTTTTTCGCAAATTAATGTTCATGGCAACTCAAGGCTTAATCATGTACAAGTACAAATTGTATAAGCAGATAGATGGTGTGACAATGGGTTCGTGTCTCGGGCCTACATTGGCCAATTTTTTCTTACAGTAGGTTGTGTAGAGGAGAAATTATTTGCTAATAGTAACAATCTTTTACCTAATTTGTATTTACGGTACATAATGATATTTACGCTGTTTTTGATAGTGATAGCGCTTGTACACAGTTTTTGGATATTCTCAATTCACAACACAAAGACATTAAATTTACCTTAGAAAAAAACACAAATCGCGAGAATTTGCCTTTTCTAGATGTGCAAATAAAACTAAATGACGCTGGCTACGACACTTGCGTTTGGCGAAAACCCACTAATGCTGGATTGCTGCTTAATTTTAATGGATTGTGTCCGAATACTTGGAAATCTGGCTTAATTATGTGCTGGTTGCATCGCGCTAAGCAAATATGCTCGAGTACCGAATTATATGTGCAAGAATTAAAGCGTTTACGCCATATTTTTCACAACAATCGATATCCTGATTGGTTTATAAATAACACTATTAAAAAGTTTGAAAAACGACAAAACAACCCTCCGGATAAATATGAACCCGATTTTCTTTTCACTATTGGAATACCGTTTTTTGGAAAAGCATCACGAGTGTTTGCGAAAAGACTAACTGCTCTAGTTAAAACGAAAGTTAATGTTGATATCAATGTTTATTATACATGTTTTAAAACTGGATCGTATTTTCAACTAAAGTGTTCAACTCCGTTATCTTTATTGTCTAATGTCGTGTACAAATTTTCTTGTTCGCGTGATGCGAATATTTCATACATCGGGATGACTATGCGACATCTTGGCACTAGGATTCAGGTACATCTGCAACACAAAACCACTAAATCAGCACTTCAAGATCATTTTGAAATGTGCCAAAACTGCAAGCTAAACAATACAGATTTGAATGGTTTTAAAGTTTTACGCATTGGTAATTGAGAATATGTCACAAAGATACAAGAAGCTCTGCTCATAAAAAAACACAACCCACAACTCAATAGACAGCTCTACGCTAATGGTTCATCTTTCTTACTAAATGTTTATTAGGTTAGCATGTACTATTATGTTTTTGTGTTTGTGAGCGTTTTTCTTTTTTTTTCTTCTCTCTGAATGTACATGAGATACCATCTTCATGTCACTGCATAACTTGTACAATTGTTAAGTTAAAATTGCGTACTTGTTGCGTTGAGGTAAACTATATTGCTATTTTGAAAGTTGCTCATTTGCTAGTTTGTCTTTAAACTGATAGGATGTGATTATTTTGCTCTGAAGAGGACCAGAAGAATGGTCGAAAACGTTTAGCGTGTAATAAACAATGATATCTGTTTTAAAAATTTTGTCTGTTGCTGCAATATGACTAATTGAATATCAAATGATTAGATGATATAAAAAAGTCGGCAGCGTAGCCAAATGAATAAAGGCGTCGTTTTTTACGACAACCCTTGATTGCATGATTGGGGTTCAACCCCCATCCTGTTCACGTAATTGCGTTCTTAGATAAGATGTTTTAAGATATTTTTCTCAGCTTGGTGGTTTCAGCAACATATTCAGTGAGCAAGAATTCAAAAAAACCCACAGTAACAGTGGATCATTGGAAACTGCTAAGCAGGTGTGGATTTCTCCAAGGACGAAGTATAGTCAATGCAATGAAAAGCGTTTAAATTGTCTAGTAGATATAGCCAAGTTATACAGGGTGAGCCAAAAGTAGGTGAACAGTAAAAAAAAATTAGATGTAACATAATAATAGAAAAAGGTAAAATTAAATCAACTTTTAGTACTAAAATTGTAATTATATACCACAAATAACATAGTTGTAACAAAGTTAAAATGAACAATTGGATTAATGTAACCGAGGCATAAATCTATTTCATATGCCGTCCACCTACTTTTGGCTCACTCTGCATTTGATAGTTTCTTGCATCGATTTAACAACAATATATGCCTTAAACCTTAAAAGGGCAAGTAATGTACTATTGTATATAACATTATTAGCTTTATAACTGCTGTAATAAATATTATGAACTTCTACTCACAAAATCTAATTTTGCTACCAACTGCTTAGATTGCAACTTTTTAGGATCCCAATCGCAAGGTAATGTGAGGAGTGGACGCGGAAAACGACAAGCCCCGGACTCGGAAGGTATCCAATTAAATATATTACATTATATACTGAGGGTTAATACCCTAATACAGCACCTTGATTGGTTTGGGTTCCTAATTTTCTTTCGTTTTGTTTTCAAAACCAAACGAAAACACGGTGCAAGAAAATTTGTCATGAAAAAGAGTTAACGAGCAACAGTAAGCCGATTACAGCAACAGTAAGCCAATTACTGTGAGTTCTGAAGGAGTTTTTTAAACTCTGTAGCTAGTGCTCTGGTGGGTCACTGAATTTCAAGTTGCAAATCTATACGCAAATTTAAGTCACATACAAAACTTATTACAATAGATGTATGAGTTTTTCAGTTTTAAACGTCAAACTCGTTTGGCGCACTCGTTAACCGTCTGACTCGTATACGAGATCACAGCTGATTCGAACCTGCAGGGGCTGCATTTTCAGGCAAAATTTGAGAAACTTGAAGAATAGAATTGTAAAGTAGCTCAAAATAGCGTATAGGTCTGTAAATTGTAAGTCGCTCGCAAGCCACCTGAGGACAACTCGATCGGTTATCATTCAAGTTTTTGCTTTGCCCCTCGTCTATTTTTTAAACAAGCTACACTGATGACTTTGACTAATCGACTTCGAGTTTTGAGTTGAGTCAAACATATAATTTCGAGTCAGATAGACTTGCGAAATTGAGTCAGTTTGAAATACAAAATTGCAGTTCATCAACCGTTTTTATAATTGAAATTCTTTTGTATCTGTAGAAAGATGCACAGACTTTTTTTCGAACTCTCCTGCAGTGAGGATGTTCACCCTGTGCATTGATGATGCTGTGGAGTTGCCGATAGGGAGAAGAGAAGTGGATTTTCCGTCTGTGTCGCAGTATATGGCTGAAGATGTCATTTGCAGGTAAGAGACTGCGCTTTTATGACTTGCTGGAAAACTGTTCAAACGGTTTATAACTCTGATACAGTGACACGGAGATAGGCCCTGCAAAATTATTATACAAACCCAGTAAACTTATTTGATTATTTATTTACAGTACAATTATATTTCGTGAGTTCAATTGCTTGGGCATAAATAGATTGTTAAGAGTTTCTTTCCAATTTCGGGGTCTAGGGTTGATCTTTGTATCATTTTGAGAATATTTTGAACTGGCCCTTTGTGTAATCGGTAACCATTGGCATGGTTATGCTGGTCAGGTCTTGTAGTTCAATCTTTTGCATTTGCTAATTACGGAAGTTTTGTTTTCTTTAGTTCAGAGCTTATGGATTGTGGCGCAAACCAAATGGAGACTATATCAGGCGGTGATCCAAGTGTTCCTGAGTGGTCGTACTTGTTTGAAGCTGTGACCAGAGGTGATTCCCCGGTTC
Organism: Trididemnum nubilum; assembly: GCA_963965965.1. Classification (NCBI taxonomy): domain Eukaryota; kingdom Metazoa; phylum Chordata; class Ascidiacea; order Aplousobranchia; family Didemnidae; genus Trididemnum; species Trididemnum nubilum. The sequence continues at coordinate 14,558,355 of OZ014489.1, read as the reverse complement.
GAGAATCAGTCGCAATTTGCAACAACAGGTTTTTTCCGTTGCAATTTGACAATCGTAAGTCGATTTTTGAATCTTATTTTGTTGTTGTTTTAGCTACTCTTAAGTTCTCAAGCGAACTGCATAGCAATTGAAGTTAGTTCAAAATTTAGCTTGCGATCATGCTACGTCATCCATACCGTACCGAAACTAGCACTAGTACCACCGTAGGATTATGCTTTTAGTTGCTTGCTTATTAATTAGTTACAACTATGAAACGTTTTCGGCGTCTCTTGGTGCGCCATCATCAGAATCCAATGCAAATATGTTTATGAGCGCGCAATAAAAGATGCCAAGAACGCATAGGCGTAGCCAGAGGGGGGCGCAAGGGTCCAGGCTCCCCCCAGTTGAAATGCTACCAATAATAAAAATGTCACAAAAAAAGTTTTGATTCTTCAGTTTCAGTTTTTTAACATCTTTGCGTACTACAGTAATTAACAATAATATTGATTCAGGGGTCCCATGCCCCTTCATTTTCATTTTTACCAACCAATTTAAATGGGCCCCCTACAATAACATTTAAATGGCCCTCAATTTAAATGAGCTACCAACAATAATATTGATCCAGGGGGCCCATTTAAATGGTTCCAATTTAAATTGGCCCCTAACTATAATACTGACCCAAGAGGCCCGTGCCCTCTCAATTTAATTTTTCCAACCAATTTAAATGAGCCCCCTACAATAATTAAATGACAGCCAATTTAAATGGGCCTCCAACAATAATATTGATCCAGGGGTCCCGGGCCCCTTCAATTTAATTTTTGCAAACCAATTTAAAAATGCCCCCTAGAATAATATTTAAATAGCCCCAATTTAAATGGCCCCCCAACAACAATATTGATCCAGGGGACCTGGGCCCCCTCAATTTAATTTTCCAACCAATTTAAATGGGCTTCCTACAATAATATTTAAATGGCCCCCAATTTAAATGAGCTCCCAACAATAATATTGATCCAAAAGGCCTGGACCCCTTGATTTAATTTTTGCTAACCAATTTAAAAATGCCCTCTATAATAATACTTAAATTCCCCTAATTTTAATTGGCCCCACCAACAATAATATTGTTTCAGGGGCCCGGGCTCCTTCAATTTAATGTCTATCAACAAATTTAAACGTATAACCCGAGTGAAATTAAGGTTGTTATCTTAAAAGTTGCTGAGGCCCTCATCTAACCTTACGAACGTAATGCAATAACCATTAACCAAGGACAGATTTAACATATGGCTCAAAGCCAAGGGCCCCGCATTCAGATAAAACTTTTTTTGGTCTTTACCTGCATTCGGCAGAAAAATGTAGCAAAAACCTTAAACAGCCAGGAGCTCAGCTCAATATAAATCCGGCCCGAGCAATAACATGGTGTGTAAGCGTAGCTATTAACTGTACGTACATTTTTCAACAGCAATTTTCAATAACAGTTTTTATGCAACAAAATACTTTTGAAAAAAATTTGCTGCAGTAAGGGAAATGCTCATTGAATAATTTTTTGAATTGAGAGAGCCTGGGATCCCTGGCTGTATATGTACTCCTATTACTGTTTGTTTTCATGACAAAACAATAATCGTTAAGAAAAATATTCAACTGGATTGTTATTTAAATTGCTAAAATATTGCAGGAGGCAATGCACATTACTTCTACCTACCTGAGCCAAATCACTTACAAAATTTATCCCCAAAATGCAAGATCTTGAAGGTATTTTGGACTTAAATTGCAAAGAAAATGAGGACTGAACACCTTAATTTTTTCATTTGGCTTTCAAATGTTAAAAATCTAGTGCTTTTAAATGGCTCTGAATACGTGCGAAATAAGATCCAATGATATTAAAAATTACGAAAAATCGACCAGCGGCTATGGGCTTGGTCTCTAGACCCCCATAGTCTCCGGCAGCTGGAGGCTCCGCCCAGACCCCCGTCTGTGATACGTTTGAATTACAGTAAACTTCTTTACTCAAACACGTCTCCCAATTTAGACATTTTTGCAATTTAACGATTGGTTTAAGCCCTCAACTTTGAACGAGTTCCTAGTTACGAGCCAACACCAGGCCACGGCTTCTGGTTTTCCATTCTACGATACTTTTCCCCACAAAAAATCCTCTTTCGAAGTTTCTGATGATTTTTGGTTTAAGCTCCACCCCCCAATCAATAATCCTGGCTACGCACGCCTATGCAAGAACGTTTGCAAATTGTGATTAATAAATTGATGAAAAATTTAATACTTAATCATGTTGTTCTGCTAGCACTAAATTTGCTACAATGTTTGAAAACCACCTCTCAACTCTACTGAACTGTATTACTGCATTTCTAAATTAATTTTCGAACACGATAAAAAGTAACTATTAGTCAGCCTACTTGGAGATGTTTCGTTTGGTGTAAATCTACAGTTTTACTAAGAAAAAGTTTCAAAATAAAATATCACTTAACAATAGAAGCTATTTTTTTCGCAAGATTTTAAAATTTCTATATTTTCTTTAAACTTCCACAAAATAAATAAATTAAACTTCCATAAAATAAATTATCTTATTTGATAGGCAATAAAAGAATATGGCACTTGACATTAATTCCTTCCATTCGAAACATGAACTTAGGTTACTGGCTTGGTACTTGTTGTTTTTTTTAATCGTTAAGATAAAGTACGATTATTTTAGAGCCAGCATAAAAGAACAATATAAAGCGAAGTTCATGCCCGGCAATACAAGATTACTGCTAGTGCTAAGATTGGTTTTCAGTAAAAGTTTATTTTCTAATCTAAAGTTTATAGTTTCATGACTCTGCCTCACGAGTCATTTCACATTTGTTTGCAAACAAATGCTGTATATTTTTAGCTGGTGATTGTAACGATTGGAGTATACTTGGATTAGCTGCATTTGTGGAAATGGCGGAACTCGAACTCGCAACAGAGTTTGTCCTCCCAGATTTACAGGAGAACTACGTCAAAGAGAGAGATGCACGGAAGATAACTGCGTGACAAGTTTCATGGAGGTTTTAAGAAGAATTTTCTTTTTTCGACAAATTGCTTAGCTTCCTAATGACTTTAGTGTAAGTTACCCTGGTTGAAAATTAACAGTATCAAAAGCTTTTTGCATGTCAAAAATTTTTCATTTTTTAAGTTTTCCGCCATACTTTGCCATTACCATTCTAATGGTAAAAGCCAATCATTCGAATAATTTTATGCCTCCGCATTGAAAAGACTTTGCTGCATGTTTATCTTTTTGATTGCCCTTAAAACTACTTAATTTCATCAGGTTAGGCCACAGATATTCCACCAATGTTTTCAGTCGCTATTTAACATGGCATCGTATTACATAGCTGCTACATACAACTGGTACTACATTTTTACATGATAGTTTATCTTCTTTTTTAAACAATTTATTATAGAAAAATTTGAATTGGATTTAGTAAAAAAAACATTTACTTTTCACTTCACAGTCATGACGTGCATAGGTACAAATCAGGAGACATGAAAGTGTCCTAGGGTTTTCAAGTCAAGACACCACTAGCAGGTTCTGGTCAAGCTACTGTCCAGCTGCACCTTCTGTGTAGTTTGACGGACTAATTCCAAGTCTATCGCATATTTTTGTGCCCAAATTTGCAAGGCTTTATATGGCATACACTGTAAAAAAATGACAATTTCCACCCTTGCATGTGGGTGGAAATATCTCAAATGGGTGTTAATAATCACCTATTCCAAGTAATGGTGGAAATTTAAACCTTAAGGCGGAATTTCCATCTGTAGCCGGAAATACATCATTGATAGGGTGGAATTAACTTCGTTTTCTGCTAAAGTGCTATGCAAAATGGTGGAAAGAGGTGGATTTAGCTTTAGGGTGTACATATTTCCACCTATATTTTCCACCCAGTTAAGATATTTACACTCTTTAGTTTTGCTAAAGGTGGATTTTTCCATCTCTGTTTTTTATAGTCAAATAGTGGGTATTTTACCTCTCAGTAGTAGACATATCTACCCTGCAAAAATTACAATGGTTGCAATTTATACCTTGTTTACAACAGGAGGATTTCATTCTTAATTGCTATTCTCATGCAGTTCAGAGCGAGGTTAAAATTGAATCGCAGTTAACTTGCGTTGCTGTCCACTGCAGCACCTTTTTCTATGAAAGTCAATGTAAATGGAAAGTTTTTCACAAATATTTCAAGCAGCTCATTTAGTTTTTTTTTAAATGTGTAAAATTTATTAAGCGGCTCCATAAATAGACCTTATGATCAACCTCTTCTTGGGCTCCATAACACCAAAAGTTTGAGAATTCCTGCTGTAGACTAGCCTAGTGGTTTCCAACTGCCAGTCCGCATAAAGTTTATTATCAAGCTGTGTATACGATTGCTTTGTTTAAGTTTCAAAAGAGGCATGGGTTTGCTAGTAGGCCTATCTTCAAAAAAGGGTGCATCTCAAAAAGTTAGAACCTCTGGTCTAGCTGGTGCAGTTGGGGGATATTTGTAATTAAAAGGGCATTTGCAGCAAAAAGAGACCGTGAATCATTGTGATGTAACAATTAAAATGACTACAATCAAAAAATTAGAGATTAAATAGGCTAACGTTCCAAATTCTTTCCTACCCCTACATCACACATTGGTACTTATATACATCAAAAATATATGCCTAGAACATGCACCAGGCCTGGCGCCAGGACAGAGTGACTGGGGGGGGGGGGGGGGGGCAGAACTAAATTTTGGGGGGCACGAGAAGTTTATTTATGTGAATTTGAGAGGGGCACGGGGCACGAAAAAATTATCCCAGTCTGGATCAAATGAAGAAGGTGAAGACCAAAGAATCAAAGGGATTTTCCGCTTGAAATCGAGAATTCAAGCGGTTTCTCCGGCCGAAAACAGGTGATCTCTAAAAAAAATGTCTTCATCCCAAAAGTGTCATGAAATCCGGTTTTAGTCCACAAAATTTACGAAAATACCAGTGGCAGACACCAATTTGGGCTTTAATTTGCACTCCAGCAGCCCCTAGCCTGGAAATTTCTTCGGGAAACAGTCCTCGCTTGGGGGGGCACAATTTTTGTTTGGGGGGCACAAGCAGTCATTTGGGGGGGCACGGCCCCGGTGTGCCCCCCCGTGGCGCCGGGTCTGACGTGCACTAGATAAAACCCATGCCAACATTAAAATCAAAACAGAAAATATCACTGGTTATGCAATGTAAGTAAGGGTTAACCAGAATTCGATTTAAATCAGGAGCGAAACCACGAGGTTAGAACCCTTTTAAGTTCACCCGAATCCCTTTAAAACTTTAGGCTAAATGTGCAAAATACAAAAAAAAATTTCGACTTCATTAGTAAAGTGCATGGGTGACAAGCTGAAGGAACAATTAATTTTTTCACTTGGCTAAATCTTACAGTCTTAGCAATTAGTTTTCTTGAATTGCTCTAAAACATGCTTGATGTCTGATGTCATCGAAATGACTTTAAAAAAATAATAATAATAATTTGATAATATTTGCAATAAATAGCCTATCGGTACACTTGCAACTCTTTGCTTGCACATAATAATAATAATAATGATGTAGTCATTTGTATAGCGCCGTTTCCTGCAAGGTAGCAGATCAAAAGCGCTTTACAGAACAAATACAGTTCAACAACATGAAAGAGTAGCACACTAAGTCACAGGCAACTAAAATTTTGGTACACTATAGTTGGCATATCGTACACTTGTGTGAAGAAGAGTACTAAGAGGGAGACAAAAGTGAAAAAACAATACTATTTGGCATGCAAAGTGTGCACAGTGAGAAACTAATCATCTCGAATATGCTTGTTTAAAGAAATAAGTTTTTCGCAAAACTTTAAATTGATTGGTAGATTTAGCGTCTTTTATGTGTGGTGGTAATGCATTCCAAAGACGTGGCCCGCATACACTAAAGCAGCGATCACCGAAAGCAGAGAAAGTACGCGGCACAAATAGCAAATTAGAGTCAGTTGATCGCAGAGAACGAGAAGGAACAGGCTGATGGGTGATCAAGTCAGTCAAGTACTGTATGTTGGAGAAAGATTATTTATCACTTTGAAAACATGCAAAAGAATCTTAAATTTCAGACGATATTCAATAGGCAACCAGTGCAACTCAATGAGTACAGGGGTGATGTGATCATATTTGTGGCTATATGAGATTAATCTGGCAGCGGTATATTGAACTCTTTGCAAGCGTAAAATTAGGTAACTTGGCAGGCCATAGTATATTGAATTGCAGTAGTCAAGTTGAGAGATTACCAGACTATTTAGAAGTACTTTGCAAGATTCTACAGTATGATATTGAACATTGTAGCCTAATTAGGTCATGCAAAATTTGAGCTAAATCTTTCTCTTTGTAATGGGTGTGGAGTCTAGTGATGCCAGCATTGTAGATGAAACAGCTGATAGTCCGTTTTCAGATGAAGTGTGTGAAAAGACGACTTTCTTGGAAGAACCTAATGCTCGCTCTGTAGATGGAGATTCAGCTTCATTGTCTAAGATAGTTTCTGAGAAAGCAAGCACTGTGATGGATAGTGGTACAGTTAACAAAGATAAAGGTTCAATTAGAGTGCCTGCAAAATCTATTGTCGAGTCAGCAGCATGCTCGATTGAAACTTGGTTTCAGGCATATGAATTACCAATAATGCCTCCATATATAGAGAAGCTAATGCAAGAAACAAACGGAACACCTTCAAAGTTGACATCTTCTGTTAAAAATTAAATTTCTTCACACAGTTTTTGATTCCATTGCTTTTCATACATTATAAGTGTCAATACAAATACTTATAGAATTGGCTGTGCTAATGGTTGTAGAACTCGACCTGATTTTGAAAGTAAAGTTTTTTATTTAATGTGACCGATTGTGTATTAAATAAGAGTACATTGAATGCGGTGTATTGGCCATTTAATGGGCAGTATATGATATTGTTTGGTATTCATAAAGTGATAATATTATAAATTGATTATTCATACGGTGATAATATTGTTTTGTTCAAAAAAATCTTATTTTAGCATATGTGAAATTGGTTATAGGAGGTCAATAACTTAATTGAAATGTAAAAATGAGAAAATTTTCTGTATCGGTAATACTTAAAAAAAAACTTTCTAGGGTGCCAAGTACTGGTACCAGTATACTAATCTTTAGATTAAACAAAGACCTATTGCCAAACGAAAAGTTAAATTTACCAAGTAAAAATAGTTAATAAGCACACGAGGTAGCAGAAAAACATCTTAGCTTCATGAAAAATGTTTTCATTATTGTTGTAAACTTACTCTGCACAACATGGCCATGTTTGAAAAAGTTTTGCCATTCCGTAAGAAACAATGATTTTGGCTACATTTCCAGGAATAGTGGTTTTCCTTAAAGTCTTCAAGAAGCTGAAATTAGGTGAAGTACGTATAGAATTTTTATATTCTCACAACATCGTACTGTTTTAACTGATTACCAGTACCTCCTGAAAAGGTTTTCAAACTCTGTCAATTGCAGTGTCACCCAATTGGCAGTTGTTCATTTTCTACTGGAAAGGTTCCTTTAAGAAATGGTTTGGTGAATTTTATTAAGCTTATTAATGAATATGTCTTTGCTCTTTTTCCAACTTTTAAGGTATTTGTTTCAGATATCCTTCTCCAATGCAATATCATATCATTTGTGGGCAACTTGTTAGCAAATATCCTGCTCTTCAAGATCGACGATCTGCAGATGGATGTCCTTTTGTATGTTTTTTGATTTTGCTTGCTTTGATTTTTTTAATGTTTTGATGTAAAGTTATCTGTGAGCATTTTTCAAACATACGGTAAAATCAATAATACCAGAATGTAGTAGGCCTTATGGGTTAGTGTATATCACTAAGTAGAAGTTTCTAACAGTCAAAAGTTTGAATTGACTAATGAAAAGATAATAATAATCACGGTACTGGCATTGTTGAAAGAACTGAACACTAAAGGGAAAACTGTTTAACTCAAAGGTAACATCGTGAAAATGTGGTAGGGCACTAAGAGTTCCTCGGCAAGGATATGTTTCAAATTGTGCTTAATATTTTTGACGTTTTATAAGTCAAAAACACGACTTCTTTTATTAAGCTAAAAACTTAAACAAGCAATATGGTGAAAATCTGTGTGTTGACAAACAATAGACTAGATCCAAAAACTTTGTTTGTTTTTTACTGCAATCATAAACTGCTTTGGTTTTTAATATATCCGGTATTCAGCAAAACGCATGATTTTATAGTAACGTACATACTTTTTCTTGGAAACTGGTTACCTTGGTAGGTAGTTTTAAACATCGCCTTGCACAAATGATCAACTAGAGTTTCTAACAAAACTGATTCGGCACCTTGAATTCAGGCATTTTGTTGAACATCTTAAAAACAAAGCAACTCGAAATTGCAATAAGCACCAAACAAAGTTTTGTTGTTTGTCAAAATGCAGATTTTTACCTCCTGCTTTTTTAATTCCAATTGCTGGTTTGTTGCAGAGAAAAGTGTGTTACTAGTACAGGTATTAAGTAATTTGCTAAACAAAATTGTTATTGGAGAGCACTGTCTTGGCAAGCCTTCGACTGCAGTTCAAAGATGCTAGACGTTCTCTTTCCAATAATGTTCAAGAGCAAGCAATGAAGGCAAAATATGGAAATAGTGCATCAAAACGTTCACCCAAAATTGCCAAAAAACGTTTGAGCATAGTAAGCCAAGTATATTGCTGTAAAACTTCACAAATAATATATGGATATACGGTACGTAAGCCTATAGTATGAGTGCATTGGCGTTGTTGTGACGCCATCACTCCAATGTTGGTATCTTTCAAAGACAGATAGCATGACCTGATTTTGCACAAAAAATTGGGTGTGTATTTTTTCCAAGGCAATAACGTACGTATGTAAGAGGGAGTAATTTTGTCCATGTTTTCACCCACCATTGAGAAATATTTTGCATACAACTGACATTACAATGTACCAAGCATGGTGGAATTAATCAATTCACGAGTTTCAATGACTTAACTCATTTTTGTAGGAACTACCGTAACTCCGGTCACAAGTCGGGAAGAAAAGAGAAAACAAAAACAATTTCAGATATTTACAAATATTGGACATACGTTTGTATTGTGGGTAGAGCCATTCGTAGACAAGTAGAGCCTGCATGCAATCTAGGATATAAGGCGCAAGGAAACAAGAGCGCAGGGGCATAAGAGTGCACAGAGATAATCAGATAATATATATTCTGCGATCTGTTGAAATATTTTTTGTACTTTGAAAAATAATGCCGCTGTAGTTGGGGTGGAAACAATAATGCCAAGCAACGTTCAAATTCTGCGTCAAAACGCTTTTTTTTCTTGTTGCATGCTTTCCCATTCTTTTCTAGCATCGTAATATGTAGCAAACGAAATATGAGGTAATGTGTAGCAAATGAATACCCCTCAAGAAAGAGAGAGGCTATAAATCAAAGAGTCTGCTTAATCATGTTCTTAAATCTTGTAACGGAAAAAAAACTCCTTTTTTGATTCATTTTTGCGTGGTTCTGCCCCAATTTAGGTTTGTATATGACCATGATAAAAGTTACTGAATTTTCATCATCATTTCCGATATAAGCAATTTAGCAATGTGTCATTTTGTAACTTACCGTTTTGTCTTACTAAAGTTTGAGATTTGATTTTAGAATGAGGATGACCCGTGCTGCAGCACCAACAAGGCAGCAAAAGTGGATCAAGACGAAATTGTTCAGGAACTGCAATCAGAATGGGGAAAAACATTAAAAAGTGATGTGATTGTGGAGCAACTGATGAATGCCAGTTACGAAGCAAGCCGAGACGAAATTTTAAACGGCACACTAAGAATAGACCAGTTAATTGTAAAATACCCTTGTCTGCAGTCATCTTTCCACGTAAGCGATTGCTTTGTGTTCAGTAATTTTGCTCTAGTTTATTTGAGTTGTAAATGACTCCATCAGATGTAAATGACACCATCAATGTAATATTGATCTACCGGTACCCTACAAATGGTATGCTCTGTGGTCATATTGCTTGTATCTTAAAAACTGTTTGTTTAAATAAACTACTCTCTCAAAGATCACACAAGCAACAAACAATTTGTTAAAGATATTTGATTTTGCAAAAAATTATGGTTTTTAATATGTTATCATGTTACAGTGCATTTCTTTTTGCCTTGATTTAGGTCAAGCTGAAAGGTTCATGTTGGCCGTATGTGCTAGAGAATTTAGCACTTCCCCAATGCTGTTACTGACTAACTCCATTACTGTTTCATTCATTTTAGGATGTTTGCACGTATCAAAATTTTTTTAAAGTGATTGTTTCTCACTAAAATAGTGATTAGAAACTGACATGCGCCCTTGTTCATCTGCCTACACTGCAAGGGTATTGATAGCTATATTTGTTTGCTAGCCAGTAAACAACAAAAGCTCAGCACCAAACAAGTTTCAATTTCTGCTGTAGCCTATTAGTTGTAAATTATGCTCTCTTTGAAATTTTGTACACTTGCAGCTTCTTGAAGAAGCAAAAAGAATATTTAAAGTGACTCTGAACCCAAGCAAAAAAAAAATTTAGTTTTTAAGTTTTTGGCTGTTAATGCAATGTCATAGCAGCATACATTCACGAACTAGTTTATTTTTTGGTTCTGGGTTTGGTTTTTGCTTGAAATTATCGATTTAGTGTTTAGATATAAATCAAAATCACTCCGTTATTTTTCCGCAAAACAAAACCAAGCAAGTAATGCTAAGAGGTAAAATTGATCTATAATGTAACAATAGATAATTGTGGCCATTGTGATTTTTGTAAGTTGCGGCATAATAGGAAAATATTTTGCCGGTTAGGTCAATATTGGATGCAAGCAGCACTGAACTGTAAACTATTGCATGGAAAAACGCTTTCGTAGTCGTGACCGGACGCATTCGGAATTTGGAGCAATTTGGTGAAAAGCTTGCTCCAAATTCACGTGAAAACCAAAAACGGTCTTCACCGCAATTTGATGGAATATTCGGCCGGAAATTGACATTTTATCAGCAATTTTTTCGTCTATACGTCCATGACGCTTTCTTTTAGTAGGGAACGCTTAATTTCCATAAGGGAACGCTAAATCTCCATGGGGGGACGCATTCCCCCTACGATTTACGTACTGGATAAGCGGTAGGCTACCGGTACGTAAAACGTCCAGAAATTGTAGCTAGCCTGCAGTTAACACTAGCATCAGACGTATATTGTGGAACTGGATTTCACAATAAGTGGCTATTGCTTGCTTGGGCCCAGCATTGGCACGTAGTTTCATTGGTTTAATGGAATAGCTATGTTTTCCAACTAGAGCGTACTGCTTCTCTTATAAATTATACAATTAAAAAGTAAAAAAAAAATTATTGCAAATATACAGGCAGTAAGATAAACGCAAGAAAAACTACAGGCGTAAAATTCGCCAACTAAAAATTCCAAACAGATTCTTGAGCAATGTTGGGACTGTGGCGGCCGTTCAGGTGATGAACTGGGGTTTTGATGAAGCGCGACGATGGCAGCTTGGGAGGTTGCCGGAACTGTAAAAAAATAATTTAATTAAAACGATTATCATACGTAATAACTATAGAATAGCTTAAAAGTAAAATTTCTGCAAATTAATGAAAACATTTCTGTAGTCATCTTTCTACAGGGACTCTGTAAGCCATAACAATGGTGCATATGTAAGTTTCTCTGATAATACTAGTTTTATTGAAAAAACACAGCTGAGGATAAAACAAGCAAAACAGAGCCGTTGGTATTTGCTTTCAATAAAAAAACTGTTCAGAACTGCTTTGGTGCTCAGTGCTCTCGAAAGTTTTCAAAATACTACATATTATAAAATTCACTGTTTCGTTAGATTGGATTTAATGCTACCTGATTATTTAAACTGAATGTTTATCAAACTTATAGTCTTAACAACTGCCATAATATTTCTCAGCTGCCGGAGTAAAAATCGATTGGTTGCTATTTTACATATACCACATAACCGCAGTTTCTCCCAACTCGACAACGCTAAAATACGGCGTTTCCAATGGTGACAAAGTGCCTGGTTTATAATGCGACACATCCTGGGGCGACCGACCTGATGTGAGACAACTCATCAAGGGGCTCTGATGCAAAGTGAAATTTGGGAGGGGGGGGCAGCTGCCCCTCCTGGCTACGTCACTGACGTGCGCATCTACATTTTTCATACCGTTGTATGAAAAATTTAAATTTCTGAATGTTGAAGGTGTATTTAAACTAGAAACTGCCAAAGTCATGATGAAACTCAATACTAACAAACTGCCTGATATATTCACAAAAAATTTTGCTAAGGTAGCCTCTGTACATTTGCATTTCACGCAAAGTTCTAGTTCCAATGATTATTATGTACCTAGATCTTTTTATGCCAAAACAAACCAATCAATACGAATAACGGGTGCAAAAATATGGAATGACCTCCCAAGTGAATTAAAAGATAAGGTTGGGAGTGTCAGTTATAGACTGATGTCTAAACAGCTCAAAGAACATTTATTAGAGCAAACGTTATAAATAAAGCATTCCAATTCTGCCAAATTTTTTACTTTGATAAGTCTTTTGTTTGTTAGTTTTACCTAGATTAAACTAAAGTTAGCTTTACCGTTACTGCTGTTTTACATTATTTGATTATTCTTTATACCGTTGTGAAATTTATTTCTTGAAAATTGTCAAGCCTAATTGTTGTTAGAAATTTTTGTAATAAGTCTACTTTTTTCTATGGTTAAATTGAAATGATATGTGAAATACGTTTTGTCACTTTGGACTTGGAAGTAGAGGAGTTGCAGACTCGGCGACCGGCAAGCTACGCTTGCCACATGGTCTTTCGCGACTCCTCTATGAACTAAATGTAGAAATCGGTTTGTAATTTCCTACAGTTTTTTTGTTTTATCTATTTCCGTAAATTCTGATTTGTGTTTTAGTTCAAAATAAAATAAACTCTCCTCTCCTCCTACAATTAAACTAGGTAAAATTCGTGTCTTTTCGAATAAGGGACATTTTCTAAAAAAAGACAATTGCATTTTCGCATTAATGCGTTAAACCGAGGTTTGACTGTATCTTGAGTCAAAGTTTGCAATTTTGGACGAATTTCAACCGAAATTAAGATCAGGCGGCACAGTTAACAACCATAATATGCTAACACTCCATTATTGAAAAAATACGAAACTACCTGTAGGCTGAGCAGCATTGGGCAGATGCGGTTCTGTCGCAAAACGACCGCTGGTGACTGAGTCCGATACCCGAAAGGTCGTCTTTGCAATGAAGTAGAAACCTACATAACACAGTTAAATTGACACAAGCTGCAAAAATATAATTAACCGATTCAAAAAGCTTTGCTTATTGAACTTCTAGCTGTAGTAGCGTTTATTTAAAAAGACACTGTCTATAGTAGGGTTGCCTAATGTGCGGCCCATGATTATTTCATGAAAACTAGCAAATTTGCGTTACGTTGGCCACTACATAAGCTACGCTTTAACTTTTTTGGTTTTTGGTGTTTATGTTTTTATCTCCGCGTAGTTTGCATTTCAAAATGCGTGTCACAGCAGATCTATATTTCACAGTTTGTAAAAGGTGTGTTCAGTAGTACAACTATTGGGAAATAAGCGTTGCTTGGGAGGAAGGGGGTTGAAGCCTCCATCTTAGCCAAGTAATTTAAAAAGTTTCAACCAAATAACGTAAAAAAAGTTAAATTTTTTTAAAGGTTAACTCCGCGGTTTAGCAATGATTTAATATGGTAGGGCAATTCAAAACTTACGTGAGCATTACGCAGTATTCGGAATAAAAATTATCCAAGCATTTTATGAGAGTTTTACGGCCCACTAAAGCTCAGAAAAAAAGGTCATGCAGTCAGCTTTTCAATAAGTTTGAGCACCTAGGGTCTAAAACATAAATTTTAATCTACAAGCTTTAAGCAACTGATTCCCAAACCTCGTCTATATATACAGTAGAACAAATAAAATGGTAAAAAATACCAATGCTTTCTGTGTCGAACATTCAGTCTAATAAACTAAATTATGAAGCACAGTTACTAATGCTTGTATTTATCACAGTGAAACCGAACCGACTTGCCACAATTTTGGTAGGCCTAATTTTGGTACATAATTTTGGTAGGTCTAATTTTGGCTTTTGCCACAATTTTGGTACATACCAAACTGGGGTTATGGCATGTAATTTTCTCACACCAGGATGGTCTAGCACAAAACGTAAAAAACCATGAAACGAAATCTCATTGATCTATATGGTTTTACTACGAAAGTGGATTGTGTAGTTAAACTTTCCTTGCTTTCTAACTGATTGCGAGCAAGACATGTTTCATTGCAAACTCGGGTTATGGCATGTTTTTATTCTCAGACTAATAAAACCAAGCACGAAACGTAAACAGCCGTGATATGAAATGAATTGCTTTTCTTTTCTACAGATGAGTTTCTAATGCGAAACCACACGTCCTTCATGATGCTTTTAACATTTAACAGCCTTTTCAAGTTGTTTCTAACATAGTTATAAGTATCGTAGTCACACAAAAACAAATTCGTGTTTGCTTGCATCCAAATCTATACTTTCATGAAAGGTATAATCTGGATCTCCCACTGAGTCATCTTGATATGAGATGCTGGCGATATCAAATTTCAATTTTTTCGGGGAGTAGGCAAGGAAATTGCTCCCAGCATTTTGCTTTGATCGCTTTTTGAAATTTATTGCTTCTGTTTCAAAACCAATAAATAGTAGGGTGGAGAGAAAAATTAAAATTTTTGAATTTAAAAAAGTGGTCTTGATATATGGCCCTAAATATCATATGAAATACTTTTATCACAATTTTGAGTTCTTGCATCCTCTAGTGGCCGTGCAATTTTATCGAACGTGCTTAAATAAATCACTTTTACCATATCTCACTACCCGCATATGCTAGAAAGCTAGTTTTTAGCTTCAAAGTTGCAGAAACAGCACATTTACACCTTCATGAAAAAGAACTTTGCCATAAAAACGTACAGGAAAAAACACTACAGCCGAATGATTGATTACAGATTTACTGATTATTGATAAGTTTTCAGTGCTCAACTTCAATTGCATTGCAGTTCGCATTGGCATTGAAAATACGTCAGATGAGGTTAAATTTATGTATATTTGCACGTTTAGTGTGCCATGCTGCCTTATCAGCTTAAAATAGTTTCTTTAATGGCAATTAGCCTTACTCAAGTGGGTAATGTGCAGCACAGTATAGTACTAATGTTTAAAGTTATTGCATCATCCAGGATTGGTTGGCTCTTGCATTATCACTTTTTTTATGCTTAACTTGAGGAATTATATCTAGTTCATTCAAAAACAGGTAAGATTGTACAGTTTAATTCAAAAGCACTGAAAGATGCCAAAGCACAAAACTAGAATTAGAAAAGTAATTTGTATCATGATTAGAAAAGCTACAGTTCTGAAAAGAAACAAATTTAGCAATATATTTTAATGAACAATTTAATACCATTGTTTATTGTACTGTATTGTAAATACAGTATATACTGTGCTTGCTGGCATAGATTTAGTTATTTGTGAAGCAGCATGCTAACCAAAAAACGATTCAAGTCTAATGTTACTTGTACAAAGTTGTATGGGGGAGAAAATTTTTAAATTTCTGATATTTCTGCCAAACATTTACCCTTTGTGCTCTGCTTTTGATGATCATTAAATGTCATTCTCAAGCTACACTGAATTTCATATTGCTTTCTTTGTTTATTATCATAGCCAAAAAATATCAAAAAGTTTATCAGTATCTTGCAAAAAATTAGTTTCAAGCGGGTATTTTTTTTTGTGGGTATTTTTTTTTATTTGCCAATTATCACAAACATAAAGCACAAATGAATAAACAATAAACTAAATGTGCATAATGACAAGAAGCACCGAAAAAACCGTTAGGTTATCAAGTCAAGATGCTCCCTGATGTAGATGCAGTCAACAGTTAATCTAGAACATTAATAAATCAAAAGAAAATAAATAAATCGACGAGAAAAAAAAACAACAAATAATAGTTAATAACGATTTAGAAGATTTTTTTTGAATTTATTTTTAGAAGAAACCCAATGCATACTTTTATAGTTACTGTTCAATTCACTCCATAATTTGTTCCCTCTGTATGAAAGTTGGTTTTTGCAAAAATTTTTATTAACACGAGGTAGAAAATACTTAGCGGAATCTTTGAATCTTGTATCGTGAACATGTATAGAGTTAATACTTGTAAACGAATTGTAAAATACTTCGGGTAATTTACCATGATGTAATTGATACATAAATTTGTAAAGTTCAAATTCGTATATTTCATCAATTTTTAAAAATTGTAAGGCGCTGTATAATTTTGTAGTTGAGGTTTCAATACCACATGATAAAATTATCCTTAGAATTCTATTTAATCTTACTCGTAGACATTCTATACGAGTTTTGTCAGCTGTCCCCCATACAATAATGCCGTATTGAATTCTGCTGTATACAAGGCTATAATAAAGCATGCAAAGAGTTTCTTTGTTTACGTAATTGCGCAACCTGTAAAAAACTCCTGAAAAACGAGCAAGCTGATGAGATAAGTAATAACATGGGAAGACCAGTTTAAATTGTCATCTATAAACAAGCCTAAATATTTAACCGTAGAGGAACGTTTCAATGTTTTGTCATTTAGATGGATCACGAAGTTTTTATGCACCGTTTTTTTTGGTTGTTTATGTATCAACAGATAATTCGTTTTTGAATAATTTAAAGACGATTTGTTTTTGCAAAGCCAATAATCAACATGTCGAATTTGCTCATTTACCTTTGTTTCAAGTGTTTTTAAATTTTTATCAGCAAGCATCAAAAGTGTGTCGTCAGCAAATAGAGTCGTATGGAATTGAGATATATTGGGTAGATCATTTACATATTACAAAAACAATAAAGGCCCTAAACACGATCCTTGTGAATGCCACACCTAACTGGTCTATTACATGAAACAGAATCAGAAACAACTGTACATTGAAGTCTATCTGTTAAATAACTCCGAAAGAGTTCATGAGCAACACCTCTAATGCCAAATGAGCGATATAGTTTTTCAAGTAATATAGTATGATTAACAGTATCGAAGGCTTTAGATAAATCAAGAAATATGCAACAAGTGTATAAATCTTTATCAATATTTTGAAGTAGTTGGACGTATATTTTACTAATTGCATGTATTGTGGATGAATTTTGTCTAAACCCGAATTGATTTTTATTTAGAAGATGATATTTTTCCAAAAAATGTATAAAACGATGGTAAATAATTTTTTCTAATATTTTATCAAATTGAGACAATAGCGATATTGGTCTATAGTTAGTTGCTTTTGATTGATCTCCTTTTTTGAATATGGGAACAACCTCAGCAACTTTTAAACAATTAGGAAATACACCAGATTTAAAGCACATATTAATAAGTTTGCTAAGTATTGGTGCAATAATTACTTTGCTTAATTTAAGGAATTTTGTCTCTACATCCTTAGATCTAGTTGCCTTTTTAGCAGAAAGAGAATCTATAATGTTTATAATTTCATTGGTAGTAGATGGTGCTAAGAAGAATGAGTTGTTTATTTTTGTACTGGTAAATGATTTTGTATATGATATGCCATCAAGATCAGCCGAGGATATTGACTCTGCCATCTTGGGACCGATATTAACAAAGTGCTCATTCAAACTTTCCGCAATTTCATCAGAGTTGGTAAGGATTTTTCCGTTTTCGGTTATCAGCTCAGTAGGGTCAACTCGAGCTTTTGTTTTAATTCTTGCCAGTTCGTTCACAATTTTCCATATTTTATTGCTATCACCTTTGTTATCTTTCAACAACTCATGATAATGCATTCGTTTGGCACCATTTATAGTTCGATTTAATGTATTACGATACGTTTTGTATTCAGAGCTCACTAAACTATTTTTGGTTTTTAAGTATTTTTGAAACAATTGATTTTTTTTACGAATAGATTTTAATAAACTCGATGACAGCCAAGATTTTGATTTAATTTTCTTTTCTTTTCTACTGGCTCTTCTCATAAGTGCATGGTTATTTATTGTCTCGGTAAACACCGAGACAAATTTTTCAAAGTTTTCATTTACACAAACTTCCTCATTAAAATACAACATATCCAGCGCAGCACTTAAATCTCCTAGAAAAAATTTAGTATCAAATTTAGACATGTCTCGAATTAACATGGGTTCCTTGTGGATGAGATCTAATTTTTTTGTAGGTACAGTAATGAAAGTACCAAGGTGATCTGATAAATCTGCGCTGAGAGTTATACCAGATAAATACTTGTTGTTTGGGTTGTTGGTGTAAACGTGGTCTAAAAGAGTTTCACTACGATCTGTTATCCTAGTTGGTTTGTTTATTGTGCATTTTACTGAGCAACCTATTAAACTATCAGCATACATTCTTACGTGATGTTTTTGTTCTAATTGAAGCAGGTCAATATTAAAATCACCGACTGCGTAATACTCAAGTTTTTGAAGATTAAGTTTATGAAACGTGTTAGTTAGTTGAGCGGAAAATAAGTTAATATGCTCCACGGTGCTAATAGGATGTCTGTATACAACTCCCAGTACTAAAGGCTTTTTTTGTCTCGATTCTTATCCACATGTTCTCTACAGCATCTACATTAATTGAAAATTCTTCGCGAATCGAAAACTTGATTTTTTCTTTGATGTAAAACCCTACACCTCCAGCGAGCGTCGAACTATTCACATGAATGAATTTACAACCTGGTAGCTCAATATTACCACTGATATAATTTTCTTTCAATTTAGTTTCAGTTAGAGCTATTATTTCCGGTTGTTTTTCAAGCTCACTGAGATATTGTGACATTTTATCAATATTTTTTTGCAAACTTCGAATATTAAAGTGAACTATTAAAACGTCATCAAGTCGATAGCGAAGCGCATTATTTAGGGAGTAAGTGGTAAAATATTTACATTCGTTAAATAGCACGTCTTGGTATTCATTATCGATGAGGCTTTTAATTGATGCATTATCATGAGCAGTGTTTGAAGTGTTAGAGGCAGCACTAGAACAATGCCGAGTTGACCCCAAGTAACCTTCGATACTGTAACAAGCATTGCATTTAAATCGAGCGACTAAATCTGGGAATTGATCAATTTGCGTAGAACAGGTCACATGATTACGTAATCGGCAATTGACACATACAATGCTATCATTTAGCACACCAAAATTGGAACAAGTTTTGCAAACAAATTCGATAGATGAGGAAGTCATTTTATGTTGAGTAATATCAATATCTGACAAAAAAATTACACGCAATTAAAATATTATTAAATATCTTTACTATCACTCTCGCTATCAGACTGATCAGTAGCCAAATTATTGTTGTATTTTAGAGGCAAATAGTTCAGTTTTTCAAAATCAATGTCGACATTATACTTGAATAGATCATCAATTGATGATACAGTAAGCCATTTTCCTGTCCCTTGGTCCTTACCATTCTTGTCTAGTGGCAAACCTGCTTTTATCGATGATTTTTTCATGCGTATTTTGCCGTTATATGAATGGCATAGCACAAATTCATCATTGCATTCATATTTAATGTAATTAAGCAGTTTAGATCGTAGAGGAGTCAAATCTTCAGTAATAAATGCATTGCTTAAATATCGACTTCCTTTAAGCTTGCTTTTTTCAAACAAAAATTGGTTTCGTTTTTGAAAAGAAACAAAACGTGCGATAACGGGGCGTGGTTTCGCATTTTTTGAGGTTTTCTTTGCTCCAATTCTGTGAACACGTTGTATGTCACGTTCGTCAAGTTCAATTTTAAGGGCGTCAGCTACTTTAAATAGGACATCTGCACCATCGTCATTTTCATTTTCAGATTCGGAAATATTATGAATGCGTATGTTTTCTCTTCTGCCATATTGCTCTAATTCATCAAGTTTAAAGTTGGTTAGATTTAGAGCTTGTTTTAGTCTTTGATTTTCACTTTGAGTCATTTTTAGATCTTTCTTACTTTTGTTGAGCTCATCACGTAGTGATTTAATTTCTTCTTTTAAGTCTTTCATTGTTTTATTTATATTCTGCAATAGTTCCCTATCCTCTTCATTGAAGATGCAACTTTAGTTGTGAGATTTATCACGTGTCATTTCGTGGTAAACCTATATTTCGCAATTTTCTATTTCGCAATGAGCAACAAAAAACACGTCTGTTCTCGACTACGTCAAGCTTTTTGTATCGATCAGATGTTTAAGATTTTTATGGTTTTGCTGTTACAGTAAACTTTGATGACTGTATAGTCGACTTCGATGTCCTAATTAATAAATTCTGAAATTCTTCGTGCAATACTCAGCTCATATATTGAATAAACATTGCACCAAATTCATTTGTTCTTTTACAACAATTTGAGCTCTATCCAAGTTCCTAAAGTGATTAAAGTTGAGCAAATGCTCAAATCACTTGTCTTTTGGTTGGCAGAAATCCTGGAGGGAAATTATCGGAACTTAAAAATATTTTGCCATCGAAAAACTTTTTACAAGACTACACTTGGATCTTTTATTAGTTAGCATGCTGCTTCAGAAATAACTGAACTTATGCCAAGTAGTACAGTATATACCGTATCTACAATACAATAAACAATGGTAGGCCTATTAAAATGTTTGTTAAATATATTGCTAAATTTTCTTTCTGTTAGAACAGTAGCTTTTCTAATCATGATACAAATTGCTTTTCTAATTCTAATTTTGTGCTTTGGCATCTTTCAGTGCTTTTGAATTAAACTGTACAATCTTACCTGTTTTTGAATGAACTAGATATAATTCCTCAATAGCGGTTGGCTAAGAATATTGATGGATCAATGTTAACGTTAGGATAGCACTCCAATCCGATATTTAGACAATGGCACTCTAGTTTCTGCTAAAAAGTGCAAAATGCGACATCCCCGCGACTCCAGTCTATGAATTGCAAAGCTGGTTTCCGGAGTGGATTTGTTTTATCCTGTATAGGTAAATAATTATGGTTTTGTTTATGGTATAGCATGTAGTAGGCTTAGTATGGCACGATAGGCATAGTACGGCAGTGTAGACTTAGTATGGCATATAGCATGTCACAGTTGGTGCCGCAGCTTAGCACAGCATTGTAAGCATAGCGTGATACCCTTAATAGGTTTAGCACGACATTCTTGTAGGCATAGCATGACACTCTAATAGGTTTAGCATGACACGCCTGTACGCGTAGCGTGACACCCATAAAGTAGGCTTGTTATGGCACAGTAGGCATAGTATAGTGTAACACTAGGCGTATGGCATAGTTGGCTTAATATAGACCAGTAGGCACTGGAGGTTAGTATGTCACAGTAGGGATAACATGACACCCTAGTTTGGCAGAGTATGGCATATAATAGACTTGTTATGGAACAGTGGGCATAGTATTAGTAAGGATAATATGCCACATATGCGCTACAGGCTAGTACGATATTGTAGGCATAGAATGGCATATAGTAGGCTTATTATGGCACAATAGGTATATTATGCCATATTGTAGGCTAATTTTGGCACAATAGACATAGTATGCTGATTATGGCACAGTAAGCAAAGTATGCCACAGTGAGCACTGTAGCTTTGAAGGCATAGTATGGCATATGGTTGGCTTGTTATGGTACAGTAGGCACTGCACCTTAGTATGTCATAGTAGACGTAGTACGGCACTGTACACATAGTATAGCATGCGGTATAGTATGGAATGTACAGTAGTAGCCTTATGGCACATTAGGCATAGTATACCACAGTAGGCGTAGTAGGTATGTCATAGAAAGCTTAGTATGGCATTTTAGGCATAGTATGACATGAAGTAGGCTTATTATGGCACCCTAGTAGGCATAGCATGTCACAGTAGGCACTGTGGCATAGTTGGCTTTATATGGCACTGGAGGTTAGTATATCATAGTTGATATAGCAGGACACCTTATAAGGCAGAGTATGGCATATAGGAGGCTTGTTATGGAACAGTGGGCATATTATTAAGAACCATAGTAGGCGCTACAGGCTAGTATGACATTGTAGATATCGTAGGCTTATTATGGTACAATAGGTATAGTTATGCTTATATTGTAGGCTAATTATGGCACAATAGACATTGTATGCTGATTGTGGCACAGTAGGCATAGTGTGCCACAGTGGGCACTGTAGCTTAGTAGGCATAGTACAACATCAGAATATGACATATAGTTCGCTTATTATGGCACAGTAGGCATAGTATCCCACAGTAGGTTCTACAGCTTAGTTTGTTATAGTAGGCGTAGTATGACATTGTAGACATAACAGGCCTATAGCATTCGAGTGTAGTGTACTTGGTAGCTTGGCCAAATGGGTAAAGGCGAATTGTTTACGACGACCTTGGTTGAATGATCTGGGTTCAACCCGCATTCTGGTCACGCCGTTGCGTCCTTGGATAAGACGTTTTACGATAATTACCTCTGGTTGGTGGCTTTGAACAAGCAGCAAATTCGGTGGGCAAGAATTTGAAGAAATCTACAGGAACGTTGGATCATCGGAAACTCCTTAAGCAGGTGCAGATTTCTCCAATCACGAAGTAGTCACTGCTATAAAAAAAATGTGCGGATCGTCCAATGAGTTAGCTTCTGATGCTGTCTGGTGACTGGAGGATAAATATGCGCTACAACAACAATATACTGTAGTGGGCTTTTGGCACCATAGGTTAGTAAGAGTACTATGTCATAGTAGGCTTAGTATGGCATTGTAGGCATAGTGTAACATGAAGTAGACTTGTTATGGCACCCTAGTAAGCATAGCATGTCACAGTAGGCACTGTAGCTTATTATTGGCACAGTAGGCATAGTTGGCTTATTGCACAGTATCCCACGGTAGGCACTGCAGCGTAGTATATTATAGTAGGGATAGCATTACATCTTAGTAGGCAGATTATGACATACAGGAGGCTTGTTATGGAAAATAGGCATAGTATTAGTAAGCATAGTGTGCCACAGTAGGTGCTGCAGCTTTTGTATGACATTGTAGGCATAACATGGCACCCTGGTAGGCATAGTATGGCATACAGTAGGCTTATTATGGCACAACAGGCATAGTAGGCCAAAGTGGGCACCGTAGCTTAGTAGGCATAGTATGACATATAATTGGCTTATTATGGCACAGTAGGCATAGAATAACATAGCTCGGCAATTAGACCTACAATGCATAGCTTTTCCTTGAACTATCACCGTAACGAGGTGGAAAAGTCTATGTGCCTCAATGACCTGCAGAGCTCTCCTGGCTGGAGATTCAATTCTCCTGAAAGGGTTACCCATGCCAGATAGGTCTAATGGTAGAAGCGACACGAAGTATAGTTCAAATCAAAATAGTTGGAAAACTTAAAACCTGGGTTGGTTATGCCCATCAGCTGTGGTAAGCATATAACCTAGGAGAAGGACAACACTCTGATATAAAACCTCTCCGCAGTTAGATTAAACTGCAAAACAAATCATGATGAGCACAAATAATGAAAATTACGTGAACAACGTTAATGGGGCCACCTTCACAAGTGGAACCTCCTCCGGCAGGGGAGCGCCTAGGGACTACCAGGTCGTCATTCAGCGAAACCCCTATGGCGTTCGAGTCTTAGGCAGAGGGGCTCGTTCGAAAAATAAGCGACAATCTCCACCAGCCAGCCCTAGTGGCAGCTCCACCAATGTGCCCGCTACACGTTTGGAGAGGCGAATGGAGGCAGCGCAGAGTATTCGTACTCGAGATAATGTCGCACACTCACGGGTTAACCATCACCAACTGCTGTTGGGCAATTGGAATATCCTCACCCTCACAGGAAAAGAGCTAGAATTGGTTTAGGAAGCAAAGCGGTATCATCTCGATATTATCGGAGTTTCTTCCACCAAACGACGTGGTTCTGGAACTGTGGATCTGGATGGCGGATGGAAACTCTTTTATTCTGGTGCTGATCCTAGTATGTCTGCACAAGTGGGTGTGGGGATTCTCCCAAGCCCCCGTTTGTCAGACTGTGTGTCAGATTGGATTCCTTTGGGATCATGGGTCTGTATGTTGAAGCTTAAGGTATTGGATCGGTCATTGTGCCTATTGCAGGTATATGCCCCCAATGCCACGAGTAAATATCAGACTTTTGTGGATGAAGTAAATGATGCTCTTCTACGAGTATCAGCTACTGAATCTACAGTCCTTATGGGGGATTTTAACGCACATGTTGAAACAGACACAGATACGTGGAAGGGTGTGATCGGAAAACATGGAGTCACTGGACTGAATGAGAACGGAAGGTATTTATTGCAGCTCTGTTGTAGCAACGGACTCCGCATCATGAATACCTTTTTCCAGCTCAGAGAGGTTCACAAGTATACATGGTATCGACATAGTATGGATCAAAAATCTTTGGTAGATTTTTGCATAGTTTCGTCAGATTTGTTTTCTGATGTGCTGGACGTTCGAGTGAAGCGAGGTGCTGAATTGTCAACTGATCACCATCTGGTAGTATGTTCCTTACGACTTTCGAAACCTTATCCAAACAAGAGATCCAACAAGTCGTCTGTGACTTACCGGATCAAATGGGAGGCTTTGGAGGACAAAGAAGTAAGAAAACAGTTTGCATCCAGTATATCATCTAAGTTCAGACAACTTCCTGATGTATCCGAGGAAATTGAGAGGGAATGGCTGCTGTTCAGATCAGCAATCATTTCATCAGCTGCTGAAAGTTGTGGGCGAAAACGGCTTAGAATGGCGGGCGATAGTGAAAAAAGAACACCCTGGTGGAACCAAGAGGTTAAAGAAGCTATTCGAGCAAAGAAAGATGCGTTCAAGGCCTGGCTACAGGACAGATCGTCATCTGATTTGCAATTCCGGTACACTGAGGCGCGAAAAGCGGCAACTTCGGCAGTATAGAAATCCAAGGAGAAGTCATGGGAAGAGTTTGGTCGTCGGTTGGATTCCAACTATTTCTCGGCAAACAAAGTATTTTGGCAGACCATACGCCGTTTACGTGGCAAAAGATCGAGTATCACGTACTCCATCAAGGATTCTGACGGTAACATTCTAACGGATGAGAATGAAATCCTTTCACGATGGAGAGAATACTTTGAAGATCTTTTGAATCCTGTAAAGGCATCGACTCGTGACACACACGAAGTGACACATCTAGGGAAGGACGAAGTTTTCACTGCAGCAGAAGTGGCAACTGCAATTAAAGGGATAAAATCTGGAAAAGCTGCTGGTGAAGATGAAATCAGACCCGAGATGTTGAAAGCGCTGACTGGAGAAGGAATTCTCTGGTTAATGCGAGTGTGTTAAGTTGCGTGGAAGCTTGGCAAAACTCCCAGAGATTGGCAAACAGGTGTGATTATTCCGATATTCAAGAAAGGAGATCGCGAGCAATGTACGAACTACAGAGGGATATCAGTCCTTAGTTTGCCAGGGAAAGTATATGCCAAATGCCTTGAAAGGAAATGCCGAGAAATAGTGGAATCAAAACTGAAAGATGGTTAGTGCGGTTTTCGTCCGGGTCGCAGCACCACGGACCAAATCTTCACTCTGAAGCAAATCTTCGAGAAATCTTGGGAGTATGGCAAAGATCTCTTTGCATGCTTTGTCGATCTTGAAAAAGCATATTACCGAGTTCCTCGGGATAAACTTTGGAAGGTTTTGCGGGAGTATGGCGTTGATGGTCAATTGTTACGCGCTATTAAGTCATTCTACTGCAGACCGGAGGTTTGTGTTCGGGTAAATGGCAAGCAATCAAAGCCGTTCCATGTGGGCGTTGGACTCGGGCAAGGGTGCGTTCTGTCACCTCTCCTTTTCATTGTTTACATGAATTGGATCGACAAATACAGCCAAGCTGATGAGTGTGCCACGATTGGAAATTGAAAAATTAGTCGTCTGCTATTCGCAAAAGATTTGGTTCTGCTTTCTTCCACAGAATCTGGCCTCCAGCGCGCATTAAATAGCTTTGCAGATGCATGCAACACCGCCGGAATGAAAATAAGCACGGCCAAAACTGAGGTACTTCATCTTTCAAGAAACCCTGATCAGTGCGTATTGCAAGTGAATGGAGCGACACTGAAGCAGGTAGAGAAGTTCAAGTATCTTGGGGTTGCATTTACGAGTGACGGAAGGCAAGACAAAAAAACTGGATACCCGAATAGGCAAGGCTAGTGCAGTAATGCGAGCTTTGCACTACTCGGTTGTCATGAAACGAGAATTGTCGAAAAAGGCAAAACTCTCAATTTTCAAAGCAGTTTTTGTCCCCATTCTCACTTATGGTCATGAATCTTGGGTAATGACCGAACGAATGCGATCACAAGTGCAAGCGTCCGAAATGAGGTTTTTACGAAGAATCGAAGGAGTTACACTGTTTAACAAGGTGCGTAGCTCTGAAATTCGAAAATCTCTTAACATCGAGCCGTTACTTCTCCGAATTGAAAGATCTCAGCTTAGATGGTTTGGCCATGTAAGCAGAATGCCTCAGGAAAGACTCCCCAAACAAGCTTTACATGCCAAAGCAAGTGGGAGAAGACCAGTCGGACGACCTAGAACTAGATGGACCGATTACATTGAGGATCTTGGATGGAATGGCTTGGGACTTCGCTTAAGCGAAATGATGGAGGTGATGGAAGACCGTGAGGTGTGGCGGCTCAATCTTGAGCTACTGCCCCCGCAACCCTTACGGAAATGCGGGCAATGAAGAAAGAAGAAGAACTTAAGCATAAAAAAAGTGATAATGCAAGAGCCAACCAATCCTGGATGATGCAATAACTTTAAACATTAGTACTATACTGTGCTGCACATTACCCACTTGAGTAAGGCTAATTGCCATTAAAGAAACTATTTTAAGCTGATAAGGCAGCATGGCACACTAAACGTGCAAATATACATAAATTTAACCTCATCTGACGTATTTTCAATGCCAATGCGAACTGCAATGCAATTGAAGTTGAGCACTGAAAACTTATCAATAATCAGTAAATCTGTAATCAATCATTCGGCTGTAGTGTTTTTTCCTATACGTTTTTATGGCAAAGTTCTTTTTCATGAAGGTGTAAATGTGCTGTTTCTGCAACTTTGAAGCTAAAAACTAGCTTTCTAGCATATGCGGGTAGTGAGATATGGTAAAAGTGATTTATTTAAGCACGTTCGATAAAATTGCACGGCCACTAGAGGATGCAAGAACTCAAAATTGTGATAAAAGTATTTCATATGATATTTAGGGCCATATATCAAGACCACTTTTTTAAATTCAAAAATTTTGGTTTTTCACTTAACCCTAATAAATAGGTGAAAAGATGTAATTACAATTGCCAAAGTTGTGATAAATACGTGACCCGGTTTCAAGCATTTTTTGCTCTCCTCAAGTCGATTTAACATACAATTTAAATGAATTCAAATACACACACAATGTCTAGCCTTGGCATAAAAAACCTAAATTTGAATAAATTAGCAAGCAATTTGACATTGCCCTTTAAGCCTTGGATGCATTGGCATGTAGTTGGCATTTAAATAGATGCATTGGTGTTTCACCAAGTCAGTCTTACCCGCCCAAAATCGGAAAGAGCAAACTTCAGAAAAAATGAATTGTTGAATTTTAATTGTCTCTCGTCAAGTATAGCAGCGGTAACTAAAGAAAAAAGCACAACATAATAGCAAAACTTAACTTACAGCAACGTCCAGCAACACTAAATAGTATTACAGTAGCTTCGAAAAAATTATCATGAAATTTAAATAAACTTACCTCTGTCGTTCACTATAAACAATCAGCAGCACTACACTAGTAGGTTACAGTGGCAAATCTATGCTAGCAAAGTATTACCAACCATGCACCACAATATGACGAAGCTATCAATACATTCAGCATTAGCAAGTTAAGACTGTTCCAGTAGGCTATGGTAATCAGTAACGGTATGCAGATAAACAAACCTGATTTTGCGGGTACCATGCACACGAAATCCAAATAAGGCTCAAGTGACAACAAAAGGTCCAAGCATCTCTAAACATAATCGTGAACATAAATAAGCCTACAATACAATGAAATGAGATTAACAAACTCTAATCCGTGTTGTGTCAAGGCTACTACAGCAGGCTCGCTTCAGTAGTTATGTATATGGCGTGTTCGGTGCACAAAGTTCACGTGACTGCACCGTAACCGTCCTTGTGTCTCAAATTAAGATAGAGGTCACGTGACTGCACTGTAACCGGCCCTGTCTCAAATTAAGATACCTTTGGTTGAAAACTGTTTAGGTCACATTACTCTCAAAAATGCACTGGAAACAAAGTGAACTCACATGACTAAAAATGCACTAAAACCGTCCTTTCGATTCTCTTCCATTTTCATTTTGTAAAAATTTAATAACTGAAAATGGTAATAAAATTTTTTTTTATGGTAATAAAATAAAATTAAATTAAATAAAAATGGTAATAAAATAAGTACAAATAGTTTTGTTTGATTTCATTCATCATCTGAGCCGGCATTTATCTCTTGTTGAAGTACTTGAATAGTTTCGTCAACCACAAGCAATTCTGCTTCAGTTGTCTTCAATTTTTTTACCATTTCTCTCATTCTTTCTTTCTGCTTTCTTTTCTTCTTGAGAATTCTAGACCTTTCCATCATTTTCCTAGCAAGTTTCAACCTGGCTGCATTTTTTGAAACTTTTGTTGTTACTAGGGACGACAAAAATTGAGTTGTTGGATCAATTTTTATGGCTGCACTTTGGTTTCGGTTGTTATTCTTCATTGTTTGATTTGATGTTTCACCAGCATTCATTTTGTAGATTAACAGCTTTGTATTCGTTTATATATAAGCGCGACAGGTGACGTAGTGGAAAATTTCTCTTTATTAATCTGTTGTCATAACGTTTATATATAAGCGCGACAGGTGACGTAGTGGAAAATTTCTCTAAATCACCTGACTCAGACATAACGCATCGACTGAAAAAAAAAAATTGTCACGCTAAAATGAAAAACTTTTTTCAAAAACGATCGTGACAGTTTTTCCGATCGTGACAGTTTTCGTAAGCTTGAATGATTTCGTGACGTAGGGCAAGCTGTCTGGCCGATACCAACAAACGCTGTGTTTCAATCGCGTTTAATTCTTTTCAATAATTAGTTTGATTTTGTCATTTTCTATAGGTTTCACTTTAATTGTAAAGCCATTGCTATCAAATCTTTTCACTTTGGGTTTACCGTACGCCTTTTGTATTCTTTCAATGTCTTCTTTTGATAGAACATCACTTGATACTTTTGACCACTCGTGTTTATAAGTAGGATACATGATAGAATCTGTACTTTGTGAATGGGTTAAACCTAAACAATGACCTATTTCATGAACAGCTACTACAAATAAGTTGTGATTGGGAGGTGTTTCTTGGTCTGTCCAATCTTCATCAGCATCGAAATGTAAATCACCCCCAATTCCTGAACCTGGATAAAATCCATGAGCTAAAACACCGCCTTTACCTTTAAAAGGGAATCCATCGCCATGTTCCTTTGCACAAAAACTAATTTTTATGTCACATGGCTCATTTGGCTGTACTTTTTTAAATTTAAGTGCTGTAGGTTTATCCCAAACTTTAAAAGCAGAATCAATTTGTTTGTGTATCGATTCTTCTGTAAGTTTTGGTGTTAAGTTCGTGATACAATACGTTAAAACACGTTTATTCCACTTTTGTTTTATATCTTCTATATTTTCTGGAACTGATAAATTTGAAGGTTGAAATCCACAAAACATCTTTTATTTATATGTAGATTTAAGTTGCTCTAATTCTTCAATCGGAATCCAGCTATTAAAATCATTGCTGTATCCAGACCACTTAACTAATGCCGATTTCTTTTTATTATCTTTGCGAACAACTTTTTCTATTCTGAATTTAGTTTGATTCGTTTTCAAAAGTTCTTGTTCATAGAAAGTTCCAGAAATTATATCACCACGAAGATCAGTGATTTCGTAAGTGTGTGGATTGGTATTTAAAACTTTAGAAATTAAAAACAGTTCCTCTGTCCAGTTTGGAGTAAAACCCTTGTCAAAAAGTTTTCGTTTGTATTTTGAAAGTCTAACTGTGTCACCAACTTTAAATTTTGCTTTTGTTTTTATTGGTTTAATTTTAGCGTACAAATTATAGTAAACAATTCCTTGATTTTCTTTTTCGCTTGCTTGAACAGGCGTCATTTTCACGGATGAATGATAGCTGTTGTTGTACTCATCAACTATCTCAGGTAGCATGTCTAAGTACTGAGTTGAACTTTGTTTTGTAAATTGCTTCCACATTTTATTTTTGATAGTGCGATTCCAGCGTTCAACAACAGAACTTTTTTCTTCATTTTCAGTTGAATATAATTTAATGTTGTGTTGGTCCAACAGGCTTTTTGTATTTTTGTTGTAAAATTCTTTTCCCTTATCAGTCCATAAGAATTCTGGGATTCTTTTTTCTTTGAAGATTTTCTTGAAAGCATTAGCAACAGTTTTACCCGTTTTGTCTTTCAAAGGGACTATCCATCCGAATTTAGAAAATACGTCAATCACCATAAGTAAATATCGGTAACCTTTATTCCATTTGCTAAACTTTTGCATTTCTACTAAATCAGCCGCCCATATTTCATCAATTGATTTGCTTATAACTCGGCGTCGCAGAAACTTTTTCTTTACTGGTTTGTGTAGTTCATCAGCTAGTTCTGTTTGCCACGACGCCTTTTCCCGTTTTTTGCACCTAACCCCAACTTATATTTAGTTCCAATTGCTGCTTGTACTAACTTTTTATCAAACGATTCCCGGATACCTTTCGTTTTTGTTTGCGATAAACTGTCTAACATATCTTTATCACATTTTAGTTTACCTTTTTTATTGTGATTATCACGGTAACAAATATCATGTTTCATTGCAATAGCATCTATTTGATTGTAAGGTTCTTGGCCTGGTAAAGGTTGGTCGTTCGAATCAAGTTGTTTATCCAAAGGATTATATGGCCCAGTGTACTTGTGACTTGGAAGAGTGAACCCACCTTTTGGTTTTGGTAATTTTCCTATCGCAGCATGAAGGTCTAACAAGCCTCCTTTTTTGTTGGTTTTAATGAAACTATGCTTTGTAATACCACAACTAGCACAAATGCAACGTAACATCAGGCGACCATTTCCTTTTGCTTTTATAATTTCATCAGAACCTGGAACACATTTAGTTTTTTTCTTTTCTCTAACACAATAAGTTTCCATCTTTAATATATGATACATAAAACTTCATAAACATTTCATTAAAAGGTGTAGGTTTTTCATGAAAATCTAACAATAGTTCGTTTGCTGTTCTCCCCTTATTTCGCTCCGTTATATAATACACACAGTAGTAACCACAAAGAATTGAGTTAATATTTTGAATTTGAGCATCATTGTAAATAATGTTTTTGTTTGTAGTCTTCATATATTTAACAACTTCATTTGGGGGTACAAGTCCAAAGCTGTCGAAGTATTCTACTTTATCTGATTTTTCTTCGTTGTAAACACAAACCCAATGAGTTCCACTACCCGCAAAATAATCTTGCAAGTTTACGACAGCTGACTCATTTTTATTCATTGCTTTTGGTAACATATCTTTGCTAAATGTTCCTCGATAATTGTCACACTTAATCATGATTTTATCAATGTCTAAGTTTGTTAATGGTTTCATTTATTTACTGCTTTATTAGTTGCTCCTTGGATGGCCCCGGAAGCAGCTGCTAATCCTAAAGTTGGCAAAACCTTTTTAGCTAAAAACGGTAACACTAGTTTTCCTAAATTAAGTAAGCTACTTAAGAAACCACCTTGTTTTTGCAATTGCGTTTTACTAAAGTTTATTTGTATACCGTGTCCAGACGCTTTTGATTTGTTAATTCTATTTATCTGTCGACTCGTCAGTTGCAAACTAACGTTGCCTTTAGTCTGTAAACTTGCATTTGTTAGTCTAACACTTACACTAGTTTTGCTTTTATATGCATTTGCAATTTTTTTCTTTTGATTTTGTGTCAAGTTTAATGAGTAATCGTGGTACATTTTATATTAGACTTTATAAAATCAAACCCAAGATCGGAACATTTTTGAAAGGAGAATTTTTTCCTAGTATTAAACCTTTTCCGAGAATCTGAGGTTCGTCGAAGCGATAAGACCTACCTTGTCTTTTTGTTCCAGGCAATATAAGCCCTTTACCCTTTGATCCAGGTAACACAAGCCCTTTTCCTCCTAACAAACTGGGCAGCAAGCTACCTGCTAAACCTGCTAAAAGAGTTCCAATAAAACCACCCTGTTTTGAAATTTGTAGTTTTGATAGCTTCAAAGTAACACCTGAACCTTTTGCTTTAGCATCATTTATTTTGTTAACTTGCGTCTTTGTTAAACCAAGAAAGTCTGATCCTTGAAGCTGGTGGTTATTAAATGTGAGTGTAAGCCCAGTTTTGTTTTGAAAAGCTTGTTTTATTTTTTCTTTTTGAAATTGTGATAAATTTAATCCGATTTTAACATACATTTTTATTTATACTCAGATAATTATATTCATTCGACCTGAAAGTCCTTCTAACTGAAGGTATCTATCAGAAAGTACGACTGCATAAACATAGAAAGCTTGGTCAGCGTTATTTGCAATATTTCTAAAGTTACCACCAAGACTAAACCTTATTTCAATATCTGCCGAGCTGTTTTTAAGTCGTTCATTGTGTTTACTAACATCAAAATGATGAATTGGATACAAACTAGCCCAGTCTTCAGCTGATAATTGACAGCCCGTGTCGGCGTCTTGGTATTTGTTTACAGCCTCTAGAAAACTCATGTATAAGCGCGAATAATTTCTATTTTGTGGAGTAAAATTACATTCAAATTCTCGTTCAGGATATTGAATGCTGTTTATTCTGCAACTAATACGTCTTAAGTTTGCATTGTCAAAAATCATATTATTTAGCTGCTGGTTGTTATCTCGTTCACTCGATTGAAACGCAACAAACACATGCCTAGGAAGTTCTGTTCCCGGCTGGGTTGTTATTCTCCAAGTCATGCTTGTTTCTGTTGACTGAAACATTGTTCGATACACTCTCATTTGTTCAAAGTATAGCTGTTTTATATGTCCTTTTACTAACATAGCATCTATTTCCGATTCAACTCTTAAACTTGGTTTCACTTTAGGCATCCACAAAGAGATATGACTTATGTTAAACTTACCAGCAGCTACACCATTAGCACGTAAAATATAGTTATTAGATGTTTCTCTATCCACGATTATACTGTGTTTAACACCCCTAAAAACCTTATCGATATCACGACAAAATCCAAATATTTGGGAAAGAGGAAGCATTAAAGTAATTTGCTTATTTCCCGTAGTAATGTTCTGTCTTGCGGTGAAACCAATATTTGCTTGTAGATTGTTGTTGTATATTTCTACGATTGCTCTAATACCATCACGTACAGCATTTGCATTCGCATCATCAGCTACACCACCAAAATTTTGTTTAAGAGATGGGGAACCAGTTCCAGTGTCTTTAAACCACAGCATGTTAGAGGCGGTTGATCTTGAATAATCATCACTAAAGCTAACTAAATTGAGTATTGTTGATGCTTGAGGTAGATAAAGGTTTATGTTTTCTATAGTTTGGTTATTTAATTGATATTGCGCAGTTTGAAATAAAGACCAACCGTTATTTACCAATGAAATTACGTCATTGTTATTGTAATTAGCATTCGCATTAGTTTGAAGTTTTCCTCTGATTTCTAGGTATGCTTTATGCGGTAGAAGAAAAACATCTTCATCTTTTGTTTCAATAATGTGCTGACCATCTTTGTTCATATTATTTGAGTCTCTCGGAAGGTATTCGACATATTCAAACTCAGTAATTGAATTGTCCACTAAGTTTGTTTCTTTAATTTGCAAATATGGGTTCGTTAGTTCTGTCATTTTATAATTAAGACATATAATTTTTAAATCCTGATCCAGCAATTAAATTACTTAGGATAGCTCTCGATCTGTCGTTGAGATTTTCTAATTCTCTGTCATTGATAATACGCTTGTTTATTGGTATATTTTCTAAGACTGGTTCTAATGTCTTTTTTGTGGGTTCTAAGGCTTTCTTCAGTAAAGGTGCAGCTAGTTTTTTAATCTCAGTCTTCACTCCAGTAGGAATTCTGTTAAGAATCTTAGAACCAGTGCTGATTACGTTTCTTACCTTGTCGTAAACATTTTTAAGCAAACTTCCACCTATGATTTTCTTTTTATGAAATCTAGTTTCTCTTTGTGATAACATTTATAGTTAAACTACATAATCTCTCTCAGGTGAACATAGTAAGTCACTCGTTCATTATTCATATTTACAAAATTGTTATCTTGATCTTTTATAGAGAATCGGATACTATCAATTTGACTTAAATTTTTGATCGGAACGTAAATGTTTTGCTTAGGTTCAACTTGAATCAAATATCCCGGTGGTACGTTTGGACTAAGAGTATAAAGTAAGTCACTAGACGCTCCGTTTATGTAACTTCCATCAATTAAGCTGCAATGAATCTGAAGGCTGTTGATATTTGTAATATTTACAGGATTTTGACTATTATGAATTCCA
Organism: Trididemnum nubilum; assembly: GCA_963965965.1. Taxonomy (NCBI): domain Eukaryota; kingdom Metazoa; phylum Chordata; class Ascidiacea; order Aplousobranchia; family Didemnidae; genus Trididemnum; species Trididemnum nubilum. The sequence goes on along the minus strand of OZ014489.1, from coordinate 14,523,801 downwards.
TTTACACCCAAAAATGCCGAATCAAATCCTAAAACGTCACCTATTGAATTTGGAATTCGAAAATCAACTATGTAATCATTTTTAAGTTCAATTCTTGATTTTAATGTATTAAAATTTGGTGTTATAGTTATATTATTTTTGTCATCACGTCTCTGTTCCATCAAGTACTTTATTTCATTATTGAGGTCTTCAATATTATAGCTCCCTGGAGGAATCGATAATAGTCGTGCAGCTACTCCATCTGGTGAATAAAAAAATTTATTATTGCTGCTCGTTATGTTATGCCAAGAGTACCATATTTGAGCATTGATTAAGGACATCTCGTAACTTTTTTTAATGTCTAGTTGCAACGGTGGATTAAAGCTAGTTATAAAATCTTCTGATTTTCCTTGTCCTTTCCTAGAGTCAAAGAAAAGTGGTATTGATGTCATTTTAATATATTGTCAAATAATTTTTGGTGGTCGCAGTGTGAAATGCATTTGCTCAATTTTAGTTTTTTCAAAATGTTTGCAATTTCTTGATCCAAACGCTTGTTATTATTGCCGGCTTGTTTGGCTGCTACTAGTAAATTAAGTCTTTCACAAAGTTTGTTGGGATCTTTAAGTCCTTTTCCAAAGGTAACTTCCATTCCTCCTAATAATTTATTTAATTTTTCTCTGTACTTTTTAAAAGTTTTTATTTGCTCATCAATCACTTCTGTATCAGCATCGCGTCTTCTTCGTAAACCACCTAATCTTTGATTGATTAATCTAGCTCTGTCTTTCAATGCGTTTATGTAACCTGGCCCGCGTTTTACAAGCTCCACAATATCAGTCTCAAAATTGTTTTGTGTAAGCAATTCTTTTTCTTCGTTATCGAAAGCACTCTCAAAATGCACAGTATAAATTGATCGAGGTTTATCTTCAATGGCAAGCTGTTGGTGTATGTGTTGAATTAGTTGGTCTTGCCTTTTATCAGTTTTTTTCTGAGTTTCTTCAAACGTTTTAGTAATGGGACGAAATATTTCAGAGGCAGACTTTTGCAGTTGTTGTTTGGCTACAATTTCTTTTTGCAGTTTTTGTTTCAAAAGCTTTCGGTTATTAATATAATCCTTTACGAGTTTATTTTTGTTTTTCAACTCTTCTTCATTTACAAATGGCATGTTTACTATATAGCATATAAAGCTTAAGCCCAAAAATGGTCAAAGCATTTTCTATAACGAAGGGGTAGGTGTTTGGCTGTTTTGTCCAGCACCATAAAATTGTAAGGATCTTTGGTTGCTTCACGGTAAATCGACTCCATTTCTTCTTTTGTTATACCTTTAGCATGATCGTCAGTAATGTGTCTGATATCTTTGTTGTCTAAGTTCCCGAAAAAAACAAAACAGTTAGTGTTTCTTCTTATGTACTTCGGAGTGTTGAAGTATGATTGGGTGAGGTAAATACAGTTGCAATTTCTGTTTCTAGATAAAGAAAAGTATTCCATCAGTTTTTTCATGTTGTCTAGCTTAATGTCGTCAAAAACTATTACTTTCTGTTGAGGGTCAAGCTCTTCTACTGGAGGCAAGTCTTCAGGGCTTAGCACTTCAATACCTTGCTCTTTTAAAAATCGATACTTATCTTGCTCAGGATTAACAGTATAAACACAACAAAGGTCGTAATTCATCCACTTGAGAACCATGTTTAAAAGCAAATTTGTTTTTCCTGACCCTGTCGATCCTACTATCATGTAATGACAATCTGGTAGAAGATAATGATGTTTGATTTGCTTGTTGTCCCCACTTAAATATTTATCAAAGTTTATTATGTTCATTTATAATAAAGAAGGACAAAATGAATATTTCAAAATTTGGAACAAGTGGAAGTCAATCTTCAAGTACTGTTAAGGTTGTAGGTATTGAACACAAAGTTTCCAAGTCAGGAGATATAATGTATGGTGATTTAAACTTAAACAACCACAAAATTACAAACTTAGCCAATCCTGTAACAGAATCAGATAGTGTAAATAAAGGATTCTTGGATAATGCAATTAGCAACATTGTCCACTTTGCCGAAAGCTCTGAGTTTGGTTCGAGGTTGGCTACTTTAGGTATAAACAACGATGGTCAAAATGTTGTATCGCCCACTCAAATTCAAATTCAGAGGTCTCAAATATATGGTGTGGAAGTACTTGGTCGTTTACCAAACAGGGTCTTTCGTATAGAAAATATTCCACCTAACAACGCATCAATTGAATTAGGTGAATCATTGATTCTAAAAGGACTTGTTGATCCCACTCTACCTTCTGATGCGGCAACTAAACAATTTGTTGAAAATTTAGTTACAAATGTGAGAGATAATATTAACTTACAAGGATTACACACTATCATAAATTTACGAGATCCCACAGCACCAGGTGAAGCAGCAAACAAAAATTATGTTGACCAAATAACGCAACACATTCAAACCGAAGACGATAATGTAACCATTTCACGAAACTTAGATATGAAAAATCATACCATTTTCAACGTAGGTAGACCTTCCGAACCTACCAGTGCAATAAATAAACGTTATTTTAAACGAAATATATATCGCCCAAAATTTCAAATATTTTTGGGTGCTTCTTCGAGGTCAATTCCATCAAGTGCTATTCATTCAGTTCGTACTAATACAGATCACAATTTGCATTTCGTGAGTGCACCTCTTGTCGCTGGGAACGATTTTCTGTCTTTGCAATCCGATAGTATTCATTTGAGAGATGAGGTAACCAGCAGTTACATCGAAATAAGCGTAAGCGGACTTGTGAAAGTTACCAGTTATGACGATGAAGACAAATTACATATTGATATAATTCGTGTTAGTCAAGGAGAAACAGATAAAATATGTAAAACAACAGTAACACCCCCATTCGATTGCTTTAATTTAAACTGCATTGTTTTTCCTAATCCTTCTCGAGATGTGTTTCGCATACAATACAACTATGTTTCTTCAAATTCTTCGGTATCAATGAATATGAGCAGCGTTGTAATTAAAGTTAAACAGCTTGAAGTGGGTGATCAACCAGAAGCGTAATTGTATATCGTAAAATAAACAATGGACTTTAACCACATTAGTAGAAAATTGACTCAAGAACAAGTGAATGAATTGACAAAACTGTATCACACTTATCACAAACAGTATTGGTGTTATAAGAAAATGTTTAAAAAATTTAAAAGAATGGACTTAGCTCTAAAGCTGTCATCTGTTATTTTTACTACAACTGGGGCCGTGGTTGGTTCTGTTACATTAAATCCGATTTTCTTGGCGTCTGTTAGTGGTACAGGCGTTCTTTTACAGACAATAACGACGCAGAAAAATTTTTCCAAAAAAACTGAGTCTTGTAGATATGCTTATCAATCGTATCAGAAATTACTCAACAAGTTAAAATTGTTTTTAAGATCTGGTGATATTGACGAGTTTTTCGAAAGAGAACTTGCTATGGTTGATGACCAAGTTGCTGATATATGTCCACCAATTTCTGAAAGCTATGAAAAATTACATGCTAAACGATTTGTTTCCACATAATCTCATATTTCTTCCGTAATGCATCACTAATTTTGTATAAAGGTTGTTTGGGAATGTCTAAATATTCTAAGATTTTATTTATAAAAAAATCTATCTTGGGAAACCTTTTACCAGTGAAGCTTTGTAGTTGGTTTTCCATGGTTGTCCAAATGTTCATAAATGCTTGTATTTCATCAGCAGACAATTCAAGGCGTTGTAATTTATTTTTAACATAAGCAGCTCTACTGTAAAATGATTTACGTAAGACAACATTACGTGGGTTATAATCAATCCAGTCGTTTACAAAATATGGGTGATGAACTACACCACAGTTAATACAAGTTCTATTTCGATTTATAATTTTTATGTCAGGATTTTCACAACAATTTTCATCCATCTTTTTTTTATAATAGTATATATTTTTTTTAATTAATAATGACCATAAGCAAAACTATCAATTCCATTAGAAAGAATATATCGTTTATCATCAAAACACGAAAGAGACTTCTTGTTGATTTCAACGGAATAAATTTTGTGGTTTTCACTTCTAATTGATTTCATTTTATGAAACATTTGACGATTATTGAAGAGCGTGTTTTTGTAATCTTCGTGCTTTAACAGATTCCTCACTACATTTTTTTTAATTCCTTTTGCAGTTTTGCAACCTCTTTCATCATTTGTGACGTAGCTGTACATTTTAGATCTAAGTCCTACAAATTCTACTATTGGCACACCTGCGGTTTCATCTTTCATCTTTCCAATTACTTTCTTGTTTTTTAGGTCATAAAAGTCTGAGGTTTCTTTGTAACCACTGAAGTCGAATTTGTCTTTGTCAGCCCAAAAATCTTTGTATACGTCTTCTGTTTTTATATCATATGTTACTGAATCTGTATCTGTAAATAAGAGTTTTGCATTCTTCCCATATTTCTTTTTAATGTAATCGTAATGAAAATCATACATCAACGTTTTTGAAATATCGAGAATACACATTCCTACATACGCGGGGCGGTTTAGGGTTAAAGATTCTTTAATTTTATGAACTGCAACAAGATTTTTATTAAATATTTTGCTGCTAACGTAGGTTGGTTTTGCACAATGCTTTAATAGTTTTTCTGGTTCGTTGATCAGAGTAACATTGACACGTTTACGAAGATTTTCAATTGTTTTTCCAAACACTGAGTTGTTCATAAGTTTAAAAAAATCTTTCTCAAAGTCAGACTTGGCAGTTTTTCGCTTTTCTGTATTGAAATCAATATACTTTTTTAACCAAGGTGATTCGTTAAATTCTAATACCCGATGTACTTTTGTAACTTTTAAGCCTAATTCAATATACTGCTTTAAGTTTTTGTAATAAAGAACATAACTCTTTTTTGGTTTTAAATTAGGTATTAATTTTTTAACTCCTTCAACTTTTATATTAAACTGAGTTTGTAATTGTTTACAGTAGTCTGAAAGGAGGTGATGTTTAATTTCCATTTTTTCTGGAGCTAGTGGATAGTCATTATGACTATCATGAAGGTGTTCAGGATAGTCCAGGTCAACTTCTAGTATTAGTCCTTTTCCTTTAGGTAAATTTGCTAAATCAATTTCTTTTTCTGATAGCCATTTAAAACCACCCGTTGGTAAATTTTGGCTCATTGCCCATCCATATAAATTGTTTGCATCAAGATATGTAATATAATTTGATGGCTGCTTTGAATCGTAATTATTCATGTATTTGTTGTTAGCTTTAGCATATCTTTTAGAAATGTATGAAACTCCCCCTCTCACACCTTTTTCAATGAAAAGAAATTTGTCAATATCTGTCATTAATTCCAGTTTTATTTCAGTCATTTTAAGCATTGCATCCCATGATAAACCGGGAGAAGTAAAATAATGGCAAGGGTCTAATTCGTAATATTGAAGACAAGTCTTTCGAAATTTCTCAAATACATCTGCTAACAGCAAAACATCTGACTTAAGGTACAAGTCGTGGTATTGTCCCATGGATTCCAACTTGAAAGTAGTCCACACATTCTGCGCATGCTTGTAATCCTCATCGCTTATATCTTCATCGGTTAAAAGACTATAGAATTCCTTTTTTGATGGGAGGTTTCTGTCGTCAAACTTATCAAAGCTGTTCATATAATCATAGGGATAAACTCCTTTTCTTTTCATTAGTTCTAGTTTTTCATCCTGAAATTCTTGTGATGTGTATTTTAAGTCAGAAAGTGGAACGTTCTTAACCAGAGTTTCTAATGAGCTACTCATGAATTGGAAGCTATCAATAAATTTTAAATATCTGCCTAAGAAAAAAGCCATGTATTTTTCTAGATTGTTTGGAATTACTTTGATATCCTTTTCAAACTTTCCTATTTCTTGCATAATAAAATGTGAATCATAACCCCTTAAATTATGAAAGATTACAGGTATCTTATGAGTAAGTCTGAAATTTCTATTACATTCATTATGTGCCGCCCCTCTGTATTTTCCTGTAACGTGACAATGATCTCTAACCCTTTTGTCTTCCTCAGAAAAGCCTTTTTTACAAATGTGACATTTTGTAGCTGCTTGAAAGTTTTCTTCATCTTTGTTCGTTAAATCCATAGGTTGATTGAAATGTTCATTTTTCGTTTTTTCACAATAGTCAACTTCTTCCAACATAGCTTCCAAAAATTTATAAACAGCGTTTTTACCTCTATACAGTTGAATTGGTCTACTGAATTTATCGTCATAGCAACAAACTATCTTGTAGGAATAGCCGCAATCGATGTGTTTTTGGTATCTTTCTGTGTAGGACTTTTCATCATTTGGCTGACAGCTGTCAATCTTTTGAGTTATTGCTTCAAAATCAGCATATATAACAAAGGGAACTGGTAGTTGTTTATGAAAGTTATTAAACTTCACCGAGCTACCTTTTTTGGGCATTTGTATTGCTTGCTTTCCATTTATAATTACGCAGTTTGGTGTGTGTTTGTGTAGAATTTCCTCGCTGCTAAAACATTGAAGACAATATCTGCAGAAATGTTTTCTGTGTTGGTGCTTGCTTTGATTATACATAAATCTATTAAAGTCTTTTATCCAAACATAATGTTGCTTTTCGTCTTCCATTATCAATAACAAATCGAGAGTTGTTTCACACACCTTTTTAGACACAAATAAAGGAAAGCGTTGCTTGTTTTCATAACCAATAACATTAATGCTGATGTTATTTTGTTCTTCAATTTTTGGTATTTGCTTGATAGACACTGGAAACTTTATACCGTCATAATTTAGTGTGTCTACATATTTTTTGTAATGACTTATTCTTTCACGATTGCTTTTTACTTTCTCACTGTATACTTTAGCTAAATGACACCACCTAAAGCATTCGTTGTCTTTGTTTTTGATGTTAATTAGTCCTTTCTTAGCATTTCTAAGTTCTTCCGGTAATGCAATATGACTTGATCCTTGAAGAGGGGTATATTGAACTAAGTTAACGAAGTGCCCATCAACGGAAAATATAGACCATCCAGAACCTTCACTAAGCCAATTTCCAATTTTATTTATTATTTGATTAGATGCATTTTGTTGCATTTCACTCACATCATCTTTATTTAAGATGACATTTGTTTTGCTGTTAAAAAATGCTGTCTTGGTTATCACTTCACCTTCTTTTTGTTTTTCAAAGGTTATTTTAAGAGTGACTGTTGCTTTCAATCCTTTCATTTTAACCAGGTCTAACCGTAATTTATCTTGCACTACTTTCTCTGTTTCATTCAATTGTTTCAGTGGGCTGTGATCAACAATATCAACATCATAAGATTTAGCATAGTTTTTCAGAGCAGTTTTGAGTAATTTCACCTTAATTGTCTTTTTAGGAAAAAGATTTAAAATTTTTTGAAATGCTGCTGAAGCACTTGCTTTAATAGTTGGTGGTACGTAAGCCATCAGCCAATCGGCAAAATCATTTATACGCTTTTGAACTTTACCAGCTGCATTAAGAGCTATTTTCTTTAAGGTTGGGGGAAAATTTCTAAAGGGTGATGGTCTTAAAGTAGAAACTCCAATATCTGGAACCGCCTGATCTAAAATATTTGATTGATTCATTTTTATTATAAGAGAAATATAATCTTTAAGTAATTTTTATGCTTAAGAAAATTTTGTCTGTAGTTAAATAAAAATGAATGACAAATTAGTCATTGAAAATCGTGAGTTTTATTTTCATCCAACACACAAAGCATACGCTGGGAGCATTGATGGATGCGTTGTTCATGTTGTTACTAGAGAACCAACATTTGGAAGCATAAATGAAAAAGGTTATTATGAAATGACTGTTGAAGATTACTGGGATAGAATCTTGGTTCATAATTTTATATGGGAATGTCATCATGGGCTATTAAAAAATGATGAAAAATTAAAACACATTAACAAAATACGTTATGACAACAGATTAATAAATTTAAAGCTTCGAAGTTCAAATGAAATTATTGTAAAAATTTCGACAAACAAAAAGATAAGCTACGTTTAGTTAGTTTACATAACAACATTCTTTAACGCTATACTAAAGGGTAAAATGAGCCATTAGAAGTCCAGCATGAGCACAGCCTTTGTTTACATCAGGTTTTTAACCCATTCACAAAGTACAGATTCTATCATGTATCCTACTTATAAACACGAGTGGTCAAAAGTATCAAGTGATGTTCTATCAAAAGAAGACATTGAAAGAATACAAAAGGCGTACGGTAAACCCAAAGTGAAAAGATTTGATAGCAATGGCTTTACAATTAAAGTGAAACCTATAGAAAATGACAAAATCAAACTAATTATTGAAAAGAATTAAACGCGATTGAAACACAGCGTTTGTTGGTATCGGCCAGACAGCTTGCCCTACGTCACGAAATCATTCAAGCTTACGAAAACTGTCACGATCGGAAAAACTGTCACGATCGTTTTTGAAAAAAGTTTTTCATTTTAGCGTGACAATTTTTTTTTTTCAGTCGATGCGTTATGTCTGAGTCAGGTGATTTAGAGAAATTTTCCACTACGTCACCTGTCGCGCTTATATATAAACGTTATGACAACAGATTAATAAAGAGAAATTTTCCACTACGTCACCTGTCGCGCTTATATATAAACGAATACAAAGCTGTTAATCTACAAAATGAATGCTGGTGAAACATCAAATCAAACAATGAAGAATAACAACCGAAACCAAAGTGCAGCCATAAAAATTGATCCAACAACTCAATTTTTGTCGTCCCTAGTAACAACAAAAGTTTCAAAAAATGCAGCCAGGTTGAAACTTGCTAGGAAAATGATGGAAAGGTCTAGAATTCTCAAGAAGAAAAGAAAGCAGAAAGAAAGAATGAGAGAAATGGTAAAAAAATTGAAGACAACTGAAGCAGAATTGCTTGTGGTTGACGAAACTATTCAAGTACTTCAACAAGAGATAAATGCCGGCTCAGATGATGAATGAAATCAAACAAAACTATTTGTACTTATTTTATTACCATTTTTATTTAATTTAATTTTATTTTATTACCATAAAAAAAAATTTTATTACCATTTTCAGTTATTAAATTTTTACAAAATGAAAATGGAAGAGAATCGAAAGGACGGTTTTAGTGCATTTTTAGTCATGTGAGTTCACTTTGTTTCCAGTGCATTTTTGAGAGTAATGTGACCTAAACAGTTTTCAACCAAAGGTATCTTAATTTGAGACAGGGCCGGTTACAGTGCAGTCACGTGACCTCTATCTTAATTTGAGACACAAGGACGGTTACGGTGCAGTCACGTGAACTTTGTGCACCGAACACGCCATATACATAACTACTCGCTTCCGTCAGCTATTCGAGCCCCTATGATACCTCACCAAAAGAAGTCAACGACAGCAAGATAAGACAGTATAAAACAGTTCAGTACTTCAACTACTGCAGCAATCAACACTATCATTTAATAATCAATCACCAACAACCCAGGCTAAGCAAACTACGCATAGCCGAACGAGCCTAAAACATGCTAAAACTAGTAAAAAAGTATACGTACCAAAGCTTAATCTAATTGATACAACATTCCAACAGTTTCATCCACGTTCAAGACAGCAAACTTAACCTAAACTTAACTCTAAGCAACCTCGGACATCAACCAACTTAATAACTCACAAAAAGACCTAAAATAGTAAACATTTTGCGGTTGCCAACGAGATCATTGTTGCCATTTATATTCAAAGTGGAGTAAAAAACAAAAAAGCGGAAAAATAAGCACGCATGCCGTCACAATTGGCATTAAAAAGATGCATCATTGGCATGTAGTTCGAAAGTTTCAAACATGGCCGTAGAAGCTCAAAATGATTTGGGGGGGCAGCAAACTTTTGCCCGAAAAATGACTTGATGCATTGCGTTTCTCTGTCAAAATTGAGACAGTTTTTTCTGCCCAAATTGAGGTGTTCTCCAAAAAAAAAGTCTTTCCTGAAATTTGAACGGTTTTTCTGTCCAAATGAAGGTGTTCTCCAAAAAAAAAAAAAGGTCTTCCCTGAAATTTGAACGGTTCTTCTGTCCAAATGAAGGTGTTCTCAAAAAAAAAGCACCGAAACTGAGACGGTATTTTGGCAATGGTGTGCCCAAATATCCAGACTATTTGCCCAAATAAATAGATCATTTGCCCGAATTTTCGACGATTTTCGACGTTTTGAACCGAATGGGGGGGGGGCGACCGCCCCCCCGCCTCCTACGGCTATGGTTTCAAATGATGATAAAAGAAATTACTAATTTTGAATTGATTGTGCAATGGATTTAAGCCGATGTAAACAATAAAGTTTGAAGCTATTTAGACTTAGTTGTTAATATTTTGTTCAATTGTTTTCAGACTAAGTCTACAAAGTTTGTAGATTCGTCCACTGGGTGAAGTAGAAGAGTCAATTGCGCAAATGATTTGTTTCTAAGGAACAGTACAAAAGTCATCTTGCTCAGGCTAACAAAATGATAGTGATGGGCCATATGGGGCTGTGGGCATATAAATTTAACATCGTCTTCCAGTTGCGGTTCATTTACCCGTAAAATGAGACCCACAAACCAATGCAAGTTATACCAGCATGCCACAAAATCCATGATCTTAACCTTTTGGTATACTGCTGGTAAAAAATCACATGTAGCAGAAAAGTTTAAGTTTGAGCAAATATACTTGCATCCAATTTGATTCGCTGATATTGGGTGATAAAAGTGATGTGAACATGTTCCAGGATATTTAAATATGGCTAGGGAAGCCTATAGCCTACCGTTTATACATTTTAAACGTGACAAATGAAAAAAAAAAGCTCTAAACAATGCCCTAGCTATTATTTGATACCTGATAATGCATGTTATTCAGTTTGACAAAGCTTGGTTTCATAATAGCCATGAAAAGTAGTCATTAAAATGGGCATAAAACATTTCTTAAGAAAAAAAAAGTCAGAGCACCCCATAACCGAGGCGCAAAGAGAAACACCTAAATTATTAACCAGGCCTATTAGATACACCTAAACTAAAAGTACTATTAAATAACTTTAAAAGCAATTTTTTCAGTTTAAAAATAACTGTTTTATTGTATTTGGCATGGTCAAAAATGGGGGTGGGTAGCAATTTACTGCATCCTCCTACCTCAACTTTGAGCGTTAGAGGTAAAAATCACTCATGCGTATCCTCAAAATTCACTTTCTCGCACAATTTTAAACAGACCATATCTCAGAACAGCTTGGGCTAGAAAGGTGAAATTTTTTGCAAACAGGTTTTTTTTTACATTGTTCTACCTACCCCCAAGCCAAGTTTGGAGAAGATTCTAGAAGATGGGTTGACAGCCTGTCAAATTAAGCATGGATTGACCCACAGGCTAGGCAGATAGCCTAGATTTAAACAATTATATAGCTTCACTTACACAGCAGGTCGTAAGTAGCCTAACATCACTTATTTTCTTGTCAGTTGCTGTTGTCAATGCAATAGTAGGCTATACCAATCTTTGAATACAACCACCAGCATTAGCATTAGGCTAACTAGTGGTCTCGCTACCGGTAGGCCTAGTCTAACTAGTACTAACCTAAACCAGGCCTAATACAGGCAGTACAAAACAACATTTTATACTTTATCTTTGGTTTGCGCTGTTACCCTACTTATTTTCAATCCTAGCCTACACCAGGCGAAGCTCTAATCCTGAACTGACTGACTGAACAAGCGTACTATCATGCATTACCACTTGTGACGTGAAGCTTGTGACGCGGAAGTTAGTGACGTAAATTTCTATTTGTGGAATGGATCAGTGATGCTTGACATGATGTCACTCAGTAACGATGAAACGGAGAGAAATAATTTTTTTTGAACAAACCTTAGAAAACTTCAGAGTTTTGATTTATTTAATTTTTAACGAAAATCAAACATCGTTCAGCCCCTATTTAAGTTCAACGTTATGGAGAATGTGGCAAGCATCGATGCAAGAAAGATAAACAGGTTGCTGAAAATGATAAAAATGAAGTCACTACCTTCGTCTCTGGCACAGAGCAGAAGATTGGCAAAAGGTTATTTTTTTTATAACTAAGCATTTTGTACTCCACAAACTCGTCAATCAAAACAGTGAGAGTGAGGTTGCACTCTACTAGAGACTCCAGCTTTCTGTAGTGTCTATCAAAGCAGGCGACCTGCAGCTGTAAACGAACTCTGATGGAAAATTTTCAAATAGAGGAAAGTCGCGAAAATGAGAAATTCTTTCAAAATGTCTTTACCAAGATTCTAGATGTAAGCTATCAAACTTAATTATGATTCTTGAAAATGTTGCCAACAGAAAAATTTATTGTTCAATTAGTAAGACTACACGAGGTAGCAGAAACGTAACTCTGCAAGGTGGTTTTATGTTACTGTATTTTTGCACATACTCTTTGCTCTTATAACTTTGTTTTCAACATGTAACCATACAAAAATAAAATGATTTTTCTTGTTCGCTACATTTCGGGATTCTTATTCTCTTTGAAAGTCTATATGTTCAAAGCTGTGGGTTCTAAAAGTTTATTAAAACTCTGTAGAAATATTCTGGATTGTCTATTAATTGTACAGCGTAGTTCTACTTCAGCCGCTTTTTTCTTTATTGATTAAACCTGTACGCAGTTCCAGTCGGCCATGCTGCTGACATGAGTTGTCTGTGAATGTTGTGATGTAACAGGTAGGCCTAGTAATTTTTTAAATGATGATTACATGGTAAATTAGTTTAATGTCCTTATTAGACTTTATTTATCTGCTACTTCCAAACTTTTTTTTTCAGTATTTTATTACGTTCTTACTTTAGACGATGTCGATGCTGTGTTCATAGACCTTCCAACTGTCTTTGGCGAAGACTACCAGTTTTATCTCTATTGGGAAAAGGTAATTGTGCAATGATTTTAACACCCCAGATCTTTACAGTTGCCAATTTTGTTCTTATATCCAAATGATTAGTAATTGTTATGTTGTGAGTCAAGTTGTTCAAAAATGAAATTAGAGAATAAGCTTGTTGGAGGTTCCTTCCTTTATTTAGTTAGAGTTCACTCTTCATTAACTTCATGGGCAGATCATTTAGCTAAGCTTATTAAGTACCTGTTGTATGTTTGCGTTAATCGGATAGCCTGTATTAACATCATCATGGTTATATTTGTAGGTGGACCATCCATATATTCTGGCTTCCAGCAAGGGGTTCACATTGTTAATGGAGCAAAATGAAATTTGCATTTGTCAAAGTATTGCGCAAGCTGTGGGGTGTCTCGTTACCAGCTACTGGATATTTAACATCCAGTATTGCAAGAATATGCAATACACCTTGCAGTTTTTGGGATGGCTGCTACAAATTCCACAAGCCAAAGTTGGAATAAGGGTGAAAAGAGTTTTCAACAAACTGTAAAAGGAACTACCTATAAACATTTCTTGCACCTATAAACATTTTCTTGGAGTGGGGAGGAGGCTATAACCCTCTGAATAAGGGTAAAGAGACTTTCCTTAAAGAGACTGCTGAAGGAACTACTGTTAACATTTTAATACTTGCTTTGAAATTAAATTACACTGGCCAAAAAAAAAATTTTTTTTTGAATGGTGCCAATGATTTTTTGACTGATTTTGGCTAATTTGGGGTCGCTAATTTCAAAAATGCAGTTATTTTTTCTCCTTCAGGTCTAGTTTTTTCGCTATGGTACACCAATTAATGAGCATTTCTGTACTAAAAGATGATCATTTGAATATCTGTAAAAGTTTTTTTTACAAAGCATAAGATAGTGTAACATCAAAAATATGTTGCACATACCAATTTCTTTAATAGCTGCAAAAACACTAAAACAACAATGATGAAAAGTAGGCGGCCATATTTATGAAGTGCCAACCATAAATTTGCGTTTTAATGATTTGTGGCTATGAGTGGCAACAGAATCACGTTTGATAGACCAGCAGTAATGGGCTAGCATGACGGCATACCATCTCCCTTGATATCTCTCTTCCATTTCCTAAACGTCTTGATGGAATCTTTCTCCTTGTTCATCACTAAGTGCACCCAAATTATCAGGAAAGCGATCAAGATGACTGTGCAAGAAATGAACCTTGATGCTCATTTTAGCACCGATATCTTCAAAAGAGCTCAGTAAGTTAGCTACAAGCTCTTTGTAGTTGGATGCTTTTTTGTTTCCAAAAAAGTTTTTAACTACTTTCACAAATGCATCCCCTGCTCATGGATGAGGGAAACTCATGATCATTCATTAATTTTCTTATTTGGGGTCCGTCAAAAATACCAACTTTTAATTTTTCTATTGTTAGACCTGGAAATTTGCCGCACATATATTTGAAACATGCACCTTCCTTGTTCAGTGCTTTGACGAATTGTTTCATGACTCCCAGCTTGATATGTAATGGAGGAAAAACTATTTTGGATCTTTCCACTAGCGGTTGAGCTTGTATGTTCTTCTCACCTGGTACTATTTGTTCTCTCACTGGCCATTATTTTTTTCTCCAATGCTGTTCTCTTGCTCGGCTATCCCACAAGCAAATAAAGCATGGAAGTTTGGTATATCCTACTTGTAATCCCAATAAAAATCCAACCATTTTTAGATCCCCACATATGATCCAGTTGTGCTTGTAATAGCCAATTTTTTCAATAACAAGTTTAATATCGCTGTATTTTTCTTTGAGTGTTGTAGAATGTCCTTGGGGAATAGATCCAAAATCATTTCCATTGTGCAAGAGAACACATTTTAAACTTCGTTTGCAGCTATCAAGAACAAGTCGCCAATCATTGGGATCATATTGGGTGACACCAAGCTTCTTCCGAACGCCCTCAACATTATTGCAAAATACTATATCTTTTTCTTGTGTAAAAAAAAGGTAGAAATTCAGCGTGACGATTTCGGTAGTAAGTTATAAATGTTCCTGGTTGTAAAAGATTTTTTTCTTTTAGTCTTGATGCCAACAGTTCAGAAGACTCTTGGGGGGTCTCTTGCCAAATCATTTAGTTCATTTTGTGAAAATAGTTGTGGAGGTAACAGAGAAGGTGGAAAGTCGTTGTCTGCAATAGTAGTTTCACTGTCTGTAGAGGAAAGATCATCTTCACTGGATAAAGCAGATTCAAGTTGAGGCAAACCTTCAAAAACAGGAATAGGAAGTTCTTCATTGTGTGGAACAGGCCTGATTGCCGAATCCAAACTTGGATATGTTAATGAGGTTCTATTCTTCTTATTGATGCCTTTGGTCTTTATTCCACAAAAGTAGCAGTTACTGTAATGATCTTTTGGCTCTCGCCACACCATCGAAATTGCAAACCATAAACCTTTCCTTTGCTTCTTTGTCCATTGCCGTAAATGCTCAATGCAGGTTTTGCAAACAATATGGGGAGCCCACGATTTGTCTTGATCACCAAGTTTCACTTTGAGATAAGCTAAATAAGCTTGTTTCACAAAATCGGTGATTAGCTTTCGGTAGTGCTCCAATGTGTATTCGCCACATATACAACAAAAAACATTAGGGTCATTTACACAACTTCTTGTAGATGAAGTAGCCATAACTTACTGCTTTAGATGTAATATATCTGTATAACAATGTAAACTACTGTAATATTAGCTTCATGTACCGGTAACACTATGATATAGCAGTATACTACAGCCTAGTATAGTGTATCTAACTAATGAAAATACTGTTGTACAATATCTAACTATATTTGTATATCTAACTTGACTACCGTATTTACTCGATTGTTAGCCTCCCTTGATTGTAAGTCGCCCTTGATTGTAAGCCGCATGTGATAGTGTTAAAAATTTAATGTCAGCCGCCCTTGAATGTAAGCCGCATTTACTGTATCGGTGCCTACCTTATGCCGTGTGGGTTTTAGCATAGCTGGATGAGCACGAAAATTAAAGTATGGTTACTGGTACCCGTTCTTGAATTCTTGAATACAACTCTCAACTTCCTTGTTTAGACAGTGGAAGACTAAGCATCAGACAAAATACCGTATCGGCATAGCAACAAATCGCTAAGCAAAAAAAATGTAAACCGCCCTTGAATGTAAGCCGCCCTTGAATTTAAGCCGCAAACATGATGGAAAGAAAAACTTTATTAGCCGCGGCTTACAATCGAGTAAATACGGTATCTATATCTTCTCTTATAAACTGACATACACTTCCATATCATCACAACTGATAGTTACTGCAAGTGGATATTGCTTATTTAGTTATGCTTATTTTCCAACCTATGCTCTAAGCAGCCAACGTGACTGTATATCAGTGCTATGCTCTTCAGCTGCATTAGTCTAGTGAGACAGAACGGCAGCTTTAAGACTAGTGATGAGAGACACAAAAGAGTAAAAGGGAGTGTGTAAACAATAGGTGTTTATATTTCCTGCCCGCTAAAGCGGCAATAAAAACACTTCTGAAACACAAATCAAGTAAATTGCAAGACAAAGACATGAAACAGCATCCTACTGAAGACACTGCTAAACAGCCTATCGCATAGAAACCAAAAATGTTGGATATCTCAAAAATTGACCTGATAGAGCAAAAACAAGATCATTTTTGGAATCAGCACCCCCAAATTAGCCTAGAACCGTTCTTAACTTTTGGCACCGAAAATTGCGTTGGCCAGTGTTATCTATCCCCTCCCTTACTACCTCGCGGGATACAAGTGGCAAGCACTGGATATTCAACATTCAGTATTGCAAAGATATGAAATACACCTTGCAGTATGTAAGAGGGGTGTTCACACATTAGGCGTTTGCCTCAATGAAGCGGATAAAAGAAAGCTTCCATCTGCAGCAGTCCACCAGTAATCGTTGAAATAATTAGCCTGCTGTTGCTGCAGAGAAAAAAAAAACAACAAAAACTGAAACTGTTTCAGCTGAAATAATTTTTTGTAGCAGTGTGATCAATAGATTATCGTATATGATTACTGTTATAGGTAGGCTATCAAAACTTAAAACGTTTTTTTCGCTTCGACTGAAGGCTATGTGTGAACTGAACACCCCGGGTGAAGACGTTTTTTCACAAACTGTAGAAAAAAATCCCGATAAAAATTTCGTTCTATGTGTTTCAGGATGTTTCATTTTTTCACCATTCTTGAATTTCAAAATGCCTGGGGTCCCTATAGGTGGTATTTTGGGTAAAAAGTTTTACACCTCAATTTTTTTCAAATATGACGTCATATTGAGGTGGTCCATGACGTTTGAAATTTTGGGGGTCAGAAATCGCATGGTATGGTCATATCTCCCGAACCGCTCATCGTAGGTCGACAGAATTGGTGTCAAAATGCGCGGAAGAATCGATTTCCTATACGCGATGTAGAACAACCTATACAGTCTATCAGCTTCAGAAAAAAAGTTAT
Source organism: Trididemnum nubilum (assembly GCA_963965965.1). Taxonomy (NCBI): domain Eukaryota; kingdom Metazoa; phylum Chordata; class Ascidiacea; order Aplousobranchia; family Didemnidae; genus Trididemnum; species Trididemnum nubilum. Next base: position 14,506,502 of record OZ014489.1, on the reverse strand, counting down.
TTCAAAAAAACTAAATTTGTCGTTTCAACGCAGAATTATAGAGTGGCATATGCTGCTCTCTTCTGTTGCTTATAACGTTCAGCTGAAAGCATTCCGACTTTTTTCTGCCTAAAACCATTCCACTAGACTACTCATATTTGCTTGCTTGAATACCGCTACATCTGCTACTCACACACACGCGTGACGCAATATAACTCTCAAGTTTTAATTCACTCAAAACTCGCTAATTTCAATGTGGCACAAATGAGCATGCAAACGCAAATCAGACAGCGATAGTTGAGTTGGATCATCTTGTATTTTATTATTTATCAGTCCTTTCAATCTTCCAATTCTTCGTTCGGTGGAGCGATTGTGGTTCTCGATGGATTTCCAGAACATTGGTGTGATATCAGTTGTTATACACGGGGCTTCCTTACTCTTTGCTGTAAAGTACTGTTTCAGAAGAGTAGAACGGTCTTGAAGCAATGCACATACATCCACGTCTTTGGGAAATGACTCGAAAGTTTTAACTGCTTCAGCAGGGTATGGTGCAACTTCGGCAAACACACTTAACGCAACATTTTTCCAGGAAAGCAATTGTGAAGCATGTGACAAGAAGTATTTCATCGCAACTTCAGATATATTTGGTTCAATTTCAAAATAAGAGCAGAGTAGATCACGTTGGAATAGGCAAAGAAAAGGACCTTTAGGGGCTTTGGGGTGTAAATGAATCATGAAAAAGGCTGGTACGTATACAGATATTATGTAGGAAACGATCTTCTGTACAGTAGTTTGGCTTTCTGCGTAGCAGTGAGATTACTGGATTTGAAAATTAGTGTTCGCATATATCCATTTGCGGTAGTGATCCATCGAGAATGGCAAACTTTTTCTTGCTTATAAAAAAGCAGATTCTTTAAATTATCTGGAACTTCAGCAATGATGTAACATGCGAAAATTAGCATGCATAGCTGATCATTTCGAAAGCTGTGATCGTCAACTTTGCTGCTCTTTTTCTGGGAAAACCACTCCAGTTTAGCTCTCAAGTGCACTGCAGCTATTCTGGTTACTGGAACGTCCAATTAATTGGCCGGTGTTAACTTTTCCCTGCTCGGCTTATCCAATGCTATTAAGATTAGCAAAGCTCCATCTTGCATTGCTCCAAGCTCCTTTTTTTGGCCATCAACGTAGGAAATTACGAGGGAAAGATAAATCTCATTTGCGTGGAACATGCATTCATGAGTATGGATATCATGACCTAGCTCGTTATTAAAATACTTCACCAGCCGAGCATTAACTCCAGACTTTTTTCCCGTATTGAGAGCAGTCTTTTCAACCATAACAGAATAAATGTGAGAAAGTTGAAAACTACAAGCCTCCTGGGTGATGGTGTTAAAAACTGTTTCTGCAGTGACAAGACAATCCCTTGAGAAAAGACTTAACAGCAAACACACTTTCGTGCATTTTCTTATCAGCATCACTATAAAATTGACCAAGGAAGATATATCTGTCTAGTTTATCTACCATGCATCCGTCGTAGCACAACTGTATGGCAGAAGCGGTTTTTAAAAGATTTTCACTTTCAGCCAAAGCTCTTTTTCGCACTTTTTCTCATTGCCGGTACACAGTCGAAGGTGATGCAGTTATGTCATTTCCTAGGCTTGATTTCAAAATATCAGACTGCTGTCGAATTAATACCATCCTTCGATCTGCCAGCACGCAGCTCCTGTCAGTTATTGAATAGGAATGGACTTTCTCATATAGTTTCCCTCCCACAGCTGCCCTAGGAGGCTCATATTCTTGATTAACTTCCCCATTAAAGTCTTGATCAGATTCGCTTTCACTGCTACGAAATTCATGCACTATTGCTGTATTCCTTTTTCTGAGTTTGGAAATTTGGATTTCGGATACTGGTACTTTAGCTGAGTTTAAACTAGAAGTGCTGGGTTGTTCAACTTCTTTGTTTACCTCCCGTTTCCTCTTATGATTTCCTCGCTATATTTCCTTTTTAGTGTGACTCATATCCAGAACTCCGATATACATTTTCCTATCATTTCTTTGGTCTTGCAAAAAAGAAATTTCCTTTACCGGTATTCTATCTGCCACTTCGCTGCTGCATGTACATTTTTTGTTATGAATCACTGGGCTTTCGGTAATAAAGCATTTGCATGTGCACATATCAAATAAACTATGCAACCACCCTTCGTCAACTTTACTACCTCCACGCTTTATGACTTTTTTTCTCGCAGTGTTATACTTCACTATCAGATCTTTCAACTTGTCTTCTATCCTATGTTTGCTGAGTACTGGAAGACCTGCCTTGGTCCACAGGCCTAGTACATCAATCAAGACCTAATCTTTCACAACTTTGAAGTAGGGGATCTTGTTAAAAAATTTGGGATTCGTTTCAGTTAGTTGTTTTCTCACGTAAAAATAATGACCAACTACACCTTCATTAAGGGGTAGCACGCTTTTGTCTAACTCCTTGCAATATTGCATCGACTTCGTAACACTGGATCTCAACGCCATGACTCGAAATACAATTCAAACTGGCACTCTCCCTGCACAACTTCATTAATTCCGGTTAGTTATCAACGTTTCACTGTTACCTAATGCACACAATCGCTTTTATTATGCAATAAAAGCGATAAGAGTGGAAAAAAACAAAAAATATTTTCAACTGAATGACTTCATTGCTTCAAAAATAGGTGTAGAATTCTTTTTTTTTTAAATAACTTTTTTTCTGAAACTGATAGAGTATAGGTTGTTCTACATCGCGTATAGGAAATCGATTCTTCCGCGCATTTTGACACCAATTCTGTCGACCTACGATGAGCGGTTCGGGAGATATGACCATACCATGCAATTTTGGACCCCCAAAATTTCAAACGTCATGGACCACCTCAATATGACGTCATATTTGAAAAAAATTGAGGTGTAAAACTTTTTACTCGAAATACCACCTATAGGGACCCCAGGCATTTTGAAATTCAAAAATGGTGAAAAAATGAAACACCCTTATGTGTTTGTATTGCAATAGCGAAGTCAGGAACAGTGACTGCAAGTTATGCGATTAGAATATCGGCGAAATTTGCTTTTTTCACTGCATATTATATGATTAGAATTACTTTATATTTTGGTTGTGGAATGTCTCCGTTCTCGATTGGTTTTCATGTAATTGGAATGTCTTCTTGCATTACTGAATATAATTAAAAGCACGTTGTGGCAAAAGTTGATAAATGACATTTTAAAAAAAATGAGTTTTTCATAGATTTTAAGTTATTTGCTAAAAGTAATTTCCCTGAGAAAAAACTTGTTTTAATTTTTGTTCAATTTTCGGTAGTAAACGGCTTTATATGTTGCACTTGAGAACAAGGCCAAATGGAAATTTAAAAGTTTAAACGCGATTTACTCAAAACAACGAAATGCTACTTATCAATTTTTGCCAAAACATGCTTCAATTGGAGTGTGTTCATACAGTGGCGGATTTAGGGGGGGATGCATTCCCCCCCCACCAGCCTAAACCTAACGATTTTGGCCGAAAAATCAGTCTCATTTTCGGTGAAACCTTTTTTTTTTTGGAAGCCACCTGATTTGGGGCGGAAAAAAACTTTAAATTTCTGAGCTTTTTGAGGTTTAGTGCTTAAAATTTTTATTATCCCCCCCACCAAAATTTTCTGGATCCGCCACTGTGTTCACATACTTTACTACATTTTATGCAATTGGAATGTCTCTGTGGGATAGAAAGAAGCTCCTAAAACTTCCATTTCCATATTCATATTAAGTGTTGTGCATCAAGCTGTGGTGTTGCTAATTAGAAATTTTAAGCTGGCTGACTGCTGGAGATTCGGGAAGTTGTGAAGTGAGAGTTAGGAAAGGGTTAATGGACTTTAAAAACTGTAGAAAGAACTCCCAATACGAATTTCATTGTATACATTTGCTCGTGTAAAACAGTATCGAGTAGTGGAAAGGGAAGCTTTTCTGTGTATTATATTATTGATAATATGCCTTTGTTTTTCACTGCATTTTATGTAATTGAAATGTCTCCGTTGCCAGCAGTGGCCAATGGTGAAGATTAGCCTTTGCCAATACATGCTGCTACTCCTGGTTTTTCTCAATTAAATGTATTTCGTTGACAAATGTACAAGATGACATAAAAGTGAGATTCCAGTATATGGGCGTAAATTCTTATTACTGCCCCAGTGGGTGGGAGATGGCCTAATAGTGAGATTCGAGTATACGGACGTAAGTACTTATTACCACCCCAGTGGGTAGAAATAGAGCAGTTTCACATACGAAAAAATCCACCTCTTGGGTGGAAAATTTGAACTACCCTTTGGGTGGTTATTCCCATCATATAAGGTGGAAGTTGATAAGGAGTTAATTTCCTCCTTTGAACTCTAAGGGATGGAATGAAATTGTTTAGAATGGAAAAATTGAACCACCCTTATAGGTGGGTATTATTACACTTTTTTTTTTACAGTGTATGATCAAGCTTGCCAGCAAGTTTTGAAATAAAAAAATACACAACAACTGAAAATGCTAAATGGGGTGACGGCTTGACTTGAGGGCAATGAGATCCTTAGCAATTTCTCTTTCGCCATCTTAAAATAATGCTAATTAATTTCTACTTTGCGCTGCCTATGATCGAGCAATGAAATAAATTTGTTTTGTCTTGCATATAACGATTTTAATTCGCGACAAACCTACAACAGTAGTAATGTAACTTTTTCAACAGCAGTTTTGTGACATGATTGTACCGTACAATATTCCATCATCAAAACTGTATATAGTGGTTAACTGGTTATTGAACATAATACAGTGTTTAATTTGCAGCATTTATTCAAAGATAGGCGTATGGATGGTATCGCGCTAGTAACAGTGTTTGCAGTAACTGCTAACTATAATTGGAAATACCAATATTTATTGAAATTGTACGGTAGATTTAATAGAGATTGAAGATTTCATTTTACTTTTAAAATGCAGTTTTACTTGTTTAATGTTGGTTTGTATTTGCAGGGTTTTTAAATGGTCTCGAAATAAAACATTTTGGGCTGACTTTTGATTAACTAAATTAGAAATGCCCATCCAGAAGAAAATAGCATATCTCACCGAAGAAAATACAGTAGAACTGCAGTTTCAACGGAATTGCAGTTTCTTTAATTTAGGATTTACGCGTACAAAAGTAAGTAATAATAATGACGACCACCTGTCCACGTCATAATAATGTCTTTCAAAAAACTGTCAAGTGACTTGACTCGAGTACTCTACGTTTAGGAAAAAAAGTTATTTTAATTTTGATTTAAATGTTTTTTTTATGAAAAAACTTAAGGGCGCGATCTTATCTCAAAATCATAGGCGTAGCCAGGGGGGTGGCACAGGGGGCCCGGGCCCTCTCAATTGAAATGCCACCAATGACAAAAAATTTAAGAAAAAAACCTTGTTTCTTCATTTTCAGTTTCTTTTAGCATCTTTACATACAACAGTATTCGCGTACAACAGTAATTAACAATAAATATTACTGACAACCGGGGGGCCCGGCGCACCCCCTTAATTCAAGTTTTTCTAACCAATTTAAACGTATAACCTGGGTGAAATCAAGGTTTTTGTCCTAAAAGTTGCTACCTCAGGCCCTCATCTAAACTTTTTATGAACGTAATGCAATATCCAGCGCCGTATTTGCCATATGGCACAGCGCCAGTACCCAGCGCTCAGATGGTAGGACTTGTTTTGGTCTTCACTTATATTTGACAGGAAGATGTTGCAAAAATCCCCTAAGTGCCAGGGGCCCCGCGCAATGTAAATCCGACCCAGGAATAACATGTTTAGTTAACGTAACCATCTATCGTGCCAATTTTCAATAACGATTCAACTCCATCGAGCCAGTTTTTACGCACAAAATACTAAAAAAAAATAGCTTGAGAAAATGCTCATTGAACAAATTAATGAATTTCAATTGAAGGGGCCTGGGCCCCCTGGCCGTACATGTACTCCTGTAACTGGTTAACTTCATGACAAAACAAAAATCTTGAAGGAAAACCTTCGAGTGGATCACTATTTACTGCTAAAATATTGCAGGAGGCAATGTGCCTTACTTTCCCCTACATGGGCCAAATCACTTACAATTGAAATTTTTACTTCATAATGCAAGATTTTAAACGTGTTTTGGAATTTAATTGCAAGTAAAAGGAAGATTGAACACATAAATTTTTTCGATTGCCTTTCAAATGTTAAAAATCTAGTCTTTTCAAATGGCTTAAAACACGTGCGAAATGTGATCCAACGGGATGAAAATAGCTTTTTTTTCCCAAAAACTTACAAAAATCGTCCAGCGGCTGGGGGATTTGCCCCAAGACCCCCATGGCTACCGGCCGCTAGGGGCTCCACCCCAGGTCCCCATCTGTGATACGTTTGAGTACACTAGTTTACTCAACACGTCTTCTAAGTTAGACATTTGCATTTTCTAACGATTAGTTTTCGCCCTCTCCCGTTATCAGAATCATGGTTAAATGCCAATAGACTACAGCTTCAGATCTTGCATTCAACGATATCTTTGCCCCACAAAAAGTTCCTATTTTGAAAATTTCTGATGACGTCATTGCATGTGATTTGTGATTTGGGCCCCCCCAATCAAAAATCGTGGGTACGCCTATGCCCGGAACGTACGTTTTTTGTAACTTCACACATGTTATAGCTTGCTGCTTTACATCTGTGTACTTTGATTTGCCAACACACTAAATTAGATAAGGACAACTTAGGTGCAGTAATGGCTTTATTTGATTTTTTCCCCCGCTTTACCTTAGACTTGCAAACAACTTCCAAGCAATTACTTGGATTCTGAGGTTCCACAGGAGAAGTTGGGGTGGTGTTCGGTTTCACAGCCGACCATACCATTTTTGTTGTACTCTCAGCTTCTGAGACCGATTCCTATAACAAAGAAACCTTCTCTACTGGAGGACTCAGATTTGATGTTTTTTCGCCATCTGGGCTCAAAGGCGCGCATAGCCGAGTATTATCTTTGTTGGCATTGTCACTCAAGAACTCAATGATTCTTGGTTGTGAGAGTGCCACTTCTTCTGAATTTAGGGGTATGATCCGTGTTACTTTTCTTGATCTAATGATCAGAGGTGGAGTTTAGGACACAAGGCTTGAGGCCAAGGTCAAGGACAGCCTTTCCGATTACAGAACCTCTCGAGGCCAAGAACAGGAATGCTTGAGGCTAAGGCCAAGGACTAAGGGCACATGCACAAGCGTTTTCCAAAAAATTTTCCAAAAAATTTCCAAAAAAGTTTTCCAAAATTTTTGATTGGGGAAGTCTAAACCACAAATCACATGAAATGAAGTCATCAAAATTTTTCCCAAGACGAAATTTTTTTGGGACAAAGATATCGTAGAATGGAAGATCTGAAATCATTGCCTGTTAGCACGTAACCAGGATTTTGCATAGGGAGAGGGCTTAAACTAATAGTTGAAAACTGCAAGTATCTAACTTTGGGAACGTGTTGAGAAAGCTAGCGTAACTCAAATGTATCACAGACAAAGGTTTGGGGGCGGTGCCCCGGCCGACGGAAGCTTTGGAGTTCTGGGGGCAAAGCCCCCAGCCATTGGTCGATTTTTTGTAATTTTTGGGGAAAAAAAGATATTTTAATGCCATTGGATCACATTTCGTAAGTGTTCAGAGCCATTTGAAAGCACTAGATTTTTGACATTTGAAAGCCAATTGAAAAAATCAAATTGTTTAATCCTCCTTTTACTTGCAATCAAAGTCCAAAACACGTTTTACATCTTGCATTTTGGAGTTAAATTTTAATGTAAGTGATTTGGTCCAGGTAGGGGGAAATATGGTGCATTGTCTCTTGCTACATTTTAGCAGTAAATAACAATAATCCACTCGAAGATTTTCCTCAGAGATTTTTATTTTGTCATGAAAATAACCAGTTATAGGAGTACACGTTCGCCAGGGGGCCCAGGCCCTCTCAATTAAAGTTCAATGATATGCTCAATCAGCATTTTCCACGGCAAATTTTTTTTTAAGCATTTTGTGCGGAAAAACCGGCAAAGTTGGGGGTGAAATACTGAATTTACTACTGAAAAATGGTACGATAGATGGTTACGTCAACATAACCACGTTATGGTCGGGCCGGATTTACATCGCGCTAGGCCCCTGGCACTTGGGAGATTTTTGCAACATCTTTCTGCCAAATATAGTTGAAGACCAAAAAAAAGTCTTACTATTTCAGCCCGGGGCCCCTAGCTGGTACTACGTCATATTATGGTAAATCCGGCCCTGATTAATGCATTACGTTCACAAAAAGACTAGATGTGGGCCTGAGATAGCAACTTTTAGGACGAAAACTCTCCATTTCCTCCGGGTTATATACGTTTAAATTGGCTGGCAAAAATTGAATTAAGAGGGACCCAGCGCCCCTGGTCTTCAATATTGTTAATTAGTTATACTGTTCTAAGCGAAAAATGCTAAAAAAGAAACTGAAACTGAAGAAACAATAGGCTTTTTTGTCACATTTTTGTCATTAGTGAAATTTCATTTGGAGAGCCGGGCCACCTGCCCTCCCTTGCCTACGCCTATGCTCCAAGTAAGGAAAACAAAAAAGGTGTTCGCAAAGTTTTCCTAGAGGTTTCTGGCGTTTTCCAACAAAATTTCAACTGTTCAAAAAGTAGTACTGTCCTCGAGCCGAGGACAGGGCAATTTTCGAGGATGTGAGGCTTTGAGGCCAAGGCCAAGGACTTAATCTTCGAGGCCAAGGCCAAGGACTTCAAAATGTGTTCTCGAGGACGTCCTTGAGAACTCCACCTCTGCTAATGATATTAGACATAGTCATAGAGTTGGTTTTCTTTAAACTGGAAAAAGTTCCAAAGACCAGATTATCCAAACTAGCAGGAGGCCACTAACAGCCATTTCTGCCGATAACGACACACCAACACCGAAAATGACAGACTTATTTCTGGAGCACTGGCCTCGGCGGAGCCCCTCCAACACAGCTGTAGACCCCTACCCAGGTGCCATTTGGAACTACAGGTGCACGGGGATTTTCACAAGCTGATGGACACGAAGTCCTATGTTGGCTAGATTAGGATCAGCATCCTCTCTATCTTGTGGCCGCGACCCGGCAGCGCGTTTTATCCGCAGTACCCTATACTCGCATTGACATTTCGCCTCAATAGTGGTCCATCACCACCGGTTTCCATTTTAGCCAGCAACCTACTGTTGGCCTTTAAGTCAGGGGTCAGAATATTAGAAGGCAGGACTTCACAGTATCAGGCGTTCGCCAGCGCTATTGCCTGGTTGCTAATTCTTTCACACCTTAACCTCACCCAACTTCATCGGCCGCTTGCCAATGTCTCACTTCGTTAGTGTTTCCATTGTTTCCACCCGACACCACGAGGAGGTTTGAGGTTGGACTCTGTCAGGCAGACGACCGAATGCAAACCATTGATTGTCAATATTTATTAAAGATTTTTAGTTGGCATTGAAAGACGTTTAGTGTTTTAGAGCAAAAAATGAAGCACTCTTTAGGTCGATCTGAAGTCCGATTGCGTAGTCAAGTTAATGTAAACAACGTGAGTTAGGCAGTAGGTAAAACAGCTAGTTTCGAAACTAAGGAAATTGCTTAATAGAAAAACCTTAAAAAAGTGAGTGGCAAACCTTTAAGTTATGTTTCATTATCTTGATTAATTGTATTAACCTATTTGTAAAAATTTTTGACGTAATTGAACTCAAGAATCCGACAGTTCGTCAATTGAACAACGTATTTCATAGTTTTTCGACTATTTGTTGATGTAAATGTAATTGGTCCATTTAACTGTAGGTCGTCCAACTGGTATCCTCCCATTCGCTTCGGCAAGTAAAGTTTGTCTGGAAAGTCTTTCCTAAGACACTCTGCTTAAATGGTCAAACCATTTAACCTGAGATCTTTTGGTTTGGAAAAGTAACGGGTAGATGTTTAGAGATTTTTGAATCTCAAGAGCTACGCGCATTGTTAAACAATACAGTCGTAGAATGCCTTTGATTCTTCGTAAAAACCTCATTTCGGACGCTTACACTAGCGATCGCACTCTTTCGGTCATTACCCAGTGTACATGACCAAAAGTGAGAATGATGACAAAAACTGAGATTAAATTTTGAAAATTAAGAGGTTTGCCTTTTTCGACAATTCTCGTTTCATAACTACGGAATAGTGAAAAGTAGAGATGTCCCGCGCACATTTTGCCTGCACTGCGCCTGCACCGCCAGGATTCTGTTCGCTTACTGCATCGCACAGTATTTGCAAACACTGCACTGGAGCACCAGCGCTGAACCGCAGAAAAACAAAATATCAAAAATACGACGGCAAAAAATATTAGAGATTAGCCAGCACAAAAATTATGGGAAAAATTTTTGCCGAAAAAGAACAAAACATTTATAGCTCCAAAAAAATTGCAAACCGCGTTTGAGCATCGAACGAATCAGCGTCCGCTTAAGAAGTGTTAATTGCGATTGATTCTGTGAGTGCGATTAAAGTGTTGAGTGCGGTGATTGAGCTAAAATAAAGCAAGCAAGAGCTTACTTTACTTGCTTTTATTTTATTGTACTGTAGCAAAAGCGGTACCAGTAATTTGCGTTTTTGAATAATCTTTTTCAAAGTTGCTGACTTCTCACGCTGAATTTTATTGACTTGACTGTCTGGCAAGTTGAGCCAGAAAATAACTTACCCGAGGCGATTTCAGCTTGCCTCGAGCAAGCGGGCAAGCGTTAATTTCGAACCCTGTACAGTGTACACGTACGCATATGCAAATTGGTTGCAAACCAAATTTTATTCCTGCTAAATAATTGAGGCGTTCCTGTAATCTGCAGTACTTAACATGCACATTACACAATTTTTACATAATCGTATGCAGTTAATTAATAAAGAATTCCATGTTCTAAAACAGTAAGCATAGTTTGTTTTAGTTATTACCTCTGCACAAAGTGCCATTGCTTAAAGGGAGAAAATCTTGTGTTGTACCAATTCTATTGAGAATTCGTGCCGAATCCCAATCATTTGAGAATTTGTATCAAACACTCCAATTTATGATAATCCACCTATTTTAGAGGTCAAAACTTTGTAAGAGTGCTCCCAGAGGTAAACGACTGAAAAAGAATGGCAGAAGTCTTGCTCTCTCCATACCCATAGTAATCAATGTCTGTCACTTGACTAATTTTCACTTGGGAAATAGGTTGAAGGAAAACTGTATTAGCTTAGCTGGACCTACCTATACTAATCACCAACAACTTAAAAAATTGAACAAAACTTTTGCTGATCACCAGATTTACTAAGTTTATACAAAGTGATGGTTCATTTTTGCAACTATTAGTGTTTCATATAATACCATTTATTACATGCGTTCAAAAAAATTCAGAAAATCGGAAAAAAATCAATGTTGGTATTTAACTATGTTTTAAAACCAATTACAGAAATATGCAGCAAAAAACATTAACCAAACTCAAATATGTCTAACAGTGATTTATTCTTGACATTTTGGAAATGATTGGATTAAAAAAAATTTTTACACTTCTGAGATGATTGAAAATGAAATCAGGCACTTAAAATTTTTTCAATCAACATTTTGACTACTTACCTTTACAATTTTCCAAAAAATAGCTTTATTTTTGAATTCCTCACCTCAAAATCTATCAGAATTGATATTTTGCTTATTTCGATAGCATAAGAATGACGATTTTTATACAAATTTAAAAATTGAGAACTGCCGAACACTGCTCTCTAGTGGTAATATTGAAACCATATTAAAAACCGCTTGATGAATTTTGATGTTGTTTTTTAGTAAACTTCATTATTGTTTGGCGGCTTTCATATATTTGACTATGAAAAAAATCTGAGAGGGTGGGTTACAAAATTTTGAAATTTTGACTGTTTTAAAATAACATGGCCTAAATGAAATTTTGACTAAATGAAATTTTGAAATTCTAGCTAAATGAAAATTTGACAGCTGTTTGAGATTAATGAGTTGTATGTTTGTGTCAAATTTCGAGGCAATTAGTCACGAAACTTTGGTTTTAGGACCCGAAAACCCTCCGGAAAGTTGGGCATAAAAAGCGGTCTCATTAAAAAACGGCTAGAGTATGGCAAAATATATTTCACACGGTTATATGCATTAATATACGCTTTCATCCCTACCAACCCTCTTTTGGCCGCAATGAGTTGTTTTCTTTTTTGTTTTTTTGTCCTTGTTTTGTCCTTTTTTGTTTTTTGTTTTTTTTTGCCCGTTTTTTGTCCTGTTTTTTCTTTCTAAATCTTGTACGCTCCTATTCTCCTAAACTAAACCGCAAACCATTGAAATCTAATTTTTGTGTGAAGTGGTTATTGAGGTGCAAACGCAATTTTGTCTCCTGAAATGTTTTGGAGCCTCTCCACCAAAAACCCTCCCAAAATGGGGGCCCCAAACAATCAATCTTTTGAGCGGCTTAAACTATAGGGTAAAAATTTTTTTTTATACCAGTAGATTTTTGAGAAACAAATATTTTGACATAGTTTAGGGATATCATTACCCGGAAACTCCTCCCAATGGATCTCCAAAAAAACAACTATTTGAACAGCTTAAGCTAGGACGATATAGTTTTTTGATATTGAAGGTATTTGTTAGATAAAAGTTTTGACGTGGTTTGGGGACACCACCTCCCCGGGAACACTTACAAACGGACCCTCCAAAATCAATTTTTAACCGTTCAAGTTTTTTTTGATAATTGTTGTTTTTTTGATATCAGCTGATACTTACGAGGCAAATGTTTTGACATAGTTTGGGGGTACACCCCTGTGAAAACCACTCCAATGGACCCCCAATCATCAAGTTTTTTAATGGCTCAGTCTGGGGCGCTAGTTTTTTTGATATCAGTAGATATTTAAAATTCAAATATGTAGATATTTAAAAGCAAATATTTTGACGTAGTTTGGTGATACCACCTCACCGGAAACCCCCCTTCCAAATGGACTCTTCCGAAAGCCAGTTTTTTTAAATCGCTTAATTTAGGGTGCTAGTTTTTTTTTGATATCACTTAGTGGTGATCTCTAAGGAGCATCAGGGTATTTTTGAATACCCAAGCAGAATCGTCTTATCTGTGTTAATTCAATGCTATTTACTTTCTCAAAAAAAGGTTCATATTTTTATTATTGTTACTTCGTTGCTACAAGGGAAGCATTTTATAGGTATTTGTCATCTGGCGCTCTCTAACGGCAGTGAATTGTTAGACTTTTCTGCATTTTGGCGCTAGAATTTTTGCTTGTAACTTGTTTGCGCTAAAATTAGCGTGAGAGGTATTTTCAGAGACTAAGTGAGTCCACATGGATTTACAAAATAAGAAAGAAATGTATCGCTCCACTCACGCATTAACCAATCATTTTCAGACAAACGCAGCCAAAACGATTTTGACATCGAGCGAGAAACCTAGCGTAAGTGTGTGGTTTGGTTAGGAAACCGCTAACTACCTGTCAGTTAAACGCTTTGAAGCGTTATATAACATCCTAATGTGCTTTTCTTATCAATAGAAATTCTCATTAAAAATGTTCTTTGCAGATGTATAGTTATATTAAGTAGAAAAAATTAACTAACAACAATCATAGCTATGAACGTTTATTTCAACAGTTAATTAGGATGTTCGTTTTTTAATCAAAAAACTTATTAGAAAAAACTGTAATTGCTATTGAAGAGACTCAAATTGAAATTTTTTGCTATAAACTATGTTAATGATTCCATTGGTTTATTAATCATCATAAAACTATCGAAACTGTTTTAGCTTGTTTTAATCAATTTTATTTGTTCTTCAAGTCTTTTCGGTTTAACGTATAAATAGTACTGTTTTTTTTCTTTTAATTTCAGTTTTGCTATGGTCTCAATAAACCTTTAGCGTCCACTCTTCGGCGTAATTTTAACAGTATAAGTCTACAAGATGTAGTTTTGATGTGCTGATCAGAAGTGCATTTTTTCTGTGCATAGACTGATGAGTTATGACAAAATATGATAATGATTAGCCTTGTAAATACCCAAACTATATTTAGTCATCGAGTATCACTGATATCGGTAGATATTTGAGGGGTAAATGGATGCTATCCCATCGGGAGGCCCCAAATGGACAAGCATTTTTTTAAGGGTTTAAGCTAAGGCGTTAGTTTTTTATGTTTTGACTTAGTATGGGGGTACCACCTTTTTGGAAACCCACCATATGGACCTCACAAAAATCCGTATTTAACATGCTTCGATTGTTCAATTGCCAATTGGGCTTGCTTCTAATAAGCTCCCACCAAGTTACTATTTTTATACGCGCAGTTTTGTTACGATTAAATTAAAACAATCAACACTCAGAGCTTCTGCTAAATTCTTTTTATCAATAAAAAGGAAAATAATACACAATGAAACCAATGAGAAGCTAAAATCAAGTTTTAATCGAGCAGGGGCTGCTGTTACGATAGAATGAAAAAATCGATAACCTATGCAATCAAACCTCAATGTAACGTATTAATGCCATAGGTGGGCAAGTTAATGCAAAATGTTATCTTCGTTAACCACTAGTCCGCCTGACAGAGTCCAACCTCAAACCTCCTCGTGGTGTCGGGTGGAAACAGTGGAAACACTGGCGAATTGAGGCAATGGCAAGCGGCCGATGAATTAGGGCGAGGTTAAGGAGTGCAGAAATTAGCAACCAGGCAATAGCGCAAGCGAAGGCCTGATACTGCGAAGTTCTGCCTTCTAATATTCCGAACCCTGAGTCAAAGGCCAACAGTAGGTTGCTAGCTAAAATGGAAACCGGTGGTGATGGACCAATATTGAGACGGATTGTCAATGCGAGTATAGGATACAGCGGATAAAACGCGCTGCCGTGTCGTGGCCACAAGATAGAGCGGATGCTGGTCCTAGTCTAGCCAACATAGGACTTTGTGTCCATCAGCTTGTGAAAATCCCCGTGCACCTGTAGTTCCAGATGGCACCTGGGTAGGGGTCTACAGCTGCATTGGGGGGGCTCCGCCGAGGCCAGTGCTCCAGGGATAAGTCTGTCAATGGCGGTGTTGGTGTGTCGTTATCGGCAGAAATGGCAGTTAGTGGCCTCCTGCTAGTTTGGATAATCTGGTCTTTGGAACTTTTCCCAGCAGAAAGAAAACCAACCCTATGATTATGTCTAATATTATTAGATCAAGAAAAGTAACACGAATCATACCCCTAAATTCAGAAGAAGTGGCACGGTCACAACCAAGAATCATTGAGTTCTTGAGTGACAATGCCAACAAAGATAATACTCGGCAATGTGCATCTTCTAGCCCAGATGCCGAAAAAACATCAAATCTGAGCCTCAAGTTGAGAAGGTTCCTTTACTAAAGGAATCGGTCTCAGAAGCTGAGGGTATAGCAAACATGGTATGGTCGGTTGTGAAACCGAACACCACCCCAACTTCCCCTGTGGAACCTCAGAATCCAAGTAATTTCTCAGAAGTTGCTTGCAAGTCTAAGGTGAAGCGGGGGGGGGGGGGGGGGATCAAATAAAGCCATTACGACACCTAAGTTATCCTTACATAATTTAGAGTGTTGGCAAATCAACCTACACAGATGTAAAGCAGCAAGCTATAACATGTGTGAAGTTACAAAAAACGTATGTTCCGGGTTAGTGTTAATTCAAGAACCATGGACATATGCCACTAAAATCAGAAGTAAGCTACGAGGCTGGAACCTCTTTCAAGGAATTGAAAAGGGTAATCGTCCTCGGGCGTACATTTATGCTACTCCTGATCTGTGTTGTTCTCTAATCCCGATGTTTTCAAATGAGGATATTGTGGCAGTTAGAGTTAACAATGTGTGCCAAAGCGGTGACAGTTTTGTTTTCGTATCGGCATACATGGCATCCGAAGAAGCAGCTCCGCCCAATTTATTGAGGGATCTGTTAGTCTTCGCAGAAAATGAACAAATCCCTACAATTGTAGGAACCGATGCAAATGCACATCACACTATATGGGGATCCTCCAATATAAACCCTCGAGGAGAGGATCTGCTAGCGTATTGTGTTAGTGCAGACCTGAATTTCTGTAATGTGGGTAATAAACAACATTCAGAACTAAAACTCGCGAAGAGGTTCTGGACTTGACCTTAATAAACCGGTGTGCATGGGACCGAGTAGTGGGCTGGCATGTTAGCGACGTGCCATCATTCTCGGATCACATGTACATTAGGTTCCAGGTTAAAAGCAGAATCCGAAAACAAGCGAAAATGTTTCGTAATGTTCGTCGTACGTGCTGGAACAAGTATGTAAACGAACTCGAACAAAAGTTAAATGAACGAATTTTACGACCAGTACCAGCGTCTTCCTCAAAAGAAGACATTGATGTGCTGGCAAACAAGGTTCATTCAGTTATTACTAACTCATATGAAGCTGCTTGCCCTATGCGAAAGTCGCTTCGAACGAAAGATAACGTTTGGTGGAATTCTGAGCTAGCAAGCCTTCGAAAAGAGGCACGCCGAGCTTGGAGAAAAGCCATTAAAACAAAACAAGAAGAAGATTGGGAGGCTCAAAAGCTCGCCCTATCCTGCTTCAAAAAAGCTGTCAGAAGAGCAAAACGCGATTCATGGCATTGCTTTGTAGAGAGTATGAATAGTCAAACGCCAACGGCTCGGCTGTTTAAGATTATTCGAAGGAATAAAACGGTGCGTGTTAGCAACGTAATTAAACACAACGGAGAATTCACAAAGTCTCCACTAGAAACTTTGAACTATCTGCTGGATATCTTATCACCGGGTAGCCAGCAGACAGAAAATCGTGCAACCAGGTCCGACTTAGTGGACCATCCATTCATGAGACCTAAAGACACTGAAATGATTGCAAACAAATGTTCATTTGATCGTATGGAAGCAGCTATTAACGAATTTCAACCATTCAAAGCACCAGGGCCAGACGGGCTCTATCCTGTGCTGTTACAGAAAGGTTGGAATCAACTGAAAGAATATTACCACGTCATTTTCAAGCATGCCTGAGGCACAGCTATGTGCCATTGGCATGGAAAGAAGGCACAGGTATATTTCTCCCCAAACCCGGTAAGGAAAGCTATTTTGAAGCTAAATCCTTCCGTATGATCACTTTAACTTCTTTCCAACTGAAATGGTTGGAAAGACTAATTTTGTATCATATTAATGAAGACAATAACGTGCAGGCAAAGCTTTCTGCATCGCTGTATGGATTTCGTGCAGGAGTTTCTACGGAAACTGCCTTGCATGAATTTGTGCGCCGTGTAGAGCATTGCCTTGTTAGAAAAAAGCCGGCTTTGGGTATTTTCCTGGATATTGTCGGCGCCTTTGACAATGTCACCTTCCGTAGCTTTGTTGCGGCTCTGCGAGGGCTGGGCATGTCTAAGGTTCTCACCTCATGGATAGAGAATTTGCTAAGACATCGCACAGTCCAAGTAGAATTATATGGTGATAAAGTTAAACGGGAAGTAGTGAAGGGGAACCCACAAGGTGGTATCCTGTCCCCTTTTCTGTGGAACTGTGTCTTAAACAACCTGTTGCTAGAGTTACGCAGCAGGGGCTTTTATGTTCAAGCCTATGCCGATGATCTAGCAGTGTTGGTCACTGGTGCTGATATGCTTTGGATCAGAGGTATGGCTCAGAAAGCAATAAATATTGCTACAAACTGGGCTTTGGATCAAGAGCTACAGTTTAGCAGCAAGAAAACTGAAATCATACTGTTCACTCACAAACGGAATCCAGATTTGGGTTCCTTGTCAATGAATGGTACAAAACTTGAACTTTCCATGGAAGCAAGGCTGTTGGGTGTTACTTTGGACAGCAAGCTAACCTGGAAACCACATATTACCCGTATTACCCGCAAAGCAACTACAGCATTGATGCAATGTAGACAAATTGTAGGTAAAACGTGGGGAATAAAACCATCTATGATGAAATGGATATACACAGCTATGATACGTCCAATCATGTCGTATGCATGTGTATCCTGGGCAGGCGGTCTCAACAAAAAGTATCTAGTGACGAAACTCACAAAGGTGCAGAGACTTGCTTGCTTGATGATTTCATCAGCTTTTCCTGGCACCCCTACTGGTGCTCTGAAAATATTGTTCAACATAACTCCCATTGAGGAATTTCTATTGGCTGAGGCAGTGCGAGGGTCATACAGAATTTCTGTTAGTGGGCACTGGCACGTCAACCCAAGTGGTTCCTTTGGGAAAACGAAAAGCCATGTTGATGTTTGCAATGAGGCAAGAAGATTCTTACCGCTGCTGCAAATGCCGGCTGACCGAATAAAGAAAACAAAGGTATTTGAAAGAAATTTCGAATGTCAAATTATGGATAAAAAGAATGCTATCAGATTTGAAAGCGTTCTAAATCAGAACACTGTCAAGGTTTACACTGATGGTTCAAAACTAGATGGGAGAATAGGTGCGAGTTTCTATGCAGAATACCCAAACAACTCCCCAAAACAAGCATTTTTTTCACCTTGGAATTTACAGCGCTGTGTTCCAGGCAGAAGTCTTCGCTTTTTCAGAAATAGCAAAGAACCTGCTTTGGGAAAAAATGCACAATCAAAATATTGTTGTGCTGGTTGATAGCCAAGCAGCTATCAAAGCACTCATAAAGAGCACTGTAACATCAATTACAGTGCTCAACTGCATTAGAAACCTAAATCAGTTAAGTAAACAAAACCACGTCAGTATTTCCTGGATTCCTGGTCATGCAGGGGTACATGGTAACGAAGTGGCAGACTATCTAGCCAAATCAGGATCTAAATCAAAAGTATATGGTCCCGAACCTTTTATTACAGTCCCGTATGCCAGTTGTGTTAGCACGGTTAAGGACTGGTCCACAGATAGATAGAAATCTATGTGGAATGAACGGAAAGACTGCTTTAGGATGAAGGAGTCTGTAGGTTGGACGTCCTCTCGACTAACGATGCGTCTCCTTCACCTTAAGAGGCCTCAATTAAACAGAGTAGTGCAAGTTTTAACTGGGCACTGCAATCTACAACGGCACAAGAAAACTACAGGTCGTGCTGAGTCTTCTTTGTGTCCAAAATGTAGCCTAGAGGATGAAACACCAAATCATCATGTAGGCAATTGCAAGCTTTACCAAGATATTCGTGTTAAATTTTTTGGAATCACCAAAACCACTGTTCACAATGTGGTAACGAAATGCAACATTAGCAAACTGGCCACTTACTTAAAGGAAGCTGGAAGGCTTTCTGAGTTCGACCAGTAACCAAACAAAACAATTACATAGCAGCTACAGTTGCAATGGGCCCAAATGAGGCCTACGCAATGTGTAGGTGGATTTTACTTAACGGTAGTAGATTCGCTTGCACCGCTGCCCATTAATAATAATAATAATAATAATAACCACTAGTCCGTTAACAAACTTCACACCTCCGTTAACGTTAATCCGTTATTTTCAGCTTTAATTAACGGAAGTTAATGAAGTCCGTTAACATTTTGTGTGTAATTTATATTTGTTTTTATTCACTCGCTTTTAAAACACGCATTGATGCTGTTGAGCTGATTGTAAGGAAATATTTATTGCTAAGGTGGTCTTTTTGTGTTTTGTAAGTTACATTTTACAGTCTAATCTAATTTCAAGATAAAAATAAGTTCAAATGCACTACGGAGCTGCGATCGGAAAATCTTTGGAAATTTAGACCTATGAAGCTATGAGGCTGCAGCTTATTATTTGCCTTAAAAAAAGAGCTCCTTTCTTCTATAAAACTCGTGCTAATACGCAACAAGTGTTACCAGTGCAAACTGATTTGTACCGGTCCGATGAATGAATAGTGCAAGATATTAACAATAAAAACCTTAACGGAAGTTAACAGAACTTAACGGAAGTTACTTTAGTCCGTTAACAGAACTTAACGGAAGTTAATTTAGTCCGTTAACATGAAAAACTTTTTAACGGATTAACGAGTTAATGAAAAAGTTAGCTTCGTTATTAACGGATTAACGATTAACGGACTTGTGCTCACCTATGATTAATGCAGCAATACAATTGTATGTTATCGGAAAAAGTTCGTTATTCGAAAAGACATAAATTTTACCTACCTTGGATGTATATTACATTTTTGTTAAAAATTCTTTTTTTGGCCAAACAACCTATGTAAAAATTTCAACCAAAATAAATCATGCTTTGTTTATCACTTTTTTTGCACGCTGGTTCAATCTCAAAATCAAATCTTTTGCTATTGAGTAATTCAAACAAGACAAAAATTTAACAAAATTGCAGCTCAAATAAATTTTTGTTAAATCCAAAATCCGTTAAATCTAATCGAAACTTCATCGTTGATTAAAAAATGAAACAAATAAGAGCAAATTTTTATTCAGTTGTTGCGTAACGCATCATCATAGTCACTTCTTTTCATGAATGCCACTTAAAATTTAATTGCTTTATTTAGCGGAAATTTTTATGTGTCTTTTTTTAAATTAATTCTGACTGAAATCTAACCCAAAATTAAAAACTCAAACCCTTTTGAGTTTTGAAAAAGCAAAATAAAAAATGCCTGGATAGATATTCTTCATTTCTGTTTTATTTTCTTAAACTTAACATTTTTCAATAAAATAGTCATTCCTAATTTGATAAATTATTTGAAAAAAAAATGTTCAAAAGATTAAGCGATGTTTTATTGATTTTTTATTGTGATTGTAATTGAATTACAATTAATTGAACGTGAATAATTGTAATGTAATTGAAAATTTGGGGCTGTAACTATAATGTGAACAAAGCTAAAAGAAGAAATCTTTCTCACCATGGTACAGAACTGCAACAGCGTGAATGGTTGTGCAAAAGCTTGTGACCATTTGAGCGCTAATTTTTGAGAAAAAGGCAATGGTGTAGGCATACTAAATAGCAGAGGTGGATTCGAGGACACGAGGATCGAGACCAAGGCCAAGGACGCAAAAAAAAAATCCGAGGCCAAGGACAGCCTTTCCGATTACAGAACCTCTCGACGCCAAGGACAGGAATGCTCGAGGCCAAGGCCAAGGACGAAGGACACATGCGCAAGTGTTCTAAAAAAAACAAAAGGTCTTCAAAAATTTTTTCAGGCAATCTCCAATTCATTGGCGTACCCAAAATTTTTGATTGGGGAAGTCTAAACCACAAATCACATGCAATGACGTCATCAAAAATTTCTTAAAGAGGAAGTTTTTGTGGGACAAAGATATCGTAGAATGGAAGATCTGAAATTATTGCCTGTTGGCACGTAACCAGGATTTTGCATAGGGAGAGGGCTTAAACTAATAGTTGAAAACTGCAAATATCTAACTTTGGGAACGTGTTGAAAAAGCTAGTGTAACTCAAAGGTATCACAGATGATGTCTGGGAGCAAAGCCCCCAGCCATTGGTCGATTTTTTGTAATTTTTGGGGAAAAAAAGCTATTTTAATGCCATTGGATCACATTTTGTAAGTGTTCAGAGCCATTTGAAAGCACTAGATTTTTGACATTTGAAAGCCAATTGAAAAAATCAAATTGTTTAATCCTTCTTTTACTTGCAATTTAAGTTCAAAACACGTTTAACAACTTGAATTTTGGAGTTAAATTTTAATGTAAGTGATTTGGTCCAGGTAGGGGGAAATATGGTGCATTGTCTCTTGCTACGTTTTAGCAGTAAATAATAATAATCCATTCGAAGATTTTCCTCAGAGATTTTTATTTTGTCATAAAAATAACCAGTTATAGGAGTACATGTTCGCCAGGGGGCCCAGGCCCTCTCAATTGAAGTTCAATGATATGCTCAATCAGCATTTTCCTTGACTAATTTTTTGTGTGTAAAAACCGGCGAGGTTGGGGGTGAAATACTGAATTGTTGAAAAACGGTACAATAGATGGTTACATCTACTAACCATGTTATTGCCAGGACGGATTTACATCGCGCTAGGCCCATGGCACTTTAAAGATTTTTGCAACATCTTTCTGTCTGATGTAGTTGAGGACCAAAAAAAGTCTTACGATTTCAGCTCGGGGCCCCTAGCTGGTACTACCTCATATTATGGTAAATCCGGCCCTGATTAATGCATTACGTTCATAAAAAGGCTAAATATGGGCCTGAGATAGCAACTTTTGGGATGAAAACTCTCCATTTCCTCCGGGTTATACGTTTAAATTGGCTGGTAAACGTTGAATTGAGAGAGCCTGGCGCCCCTGGATTTCAATGTTATTGTTAGTTAGGCTACTGTTGTAAGCGAAAAATGCTAAAAAGAAACTGAAACTGAAGAAACAATAGGCTTTTTAGTCACATTTTTGTCATTGGTAAAATTTCAATTGGGAGGGCCAGGCCACCTGCCCCCCATTGGCTACGCCTATGCTCAAAATGAAGAAAACAAAAAAGGTGTTCGCAAAGTTTTCTAGAGGTTTCTGGCATTTTTCAAGAAATTTCAACTGTTCAAGAAATGGTGCTGTTCTCGAGTCTAGGACAGGGCAATTTTTGAGCACGTGAGGCTTTGAGGCCAAGGCCAAGTACTTTAAAATGTGTCCTCAAGGCCAAGGACGTCCTTGAGGATTCTATCTCTGCTAAATAGCCATACTGGCTAGCAAAGGTGGGCAGTAACTACTTACTGTAACTAGTTACTTTTTTACTGTAACTAGTAACTAAATAGCTAAATAACTCCTTTTTTAACAGGACCAAAACTAAAAGTAACTGTAATTACTAAAAGTAACTGTAACTAGTTACAGTTACTTTTAGTTTTGGTCCTGTTAAAAAAGATTCATTAATCGTTAGATTTTGGTTATATAAAACACTTCTATGTAATCCCTCTTGCCGCTACGGATTACGGATTTTTCATTCTGCACTAACGTGGTGATCCTAACCATGCTGTAAAAAAATATTAGAACGTTTTTAAATTAAAGACTTTCTTTTAACAATTTAGTAAGTAACGGTATATCAAATAATAATAAGGATAGAAGGGTTTCTATCATCAGTACCAGCGTAAAAGATAGATGATAATTCCTTTGCTGATGCAGCGCTAAAAAAACTGTTCGTCCAGTGCAATACTTCTTAGGCCTCGAGCGCTGCAGCTGAAAGGCTTTTCAGCATGGACAAAAACATTTTGAAACCCAAACGTTCTGGTCTCAGCGATGAACATTTTTAGATGCTGCTTGCTTTTTTGAAAAGCAATTAAATAAAGTGCATCAATGTGTTACGTTGTGTGTTTTTGCTATAACAACAGCAGCAATAGCCATAAGCAGCTTGTGCAGAGGCACCACATGAAAATTAGAAAATGAATGAAGTCTGTTAATACCGGTGCCCAAGTACAAAATCAACATTGTCGATACTTAATTCGTACCAGTGACTGGATGGGTGCTTGCTGAGAAGCAATATCAGTAAACAAGCAACCTGTGTTGAACAATGAGATTCTCAAAAAAAAAAAAACTTTCGCTTTCCCGTTAAAAAATTAATTAGAGACATTTTTTGGAAAAAGAGGGTTTGGAATTTCAAAGATTGTCAATTTATATTTAATTGACGACATATAGTGACCAATCATATTTTAAAAACATCCGACCCAAGCCTAAGCCGTTGGAGCTATGTCAAAATATTTGTCTCTTAAACAACTGCTTATATCAAAAAACTAACGCCATAGCTTGAGCCTTTTAAAAAATTGATTTTGTGGGTATTGTTTAGGGTCTCTTGGGGGTGATACCTACAAACTATGTCAAAATATTTGTCAATTAAATATCTGCTGATATCAAGAAAACTGGCACCCAAGATTAAGCCGTTCAAAAAATTGATTTTTGGGGGGTCCATATAGGAGGTCCCTGGGGGTGGGTAGCCCCAAACTATGTCAAAATATTTCTTCGTAAAATATCTACTGTTATTAAAAAACACTGGCACCCAAAGTTAAGCTGTTCAAAAAATTGCTGTTTTTTTTTTGGGGGGGGGTCCCCAGGGGGGTGGCACCTACAAACTATGTCAAAATATTTGTCTGTTAAGTGTCTGTTGATATCAAAAAAACTGGCACGCTAGCTTGAGTTGTTCCAAAAACTGATTATTGGAGGTCTATAGGCCTATTTGAGGGGGTCCCTGGGAGGGTGGTACCCCCAAACTATGTGATAAAATATTTGTTTCTTAATTATCTCCTAATATCAAAAAAAAACTAGCGCCCTAGCTTAAGCCATTAAAAAAAATTGATTTTTTGGGGCCCCATTTTGGGGGAAGGATCCTAGGAGAGTCGCCACAAAAAATTTTTGGAGTCAAAATTGCGTTTGCAGCTCAACTAATTTACACAAAAATTAGATTTCAATGTTGAGTGGTTTAGGAGAAGAGGAGCGTACAAGATTTAGGAAGAAAAAAAAAAGGAAAAAACAAAAAAACAGAAAAATAAGAAAAAAGAAAAAAAAAAGGAAAAAACCTCGTCGCGGCCAAAATTGAGTTGGTTGGGATGAAAGAATATCTTACGACATATACCGTGTGAAACAGTTTTTGCTGTACTTAGCCGTTCTTGAATGAGACCGCTTTTTACGTCAAGCTTGCGGGACGGTTTTTGGGTTTTATAACTAAAGTTACAACGGTCATTTGCCTCGAAATTTGGTACAAGTATGCAACTCATTAATATCATCCTGCTCTCAAAATTTTGTGCAGCTATATTTAACCGTTCTTGAGTTATAAGCAAAAATGTAAAACTTTGCACTCGTTAGTTTGAAAATGACCGAGTAAAAACAAAACAACACGCGACGCGAGCGTTGGTCGTTACAATTACGTTATTAAAAGTAACTGTAACTCTAACTGGTTACTTTTTTAAAATGGTAACTGTAATTTAGTTATTTTTTTGCCATGTAACTGTAACTGTAACTCAGTTTTTTTTTACAAAGTAACTTGCCCACCACTGCTGGCAAGCTAACCGCCCCACTTTTACTAATAGATTAAATCTAATTTCGGGGATAAGCAGAATACTGTAGTGAAACAGAGTTTGAGGTATTGTTTATTATCTCAAGTATCTCTCATTTAAGTGCGAATCCAAAAATCTGCAATGAAAGGATTTTATTGTATTTTTTTTTGCAAAATAAATCAATTATAGGCCTATTTTGATAAAAGTTTTTTTTTTTTTTTATAAATTTGTATAGAAATTAGCAGGGCAAAAACATAATTAAACTGATTGCATAAAGGCGCTACTTCCTTCCCTCATTATTCCTAAACCTTTTCTTTTTTAGATAAAACCAATATTCAGCATTTTTCAGCGAGCGATTAAATTTGATTGCTTATTTTTCTTCATTTTTCAAAGTTTTTCTGATTTAAGAGTTTTATTTTTAACAAATTAACTCCTCTAAATAGATGTTTAAAAAAGATGGTTTAAATCATTTTTGAGTCCTTTCCAGCCCCCCTCCAAAAAAAAACAAAAAACAAACAAAAACAAGTGCCTAACCGATAAAACTCAATCAAAAACAAGATGTCTTTTTGATCTCTGATTGCTCCACAAATCGACTCCCAAATTCCCAAAGTTAGGTGCAGCACATGACATAAGAACTCAGTCAGTCCGCAAAATGCAGTTATGCACTAGCATTGTGGTGCAAGGTCATAATCACAATGCTTGTGCATAACTGCTCAAAGTGCACAAACAACCCACAGAGCAAATACTGGCTGAGCTCCTGTGTCATGCACTGCACCTGACTCGCAGATACTTGGGAATCAGAAGGTGAATTTATCAGAGATCAAAATGATAGCTTGTGCGAATTGATTTTTTTCAAGTAGGCATGCTTTCATCATCTTTGAAACTGATCAAAAAATAAACAGTCTCAAAAGTGCTAAAAGTGTTTGGTATTTTTCATATTCTGGATTTGTGTGAACAGAGGAATGGGGGAATGGGAGGATGTTGCCCCCACTCCCCTAGCTACACTAATGTTCTCATTTCTTTGATAAAACCGATTTTGAGCAGCATCTGTTCAAAACGCCAGCATATTCTTTCCTTTAATAACGTATAGGTTAGTGAAATAGCATTTCCAGTTGATTTATATAACTAAAAAAACCAAAGTGATGCACATTTTTAAGATTTTTTGATAAATTTGCCTATTATCAAAGAAACAAAATTGAAACAATACTTAATAGACTGCTGCAATACTAAGAGTCCAAGAGTATCAATTTTTGTAAGAGTTAATCTAATAATAATTGGTACACTTGAGGTAAAACCTCAAAAATTTTCATCTTTTTTGTTCGTTTTAGAAATGATCAAAAAAAATGCGATTTTACAATCTTGAGACCTAAGAAAAAATGGGTTGGCGTTTTAACATTTACCATATAAGTCCGCTTTGGGAAGTCACCTTTAAATTTCTTGAAATAAGCGAAGTCCTAGGTTGAAGTTTAATCCAGTCTATGCCGTATTTAAGTTAATGGTATTTTTTGAAGGAAGGCTTTATTTCACCGTAAATTTTTGTCTAGTTTTTTATTAATTCTCACTCAAATCTAACCCAAACTCTAATGCTTACTCTAAAACTATTCCCAAAACGAACCCTAACCCAAACCCCAACCTTAACCCTTATCTTAACCTCTAAAAAAGCCAATTAAAAAAGCGCGAATGAATATTTCTCATTTTCATTGTATTCTCTTTAACTTGAAAATTTTTGGTGAAATAGTTACTATCTTTTTTGAAAGTGGAGTTTACCAATACTGCAGACTTAAATGGTGGCCAGTATTCTCAGTGTTGATCTAATTTTAGTAATTACCGGTACATTGGATTGATTTTTTAAACTTGCAGTCTGATGTTTTTTAATCAATAATGAAAATCCGATGTAAATTTGCAAAGATGGAGTCGAGGACACAACCTTTGAGACCAAGACCAAAGACTCAAAAGAAAAAAAAAGGCAGTGGCTACGGTATTTTGCTTCTAGAGGCAAAATAGCCCCATGTTATTTTGCCATTTGGAGGCAAAAGAGTCCTAATGGCTATTTTGCCGCAAGTGCCAAACTAGCCCTAATCCTAATCCTAACCCAAACCCTATTCCAAACTCTAACCCTAATCCTAGCCCTAATCCCAACGCTAGCCCTAACTCTAACCCAAACAGAGGAAAAACACCACCGGTATTTTGCCTGGACAGGCAAAATAGCCACTTCCAAATAGTCCTAAATGCTATTTTGCCTCTAGAGCAGTGGTTCTTTATCTTTCTTATGTTCTTATCCATGAAATATTTTGATGTACATCAGTTAGGCCGACTCTTTTTAGAAAAAGAGCCACTAGAATAGCTTCCAATCCAAAACAAACACACAAAAAATAAGGTCATTTTTTATTACATTGCTTTTCATGGGAAGGTTGATGCTAATTTTTATTTGTGAAGCGTTCTAACCTAGACTGAGTGGAGGAAAAAAACATCTCAGATCTCATATCATTATCAATCTCAAGCCTGTTTTGATGTTTTGTCTTTATGGCCACCATTGAAAAAAACACTTTACAGCAATAAGTTGAAGGAAATTGAATGAAACTTAAAGCTTTTATTGAAAGGATGTGATATTTAATTTAAAGGCGGTGAATCATCCCGCCAATTCCGGTGGTTTACAATAGCTAAAATTGAACTATAATTTTTGATATTTTTTGTTTTAATTTTGGGGCTGCATTTGCAAAAATATTCAGCAAATACAAAAAGATGTCCCCCGAAAAAAAGTATTTGGAAACTCTGAGTTTTGTTCTTCCCGCCAAAACCAAAGTTCTCTAAACTATTAGGCCTACTGCAATCTTATTAAACAATTAGGCCTAACTATCTCTAAACTGAGTCATTAGGCCTAATAGTTTAGAGATAGTTAGGCCTAAACTATATAGAAAGAAACGATTAAGAAATAAATTATCTCTAAACTATTAGGCCTACCACAGCTCTCTAAACTATTAGGCCTACTGTGGTTTTGGGGGGAAGAACAAAACTCAGAGTTTCCAAAAACTTTTTTTCGGGGGACATCTTTTTGTATTTGCTGAATATCTTTGCAACCGCAGTCCCAAAATTAAAATAATAAATACCAAAAATTATAGTTCAATTTTAGCTATAGTAAACCACCGGAATTGGCTGGATGAGTCACCGCCTTTAAGGTAGTATCTGCTGCACCGGTCCGGTTTTTGACATTAAGTCGCTGGAGCATCGGCTGCGTATTATATTGCTTTCTTCTCATTGATTCAATTTAAATACAGCACTTTGACGTACCAAATGCAAAGCCCTGGTAGTGTAGTGGTAAGCACGCTTGGCTGCCGAGCCGTGGGTTGGGTTATCGATTCGCCCTAGACAAGCAATGCGAATATAGCACTGGAGAGCAATTTCGCTGCATAATTCTTTTTTTTTCTCTAAAACCTTACGATTAGAGTTAAGGTTTGGGCAGCAATGCCAGCTTGAGAGATAGTAATTTGAACAGCAAAACGTAACGACCGGCGCCGCCGGTGCTGCAGTGATTAGATGTTGGAAACCGGGTCGGTGCAGCAGAAACTGCCTTAATGGACTGAATGAGAACGGAAGGTATTTATTGCAGCTCTGTTGTAGCAACGGACTCCGCATCATGAATACCTTTTTCCAGCACAGAGAGGTTTACAAGTATACATGGTATCGACCTAGTATGGATCAAAAATCTTTGATAGATTTTTGCATAGTTTTGTCAGATTTGTTTTCTGATGTGCTGGACGTTCGAGTGAAGCGAGGTGCTGAATTGTCAACTGATCACCATCTGGTAGTATGTTCCTTACGACTTTCGAAACCTTGGCCAAACTAGAGATCCAACAAGTCGTCTGTGACTTACCGGATCAAATGGGAGGCTTTGGAGGACCAAGAAGTAAGAAAACAGTTTGCATCCAGTATATCATCTAAGTTCAGACAACTTCCTGATGTATCCGAGGACATTGAGAGGGAATGGCTGCTGTTCAGATCAGCAATCATTTCATCAGCTGCTGAAAGTTGTTGGCGAAAACGGCTTAGAATGGCGGGCGATAGTGAGAAAAGAACACCTTGGTGGAACCAAGAGGTTAAAGAAGCTATTCGAGCAAAGAAAGATGCGTTCAAGGCCTGGCTACAGGACAGATCGTCATCTGATTTGCAATCCCGGTACACTGAGACGCGAAAAGCGGCAACTTCGGCAGTAAAGAAATCCAAGGAGAAGTCATGGGAAGAGTTTGGTCTTCGGTTGGATTCCAACTATTTTTCGGCAAACAAAGTATTTTGGCAGACCATCCGCCGTTTACGTGGCAAAAGATCGAGTATCACGTACTCCATCAAGGATTCTGACGGTAACATTCTAACGGATGAGAATGAAATCCTTTCACGATGGAGAGAATACTTTGAAGATCTTTTGAATCCTGTAAAGGCATCGACTCGTGACACACACGAAGTGACGCATCTAGGGAAGGACGAAGTTTTCACTGCAGCAGAAGTGGCAACTGCAATTAAAGGGATAAAATCTGGGAAAGCTGCTGGTGAAAATGAAATCAGACCCGAGATGTTGAAAGCGCTGACTGGAGAAGGAATTCTCTGGTTAACGCGAGTGTGTCAAGTTGCGTGGAAGCTTGGCAAAACTCCCAGAGATTGGCAGACAGGTGCGATTATTCCGATATTCAAGAAAGGAGATCGCAAGCAATGTACAAACTACAGAGGGATATCAGTCCTTAGTTTGCCTGGGAAAGTATATGTCAAATGCCTTGAAAGGAAATGCCGAGAAATAGTGGAATCAAAACTGGAAGATGGTCAGTGCGGTTTTCGTCCGGGTCGCAGCACCACGGACCAAATCTTCACTCTGAAGCAAATCTTCGAGAAATCTTGGGAGTATGGCAAAGATCTCTTTGCATGCTTTGTCGATCTTGAAAAAGCATATGACCGAGTTCCTCGGGATAAACTTTGGAAGGTTTTGCAGGAGTATGGCGTTGATGGTCAATTGTTACGCGCTATTAAGTCATTCTACTGCAGACCGGAGGTTTGTGTTTGGGTAAATGGCAAGCAATCAAAGCCGTTCCATGTGGGCGTTAGACTCCGGCAAGGGCGCGTTTTGTCACCTCTCCTTTTCATTGTTTACATGAATTGGATCGACAAATACAGCCAAGCTGATGAGTGTGCCACGATTGGAAATTGAAAAATTAGTCGTCTGCTATTCGCAAAAGATTTGGTTCTGCTTTCTTCCACAGAATCTGGCCTCCAGCGCGCATTAAATAGCTTTGCAGATGCATGCAACACCGCCGGAATGAAATAAGCACGGCCAAAACTGAGGTACTTCATCTTTCAAGAAACCCTAATCAGTGCGTATTACAAGTGAATGGAGCGACACTGAAGCAGGTAGAGAAGTTCAAGTATCTTGGGGTTGCATTTACGAGTGACGGAAGGCAAGACGAAGAACTCGATACCCGAATAGGCAAGGCTAGTGCAGTAATGCGAGTTTTGCACTACTCGGTTGTCATGAAACGAGAATTGTCGAAAAAGGCAAAACTCTCAATTTTCAAAGCAGTTTTTGTCCCCATTCTCACTTATGGTCATGAATCTTGGGTAATGACCGAAAGAATGCGATCACAAGTGCAAGCGTCCGAAATGAGGTTTTTACGAAGAATCGAAGGAGTTACACTGTTTAACAAGGTGCGTAGCTTTGAAATTCGAAAATCTCTTAACATCGAGCCGTTACTTCTCCGAATTGAAAGATCTCAGCTTAGATGGTTTGGCCATCTAAGCAGAATGCCTCAGGAAAGACTCCCCAAACAAGCTTTACATGCCAAAGCAAATGGGAGATGACCAGTCCGACGACCTAGAACTAGATGGACCGATTACATTGAGGATCTTGGATGGAATCGCTTGGGACTTCGCCCAAGCGAAATGATGGAGGTGATGGAAGACCGTGAGGTGTGGCGGCTCAATCTTGAGCTACTGCCCCCGCAGCCCTCACGGAAAAGCGGGCAATGAAGAAAGAAGAAGAAGAAGAAGAAGGTATCAGCCCAAAATTTTGCTATATCCTCTCTGGTTAGATCAGGTTTAAGACGTGCATCTTCATGCAGTTAAACAAATTCTATGTTTGCTACCACATCATTATCATAAATAAAGTTTTTTTTCAATAAAAATCAGGGTGTCGAACCGAACTTGAACCCGAACCGCAAACCCGAATGAACCGTTTCATTTTGGTGAACCCGAACCGAGCCTGAACCAGCAAAATTTTACTTCAGTGAACCTGAACCAAACCTGAACCCTCAAAATTCTGCTCAAGCAAACCCAAACCGAACCTGAATCCCTAACAAAAGTAAGAATATATTTTTCCATATCCAAATGCCGCTGGCGCTGGTACACGCACAATAAGAGCAGTGATGATGATTAACAGAATTAGCAATTTCTTCTTTTTTTTTACTGGACGAAACGAGTAACGACATTTAAATTTTAAGTCAATGAACCCGAACCGAACCTGAACCAGTAATATTTTACTTAAGTGAACCTGAACCAAACCTGAACCTCGAAAATGGTGCTCAAGTGAACCCGAACCAAAACTGAACCGCTAAAATATTTTGAGCAGGAGCTAAACCTGAACCCGAACCGTTACTTGAAACGGTTCGACACCCTGATGAAAATGGCTTGCTAATCCACAAAAAATTATGTCGCTGAAAATTCCAAGAGAATATTGCTTGATCGCAACACAGCAAATGCCCCCCTCACGTCTATTACTACTGTAGCTGGACTAGACTATCAATTGTTTATGAAACAAAAGAATTTAAAGAGACCCTGTAGTTCTGATTAATCAGTATTAAACTATGACTTCACAGAAAGTATGGTGATAGTGAAGCAAAATAAAATTTTTAGAGTTAGGCTAGTATCCCCACACCATAATTATCCATAGAAGATTTTTTTTTATTTCAAAAGTTTTACATTACCTTTTTTAGACTGCCAAATTATTCTTTTGGGGGTAATTACCCACAGTTTAAGAATCACTGCTCTAGAAACAAAATGATGATGATGTGGCAGCAAAAATAGAATTTCTTCAACTGCATGAAGATGCATGTCTTAAAGCTGGGTGCCACCGAACTTGTCCCAAAATACCGCCGTAATGAGCTTAACCCGAAACTAGGGTTAGGGTTAGCGCCTTGCTCAAGGGGTTTAGTAGAGATTGGGGTTAGGATTAGCACCTTTTAGGGTTAGGGCAATTATCCTAAGTTAGATCTGAGTTAGGATTAGCGCTATTTGGGGTTAGGGTTAGGTGGGTCGTCTTGTTCAAGGGATGACTTCGGTGGCATCCCTTAAAGCTGATTTAACCAGAGAGGATATAGGAAAATTTCGGGCTGACAGTAGCGTAGCCAGGGGGGGGGGGCGGGGGGCTCGAGCCCCCCCCAATTGGCTTGTGAAGTATGCAAAATCGCACCTCTTTGGTGGTTTTGAGGCCGATTTTTTGTGAAAAATTGAAAAGAGCCCCCCCCATAGGAAAACAGCCCCCCCTGAAACGTTTGAATTTCCGATTTGGGTGGAAAAATCAGTCTCAAAATTGGTGAAGACCTTTTTATTTTTTTATTGTTTGGAGACCACATGATTTTGGGCGGAAAAAACGTTTGAATCTCCGATTTCGGATTCCAAAATTGGTGAAGACCTTTTTTTTTTTTTTTTTTTTTTTTTTGAAGACCACCTGATTTTGGACGGAAAAACCGTTTGAATT
This sequence comes from Trididemnum nubilum, assembly GCA_963965965.1. NCBI lineage: Eukaryota > Metazoa > Chordata > Ascidiacea > Aplousobranchia > Didemnidae > Trididemnum > Trididemnum nubilum. Next base: position 14,473,945 of record OZ014489.1, on the reverse strand, counting down.
TTCGAGCTTTCCGAGAAATTCCGTATCAATTTTCGGACAAACCGCGTGAAACTGTTTCAAGAACAATGAAAATTCGGGTCAAGGTCGTTTGCAAACTTCTCACTCTTTCAAAATAGCCCCCCCTTTTCCAAATCCTGGCTACGCGCCTGCGGGCTGATACCTGTATATTTAAATTATCGTTAATCGCCGCAAATAAGCTTATCTCGCGTATAAACCGACTCAAGAAAAACAGCCCTCAAACGGTGATTTTATGAAAATCTGAATATAAGCCGACCCTACAAATCGTAACACAACGTACGAAACCAATCACAGCAAAAGGTTGAACCCAATCACAGCAAAACCCAATCACAAAATAATAAATGAAAATGATAACCATTATTTTCATGTATATAACCAACCAATCACAGCCTCTTATTATCATGTGATTGAAAAAACCAATATTACAACAACGTCCACGCGCACATGCTGCTTTATGTGTGTGGATGCTCTTATCATGAGAAAAAAAAAAAGAACAGAAACAAGGCAAAATGCGCTAGTTTTGTTGCATTTAGCATAGTTTGAGTTGTCGAGTTCCAATTGAGTTCGCATAGTGTCATTTTGTTTGAATGTAATCCGAGTTACGCGCGTTTAAGCCGACTCCTTAGTTTGACAACTTTTTTTTTGAGTTTTAAACTCGGCTTATACGCGGGAATATATGGTAAATATCACATCCTTTCAATAAAAGCTTTAAGTTTCATTCAATTTCCTTCAACTTATTGCTGTAAAGTGTTTTTTTCAATGGTGGCCTTAAAGACAAAATATCGAAACAGGCTTGAGATTGATAATGATATGAGATCTGAGATGTTTTTTTCCTCCACTCAGCCTAGGTTAGAACGCTTAGGTAATAACAAAAAAAAAAAAAAAATCAGCATCAACCTTCCCATTAAAATCATTTGTAATTTTTTGTGTGTTTGTTTTGGATTGGAAGCTATTCTAGTGGCTCTTTTACAAAAAAGAGTCGGCCTAAGTGATGTACATCAAAATATTTCTTGAATAAGAACATAAGAAAGGTAAAGAACCACTGCTCTAGAGGCAAAATAGCATTTAGAACTATTTTGCCTGGCAAAATAGCATTTAGGACAAAACAAAAGACCAAACGCTAATAACAAGCCAAATCAATTTTCCATCACTAATTATTCAGTATAGCAGTTAAGCAATCGTCTCTTATATTGATATTCAAAGGAGTTATTAAAAAGATTTTTCATATCACTGGATATCTCACGCCATGTTTTTGGGCCTGTGAAAGAAATGGTTGATTTGCCTTTTTCACTTCTTGCAGAAGTTTGGACAAAGTTTGACTTAGTAGAAGTTCTAGTGCATTAATGATGAAACTTTTCGACCTTGGAGAAACCAAACTACAAATTTGAAATGTTATTATTGTGAACAGAATGCATAATTTTAGCTAATTGTAACTTCACAATATCATTAAATTTTAACAACTGCAATGTTTGGTATAGAGGGGAAGCAGAATGATGCCAATGGGTATTGGTCATAATTTTTAAAGCTTTGTTTTGAAGGGTTCGAACAGGTTTTAGAGAGGTTTTGCTTGCCTGTCCCCATAAGGAAGAACAGTACTGAAGGTGAGGATAGATCAGTCCATAGAAAGCACACTTTAGAGTGGATAAATTAACTTATTTTCTTAAATTTGTTAATGCCCAGTTACCATGGGCAATTTTTGAGCATTGATTATAATTATATCTTAATTTATACCAATGATAATAATAACAGTACAATAATCAATTAACAAAACTTTGTATTGGCAGAACACCATACAGCACATTTTTTTCTGTTTGAAGATAGCAAGCAGTACGTGGTGTCAATTAACACAAATAATATTAGGGAGCTTCTATTTTTTCAAAAACCTATCATTTTCAGGTGTTGGTGGGGGTTGTTTGCATATTTTTGCAAATTGTACGTCTCATTTGCTCTTAATTTATTGCATTACATAAGCTATATTTGAAAGTCAAATATTATTACGCTACCTTGCCTTAATAATAACGGCAATCTGCGACTTTCTCATATGGCCTGCGTTTAAAAAACACATTTTTTTGCATCCGCTGTTGCATCATCAAATAAAATAACATTGTAAAACCTCGTGAAACCACTTTTATTCTTTTTCATTTATTTATGCGCCTGTTGCATGAACGATGGCAGAACTCCTACCTGCTATCACTAAATCTTTTTAATTTGTTACAATTTGCCTAAATGAAAACTTACCGATTTGCTTATGCTTTAATCATAACAAAAAAATTTAGTCCCCCTTTTTTTTAATTTCTGGCTGTGCTGTTGATAGTCGTAAATATTATTTTGCCTCTGGAGCAGTGGTTCTTTACCTTTCTTGTGTTGTTACCTTTAAAATATTTGATTTACTCTTTTTAGAAAAACAGCAACTATGATGGCTTCCAATCCAAAATAAACACGCTGAAAAATAAGGTCATTTTTTATTACAAATGCATTTAATGGGAAGGTTGATGATGCTGTTTTGTTATTAAGCATTCTTGTCTAGGCTGAGTGCAGAAAAGAAAGCATCTCATATCATTATCAATCTCAAGCCTGTTTTGATATTTTTGTTTTTATGGACACCATTGAAGAAAACCCCACTTTACCGCAATAAGTTGAAGAAAATTCAATAAAAATCAAAGCTTTTATAGAAAGGATCGGTTATTCATTTTTAATACTGGTGTCAGCCCAAAGCTTTCCTTCATCCTCTCTGGTTAGATCAGCTTTAAGACATGCATCTTCGCGCAGTTGAAGAAATTCTATTTTTGCTGTCATATCATCATCATAAATAGAGTTTTCTTCAAATAAAAATGGCTTACCAACCCACAAAAAATTATGTCGCTCGAAATTCCAAGAAAATATTGCTTCATTGCAACACAACAAATGCTCCCCTTACGTCTATTACTAAATGGGCTAGACTATCAATTGTTTATGAAACAAAATGATTTAAAGAGACTCTATAACTCTGACTAGTTGGTGTTAAACTATGACATCACAGAAAGCATGGTGATAGAGGAGCAAAAATTTGCAATATCCTTTTTAGAATGCCAAATTACCAGTTAGGGGGTAATTACCCAGAGGTTAAAGGCGGTGAATCATTAAGCCAATTCCGGTGGTTTACAATAGCTAAAATTGAACTATAATTTTTGATATTTTTTGTTTTGATTTTGGGGCTGCATTTGCAAAGATATTCAACAAATACAAAAAGATGTCCCCCCGAAAAAAGTTTTTGGAAACGCTGAGTTTTATTCTTCCCGCCAAAACCACAGTTCTCTAAACTATTAGGCCTACTGTAACCTTATTAAACTATTAGGCCTAACTATCTCTAAACTATTAGGCTTAATAGTTTAGAGATAGTTAGGCCTAAACTATTTAGAAATGAACTATCTCTAAACTATTAGGCCAACCACAGTTCTCTAAACCATTAGGCCTATTGTGGTTTTGGCGGGAAGAACAAAACTCAGCGTTTCCAAAAACTTTTTTCGGGGGGACATCTTTTTGCATTTGTTGAATATCTTTGCAACCGCAGTCCCAAAATTAAAACAAAAAATATCAAAAATTATAGTTCAATTTTAGCTATTGTAAACCACTGGAATTGGCTGGATGATTCACCGCCTTTAAGAACCACTGCTCTTAATGCAAAATAGCCGTAAATACTATTTTGCCATTCTAAGCACTGTCCTGGTTGTTGACTTAGGCCTCCCTAACCTTAACCCTAACAGAGGCAAAATAGCCCCTAGGTTAGGTTTAGGTAGGCCTAAGTCAACGACCAGGACAGTGTTTAGAATGGCAAAATAGTATTTAGGGCTCTTTTGTCTCTAGAACAGTGTTTCTTAACCAGTGGGTAATTACCCCCAAACAGGTTATTTGGTATCCTAAAAGGGGTAATGTAAATTTTTAAAAATAGGTAAGAAGTCTTCTGTGGCTATCGTGTGGGGCTACTAACTCCCAAAATTTCATTTTGCTTCACTATCACCACATATTTTATGATGTCATAGTTTAGCAATAATTAGTCAAAATTATGGGGTCTCATTAAATTTGTTTGTTTCATAAACAATTGATAGTCTAGTCCATTTAGTAATAGACGTAAGGAAAGCATTTGTTGTGTTGCGATTAAGCAATACTTTCTTGGAATTTTAAGCACGCTAATTTCTGTGAATTAGCAAGCCATTTTCAGTTGAAGAAAACTCTGTTTAAGATGATGATATGACAGCAAAAATAGAATTTCTTCAATTGCGCGAAGATCCATGTCTTAAAGCTGATTTAACTAAACCGAATATAGGAAAACTTTGGGCTAATACCGGTATTTAAAATGAAAATCCCATCCTTTCAATAAAAGCTTTGATTTTCATGGAATTTCCTTCAACTGATTGCCTTGAAATGGGTTTTTCTTCAATGGTGTCCATAAAAACAAAAATATCAAAACAGGCTTGAGATTGATAATGGTTTGAGATGTTTACTGCTCTCAGCCTAGACTAGCATGCTTAATAACAAAACAGCATCATCAACCTTCCCATTAAATGCATTTGTAATAAAAAATAACCTTATTTTTCAGCGTGTTTATTTTGGATTGGAAGCCATTATAGTTGCTGTTTTTCTAAAAAAAGTAAATCAAATATTTTAAGGGTACCGACAAAACGAAGGTAAAGAACCACTGCTCCAGAGGCAAAATAACATTTAGAACTATTTTTATTTTGGCAAAATAGCATGTAGGACTATTTTTTTTTCAAAAACTTTTTTGTTTCAACTAACAGTTTTTTTCAAAAAAACATTTATTTTTTTTTCAGAAATATATTTTTGTTTTCAAAAACACGTTTTTTTTTTAAATAAAAGGTTTTTCCACAATAGGTTTTTTGAACAAAAAAGTTTTACTTTAATTAAAATGTTAATATCTTTGAAACTTTTCATCTGACACTTGTTAAAAAAATTGTTAGAACAGAGAGCGCAGAAAAAGGAGCTGCTATAGAAAAAAGCTGAGTAGTGATTGGCGGGAAAAGGATCAATGGGAGAGCGTCATTTGTGTACAATCTGTACACTGCACACAAATTCTTGTTGTCGGCTGAGGGCTGCAGGGTTCGAAGTTTTGATAAAAGTTCCATCAAAAGTAGATTGATGGAAGGATAGTGCAAAAAGTTATACAAAAAAATCGATTTCTTGTATTTTTTTTCAATAATTAGAAATGTTTTCCACTACATGTTTGCAAAGTTTTCTTAGCTAATGCAGTGCATGCAAACTCCAGCTCACGATCTCAAATTTTGCGGTGCTCGAGCACGAGTTGCTTGTGTTATATTGGCACATGCAGCTTGACGTTACAAGGTTATTTTGAGTCTACCTCTATCAAACAATACAATACAAAGTTTTTCAGGAGCTAATGATTCATCTTTTGGCAGATTCCTATTTATGATCGTTACACCTTGCTGTAAATATAATAAAAACAATGTTTAAATCGATATTTTATAGTGTAGTCATTACACCTTGTTGTAAATGTACTTATGCTGTAGTGGAAACAATGTTAAATTCTTGCAGGTTACTTTTTCAGAATTGCATCAAGAACTTTTGAAGCTGAACAGGATTGTATTCTACTTCAAATTATTCTTTTACTTCTGAATTATTTTTGTAGTGTTAGTTGAATTAAAAGTGGCTGCAAACTTGTCAACCATTTTTGACAATTTTTTATGTAAAATTTTTCATACAAGTGCAGTAGTTTGAATTTATCGTGCTCACTGCATTCCCTTCAATGAAAATAAAAAGATAATCGAAAGACAAATCAAGAAGAGCTCTTTCAATACTGCACACAGTGCTGTCATCGGGGGTAGCCCTGCTACCTTTCATTTTATCTATTCTTAAGAGGGTTTAGGTCACGCAAGAACTCTGGGGAGGCTCAACAATTGGCCACATCCAAGGTCTGAGCCAGAGCTGAGAAGTAAACGATAGATAAAGAAGAAGGAAAATGGGCTCGGCAGTCACCTTGATCAAAACTTCTAACCCCACTTTTTGCCGACCATAAGAATTTGTGTACAACTTAAAGATTGTATGCAAATGCCGCTATCTCATTGATCTTTTTCCCACTAATTACTGCTCGGCTTTTTTCTATAATAGTTCCTTTTTCTGCACTCTCTATTTTGATGATTTTTCTTGACAAGTTTCAGATGAAAAGCTATGAAGATATTAACATTTTAATCGAAGTAAAACTTTTTTGTTTGAAAACCATGTTGTGGAAAAAGCTTTTTTCTAAAAAAGATGGGTTTTAAAAATAAAAACGCTTTTGAAAAAAAAATTGGAAAAAACTTTTTTTTTTTGAAAAAACACCTTTTTTTGGAAAAAAACTTGCTTTAAAAAAAAAAAATTAAAAAAAAAATTTCTTTTTGCCTATAAGTTCAAGTGCATAACAGTTTAGGCACCTGATCAGCGACACTAAACATTTATGCTTAAAAGTCACGATCCAAGGCAAATTAGCCACTGCCTTTGAGAAAACACTAAACGAGGTTCTGGGAAGTGAAGGCAAAGTCCCCATGCCCTTGCTGAGCGATTTTAATGATTTTTTTCAGGAACAATGGCAATTTTTGTAATTTTTGGGAAGATCTCGCAATTAAAATTTCAAACTCACATTAATTACTTACGAGTGAATGAGCGCACTCATTTTGGCTACTAGCAAACACTTTATTGGGTAAAATTTAACATATTTAGCGTTTCAGTATTAGAATCACAATAAAATACGGTAAAAATACGCTAATACACTACAGTCTGTTTCAAACTAGGTACTCATCAAGTGCTACGCGAGTAAACTGTAAGAAAAAGAGAACTAAGCATACAGTGCAGTATACAGAGCCGAAGCGACAAACTCTACTCAGCAGAGTTTATCGCTTCGGCTTTGTATACTGCACTGTATGCTTAGTTCTCTTCTTCTTACAGTTTATACGCGTAGCACCTGATGAGTACCTAGTACGAAACAGGCTTTAGTGTTTTAGCATATTTTTTCCGTTTTTTATTGTGATTTCAATACTGTATATGCTCTGATTTTTGTTATCGAGTACTCTGCGCAGAAGACTTTGCAACGCAATATTTAGCGTTTCATGAAAAAAAGTAACCTGAGGAATGAGAATCCCAGCTGGGCCATAATGAGAAAAGTATTGGAGATAATTACACCAGCCCCCCCAACGAATTCCAGCTAGTTCATAATTATAGAAACGTAAAAATGATAGATCATTAATTTTTCACAAAAGTGCCCACATTTTTTGCTCGAGATTTGCTTGCTTATAACATAGTGTGAAGAATTAATCACAGATTAAAAGCAATGTGCAATTTATGCATCTTTCTACGCATTCGAGCAATTACTATAATTATCTTTAATTTTATGCTGCTTCATACCGCATTTTCTCTGATACAGTAGTTTATTATTGTTGGTGTTGCGGTGCATATTTATTTTCCAGTTGCCTAACAGCATCAGACACTAACTATTGGACGGTCTGCACACTTTTCATTGCAATAACTACTTTGTGATTGGAGGAATCTGCACCAGCTTAGAAGTTTCCAAGAATCTAATGTTCCTGTGGATTTCTGAGAATTCTTGTTTACTGAATTTACTGTTTGTTCGAAACCACGAAGAAGAGATAATCGTCTTAAAGCGCTTTATCCAATAACGCAACAAGGTGACCAGGGTGCGGGGTTGAATCGAAATTTTTCGAATACAGTCATCAAAAAACCAACGCCTTTACCCTTTCGGCGACGTTGCCAACAAATATTTTTGATTCCCAGCAATGATTTTTAACAGAAAAATCATTCAGCAGATGTGGCTTTGCCTCCAGACCTGAGACTGCAAGACCATAATTAGAGTTAGTTCTTTCTTATCTCAAACCAAATTCTTTCTGCATTTTCAAAGCAAGATGTGTTCTCAAGATATTATGGTTTGTTATTATGTTTTGCTTACATATTAAGTTTTATTACGTTTATCAGGGATAAACTAACATTTATAGCTGATAGTGATAGTATGATTGGTTATCTATCTAGTAATACTTTCCTACATTTCATTATCTTATCACACACATACTTTCTATGAATCCACACTCGTCACTCATGAAGGTTCGGTCAAGTATTAGCATTAGCAACTCCAAAATTAATGTTTGTGGGTAGACTTCCATATCCCCGATTATGGCCCTATATTGCTTTACTATTTTGCACCGAAAGTACTAGCAAAAATAAAAACAACAATTTTTTATAATGTTTCAATCGCATTTTCTGAGTGCAGCGTTCTTTCTCAATGTCATTTAAAATACAATAACTTTCAGTAAAACTTGCTACTTGGCTGTCGCGTTTTATTATTTTTCAATTAAGAATAGAAAACAAATTGACAGTCTAGAAATTTATGCTATGTTTCTGTTTGGTTTTCCTTTTCAACCTATCAAAAAATGCTGCTGCCCTTGAGCCAAGGACAGGACATTTTCGAGAACTTGTAGACTTCAAAGCCAAGAACTTCAAAAAGCGTCTTTGAGGACTCCATCTGTAAATTGCTGTGCCGCAAATCTGATGGTTTGAATAAAAATCAGATGTTAATTACCGCAAATAAAAGAACAAGCCCAAAAAAAGAAGTGGGGAAAAACTGATAAAGTTGCAAAAAGGTCTAGGCTATTTGGCCTACCCAATTGTACATTATTTAACAAACAGTTGGAAAAAAGGTTATCTTAAAAAAATGAGGAAAAGATGTCTTGGATCAATTCACCACAGATCTGAGAAAATCCGTTAGAAGAATGGTGTTTTCCGAAAGGAAAAAAAAAAGATCTTTGGTCCAATTTAACCTCTTTTTTTGGATGTTTTTGTTAAAAATTTGGTAAATTAGTGAACAAGACCAGATTTGTTTTCTGAGTTTTTTTCCACAGTAGAAATTTAACTTTTTTAAGGCACCTGTACTGGGAACACTGATGGTAAGGTGAATAGCCTTACCTTTATCCTGAATGCTATCTTTCCATGTTACTAGTGCCTTGTGTTGAGTGGCTATGGTTCTGACTAGCTTACTGTATGTTCAAAATAGTTGTTAGATTTGGATTCAGATTTATTGATTTACACCAAATTTTTTCAAACACACCATGTCGAGAAATCTGAAACACAAAAGATAAAAGTATAAGTGACCGAATACGTACCGGCTAAGATGCTTAAAGATTTGCTTAGTTTAGTTTTTTAAATTACCATTACTAATATTGAAAAAAAAGTTTCAGGTTTAGGTTTTTAGACTGTTAGATAATATTTGAAATATGAAATTAAGGCTTGGTTAACACTTTTTTTTGTGATTCGTAAATCGGTAAATGTTACATTAGACATGCCAACTCTTCTTGACTTTTTCATTGTTTGCTGTTGCAAAATCGGCAATTTTTCGGTACAAACTAAAACACTAAATCTAAACAGGAACTCTGGCACTATATTTTTTTAAACTACTGAGCAGCTTTGGCTAACTGGATTTTTTTTTCAGTCATTCACCAAAAATTTTAGTCAATGGTTAATTGGTTGTCTGCTATAACACTGAAAAAAGTTTGCATGTGTGACAAAATCACTAGTGCCATGAAACAAGGAACCCATTAGACAGATTGATGCCATTAGATCTAGTAACCAATTAGCTACTAGTATATTCTTAACTTACCAATAATGAATGAGTTGATCTTTTACGCAGCGCATTATTATTGCATAATCGCTGTGTTTAGACTCTGAATTAAAGTGTTGATATTTGATGTAATTTTTATGTGACGTTCTCAGTTATAATGTGGTCTATTTTGCGAAAACGAGCTTTTGCAATCCGTGCAAGAAATGTTCGGTTTTCAAGTGATCTTCCTGCGGAACAAATTGAAAAAACAGCAAGTGAGCACAAGATGCTGCATATTTTTAGAGTCGTATCCATTGTATGATGCATTACTTTGATTATAATACCTGCACATGCAAAGATGGTGGCTATGATACATACTGTACATTGACTGGAAAGCATTATGACATTATTTACAACTTGATCTTCCATATTGAGCTGGTGGTTCGTATACCAGCTTAATGTGGTAGATATGCGATTGACTAGTAATTTTCACACTAAGGTTGTGACCAGGGGTGTGGAAGTAGAAGCGGCAAAATTTTGTGAAAGCTGGAAGCAATAAAAGTATTCTACTTCCGCTTCCACTTTGGCCTTTCATATTTAACGTCAAAAGCTTAAATGTGGTGCAGTCTTTTGAAAAAAAATTTTTTTTCAAGAAACCTTTTTAAAAGTTTGTTGTTCACTAGATCTGGGGCCAGCCCCCACCCCTATCAATTCAAAGATGAACCATGTAGCCTATGAACTTATTTTCAAATTGAGGAGTGTTTAAGAAATTGCTGTTCCATTCCAAGATTTTGCAGATTTTCTCAAAAAATTTGGGGTCTTTGCCTATTTAAAAAAAAAATAGGGTTATATATTGATGTAACATAGCATAAGTTTCCAGTTCCAACATTAAATTTTTCTCACTGTGACAATGTTATATTCTTTAAAAAGTAGACAGGGGAAAGCATCATAATATCTCTTAAAGTATGATGTTATAGAACTGTTAAAGATGATATGTTTATAACGCATGTCGTATTGCAGAGTATCGTTGCTATGTTAAAAAGGATCATAATCTCTTATGGTATGTATAACCACAAAATTTTCGCAATGTTTTTTGATTTTGCGGTCTGAAAAATACATGCTGCTAAGCAGAAGTTTGAAGCAAAGCGGCATATTAAAACGAAATACTAAAAAATTTCTGCGATTGTTATGGTTTAACCCCTGCTAGGCTGACATGACAGAACAAGTTAGCGAGCTCGTAAAGGTTATTTTCGTTCGCTAAAAGGCGTTAACGAGCAAAAAACTTCGTAGACAAATAGCTATTTTCCAACCGTCTCGCCTATCGGGCGTTAAAAATGCTCGCTTGAATGTCTTTGCGAGAAGTTGTGTTAGCACGTAATAAATACTTCATTGTGACGTCAGATGCATTTTTACTTAGAAATAATGCCTTCAAGCGTACTGTATTTGTGTGACGGTAAGTCAGTACTTCCATTGTCATGGAAAAAGATACTATATGCCATGCGTTAATATTGTAAGCTTGCAAAATCCTTCAATGATAATAATTAGTTAATAAACGACAGAGTTTAATGATAGATTTCCATCGATGAAAAAAAAACAAACAACATTTACCATACCACAATTTTTTAAATGACGTTAAGCGATCTTGATGTTGCTGGTGGGTATGTGGGTATACTTTTATGTTAACAGTTACAATAGGTTTCAAAATTTTAAAATTTTGAGGATTTTAAAATCTTTCTAATAATTTGATATGAAAAATAGATTTTAAGATGCTTTTTATGAACTTACTTCAAGTATATATCCATTTTGCAGTTAGGTTAGATGTTGGAGCCATAACTGCAAAATAATCGTGGACCACTTAGTAAAAAAGTACTTTTTTTTACAAACCTTATGATGAAATGAGATTGTGACCATTACAATTAAATATTACCGGTAAATGCTTTATTACGAAACTTGCCCATTAGTGATCTGACCACGAATGGCTCATTGGGCTGAATTCTCTGCATCTTCTTGACCTTAGCCGAGTCACTAATAGGAAGATAACGACAACCGTTAGTGTAAGCTTTTAAGTATGTTTTGAACTCGGCCGGTAGGTAAGACCAGCACATTGAAAGAGCTACGACATTCCTACTTTAGCGATTTTACTCTTCTGCATGGCTCAAAAAATGCTAAAACTTCTTTCAAATGTCATTAAACACTAGGCTACTAATTTTTCCAAAAAATCACAAACCTCCAGATGTCTTCCAATTTTTGTGATCAACACCGCAGTTGTTGAATATATTTTGTGAGCAAAACTTTTTAACTGAAATTGTTTCAGCTGCTTTTGAAAATTCCTGGTTGAGGGCAGGCCCGGCGCCAGAGTAGCGTAGCTGGGGGAGAATAAACAATAATTGGGGAAACACAAAATAATTTTTTCCTCGAATTCGGGGGTGAAGACCAAAAAAAGAAAAAAGGTCTTCATTCCAAATTACGCCGCGTGTGTCGGGGACAGGTTGTCTCCTTTCGGGGCACGACGGGATCGGTTGGTGCGGATTTCGGTTTTTGCCCACTGGCTCACGGGTGAAAACAAAAAAAAAAAAAGAATATCTTTGTCTTCGATTCTAAGACTTTGTCATAATTTTCCCCTTGAATTCGGGAGTAAAGACACCCCCTCCCCCAAAAAAAAGATCCTATTCGCGAAATCTAAGTCTTCGTCATGACGTTTACTAGTGTTTTCGTCCTAGAACGAAAGTTTACTCACGCTTGGGAAAGCACAAGCAGCATTTTAAGGGGGCACAGACCCCCAAAATGCATTCCAGTGGCACCGAGCATGTTACTTTGTTTTGGGGCACAATCCTCGCTCAGGTAGGGGGCACATTTCTTGCTTAGAGGGCGCAGGTAGTGATTTGGGGGTACGTCCTTGAAATGCCCCCCCCCCCGTGACGCCGGGCTTGGTTGAGTGTCTTGGCTCAGTGTCGTTGCCATTGATCGGCATAGGCAATCATGTGTAATCTTTAATTTTTATTCTTGTATAACCGTTATAAAAATGCATTATCATCTCTCGGAGAGAAATCTTAAAAGCAGTTGTTTCAAAAGGTGGTTTGGGTGTGAACTTTTAACAAGGCCAGAAACTATTGCTTTAATGTAAAACTATTGCCAAAAATTGTCAAAAAACATGTTTTGAAAAACATTAGTGGTGCTGTGCGGTGGTCAGCAAAGGATGCTTATTGGTTAAATGTGGTTTTGCGTTTAAGCATATTGATTGTTGGTCAGTGTTTATGTTTACGATCATTGGTTTTAGAATTAATGAAGAATTTATCAATTTTTGGTGTGCCAGTGGCCGTTGGATTGGTAGCACTGAATGCGTGCTTTCTTGAAGCAGAGCATTTAAGTCACCCCAGGCCTGAATATGTTCCGTACCCGTATCTCAAAATTCAACTGAAAGTAAGTCAATGTGATATTGGCTGTGGTGATTTTTGTATGTTATAAGTGTCGGTATTTTGTACTAATCATATGAAGTTGAAAACACTATGCAAATTCATATTTTTGCTAGAAAATTGGATCTTTGGTACGCTTGGGTCTGTTGACTTATTGAAAGCGATTTTTTACATACTGCACCAAATAAACCAAACTAAGAAACATAATGCAGTAGTATCTGATTTGTTGATAGATGCCAAATTGTAATTACATCGTTTATTGACCAAGTTGCTGTGGTCAGGAGACAGCGAATGGACCTTTCGATCTTCTAGTTAAGCTGCCACCTGTTTACCTTACACGGTGGAGGCTTCACAACCTATCTTTTAATGTTGAACGTAAAGCATAAAAGCTTGAAAAAAAGTTTTTCAACGTGATTTATTAAAGCGTTTCGTATGTTATCAAAGCTTTTCAATTGGCAAATAATCATTATTTTTGTTTGCTGCATATGCGACGAATCGGCCTGGCCCACTTTCGGGTCTTTGCACCCGGAAAACTGCTTCTTTATTTTGCCGGCAGCGTGGCCGAGAGGGTAACAGCTTCATTTTTACGAAGACACCGATTACATGATTTCTGTTCAGCCAACACCCTGGCCACCATGTTGCATTCTTGATTAGGCGTTGAACGATAATTTTATCAAAGAGCACAGTTACTTGAATCGCAACAGGAGGCTGCAAAGGGACCTCGCGATCATCGAGTCGAGTAGCCATCTATAAGTTAGCATTGTTAGATTTCAAATCGTGCTACCGTTTAAAGAAGTTTTGTTATATGTTTCTCTTGGTTTATTTTGGTCACGAATATTAGCGCTTAATTTGTCATTTGTATTTCGAGTTTCGACAATAATTTCGTTTATATTTAAAGGCGGGCTATAATGACTTTAGAAAATTATTTTAAAAATAGCGTAATTGTTTTTGAACCCAGCAACATAAGCATGACTGTAAAAACCCTTTCGTTTTCGAAAAATCGCTAATTTAGTGTTCCATTGTCTTGGTGATTATGACGACAGTGTGAGCCTCTACTTTTTTGGCGGGTGTTCAGTTTGGCTGGGTTTTTCCATAAGAGCGAGAAAGTGCCCAGAAAAAAAGCGAATATAGAAGCAGAAAACAGCTTGTGCGATCGGTTATATTGCTGGCGAGTACTATCAGATCAAGTACGTGTAAACAATATCATTTTCGCGATTGTAGGCAGTACTGGTATAGTCTTTTTGGGGGAGGCAAACGATAGGTCAATATCGGCAGCTTAAGCTTACTGGTACTGTTTACCTAGTGTAGCCTACAGCATGGGCGAGTCGTATCACTTTCAGTAAAATAGGTTAGGTATATGTGTCCGAAAATAAGACGCCTGAAAAGAAGAATCTGCAATTCGAAATAACATAAGCATTAAGCAGACTTAGCGCAAGTTTATAGGCTTTTGAACTCAGACTGAGATCACTGTGGTACCTGTCTCTACATTGAAGTAGGCCTAGAAAATTTGGCCCAAAACTTACTCATAGGCCTAAATAACCAACCAATTCTGAATTGTTCATTTTGTTGGTACCAATGCCAGCTTTTTTCTCCTAAAATATGCTGAAGTAAAGTGTATTTCTTATTGTATTGTTTCTAGAAATCAGTCGCACTCCTACCCACAGATAAAGTAAAATATTTTTTGAAATGGTACCTCCCTCTCCTAAAAACGATAGGTCTACCGGCAACCAGTTGCAAAAATAGTTTTGACAAGAACTAGGCCTACCCAAGTTTCACGACACACTAGGCTACTCTACAATTGCTGTGTAGGCTAAGTGAATTGCGGTAGGCTTACAGGCCTTAATCATTCATACATTTATTGCGACACTAATGTGTATAACCAACTAATATTTCAGATTTATCTTAGTCTGTAGCAAGTTGCTGTGAGCAAAATTTTCACTTATATACTAGTCTATGTTAAAATTCTGATTGTTTTAAAAAACAAAATGGAAAGAAAGACTAGCGGAAATTTTTGTTTTCCAATCTGCAATAATGCGCTGTCCTGCACAATTATGGCTTTCGAAACCTTCATACAAAGCACAAGTTTGAGCTGGTTGACAACTTTTTCCAGATTTCATTTTGCTTTGCAAAAACAGTCTTGAAATGGTTTATGAAAAATTTGATCAGGTACAAATTCTGTTCTTTATTGCTAAGCAAAATATTTTACATATTTCAGATTTGTTAAATAGCTTAAGTTAGTTGTGTTTTACCTAATGTGCATGTACATTTATTTTATATCCTTGACAGTTGTGTGGTTAGTTGGACATTGAATCAAGATCAAGTCATAAACTGTGCAGTTTGCACATGGTATTGAACAAAAGATGAATCAAAATAATACCAAGTACTGTTGGGTGACAGTACAACGAAAATACGGGTGCATTACAAAGATATGTGTCCAGATAGAAGGCATGCCAGTGTGTCACTTTTATATCAAAATGGACTACTATTATGTTCTACATTTATGTCAAAAAATGTGCAAATTCTGAGATGGAAGATGCACCCTGCATGCACTTGTGGTGCTTCGTGTTGACTTCGTGCGCTTTGTTAGCTTCTTGCAGAAGTCAATAATTTTGCAATGATGACTAATTAGGCCTACAATATAAAAAGAAATGTTGCCCAATCTTATTACATTCACCTCTAATCTTAGTAAGTGTGATTTCTGATTTACAAAATTTTTATATGTGAATTCAGTTCATGATTAGCCACATTCTAAACCGTAGAAGTTTTTGTCAAAACTACTTAATTGCTTTTGGAATAAAACTGTTATACTTCAAATCACTGAACTAACTTATACTTCTTTTTATTAAGCATACAAGGCTCATTTTTCCCTTAATTAAAAAAAAGTTAAGAACAATGCTAGCCTCAGTAGTCAGCATGCAAAAAAAATTTAGACACAGGCTAGAACAATGCGTTTATCAGCAACCAGCATAGTTTTTCTAAGGCCTTTTCGACATTGCCATTGTTGATTTGTCAAACAGTAATCATGATAATTGACAAAAGACAATGTTTCGCTAAGCAAAAATTTATTTGTGGCACTTTATTTCCCATTAAAAGGACAAATGAGGCTAAAACTTTGTGACAGAACAATCAGCCTGACCCTCTCAAAAAGTGTAGTTACACTAATTAGAGTTAGCTCAGAACTGCATATCACCAGATGCATATAGTCACTCTCATAAGTCTGAAGTGACAGAGGGAAATGCATCCTGGCAAAAAATTTCTGGAAAAAAGCAGCAATCTTTCGGTTAAGACCTTGTTTATATTTTTGTTTTCAACTAAATTTAAACAAAAAACAACAAATTTTTTGGAGGAAAGGGCTGGGACTTTACCTTAATTTGACAGAAAAAAAGCAATAAATTTTTGGTGACAACATTTTTTTTTGCTCTTCTCTTAAATTATTAAAAAAGCAGTGAGGTTCTGGTGCAAAATTTTTGAAGCTTGCCTCTTTGGCTCAAACCTTTAGTAACTCCTCATAGTATTGTTAAATCAGCATAAACACTTGCTGCTAAAATTAGTGTCAGCACTCGTGTACAAATTACTTGTCTTAACGTTTGTGTACAATACAATGCCTTTGCTTGTTATTGAAACTCCTAAATTATTGTTGTTTTAGATTTCCAAATTTTGTTATCCTGGAAGCTACAGTGAACGACAACACATAACAGCATACTCTCTCTGCTCTGCTCTTCCTTTTAAGGTAGAGATAAAGAAACCCTCTTCGATATGTGATGAGATGCTCAAATGAACGAGTGGTCTAAAGTAAGTAAATCTTTCAATGTTACTAACATGAATCTTCATTAATCAGTGGCGTATTTAGATAGGAGAGGGGGGGCATTATGCCATGGCCCTCCTTTTGGGGTGCCAGTAATGCATAAATATTTAAGAATAGTGCGCAAAATTGAGTCATGGCCCCCCTTTGGAATTTAGGCAGAAAAACGAGCTAATTCTGAGTGAAGACCTTTTTTTCTAGGTTTTCATCTAAGTTTGGGCAGAAAAACGGGCTAATTCTGAGTGAAGATCTTTTTTTTGGTCGTCACCTAAACCTGGGCAGAAAAATGGACTGCATCTGAATAAAAACTTTTTTTGTTTTGGTCTTCATTATTCTCAAATTTCCTGGCCCTCCCCCCCCCCCCCTTTCGAAAATCCTGCTACGCTTGTGTTCTTCACTATTAAGATGAAAAACGATTATTCCATTGGAAAAAACAATTGCCCAGCTAGTGGAGACTACAAAGTCCGTTTTTCCAGTTAAATACTAACGTGCTGAAATACTAGCAAATTAATTCATGTTTGGTACAGCATTGTAAGTAATTACTTTGTAAAAGTTCAATCGTAACGTATTTCTCAATTTATTATGCAACTTATTTTTCCTCGGATAAACCGTTGAAATGGGCCAAAATAAGACCTATGCAGCAATTGTAAGTAGACTGCCCAAAAGAAACAGGGAAGCCCATTAATGCCCATTGCATCGAAGCCCATTAATAGTGAAAATCATGCTTACGACTTTGATTGCATAATGTGGGTCCGACCCACATCTTGGTTCTTTGCGTCTTACATTAGGCGCTATACGAGAAATACAGTAAAGCTTTACGCAGAGTCGTTGATAGAAGAAGCAAATGGGCATGGAGTACTTATGCCCCTTATTTGGTTTAAAACATGATCTGAAGCAAATATCGAAAAATGAATAGGAACGCGAGCCACTTTTAATTTTTAAGAAAAAACAGGTTTTAAAAACTTTTTTTGGTGTTTAACCTAAATTCTTAGGACAGAATAGCTGCTCGGTTGAGAAGCTTTGCTTTCGTTTTTATTATGCTATGTATCCGAACCCGGGATTTACCTCAACGGCCTAGGCTTTAAATAAGTTATGGTAAGCATCTTTTAGGAATGCAATAACGAGCTGAAAAGAAAGTCGGTTCAGTTGAGAAGTTTATTAATTTTTTGTTCTTATCCACGACGAAATAGTTGTCTTGTTTAATATTTTGTTTGGTGCAATATTTGTGAGTGATTAATTCTTCGTGATATGTGTAATTTAATGCAGATGGGTCGTTAGAGGACAGCATCATTTGGGTACCTGAAGAAGCTGCAAAGTCGCGATTTCATATTCAGCGGCATATTACGCTTGCTGGTGTATAGAGATGCTATCAAGAAGTTGCTGTTTGGCGTAGATGATGCCTAAGCTGTGCTACACAGTTCGACGATGTCTGAATAGTAATTTTTGCGTGACTGTTATCCTAAGCTGTTTAAATAACATTATGCATTATCTTTTGTATTGATAGCCCTCATTGATTTTTTGTAGCGTTAGAAATATAGTTACCGTTGACTATAAAATCACCATAAAAAGTTAAAAGCAAAGCAGTCTGTTTCGTCCTAAATACTCATCAGGTGCTAATCTGTAAAAGGAACATCTGAAAGTCAGCTACAGTTGCATGCCCATTATGGCTTCAATTATATCTAATCTAGCCGCAACAAAAACTTCCTCAGTAAAAAACAAGAGCGAAAAACCACCATCCCTTTTTACCACTGCTTACCAACCCGGATTTCCTGAGGTAAAGTCCTCTAGGACTTTCTTAGTCTTGGTCTCAAAGCCTCAAGTTCTCGAAAATTATCATGTCTTCGGCTCGAGGACAGCACTATTTTTTGATTTGTTGAAAGTTTATAGATCGCCTGAAAAATTATTTTGAAGACCTGTTCTTTTTGGAGATCGCCTGAAAAATTGTTTTGAAGACCTTTTTTTTTTGTTTTTTTTTGGCAGAACATTTGCGCCTGTGTTCTTGTCCTCGAGAGAAACTGTCCTCGGAAGGGCTGTTCTTGGCCTTGGCCTCGGACTTTTTTTGTGTCCTTGGCCTTGAGCCTTGTGTCCTCGACTTCACCTCTGTGGGTTTCGATCCTGCAATTTATGCATGACTGAGAAACTCGCAATTCTTTTAGCTGACCAACATAAGCGCTCAATAAAAGATGAGACTTTACGGGGAAATGCAAGCACAAAAATAAAAACAAGCTGAAAAACTTTTGACCTTAGTTTTTTTGTTTTTAACCAATGTTTTTAAATGATGCTTTTTATCAGTGTTGCATATCAAAGCAAAAACACTGCAGTTTAGCAGTTGTAGTAGTGTTTTGGCTGAGCTGGTTGTATATTATTTAGCGTTAGCTTTCAAAGAATTTTTTTTTTGCGGTATTATAATTCTTTTACATATTATAGCATCTGATGAGTCGTTAGGACGAAACGGACTGTTGTGCTTTTAACCATTTCTAGTGATCTTGTAGTTGTATTTTGTTCTGGTTTTACTTCTGCATGTCATCGAGCACTGTTTTAGAAGATTGCCTACCAACAACTCTCTCGTTACCGGTAATTAAAATTCTTAAACAACATGAAAGATTATCAAGTTCAGCTGTTCGAAAGGTTTTCCGTTCCTTCAACCATATTAACTCTCAACCCAAATTTCAGCCAGCGGGTAACACTTTTCAAGTCAAATGGATACCAAGTTATCAAAATTCTTGAGGTATCATAAACAACTATCAGTTGGAAAGAAATTGAAATTTTTTTATCCGCTAGATGGTGCAGTATACTAATTTAATCAGTGTTTGCAGTTACTAGATTTTCTTTCGTATTTACTACCGAAACATTTTGTTTTTATGGTGTATGCTTTTGAAAACCTTTAGAACTTTTTAAACTCAAGCTTTCAACTTAAAAGTTCAACATAATTCTCTTTCTGTTGAAACTTTTGGTAAATCTTAAGCAATTTCGGGCTGTCGCATTGTTGCGGAAAGTCGGAGTCTTTGCTATTTTGTGTATAATTTTTTTTTTAATTGTTTTTGTACTGTATTTCATTTCCATATTTGCCATTTTACGTGTAATTTTTTTCCCATACACTTGTCTACTGTTATATTGTTTTTGCAGATGTTTTTTTGCACAGGTAATGCATAACGTAACCTTTCATATATTTTTGAATAAAATGTAAAAAAGCTCCTTTGAATTAGCGATAAAGCAGTCTAAGTCAATAACATTATTCTATTTACTCGCCGAAAATTGTGCCCTTTCCCCTACTATATTGCCAAAAGTTGGTGTTTGACCTGATAGTTTTCCTTTGAATTTCTTCTTTCTATCATAAGTCCGGGAAGGTTAGGTAGTGCCATCTCTTGGCCAATCATCAGCGATACTTTTCACTGGTCGTAAAAATCGTGAACGTACGAGCGTTTTTAAGTTTTATTTGAAGCAGAAATTCAGTACACCCGGCGCATTGCTTTAATTAACATAAATTAAGGATGCACTCACAATTTTATACATATTAATGCATCAAGTTTGTTAAAAAACAACTTTTTAATAAAATGAATTAAAAATAAATCGGCAAACACAAATCATCTTACCAGAAAACG
Organism: Trididemnum nubilum; assembly: GCA_963965965.1. Taxonomy (NCBI): domain Eukaryota; kingdom Metazoa; phylum Chordata; class Ascidiacea; order Aplousobranchia; family Didemnidae; genus Trididemnum; species Trididemnum nubilum. The sequence goes on along the minus strand of OZ014489.1, from coordinate 14,453,521 downwards.
AAAATTTACGAAAGGATTGCTAGTTGAGCGATAACGCTTTCATTTCTGGAGCGGGAGCTCTGAGATTCAAATCTTTAGGCCGGTCAAATTGGACACAGTGTTGCAATGGCTCATCACCGCTGCAAGATTTCTTCGAAGAAGTATACGCACAGTAGCCGGGGCGCAATGACGCGGAGATGGGCCCCTCAAACTCATTACACGATGCGGCGTAACACAGCGATTATAATGAAACGTTTGATTTAGACGTGTTTCGCTTCAGCTGACAAGGGTACACTCACACGAAAACTGTAGCCTAGGCATTAGAGGTGGAGTCTTCGAGTACACAATTTAAAGTCCTTGGCCTCGAAGCTAGGAAATCCTCGAAAACGCCCTTCCTTCGACTCAAGTACTCTACATAAATGTCCTGTTCTCGACAGCACCATTTTTTGATTTGTTAAAAATGGGCCAAGGTCAAGACCGTTTTTTTTTCGTCTTGTTGGAGCAAGCCAGAGACCTCGCGGAAAATTTCTGATGACTTTTTTTTTGGAATTACGCCTGATATTCGCGGAAAACTTCCGATTTTTTTTGAGCGACAACGTTTTTTTTTGGAGAACACTTGCGCATTGTGTCCTTGGCCTCGAGAAGGTCCGTCCTCGGAAGGTCGGTCCTTTGCCTCGGATCTTTTTTGTGTTCTTGGCCTTTGCCTCGAGCCTTGTGTTCTCTTGACTCCACCTCTGCCAGGCTTAACAACCCAAAATTTGACGCAGTACAATTACATCCAACCCCAGCCGTTGAAACAGTTGACTTCTCTATGCCCACGATAGCTATGCGGAGGACTTCACCGATGCACAGCCAAATACAAAAACTATTGAAAAACAGCGATTAAGTTTCACTAGAAAAATACGTTGAAACCACAAAATCCAGAAGGGGAACTAAAGTCCTCACCTCCTACGAAATAAACAAATGCCTTTTTTCGTGCTCTAGCGCCAGTCTATTGCAGTAATACAACTTCCAAATTTGTTCCGACATTTTTAAGACGTATTTTTAAATCATACGTATTCATCATAGCGACGGCGGAAAGTCCTCCAGCGTTGTGCGTTTGTGCCACATTAAAATCCTTTACGCTAGACGGTGATAATGATGTCATCTTCGTTTTTATGTATTAATGAATCAGTGAGCATCCTCATTCAAAAAGCCCAGCTATAGAAAATCCACAACGATGATGCGTTCAAGTATGAGGTGCAATTCAATTTTTTGATTTGGTTTTCTTCTTTGCTTAAGGATCTCGCTTGACTGTCGGATGAATAAAGCATTGTCAACCATTCACCCCTGAAAATTTAAAAACTGATAAATTTTTTAAATATTTTCTCTAATTTGAATATTAAGAACATCGATATAAACGCGAAAGTGGGTAACAAGTTAGCAAGGCCCACCTACGCACCATTGCTCCAACACAACACAGTTTTAAACAAGAAAATGTTGGAACGGTGGCAACTCGCAAGCAGTGCCGTCGCCAGAGCAACCGAAGTGAGGGGACACCTGCCAAATGTGGGGGGCGCTAAAATAAACTGATTTTTTGCACATAAAAACTGATATTTTAAGGCTACAAATTATGCGTTATTTTATCAATTTTGCATTCATGTCTGAAAAAAACGACGTGTAAGGCCGGCAGCGTTTTTTAGCTTGTTTGTAGCGGCCCATATAATCGCTGAAAAATCTGTCTGCAGCAGTCAATGCGACCAGAAACGCAACCAGAATTTGGCTGGGAGGGAAGAGGCTTAAACCAAAAGTATAATATTTTTGCACAAAAATTGTCTAATTTAGGCCCTCTGCTGAACAAACTGATGCAACTCAAGCGTGTCACAGAGAGAGTCGAGGGGGAGAGCCTCCAACCGTTGGACAATTTTTGTGATTTTGCAGCAAAAATAGCGATTTCAACGCTATTTTAATCACATTTTGCAAGTTTTTGAAGCCATATGAATATCAAATCAAAATTAAATCTTTCATTACACTCGCTGTATTACTCTGAAGCGTGCAACAAGATAGCGGGGCCCGTCTCCGCGTCATTGCGCACGGGCAAAACAGCTTTCTTCAAAGAAATGTCGAAAAAATTTCTTGCCTTCTTCCTCTCCATTGTGTTTCTACAAATTTTTAATAGATTTCTGCTGACCTTCAAGAAATGAACTTGCTGATTTTCTTTCTTGTCTGTCGAACGTCGATGTAGATTTTTGTCCTCTCTCCTCTGTGACTGCCTAAAACTAGAAAAGATATATGCTCTGCTGTGTATAGATGCAATATTTTACTTTGGCATATCAAATTGTCAAGTTCCTCCAGTACCTATAGAGGAGCTACTCAGTGGTGCCATAGGCGTCGATTTTTTGTTAAGTAAATTCCGAGGAGGCAAAATGTTTCTGCGAAGTTTGGTTAAACTTAATAATTCTATTTCAGTCGGGAATTTTGCCCCCAAATTCCGGTAAAGACCAAAAAACAAGCTCTTCGCCGCATTCTGGATCTATCTCAGTCAGGAATTTTGTATTTCTTGTTGATAAGTGGGTATTACTTGCCAGGAAACCGAGGGGGCCAGACATATTTCGCCCCCTTCAATGTTAGACCCAAGGGGGTGCGGCCCCCCCAAAGTTGATGCCCATAAGTGGTGCTATTCAAATTTTGCAGGAACCGGATCTGCAACAAAAGGGTCAGTGCCAAGCCTCCCTCCAGTGTGTGGTGGACAATTGGTAGGTTGACTTGAAGATGGAAAGGTCCATTCACTGTCTCTTGCCCAAAGCAACTTGATGAACAAAACAAAATATTCCTCAAATTTAGTAAACGGTTTCTTCAAGCAAATGCAAAGAATAAATATGCAAGTAATTTTGGTCAGCCGATTCTCTAATTTATTAGCTGGCTAGCGCAAACTGGCTAAATACCACCACTGGGCTTGTCTTGCGCTCAAGGCTGTGAAGTGTGAACTATACTGCCATGATCATCATGATTGAAGACCATAGCCTTCCTCTTACTCTCTTCTTATCTACATAAGTTAAATTGTAGAAACATTTGTCCTGCTGCATATCTACAGAGCCACAGTCATCATCTTCATAAGAGGCCTACTTCTGAAACTCTATGAAAAGTCACTTTGCCATTTATCTATCTTTGAACTCTGATTACATACCTTGGGTGTGATCCAATTGTTGGTCTCTGTCGAGTTCCTCTGCACTCAAAATAGATCAGGTAGCACTACAAGCAGTTCACCACCTCCAACTGGCAATATACTGTAAAAAAAAACTATAAAAAAAATGCATAAAGTCCTCAGCAGTAAAAGTTTGGAGCAATATTCAGAAATAAAAAATAAATCTCCATCATTTCAAATTCATTGCAAAACTATTCCTTAAACAAATTTTAGTTTTTTTTCATGTCGTTGAATTCTGTGAAAATTACACTTTTGTATCGTTCATTTTCTATATCATATTTTCATCTTTTTCTGCTGAATGACTATAGGGCTTGAAGACCGAAAAGTCCATTTGCAGCCTTCCCTTGCTGCTCAACACCCATGGTTATGAAATCTACAGTATCAGTTATTGCAATATTTTCTCACTTTATGGATCTGTGTACTACGCAAAAAATAAAAATTCAATTCAATTACCATGCAGTAGAATTCATTGTAGAGACCAAGTTAGTAATCCAAGTCAAGTGGCTGCATTTGGCAAGCAAAGTTTGATGTGGTGTAAATTGCTATGACCAACTCTTTGAACGCCATAGTTTCACATAAAATCAAAGCCACCACAAATCTTATGATACTACTTTTAGTTCAATACCTAAACCAAAGCAAAATGTAAAAGTTTTCAAACAAAATAAACATTTATAGAGGTTCAATAGCAGAAAACCACCTATGCAATATAATCACATTCACACCGTTTTGCAGAAGTAAATTTTGAAGAAAATTCAACAAAACATAAAAGTAGAAATTGCATTTTGTAAAATGCCTTAATAACAAACAGTTAACTTTATGCCTTTCTATACAATCAAAAAAAATTGATAAAAGGTAATAAGTAAAAACCGTTAAATTTATTGGTGATCTGCCTTTTTTATGAGGTCAAGTAATACTGCTTAACGTAATTCCCAAAATTAATCTAAGCAAAGAAAAAAATTTTTTTCTCAATATTTGCTATCCAATCGTCACCAGCAGTTAGCTAATTATGGCAAGTAGCCTAGCATATTATTGAAATGCCAGATTTCTGCCATTCTTTCTCAGCATTAAGCGCTTTCAAAGATTCAAAATTCCTCACATGCAATAAACTCTTTGCTCATAGGAACTTGCTGCCGACAAAGATATATATTGCCAATAAAAAGCTATAGGAATTCTAACAAATTTATGCCCTGAGGCTGTTCCTATTAATTACGGTATCACTACACACCAATACACCTGGTTTGTTTTAGTTTAGACTTGCTAGACTAATGCAATTGGCTTAGCCTACATAACAATTGAGGTGTGTTGTGAAACCGAATTTTTGTCACAACCTAGTTCTGTACTAATGGGCTATATTTTTAGGGGGGAGAGGTACTGTTATTCAGAGGTACTTTATTGCTTGATCTGGTTTCTGGCAAAATAAAAGCACATTTTACTGTGGCCTTAAGCAGTTGTACCATCTGACTACTGTGGCAGAAGAAAAATGCATAAAAGTGATTTTTCCCAACTTTATAACCGTTGCAGCATACAAACAATATCAAAAATAAACTAAAATTTCGAAATAAATATGCTAACCTAGACATAGGCCTAGCTTAGTAGCTATCACAGACACTTGGCAGCAACAAAATAAACAATTGGTTAAGCTACAGTATTGGCCACTTCAAACAACAATATATTCGAAAATAGAAATGGGAAAGCAATTTCTCCATAAATAATACTAACTGCGTGCTAACACTGAATCTCAGATCTAACGTAGTATTAAGGCGTGGTAACACAGTGATCTCAGTCGGAGTTCAAAAGCCTATACCAGTAAACTTGCTCTAAGTCTGCTTATGTTATTTCAAATTGCAGATTCTTCCTTTTAAGCGTCTTATTTTCGGACACGCATACCTAACCTATTTTACTGAAAGTGATACGACTCGCCCATGCTGTAGGCTACACTAGGTAGACAGTACCAGTAAGCTTAAGCTGCCGATATTGACCTATCGTTTGCCTCCCCCAAAAAGACTATACCAGTACTGCCTACAATCGCGAAAATGATATTGTTTACACGTACTTGATCTGATAGTACTCGCCAGCAATATGACCGATCGCGCAAGCAGTTTTCTGCTTCTATATTCGCTTTTTTTCTGGGCACTTTCTCGCTCTTATGGAAAAACCCAGCCAAACTGAACACCCGCCAAAAAAGTAGAGGCTCACACTGTCGTCATAATCACCAAGACAATGGAACACTAAATTAGCGATTTTTCGAAAACGAAAGGGTTTTTACAATCATGCTTATGTTGCTAGGTTCAAAACTAATTAACGCTATTTTTAAAATATTTTTAAAGGGCCATTATAGGTCCCCTTTAACTTCAATCGATCAAACGATGTAAGTTTTAATTCTTTTGAAATTGAGTTCAAGATTTTAACTCTTTGTTGGATAGGATGTTAAGTTTTTCAACTCCTTGAAGAAGATGAATGAAGTACTGCTTAGGGTTTCCACCGGCATTTCAGCAAGAATGTTTTTCACGACTGATTCTGTGTAGATGTAAGATAGGCAGTGCTTGGCACGGCAAGTTTTTTTTTAAGTCCGCAGTCCGCAAATCCGCAACCAAATATCAATTTTATTAATCGGCAACCGCAAATCCGCAATTGCACGTTTAAAAGGTTAGTCCGCAACCGCAAGTCCGCAACGACGTTTCAGGATTCTTGAATCCGCAACCGCAAGTCCGCAACTTCGCAATTCTTGAAGTCTGCAACTTCGTAATTCTTGAAGTCCGCAACTTCGTAATATTTGAACTCCGCTCCGCAAGTCCGCAACTTTTTATGAACCGAGTAGAAGAGAATTGCAATCAACCATGTCCCGAAGTGATCTCGGAGTTGATTAGCAAGTTGTGATTTGTGGGAAGTATAGCAAGCGTATGGTGGATACATTCCACGCAATAGAAGAAATTACTTACAGTCGCTGATTGTAGTAAATGCACCACAGCATGACTTGTTATTGAGCTACTTCTTCGGATGGCAGACTTAAGAATTGCTCAGACCCTCTTACTCTCAGGTCCAACTCAAAACAGATTTAAACGCTAGTATTTTTGGTTAAAGTTTTTAGGTGACTAGGCTAAGGGGGGTTGTAGCCCCAAGCCCTTGTGGTTGCGCTACTGCTTATACAGTAGGTGCCTAAACTGCATGGAAGCATAATGCACAACCCACCGACAAACCCTAAAAATGCTACAATGAAGCTAGGGATTTGAAGATTAAAAGTCATTGGATTACAGTGAGAAGCCATCAAATTGCAAAGCACAATCCGTATTTCCGCTTGCAACAACATATTCGAAACAAACGTTTTTTTTTCAAGGCAGGAAACGCAAAATGAGTAGAAAGCAGAAAAACATTCATATCACTAATCGTTTTACTAAATTTTTAGTCCTAGTTTTTATAAATACTGTAGGAACGAGATGACCACACGCTACCAGCAGTGCCGTCGCCAGACCAAACGAAATGAGGGGGTCCTAGCCGAAAATGGGGGGCACTATAAAATAGACTGAACTTTGATATATTGAAGCTACAATTCTGTATTCATCTTTGAAAAAAGAGACATATAAGCCCGGCAGCGTTATGTAGCTCAATTCGTATGCGGCCCGTATAATCGCTTGAAAAATCTGTCGGCAGGAGTGAATGCGACCAGAAGCGTAACCAAGATTTTGCTAAAAGAGGGGGCTTGAACCAAAAAGTAAATGTTTTTTGCACAAAAGATTGTGTAATTTGCAGAGCTGGGCAAGTCCGCAAGTTGGTCCGCAAATCTGCAATTGCGGACTAACGAAAAAAGTTGCGGACTTGCGGACTTTGGCAGTTTAAAATGCGGACTTGCGGTTGCGGACTATTTTTAATTTTAGTCCGCAATTCCGCAAGTTTTATACAATATTAAAATTTCTTTCTATTTTTCTAAAATATTTATGTTTTTACCCAGCTAAACATAAGAAATCAATTCAATTTTTTCGAGTTCAAGTTCGGCAAAAATATCAAGTTTTTCGAGTTTGGGCCGACAAAACTGCTAAGTCTGCTTTTCGAGTTAATCGCTTTCTGTTTGTTGACATGCCGTTTTTTTCGAGTTCGGCACAACAACCGACTTTTTTCGAGTTTAAGTTCGATTTGGCAGCCCTTGTTCAAAGTGTGGCTTTGTTGTTTTTTAACCGTAAGTTTAAAAAATTAGTCACTGTTGTATCATTTTTTGTACTAGTAGCCAGTGCCGTCGCTACGGTGGGGCCCAGGGGCGCCGTACCCCCCCCCCTAACGACTGCTTGTGCCCCTCCATTTCGATGTACTCGAATGCGTTTTCGGAGCATCTCGTAACGACTAGACAACAGGCAATAATCGAAAAAGGATTAATAATTTTCAAACATAATTCTAGTTTGAAGTTTCTCGATTGTTTGCACAATTGCTGGCCACCAACTGCTTTACATAAATGTAACCCAATAATCCGTCCTATTAACACGCTTTTACGGATGTGTTGCGGAATAGGGATGTATGCCTACAAAAGCGTTACCGGTATTTCGTTAGTGATTATGAGCTGAAACAATACGTGGACACATTTTTTTTAAAAGACCTGCTGTTTCTTTTTAGAGCACACTCAAGATTTGTTTTAGATGGCAGTCAGCCGCACAACCAGGAGAAAGGGCTAAGAAGGCATCAGCCCATTTTGGCCAAGTCATTTAGAAAATATTACCAAAAAAAAGAATAAGCGTTTAAACGTGTTTTGGACTTGACCTGAAGTATACTGGGGCTCAAGAGGCTAGATATTTTAAATCTTTCAATGACTTCTGAATTTTATCAATTTACTGTAATTATTGAAATGGTTGTAAAACGTGCGAAATGTGATTGAAATGGCATTAAAATTGCTAGTTTTGCCGCAAAATCGCTAAAATCACCCAGCAGCTGGGGGCTCTGCCCCCTCTGTGACACGTTTGAGTTGCAACTGTTTGTTCAGCACGTGATCTAAATTAGACAATTTTTGTGCAAAAAACATTTACTTTTGGTTTAAGCCCCCTCTCTCTAAGCAAAACCCTGTTTGTGCGACTGGTCGCATTTACTCCTGCAGCCAGATTTTTTAAGCGATTGTACGGGCAGCATACGAAACGAGCGAATAAATGCTGGCGGGATTATATGTTTCGTTTTTCTTGGATGAATACAAAATCGTAGCTTTAAAATATCAGTTTTTGTAAGCAAAAGTTCAGTCTATTTTGTTGTGCCCCCCCCCCCCCGATTTTCGGCTAGGCCCCCCTCACTTCGTTTGGTCTGGCGACGGCGCTGCTGGTAGAGTGTGGTCATCTCGTTCCTAGAGTATTTATGGAAACTAAGGACTGAAAGTTTAGCAATACGAGTAGCAGAGGTAGAGTCGAGGACACAAGGCTCGAGGCCAAGGACACAAAAAAATTTCGAGGCCAAGGCCAAGGACAGACCCTCTCGAGGCCAAGGTTCAAGGACACAAACGCAAGTGTTCTCCAAAGACACAAATGCAAGTGTTATCCAAATTTTTTTTCAGGCGATCTCAAAAAAAAGGTCTTCAAAATTTTTTTTCAGGCGATATCTACTTGAGGAAACTAAAAAAACTTCTTTGCAGATTTTCCTCAAGGTTTCTGGCGTTTTCCAACGAAATTTCAACGGTTCAAAAATAGTGATGTCCTCGAGCCAAGGACAGGGTAATTTTCGAGGACTTGAGGCTTCGAGGCCAAGGACTTCAAAATGTGTCCTCGAGGACTCCACCTCTAACGAGTAGTAATATGAATGTTATTTTGCCTTCTACTGCCTTTGCCTTTTCCTGCCGTGAAAAAAAAATTGTTTTTTAGAATATTTTGTTGTAAGCGGAAATACGAATTGTGATTTGCTATTTGATGGCTCCCCACTATAATCCAATGGCTTTTAATCTTGAATCCCTAGCTTCATTGTAGCATTTTTAGGGGTTTGTTGTTGGGTTGTGCATTATGCTTCCATGCAGTTTAGGCACCTAGAGTATGACCAGTAGCGCAATCGCGAGGGCTTGGGGCTACTCACTTAAAAACTTTAACCAAAAATATTAGCGTTTAAATCTGTTTTGAGTTGGACCTGAGAGTAAGAGGGGCTGGGCAATTCTTAAGTCTGCCATCCGAAAAAGCAGCTCAATAACAAGTCATGCTGTGGTACATTTACTACAATCAACGATCGTGAATAATTCTTTTTAATGCGCGAAATGTATCCATCATACGCTTGCTATACTTCCCACAAGTCACAACTTTTGACTTATGTTTGCTAATCAACTCTGAGCAGATCAGTTTGAGACATGGTGATTGCAAAACTCTTCTAATCGGTTTGTAAAAAGTTGTGGACTTGCGGTTGCGGACTAAGCTTTTATACGTGCAATTGCGGACTTGCGGTTGCGGATTAATAAAATTGAAATTCGGATGCGGATTTGCGGACTGCGGACTTAAAAAAAACTTGCGATGCCCAGCACTAGTAATTTGGGTCCCGTGCTAAACAAACCGTTGCAACTCAAGCGTGTTACAAAGGGGGCAGAGCCCCCAGCTGCTGGGTGATTTTTGCGATTTATAGCAAAAAAGCGATTTCAACGCCACTTAAATCACATTTTGCACTTTTAAAACCATATCAAGAATTTCGGTAAATTGCTAAACCTCAGAAGTCATTGAAAGAGTTAGATTGTCTAGCCTCATGAGCCCCCATATATTTTAGGTCAAGTCCAAAACACGTTTAAACGCTTATTCTTTTTTGGTTATATTTTCTAAATGACTTGGCTAAAGGGGGATAATGCCCTCTTAGCCCCTTCCACTTGGTTGCGCGACTGACTGCGACCTAAAATAAATCTTGAGTGTGCTCTAAGAAAACAAAAACAGCTGGCCCTTTTTTAAAAAATGTTTTCACGTATTGTTTTGGGTCATAATTACTAACGAAATACCCGTTACGCTTTTGTAGGCATAAGCATCCCTATTCCGCGACACATCCGTATAAAGGCGTGTTAATAAGACGGATTATTGGATCACATTTATGTAAAGCAGTTGTTGGCCAGCAATTTTGCAAACAATCGAGAAAACTTCAAACAAAAATTATGTTTGAAAATTATTAATCCTTTTTCGATTATTGCCTGTTGTCTTGTCGTTCATGATGCTCCAAAAAAGCATTCTGAGCAAACCGAAATGGGAGGGCACAAGCAGTCGTTAGGGGGAATACGGCGCACCTGGCCTCACCGTAGCGACGGCACTGGCTACAGTACAAAAAATGATACACCAGTGGCTAATTTTGTCAACTCACGATAAAAAACAACAAAGTCATACTTTGAACCAGGGCTGCAAATTCGAACTTAAACTCAAAAGAAGTCGGCTGTTTTGCCGAACTCGAAAAAACAGCATGTCAACAAAAAAAAGCGATTAAATCGAAAAGTAGATGTAGTATTTTTGTCAGCCTGAACTCGAAAAACTTGATATTTTTTCCGAACTTAAATTTGAAAAAATTAAATTGATTTCTCAAGTTTGACTGGGTAAAAACATAAATATTATACGAAAATAGAAAAGAATTTCAATATTGGTATAAAACTTGTGGAAATGCGGACTAGAATTAAAAATAATCCGCAACTGCAAGTCCGCAATTTAAACTACCAAAGTCCGCATGTCCGCATTTTTTCGTTAGTCCGCATATGCGGATTTGCGGACTTGCCCAGCTCTGAAGATAGGTGTATAACGATAGTACGGACTGTAATCATGGCAGCGAAGGCATGAAAACTCACAGTGTATGGTTGGTTACTAGCTGATAGGACCCATTTTTTCGTGAAAACTGGATAATTTCTAAGGTAGTCTCTCGAGTTGCGAATGCTTTCTTGTAGCCAGTTTTTTAAATTTTGTTTTGTTTTCAGCCATTTCCGTGGGGTGATGGAAAGCACTCTTTCTTCCATAACCCCAGAACAAATTACATTAAAGACGCTGGATATGAAGAAGAATGGTAAAAACAAATTTTCACGTGTTGCTTTTGCGTGCTTGTTGAATTATATTCGTATGTATTGAAATTTCTGGTTTAAATTCTCGTACAATAAAATTTCCGAACGTAGTGATGGTTTTCTTCCTCAAGATTATGCTCTATAGGTTGCTTTTGATGTCCATTTCCTCCTTGTGATCTCAACCACGTTTTGTCATAGGAAGTTTCGAGCAGATATGTGGTAATGCTAGCAGAGCTTCGAAGGCAAACTCGATCGTTTTGCTGAACTAAAAAAAAGAAATTTTAAATTCCAACTTGATCTCCTGCAAAGATATCCGAATTCATTAAAAAGAAATTTAAAAAGCTTTTGGGGAACATTTTTTGTTAATTTAGTAGTATAAATTGATGGATGACATTATTTTTGTCAGCTCAAACTCAGAAAAATTTCTTATTTTTGCAGAACTTGAACTAAAAATAAAAGCATACGTTAGAAAAATTGATCAAGTTTGTAGCCCTAGTTGCTTACACCTTGCCGCATGATATGCCTCAGCATCACATCGGTTTAGAGCATTGTTCAGGATGATCTCTCAAGCGAACACCCAGACACTAACGGAAGGTTTCAACTCTGGTTTGCCTTTAGTACTATTCAAAATTGGATTAGGCTATAATGGCTACCGATTTTAGACGTATAGTGCAGGGCTGTAGTCGAGACCGAGTCGTCCAAGACCGAGACCGCAAAATTTTTCCGAGACCAAGACCGGTCTCGATCTCAATTTTGGCTTCGAGACCGAGACCGGCAAAGTTCGAGACTAAGACCGAGACCGAAAAAATGACGTCATCAATAGTTTTTTCGATTTTTTGAAAAAAAGTTTTTGAAGCTCATATTTGCTTATGAGTTGGTTTTATGATTATATAAATTGATTCAGATGACAAAGTGCTTTAGTCAAAGCAACGATTACTTCATCAAAACATCTAAATATGTCATCTTATGTAGATTTTCACAAAAAAAAACAGATCTTTCAACTAAACTTAATGCCTCTTATTCAAAGCTCGAAGCCTGGTCACCTTTATTTTTGTCAGAAATTACGGGTCAATAAAACTGACGCAAACCTAATGAAATAAAGTTACAAAAAAAAATTGCAAAAACCTATTTGTATGTTTGAAGTACCGTATAAAAGATATAGCTACAAAAACGCGGCCAGGAGTTTCAAGTCGGAGGTGTGGGGGATTTGCAAGCGCGTAACTACGATTATGCTAAGAGAAGGCTTGAACAAAACAATATAATTTTTACCCGAAACATATTTTGTTGCAGGGTTGCAAACTTGATCGATTTTTATTTGAATTCAAGTTTGAATTCGGTCTATTTTAGCTAGTCCAAGTTCGAGTTCAAAAATTTAAATTTTTTTGAGTTCAAAAATATCAATGGCTCTACGCTATGAATATTTGCCATTACAAAATTAATGAAATAATAAATGATAATTCAAGGACTATCAAATGTTGTTTAATATTCTGTTAAAAGTAAAATATAGGTTTTTGAATTCATCAAATACGATAAACAACGTACTTTTCTGTCACGAATAGACCGCACTAATTTGCTTAAAAGTTATTTTCACCAAGACTTCACACTTTTGCGTTGCGCTAACCTATTTAATACAAAATTTTGTATAAAGTTCAATTCGAAAATTGTGTAACCGAAATTAATTTTGCTGCAATAACTAACCGCCATGACTTATTTCATATGTCGTGAATCTTTTCAATCTCAAACTTTTTTCTTATAATTGCACATTTTTTGTCAAAAATTAAACTCGCAGATTTATTCCAGTGAGCTGCAAATACTATCCAAGTTTTGTAATTTTTTTACAAGCAGTAGAGTAGACCATTGCTTCTCAATCTTTTTTCAATGCGACTTAAGTTTATTGAAAAAAATCAATGGTGTAAAATTTTGTGGCCCATATGTATATGCTGATGCATAGTTTAAATTAAAAGCTATGTAGAAAAAAAAAACTTTTCATGATGACAGAACTGGGTTGAAAATCATACAAAGAAGTTTTTACTGAAATGTTTATGAATATTTGCTATTTAGCTTTCAATATCCTTACCAATAACGTCCTTACGTAGTCTGACATACATGGCCTTTGATTTCTAGTCTCCACGAGCACAAAGCTTCTTCACTGCGTGAATTCTATGCTAGTTGGTCGAGCAGTAACGCGTTCGTCTCTGGAGCGGGAGGTGTGAGATTTAAATCTCGGGCCGGTCAAATCGGACACAGTGTTGCCAACGGCTCGCCACCGCTGCGATATTTCTCCGAAAAGAGCTGTGTTGCCAGGGCGCAATGACGCGTAGATAGACCCAGTAACCTTGTTACATGCTTCGGCGTATTACAGCGAGCATAATAAAAGATTAAATTTGAAAATATATCATTAAAATTTCATTCAATGATTGTCAACCTAAAACTATAGGTTTTCGTGTTTCGACCAGTATCTTAGGCCATCTTCACGACTAGCATTTAGAAGCATAAGTTATTTATCTATACAATTTATTATTATAATATACAGTGCGATTGAGCTATCGCGACGCGTTTCGACCTTGCTCAACGGTCTCATCAGGCGAAAAGAATAACACATATTTAAACATGCAATGATATAAAACTGCAATTAAAATTTGGAAACAAAAATAAGCAGCGATTTTAAAATCATTGAAATTTTAAACATGCAATTATATAAATCTGCAATTACCAAATTTGGAAATAAAAATTGCATCGATAAACACATCTGCTTTGTCTATGCAAATTTTATAATGACGTCAAACAACTTATGACATGTTCATATAAAAATCACAGAGAGAGCACGAGCTAAATGCATGTGCGACACATTGCTTAGTGAATGAACACTTAACTAAAAATTAGCAGCAAATTAGAATCATTAAAATTTCATTCAATGATTGTCAATCTAAAACTGTAGGTTTTCGTGTTTCGACCAGTAACTTAGGCCATCTTCACGGCTAGCATTTAGAAGCATAAGTTATTCATCTATACAATGATGAGACCCTTGAGCAAGGTCGAAACGCGTCGCGATAGCTCAATCGCACTGTATATTATAATAATAAATTGTATAGATAAATAACTTATGCTTCTAAATGCTAGTCGTGAAGATGGCCTAAGTTGCTGGTCGAAACACGAAAACCTATAGTTTTAGGTTGACAATCATTGAATGAAATTTTAATGATTCTAATTTGCTGCTAATTTTTAGTTAAGTGAAAATATATCGTTTACTACTTCTAAGCGTTTTACACCTTTGTGATCTTGAGAAACTCAAAATTTCACAGCTGGAGTTTTTTGTTACAAAAATGCAACTATAGGGTTGACTACTATAAGCGTTTATTTTATTACTGTATTGCTTTCTGCAAGTTTTACTCTTTGTAGTTGTTTAAAAAAAAGCACTCTAAAAATTTTTTAGGCGACCCATACGTTGAGAATCACGGGAGTAGATAACTGCTAACACAATAATAGTAAAGTTTTCGCTATATAAGAGACAAATTTCTTATCACTTAATTAACTCAAGATAAAACGTTGCGTCGCTTTTCCACCTTAATTGTTTCTTTTTTTATACTCGTAGCTGTTTTTCTAGGTCGCCTAAGCATAAAAAGTGGAAAACATGCACTGTTGGGAACATCACAATCTCAATTTACAAAGCTTGATCAAAAAAAATATTTCAAACAATTTTTTAATCTTTAAATTTCGTTTTACAAACTTGGACAGTTTTATTCGAGTTCAAGTTCGAGTTCAGCAAAATTATTTTTTCGTGAGCGAGTTCGGCAAAAATACCGAGTTTTTTCAAGTTTGAGTTAGCAGCACTGTTTTGTCGTTGCGCTCAGCAAACTGTTGTAACTTAATCATATCACATCCGGAGGTTTGCCCCAGTCGCTAGACAATTTTTATGATTTTTCGTAGAAAAAAAACATTTGAATCATATTTCGCGCGTTTTTAGAACTGTTTAATAGCTAAGATTCTTAATTGCAAAAATCGCTAAGATTCTTAATTGCAAAAATCGCTAAGAACTTAATTGCTAAGATTCGGAAGCCGTTTGAAAGAATGAAATTGCTCAACCACTTTAGCCCCTCTTCTTTACCTATACAGGTCAAGTTCACGACATGTTTAAATGCTTGCATTCATGAATCAAATTTTGTAAGTGATATGACTAAAAAGAGGAGAGCTGCAGCCCACTTTGCCCTCCTGTTTGCGTCACTTGCCATTTTATGTTTAGCTTCGGCCTAGACATCATGAACAAACAAAATTTGCCAATTTTAAAGTAGTGGGTTTGTTCGCTGTTGACAAAGAGACAAAATATATACTCTAGGTTGGTATATAACTGTTGTCGACAATTGAGCTCGAGCCCCCCCCCGCCCCAGCCAGGGGGGAGGGCGGGGGGGCTCGAGTCTCCCCCATTGGCCTGAAAAATATACAAAATAGCACGTGTCTATTGCTTTTGAGGCCGATTTTTGCTCCAAAAATGAAAACATCCCCCCCCAAAGAGATTTGGGAGCCGAAGTTGTGAAGGACTTGCCGTTGTTTGGACCAGAATAGTGGAGTTTTTTGGTTCAGGAACTCACCCAAAGTCGGTGAAGACCTATTTTTTGGAGATCACCTGATTTCGGCCAGAAAAAACCTTTGAATTTCTGATTTTGGCGGGACAAACCCTTTGAATTTCGGTGAAGACCTTTTTTTTTGTTTTTGTTTGGAGATCACCAGTATTCGGCCGCAAAAAAACCCTTGAATTTCTGATTTCGGCCGAAAAAAAAACCTTTCAATTTCGGTAAAGACCTTTTTTTTTCGGAGATCACCTAATTTTGACTGAAAAACCACTTGAATGTAATTTAAGATTAATGAAAATTTGGATCAAGTTCGTTTTCGGTTGTATCAAACTTCCAAAAAAGCCCCCCCCCCCCCTTTGCGAAATCCTTGCTACGCGACTGCAATCGACAATATAGTAATATGTACTCAATGCATTCACTCTTGTTTGATAAGAATCACTAAATTTTGAATTGTGACTGGCTGTTTTTAATTTTTTGCCGATTTTCAGCCTCATTGGTTTTTTGATTTGTTCTTAAATTTTGAGAGCATCGACGTCAATTTTAGCGACTATGTTTGTAAAACAGTTTAATTCCCATAGCCTTGTCTACTTCGAGTTGAGGTTTTTTGCTTCTTTAGCAGCGTCGTCAAATTGCAAAAGCGAAAAGACGAACTTTTTTTAAACAACTGCTTAAACGACTGCCAAAAAATTTCTCACTTATTTGTGCAGCACTCTACAATCTCAAAATAGTAGCATTGTGTACATCCTTTGACACAAAAACTTCTATCACATGGGGATCAAAAAGTCGCAAAAACATCTGCAGTGCTAGGATTGGCAAGACTCTGTAGTTTTGCTTGGACTCTAGATTTGTTCCTCGTCATCAAAACTGCTATGCGTGAATGACGTGTTTTCTCATGTAAAAATGCGAAAATCTTGATCTCCAGGTGCGAAACCTCTTTGTCGTACCGATAATGTAACCGCTTCGTTAGCTTCTTACAAAACTCCATTTTACTTACAAAATTTACACGATCTCGCTATTTTATTTTTTCTTACAAACATTACAAAATGAGCTTTTTTATTTTACTTACAGAAATTACCCGGTCTCGAGACCAATTTTTGAGCTACGAGACCAAGACCACAACGGTTCGAGACCAAGACCAAGACCGGTGCAAAACAGCCGAGACCAAGACCGAGACCACAAAAAATTGGTCTCGAGACTAGTGTTGTAAAAAAACAGTTTTTTTGCCCCATGTTTTTTTTGGTCGTTTTTTTGTTTTTTTTGTTGTTTTTTTTGTTTTTTTTTTGTTTTTTTTTACTTTTTGTTGTTTTTTTTGGTTTTCTCGTTAGTTTATTTGATTTCAGCTTAAAAAAAAGTGTGCTAGTTCAATCCATGCCGTAGATTTCTACATAATCTATTACGTTCACGTATATTAGGCGGAAATTTGCCTCAAATTTTGGGATTCGGAAAATCTTGAAATCTTGCAAAAACTTCAAATTTTGAAAGTACGAAAATCTTGTTCTTGATTCTTAGTTTCAATTACCGCAAATTGCTTTAACGGCTCCTATACTGCAAATAAAAAGCACAAAAGTTGTAAGTCACAAAAAAGATGGGGTGGCGAATTAAACGTTGCAATGCCAATTAACGTTGAAAAATTAATGCCAAATAACGTTGAAAAAACTATTAAGATTTTAAACTTAATATTTTGGGTTTAATTTATTTATTTAAATAGACAAATGCCGACGTGCTTAGTAGAGTGCTCGATAACGAAATTACGAAATTAGAGTTTGTATCGAACTAGATTTACTGAACTAAACACAGAACTAAAATTGTAATTGTGATTGTAATTACATTTTATTTACCAAGTTGCCTTGGCCAGGAGACAGCGAAGGGACCTTTCAGTCTTCGAGTCAAGCTGCCACCTGCCCGCCTGTCTACCACACACGGCGGAGGCTTCACACTCTCCCTTTATTTGCTGAACGTCAAGCAGGGAAGCCGTAAATACCTATTTTTATGGTCTTTGGTTTAACCCGACCGGGAATCGAACCAGAGTCTACCGCTTCAATAGCAGACGCTCTATCCACTCGACCACTACCTGCAGGCTATTTCACCCTTGATATGGATCTTCAGCCGCTTGTTGCACTTTACACATTTCTTCTTAAAATTTTTACAATTTACATTTCAAATGTATGTAATTAAGCTCTCAAATGAATAAACTTCTGAGTGTTTTTTTTTTGGCGGATCACGGTCTCACAGAGCAGCATATACAAAGCCAGGGTTCCCAAGATCGGGAAAAGTCGGGAAAAAGTCGGGAATTGTGTAAAGGCATTTCCCGACCGCGAAAAAGTCGGGAAAAGTAAGTGCTAGTATAGAATAAGGATGGAAAACAGTTTGGCAAAAATAGCACACTGCACATTGTAGAAACTAACGCGATTGGAACGGATGAATATTAAATATGTCGTTTTTCTCTCTAGTACTTCTATTAAGCGCATAAAAAAAGTAATAACACTCCTGGCTGTGTTGTGTTAAAGCTTCAGAAACGGTGGTCCTGTCGATTTATTTTGTCACAATACAGGTTCAACAGAACTTTAATTTAAGAGCACTGCAAGAAGGTCAATTGGTCTGTGCGGTTTTCGTCCGGGTCGCAGTACCACGGACCAAATCTTCCTACTAATGCAAATCTTCCAGAAATCTTGGGAGTATGGCAAAGATCTCTTTGCATGCTTTGTCGATCTTTAAAAAGCACATGACCCAGTTCCTCGGGATAAACTTTGAAAGGTTTTGCAGGAGTATGGCGTTGATGGTGAATTGTTGCGCGGCATTAAGTCATTCTACTGCAGACCGGAGGTTTGTGTTGGGGTAAATGGCCAGTAATCAAAGCCGTTCCATGTTGGCGTAGGACTCCGGCAAAGGTGCGTTTTGTTACCTCTCCTTTTCATTGTTTACATGAATTGAATCGACAAATGCAGCCAAGCTGATGAGTGTGCCACGATTGGAAATTGAAAAATCAGTCGTCTGCTATTCGCTGATGATTTGGTTCTGCTTTCTCCACAGAATCTGGCCTCCAGCGCGCATTAAATAGCTTTGCAGATGCATGCAACACCGCCTGAATGAAAATAAGCGCGGCCAAAACAGAGGTACTTCATCTTTCAAGAAACCCTGATCAATTCATGCTGCAAGTGAATGGAGCGAGAGTGAAGCAGGTAGAGAAGTTCAAGTATCTTGGGGTTGCATTTACGAGTGACGGAGGGCAAGACGAAGAACTGGATACCCGAATGGGCAAGGCTAGTGCAGTAATACGAGCTTTGCACTATTTGATTGTCATGAAACGAGAATTGTCGAAAAAGGCAAATCTCCCAATTTTCATAGCAGTTTTTGCCCTATTCTCACTTATGGTCATGAATCTTGGGTAATGACCGAAAAAGTACGATCACAAGTGCAAGCGTCCGAAATGAGGTTTTTACGAAGAATCAAAGGAGTTACGCTGTTTAATAAGGTGCGTAGCTCCTGAGATTCGAAAATCTCTTCACATCAAGCCGGTACTTCCCCGAATTGAAAGATCTCAGCTTAGATGGTTTGGCCATCTAAGTAGAATGCCCCAGGAAAGACTCCCCAAACAAGCTTTACTTGCCAAAGCAAATTGGAGAAGACCAGTTGGACGATCTAGAACTAGATGGATTGATTACATTGAGGATCTTGGATGGAATTGCTTGGGACTTCAACTAAGCGAAAGGATGGAAGACCGTGAAGTGTGGCGACGTAATCTCGAGCTGCTGCCCCCGCAACCCTCACGGAAAAGCGGCCAATGAAGAAAGAAGAAGAAGAGCATTATTATTATGCTGTAGTTAAATAGTAGCATTACCTCAAACGCAATTAAGCAAACGGAAGAATTTAAGTACTGGTAGCCTACTAGCACTAAAGGAGGAATAGCGTGGCATACGTAGACAGTAGGCAAAAGGTTAGCAAAGAACAGAAGGCTATTTCACAGCTGCTGCATCCAAATGAAGTTCAGAGATTATTAACCTATTACACGTTAATAATGCACTGATAGTTTACAGTGGGCTGTTTGCATGGCCATGTTTGGCTTTGAAGATAAAAGCTGAGAGATTTACTAGTCTACGCGATAGTAGCGTGCTGATAGCCCACAGCAGTATTTGCCTGCAGTAGGCACTCTGATTAGGCCTATGATTAGCCGTAAGAGAAAGCTCCCTTGCAGCAAAGCATACTGATTCCAGCAATTGAGCTACTGGAAATACATGCACTAGATTATGCCAGTACCGGTAACTTATTTCTTTGGTACAAACACTGCAAATAGCGGTAGGCTCTGCAGATCCCGGTAGTTAGTCTGGTAAAGGCCTACTGTATGTATCTCGCTTTGTCAGTTGGTCACCCTATACGTTAAAGGTTAGTCAGCTTACGCTTTAGCCAGTAGTTTGGTAAGGCTATCTATCCTATGTTTACCAGCCTGCAAATAAAAAAGAGCCATAGTTCAGATTTCACAAGCTTGAACAGTATAAGCCAGTGAGTACCAGTTGCCTACCGCTTGGTTACTTTTCGCAACGGACGAAAAAGTTAACCAGATTGCCTACAATGTGCAAGAAATTAGTATATCCCAATGTACCAGTGCTTACTATGGCTAAATCGAGAATTACTAGTAGTGTAGTAGTGGATATAGCTGCCGCTTGGATACGACCTTTGAGCCGGTAGCTTAAACACTATGTCGCATTGCCTCCGTCTTGTATGAATCCAAACACCACGAACAATTACTAAGCTAGAAATGTCCATTACTATAGGCTATTTATTCGTCTTCATCCATGTAACAATTGAGTTATGTTGAGTTAGTTTTTGAATTGTGTTAAAATAACTGCAATTTTGTGTATTTTGGATGACTATAGAGCTTAATTTGTTTTGAGCAAATTTAGATATGGAAAAAGTAGGAAATTTTTTGTTGACAAATGCGTGGGAATTCTGACAAAGCTTAGCAGAGTACAGGCTACAGAGTGTTTTTTCAGAGTACCGGGATTGTTTTTATATAAATATTTTATTCCTGAAGATCCCTATCAAGGGTAAAACAACCTGCCGGGGTGCTTTTGGTTCTGTATTTATTTTGGTAAACTTTTGTTCATATTTATTTATTTATTTATTCATTCAGTTACCACAAATAAAGTGAATCAAAATTTACTTTATGACCGAAATGGATATGGATAGTTGGACACCGGTATAAAAAAAGCTTTTATCGCATAAAATTGAGAACAGTTTTGGCATGCGCTATTATGGGTTTTTATAAGCATAACATTGACCAAACAAATTTTGGTTTAATTTGAAAAGTAGAACTTTTTTTGAAACCCAAAGTATTCACCGGTGCCCCAATTTCCATTGTAAAACTTGACTTACCTATCTTACCATACATGGGTACTGATATGGGCATGTTGCCACCCAGTATCTCTTTCTCAATATCTAATAATCTTATTTTAACCTCATTTATCTTTACTTTTAAACTAAACATCAATTTTAACTTTACATTTGAATTGCGCAATAAGAACAAAAAAAACAACGTTTTTTTTGGCGGTCAAAAAAAAACAAAAAAAAACACGTTTTTTTTTCAAAAAAAACGACTCGTTTTTTTTGATTTACAACACTACTCGAGACCGAGACCGGTCTCGAGACCTACAGCCCTGGTATAGTGACTCCTGACATAAAGGGATCTTTCGGTCTTCGAATCAAGCGGCTTCTTGTCTACCACATTCGGTAACGGCTTCACAGCGTCCCGTTTACTGCTGAACATTAAGCTGGGAAACTAAATACCTATTTAAGTATATAGTTTATGGTTTGACCCGACCGGTAATCGAACCCCGAGTTTACCGTTTCAGTAGCATACGATATTTCCACTCTCTTTTCAATAAAAGATCGCTCGTATTGTCGCAGTCCCTGCACCAACCAATAACATCATGAAATCAAGCAACGGATTATTTACAAACAAGACTCAACTCCAGCAGCATCCCTTAATAAAGCAATCCAGCTTATTACTCATAGTCTGCGCAGTAGGGTTGGTCAAAAAACTTTTTTTGAAAAGTCATGCTGCAAACGGCTTTTCTCGTATTATGCCATAAAATGATATTGACGAATTTTCCCCAAAATGTTTTGATGTTTAGGAAATGCGCAACTCGATTTTAGTTGATGACGTCATTAAAAAAATGAAGAAAATTTTTTTGGAAAACACTGGCAAGTGACATATGAATAGATGCAGAATGTCTCCTAGAGTCATAACTTGTTGATTGTTTTGGTTTATTAGCATTAACTAAAAATTTACTTCAAAATTTTAAATCGATGACATCATCATTTTCATTTAAATGGCATCTTCGCACGCTTTGCAAGTATTAAATGGAAAAAGGTTTCCTGATTGCCTGTTATCTACACAAAATCGTTTTGATACAAATAATATCGCTCATGTGTAACGTCTTTTTAGGTAATATACTTATCACCGAATGCATATGTATTTATTTATTTCACGTCGAAGACGTAAAGAAGGCGCAAAAAAACACATTGAGCGTTATAGCATGAGACGTGAAAGCACGAAAATGCAAACGATATACCAAAACTAATTAAGTAACACGTCTACATGCATGCACCATCTTGCAAATAAAAGTAAAATTAATGTGACATAACGAAAAAGTCAGAAAAATGCTGACCAGTAGGCCTAACAGTAGCCTGCCATTTTCGATTCAAAATACGCAATTTATGTATTTAAAATTGTCATAAAATTTTGGTCATAAATAATCACGGTTTCTGGAAAATGACAAAAACTTACGATACCAGCTCGAATATTTACAATTAGCATCAATTTGTAGAAAAACAAATACATTATGTGCACGATTGCGTAACATGAAGCTACAATCAGTTATATTATAGTGATGATAAGCTTATGATAAGAATTCAGCTATTGATATAGGGTTATAAATTTGTTTTTATGGTTTTATCTTGTTTTGAACTAAGTATGGTTGAATGTTTTGAAGGAAAGAATTATCTGTTTTATACTTTTTGGCATTTGCTGGTAACTGATTCCACACCCTAGGGCCCCGAAATTCTACGGTTTGTTTGCTTACCGTAAAGGTGCGAGAGACGGAATAATTTTTGAATTGCTTCTTATTACCGCATTTTCGTTCTTAGAAGTAAAGAAAAAGTTACGAAATATCTTCGGGAGAGATTTTTTGTAATTTGAAATTTTGTAATTGAAAAAAATAACTGTTTTAATGTAATAGGATCACATTTCGCCCGTGTTTAGAGCCATTTGAAAGAACTCGCTTTTAACGTTCGAAATCCAATGGAAAAAATTAAATTGTTAAATTCTCTTTTTACTTCAATTTAAGTCCAAAACACGTTTAAAATCTTGCATTTTGGGGTTAAATTTTTTAAGTAATTTAACTGTGACTGTGTGACATGCCATCCGTGCTACCGTCGAGGGTAGGCTCTGCCTACCTAATTATTTTGGCGGAGTTGGCTCAGGTAGGCCTCCTTATCCATGCGATTGCCCATACTCATCATCTATATGCTTAATACCGAAATTCGGTCGAAAATTGAACCAAAGCTTGGTGAAGTCCTTTTATATTTTTGGTCTCCGCCTATTTCAGGCCGAAAAGTTGCCCAAATCTTGGTGATGACTTTTTTGTTTGGTCTTCACCTGTTTTCAGGTCAAAATCGGGAAATGTTCTGACGCCTACCTTGATGTTTCCGGAGCCTGCCCGCCTATCTGTTTAGGACGACAGAACTGTGTGCCATTGGTGACTTTGGTTTCCTTCTGTTAATTTTGTCGTTGAATTTTGAAGATTACTTACCAGTAGGCTAGAGGTATTTTTACCCACTTTTTGGTCTTGTAAATGGTTACTCATAGCCCCCCTTCTTAATGACTCTGGAACTTTCCTCTGTGGAAACGTCACGCATGATTGCGCATTTGACCACAAATCGTAAGAATTAAAGGAAACATTGCGGTAAGTTATAAGAAGGAACCAAAAATCTATTTCTGTTTTTGTAGTGCCCCAAGGCCAGCTAAAGTTCAAATAATGATAAAAAAGTTTTTTAAATGACCTTTGCAGGTTGGATAAACTAAAAAAATATTTCCTTCATAAATGTGTAACTGCTTTAAGCAAAATCGAATGTAAGAGTGGTACCACTTTGCACATTATTTTATAAGCTTACAGTATCTTGCAGCTATGGCTGTGGTCTATAAAGAAAGATAAGAAATGCGGAACAAATACTGCAAGTCAACGTCACTTTTTTTCTTCGCGCTCAAACTGACCATGCTATGAATGGAAGAGATCTTCAGGACTAATAGTAACAGTGTATTAGTAGGAGCTACAAAATCGATCGGTTTTTACTCAAGTTCAGCCTATTTTAGCAAGTTCCAGTTTTCTAATTTAATTTTTTCGAGTTCAAGTTCAACAAAAATATTAAGTTTTTTGGGTTCGAGTCTAGGCTGACAAAAATATTAAGTATACTTTTCGACTTAATCGCGCTCTTTTTGCTTATGCTGGTTTTCTAGGTCGCCGCGGTATGAACAAATGAACGACTTCCTCAATTTACTCAGCTTGATCAATAAAAATATTTCTTTGTGACACTTTTTTAATCTTATAGTTTCTTTTTAATGACTTTGAACAGTTTTATTCGAGTTCAGAAAAATTATTATTTGGAGTTCGAGTTTCGCCAAGCAGCCAAGTTTTTTCGCGTTCAAGTTGAGTTTCGCGACCCTGGTGGCAGGTGCGTAGCCTGAAATTTGCGATCGGGGGAGGGGCTGTTTTGGGGGCTGGGGTGTTTGAAAATTTAGCGTTTTTTTTTGCAAAATACCTTAATTTTAGGGTTCTTTTGAAAAAGTTATTGTCTTTAAAACGTGGCATAAAAATTGGCAAACATGTATAAACTGGTTGCATAAATGGGCTATGTGGGAGGTGGCTAATGATAAAGTTTTTGTCCTCTTGTTTATTACATCTGGTAAATCTTAAAATCATATAGTTCATTAAAAATCACACGGAGTAATCGATTTTGTCTATATTTTATTGAGAAAAATAAATTGGGGGAAGGCTAATAGAAAAATATTTCAGAAAAGTGATTGGTTATTGACTAATATTGAGTGGCCCCCCTCCCTGATCCTATTCTTGAGTTTGAAATATATTTGTTGATGAAACCTATGCTAGCAGTTTTACACAAGCGATCAAATTCTATTGCTTACTTTGGGCCATTTTTCAAAGTTTTCCATGAGTTGTATTTTTAACAAATTAACCCACCTCCCCTGAATATATGTTTCAAAAGATGCTTTAAATCATTTTTTAGTCCATTTCAGTGCGAAAAAAAAAGTTTCGGAAGTGCTAAAACTTGTTGTTTTCCATATTCAGCATTTTGGTCGACTGGCCAATGAGAGCGGCCCGCCCCCCTGGTCACGCTACTGCCTGGAGGTAGCACACTATATGGTTATTTGGACTTGATATTATTTTGGATTAAAGTTTATTAGATTTTGTAGTCAAATTAAATGTTTTAAGTAAGTTATATGGTCCAAGCTTAGCAGTGTCTATGGTCTCAACGAATGGCAGTAATGTTCAAAGCAAATAAAGTTATAGCAATGAATTTGAATAAAGAGGCTATTGAAATCAAAATTTGACTTTAACGCGACTACCGTACTTAACGAGCAATATCAGAAAAAGAGGCGCGAATGTCGTAAAACCTTTTCAGTTAATTCACTGCATAAAGTTCAATTTACAATATTTCAATCAAATCTTTGTGGAAGAGAGCACTTTAAGGTATGTTTTTAAATAAACACTGAAGATTGGGAAAAAGGAATTGTTTTTGTTTTTTCACCAAAATCTATTCAGCTATTCCTAAACGGTACTTGTAAATATCCTTATGCAGTATTATTTTGTATTAAATCAAAATACCTGAGAAAACAATTAAGGCATAAAATTGGTATTTGGCAGTACAGAGTTGTAATTAACTTAAATTTAAATTTAATTTTTGCTGCATCGACACTGTATCAAAAATTTAAATTTACTGCATCGACATAAAAATTTAAATTTATTGCATCGACACTGTATCGAAATCATCATTATACGGTCGCTCATACTGTATGCTTGAATAACAATATTTGATTGCGTTAATTTGTTGGGTTTGAATTGATTTCAGCTATGACTCCATTAAATTTTTTGTGCTGTTGATTGAACATCGAAGTACTGTAAATTATTTTGAAAGTTTTCAAATCAAATCTTCTGGTCTCATTTGTTCTTAAATTTTATTGGAAAATAAGTCGACTTAATTTTATTCTTGCTTGGTGAAAGTTGTGTTGTGTAAAAATTAATTCGAATGTGAAGCTGTAAATCAATACTCAGTACTCTAGCTGTATTAAGTTTTCAAAAATCCAGGTTTTTCATTGCGATATACCGTATAACCATAATAGCTTTCAACAGCGTCGGAGCTATCATTTCCACTCTTTAAAATATGGGTAGCCTTGAAAAAGGCTGTTTTAAATTGAACGTTTTCGTCCAGCTCTCGTCATGAATCTACGCTGGAATGAAGAAAAACTAAAATGCAGTCATATATATAGAGGTTGACTACATTGAAATGACAATGAGTTGCTTTTATGAAGTAAATAAAAAATCACCTAAAATTGTATAAAGTTAAATGCAAAAGTATAGAAAATATAAAAAATTTCTTGTCGTTCTCTGATTGGTCAAAATTGGTTATTCTGGCAATTTGATTGGTGGAAAAGTGTGGTTTCGGTTTCGTCGGAAAAGTGAAAAAAAATTAATGTGAAATTTGGAGTGAATAAACGAATTCCTTTTGACGACAGAGAATAGGCTGTAAGGCATTGATGTAGGTTGTTTCCAGAACTGATAAATGGAATGAAGATCTTGCTGTAGCCAAAACGAAAAATTGTGCATCGTTGAAATGTTTGGCACATTCTTTGTTCTCTAGTAAATGCTGTCCGATTGCAGAATCACAATAGACACTAGGGGTGCTAGTGATTTTGCATTGTCGATTAGGCAGATTTTTCGTTGGTCTTTTGTCATGTCCTATGCATCTCGGAATGTGTTGATTAATTCTGTCTTGCAATCTTTGGGAAGTTCGACCAACATACCGACAGTCACAGCAGCACACGTATTGATATACGACCACACTTTGTTAAAGGGAGGGTAGAACATCTTTATCGATTGCAGGCAAATTGTTTTTCGCAGTAAAAATAACGCGAGGTTCAACAGCTTGGTAACATCGGTTGATAGCAATCTTGGTTTGCTTTTCAAATTCAAAGAAATTTTGCCAATCCAAGGGAGCTTCAAGTAAACTGGACACTTTTGCGGTCCTTCTTTTGGTTTACGGT
Source organism: Trididemnum nubilum (assembly GCA_963965965.1). NCBI lineage: Eukaryota > Metazoa > Chordata > Ascidiacea > Aplousobranchia > Didemnidae > Trididemnum > Trididemnum nubilum. Next base: position 14,426,504 of record OZ014489.1, on the reverse strand, counting down.
TAAAAAAAGCACAATTTTCTTAGACTTGACATATGTCTTTTCTTAAACTTAACATATGTCTAAGAAAATTGCGCTTTTTAACCGTAAACCAAAAGAAGGACTTGAGTTATTTGACTTATTATATCAATCTATATTGACTCAGTGCACCCAAACGTAGTGTTAGTATACGTTTGATGATACAATAATCCAGGAAAAACTTTTGACTTATGCGGGCCTAGACATAAGCCATCAATGGCATGCCCGCGAAAAATAAATCCGTTTTGTTAACTTTTAAATCATATCCTTTTTTAGTATCTTGATTTTAATTACGAATTTAAATTTGATATTTAAAAAATGTTGACCTTCTCTTTTCTTATATTCGAGTTGGATTGTTTTTCTTCCATATGTACTGTACAAAAACTATTACAGTATTTCAATTTCAATCAATTAAGTAGAAAGTGCGTCAAGTATCAATGGCAAACTTTGACCACGATCACTAACATTTATGACGGATTTATTCAAAAATAAAATTTTAATTTTGAATTCGACTACGTTGAAAATTTTTTGATGACTATAAATTGAATTCAAACATGCTAAGAATAATCAAGTCGATTTAATTACAAGAACTAATGGTAGTGATCGTGGTCAAAGTTTGCCATTGATACTTGTCGCTTTAATTACATTTAATTACATTTAATAGTCGATTTAATTACAAGAACTCAAACATGCTAAGAATAATAAAGTCGATTTATTTTGACATAAATAAAATTGAAATTTTGGTTTTCAACAAAAGATAGATTTGGAATAAACTTCAAAGACTTTTATTGTTTCCAAAAATGCGTTTAAATGTTTAGCAGTTTACACCTTAGCAGGATTATTAAATACATTTGTAAAGAATGGATTTGTAATATTTGTAATTTTAAACAAAAAAAAACATTGCATTATTAAAATGTCAATATTATTGACATCATCTTTATAGCACACTTTATTGTGATACCGTCGGTGCTTGGCTTTGCCTGTCTTAAAGGAACCAAATTAGCCTCGGGGTACTTTGATAAAAAAAGCAACGTTTGCCAGATATTAAGTTACTTTATTAACATTGCACCTTTTTCGACAAATAGTTAGAAATACCTGCAGAAGAATGAAGTTGGCTCTTTGGATTTTGTTGGCTGGTTTTCTGCCAGCCATTTTAGGTTTGTAACAATTATTATTTTTTTGTTGTTTGGAATAAAATAACAAAATAATTAGTTAAATGAACCCAAATAGAGCTTCCGATAAAGCAATAGCGGAAGATTTATTATTTATAGGGTAGCAATGATGTTATTGTCCTTCTGATGAAAGCTACAGACTGAAAAAGTAGCTACTACAAGCAATTAAAAAATGGTCAGATTTTTATTCAATGCAGGATAAGCGACAGAATTGTGCAATACAGTATTAAAATTGTTTATTTCAAGCTACAAAGCAAACAATCATGCCATACAAAGGACAATAAAAGACAAGAAAATCTTTTTCGCGTAGTTAAATGTCTATGTAAAATTACAATGGCCGACAGGGCTGCATGTCTCGAGACTGGTTTCGGTTTCGAGATCGATTTTTTGTGGTCACCGTCTCGGTACCGAGCTATCGTGGTAACGGTCTCGTAGATTAAAATTGGTCTTGAGACCGGGTAGTTTTTTGTAAGTCAAGCAAAATAGTTTCGTGAAAAACTAAATAGGGTAGAGTGGAGTAAACAGTCTACCTTAAGGAAAATGTGCTGTAGTTGACACATTAATGCAGAAAACAAATTTTTTTTCGCTGTATGTGAGCACCGACTGAAGCTCTATCAACACACACATTTAGGATTTTGACAAGTTTGTACTTAAGCTAAAAATCAATTTTTAATTTAAAAAAAATTGGGCGTTTTACCCCGTATTTGGGGCAAAACGCCTACAGGGAGGCGTTTTACCCCATCCTTTAAAGAGGAGAGATGTTTGTACGTTGACTTTTGAAATAAACCCAAAAACAGTGTTAAACATGTCATACACCATTTTTGGGGAGTTGGTAAGATAAATCAAGGCAAATATGCAAGAAAATAGACCAAAATTTACATGACCAGCAACGATTTAGTTGGACAAAGAGGAGAGACAGTTTTCCTAAAAAAACCCTTATTTTTAATCTAAAATGAAAAAGGCACATCTTTTTAAACGTTGTTGATGTCGTAATGTTCATGTATTAATAGTATTATACACCAATACCTAACTTACAATGTGTTTGTGTTACCTAATCCTTTCGGAGGGATGACGCGCGAAAAACTGCGTGGAGATCCATTTGTCGGGCCACATTCCATAAAGAAGAAAAGTCAAAAAATAGCTTACCGTAGAAGTTAAAAAGCAGGACGCTTTAGAAAGAGATAAGATCCTGCAAAGGGAGGAGTGTCCACATGCACTGCTTGAGGAGTTCTTGTTATGAATGATTAAAGTAACTAGATCAAATGAGGCTCTGATCATAGCAGCGAAAGTGGGAAAGTTTACAGCTTGTATACGGAAAAACATACTGATTGCACCGAAGGGACTGGAAAAACTTGACGACTCAGATGTAAGTGTGAAATATTGCATCTCCAAGTGTGCTACATCAAGTCTGGTTGTGGCTACGGCGGGGAAGAATGAGTAAAGGACCACAAGAGAAGGCACGGCACATGGAAAAGAAGCTCCCGCTTTGGCTAGGAAATTAGCAATCTTATTCTGGCCAAAGACTACCAAAAGCTGACAGAAGCATAGTCGGAGAGGAGAGGCAGTGGTCTTTAGTATCATTCCAGAGAGGCTATGCAAGGAAGTATTAAGGTCAAAGGAAAGCAAAAAAGAAATTGGAAGTCCGTGAGAAAGAGGACTGACTGAAAGTGGCTGTTATCTTCTTATTTTCTTACATCACTAGTTAAGTCCATATTTCGCAGCAACAAAACATTTTCTTCTCACAACTCAACTTTTTCTCTGAAAGTATACCATTACTTAACCAGGCTTCATCCTGGTATAAATGTGCTTTGCCCTTCCCTTAAAATCATCCACTCCCAGAACTCTTCCCTCATAATCTGTTATTTGCCGATCGAACGCGAAACTTTCGATCATGTTAATTTTCTTTTTAAGAGTGCTAATATTGCATATTAGAAAATAAAATCATATTCTTTGATAAGCTCCTACATTTGTGCTCCCCAAACTTTACTTTCATCGTAACAATTTAACTTCAGAGTGTTCCTTGGTCTCATCTATGCCTAGTAATATTGCTTCCCCTTCTTCATATCTTTGGATCTTCCAGGGCTCGGTAGCTCTCTCCAAGTATGAACCGACGGATCAGCCTCTTATCCTTTTGGACCTAATGGTGCTGGTACGTACTCTTTTTGCTTCAGATGAAGCATTACTTATTCCCTTTCCTTTTCTGCTGGCTTCGTTGATGTGCAGTGGCGGTCGGGAGAAACTTTTCGAAAGAGATTATCACTCAAAAATTAAAAAAAAACTTTTTTATTCCAAGCTCAAAAAAAAAAATTTGCTGATGCTTTAGAATTATAAAAAAGCTCATACTTTTACGTAATCTGCAATGCCGGTAGTGGAGAGCTTCACGTCAAAAATTTTTCTCTTTTTTGGCCTCATTTGGCATTATAACCTTTGCCTATTTATGGTAATACCATGGACATTACCAGCGCTAGCGCGGAGAAAACTAATGCTTTGCGTTAAAAATTGGAGATCTTCGCTCCCACTAGAGGCGCTCTCCGGTAATGCTGCCACCTATTTAATATAAAATGCGCTTTGGCGTCGAATTTCAAGTTTCTAACTATTATTGCAATAAATTTTAATGCACTTAGAAGTGATTATTTTTTGAAGCACGAACGAAATATATGTAAGTGGAGGTGTTTTACCCAACCAGTGGCCATTTTTAATTATGCTGAATATCTTTTAAGGGTTGAGGCAATTGATCAAAAATAATAACCGAATCTTATATCAATCATGGTTTTCCCTCTCACTAAAAAGAAACAAATTAGTTGGAAACCTTGAGGGCAATCTAATACACTGTAGCTCATCAAATAACCCGTTATGCTTACATACAGGTCGTAGTGCCGAAACCCGGGGGGATATATCCCTCCTAAATAATTTGACTGTACACCCCCAATAGTTTGAGTATGGTCTACATCTGCATCCCCCCCAATAATTTGACTATAATGTGCATCTGAGCGTAGGTGTCCACTTGAATTCGGGGAAAAAAGTGTTCCAATTTTGGTGAAGACCTTTTTTTTTGATGTTTATCTGAGATTGGGGAAAAAAGTGTTCCATTTTTGGTGAAGACCTTTTTTTTATCTTCACCTGAATTGGGGGAAAAAGTGTTTCATTTTTGGTGAAGACCTTTTTTTTTTGGTCTTTACTTAATTTGCTCACCTGAACAAAATCGTGGTCGAGGTTCATCCCCCCCGCAATGTTTAAAATAGGGCAAAATTGGGGGAAAATTGCAAATTATCCCCCTATTATCAACAAAGATCAGCACCCCTGCAAACATAAAAATAGTAAAAAAGTTATTTTTTAATCGTAAAATTAACGAGCTTTTTTTCCTTCACTCCAAATATGGTCTAAAACATATAGTTGGATAAACATAGTAATAGTGTGGTACAATGACGCCGTTACGCTTGAGAGCTAATAATGGCCAAAGGCTTCTTACCCCACTACGCCAAAGACTCTTGGGCTTTTTACCCCACCCTACTATATTTTCTTGAGATTAAAACAAAAATTGAGAGGGGAACACCATTTAAAAGGTACATAACGAAAGCAATCGAACAAACATCAAAATTCACGGAAGACATTACTAAAAGCAGACAAAAAAAAGAAATTATGATGAGCTTCAAAATAGGCGAAACAGCTGTCTTAAGCATGCAATTGATAATTTCTTTTTTTTTTTGTCTGCTTTTAGTAATGTCTTCTGTGAATTTTGATGTTTGTTCGATTGCTTTCGTAATGTACCTTTTAAATAGTGTTCCCCTCTGAATTTTTGTTTTAATACGTGATTACTGCACTCCATTCAGCTTGGGTGGATTTCCGAATGCTACAATTTTGTTGCCCCTTTCTTTGAATTTATTTGAGATTGTATAGAACGCTACGCAAGTAACTGAGAAATTTTTTGGTAGTCGTTTAAGCCAGTTGAAAAAAGCCCGCCTTTTCACTTTTGCAATTTTTTGATGCTGCTAAAGCAGCAAAAAAAGTTTTTATTCAAACAGACAGAATATTGGGAATTAAATAGTTTTACAAACATGGTCGCTAAAATTAACATCGATGCTCTCAAAATTTATCATTTTTTATTAAGCACCAAACGTTTTTGACCATTCTTCTGATCCTATTTAGAGCAAAACAATTACATGTTAACAGTTAAAAGACAAAGTAGGAAAATGAGCAAACTTTCAACAAGCAATATAGTTTACTTCAACGCAACAAGTACGCAATTTTAACGTAACCATTGTACAAATTTTGCAATGACATGAAGATTATATCGCATATGCATTCAGAAGAAAACACGCACCCAAACAAAAACATAATATGACATGCTAAGCTAATAAACATTTAGTAAAAAAGATGAACCATTAGCGTACAGTAGAGCTGTCTGTTGAGTTGAGGGTTGTGTTTTTTTGTGAGTAAAACTTCTTGTATCGTTGTAGCATATTCTGAATTACAAATGCGTAAAAGTTTAAAACCATTCAAATCTGTATTGTTTAGCTAGCAGTTTTGGCACATTTCGAGGTGATCACGAGTTGCTGATTTTGTGGTTTTGTGTTGCAGATGTACCTGAATTCTAATGCCAAGATGTCGCGTAGTCATACCGATGTACAATGAAGAAAACGGAGTAGAACACTTTAGTCGAAAATACGATCCATTTTTGAAACATGCATAATAAACACTAACATCTACATTAAATTTCGTTTTAACTATAGCAGCTAGTCTTTTCGCAAACACTCGAGATGATTTTCCAAAAAATGGTATTCCAATAATGGAAAAAAAATTTGTGCATATTTATCCAAAGAGTTGTTTTTTCGTTTTTGAAGTTTTTTATGGTGTTATTGCTATACCAATCAGGATATCTATTGTTGCGAAAAATGTGGCATAAACGCTTTAATTCCTGCTTATACAATTCGGTACTCGAGCATATTTTCTTAGCACGATGCAACAAGCACATAATTAAACTAGATTTCCAAGAATTAGGACACAGAGCATTAAGACTAAGTAACAATCCAATATTAGTGGGTTTTCGTTAAACGCAAGTGTCATATCCAGCGTCATTCAGTTTTATTTGCACATCTAGGAAAGGCAAATTCTCGCGATTTGTATTTTTTTCTAAGGTAAATTTAATGTCTTTGTGTTGTGAATTGAGAATATCCAAAAACTGTGTACTAGCGCTATCACTATCAAAAACAGCATAAATATCATCTATGTACCGTAAATACAAGTTTGGTGAAAGATTGTTGGTAATAGTAAATAATTTTTCCTCTACACAACCTAAGAAAAAATTGGCCAATGTAGGCCGGAGACACGAATCCATCTATTTGCTTATATAATTTGTCCTTGTACATGAATAAGCCTTGAGTTGTCATGAACATTAATTTGTGAAAAACATCTTTGTCAAACGGAATAGCGTACGGATTGCCACCTGCATATCAACAATTAATTATAAGCTCAAGAGTTTCAGAAAGTGGAACATTTGTACAGTAAATAACGATACAACATCAAAACTCACTATGCGAAACGAATTATTACATGGAAACTGTTTCAAACACTCAATGAAATCGTCAGTGGATTTTAACAAATAAGTGTCCGGAATGTGTGGTTTTATTAAATTATCCAGATACTTAGCTAACTTGTATTCAGGGGTTCCAACCATGGATACAACAAGTCTAAGAGGTGTGTTATCTTTATACACTTAAGCCAAACCATATAGTTTTCCCGGATTTTTCCCGGATGGAATTAAAGCAGCGTACCCATCAATCTTCTCTAGATATTTTTTGATGTTGTATGATATCATTTTTCTGGTTGAATAATTGAATGAAACGCATCATTTTGCAATTTTACTTCAGTAAATTTTGATCCGTCTTCTATTATTTTGTCACGTTTCAAAAAATAATTTTCAGCTTCCAAAATTGCTAAACCATTTTCTATGCCCCAACTTGCACAGCTTGATATCCGCATTCCTAGCTAATGATCGTAGAGTTTGATTTTTTTTTCACTATTGGAATACCATTTTTTGGAAAATCATCTTGAGTGTTTGCGAAAAGACTAACTGCTCTAGTTAAAACGAAATTTAATGTTGATGTTAGGCTTTATTAAGCATGTTTTAAAACTGGATCGTATTTTCAACTAAAGTGTTCTACTCCGTTTTCTTTATTGTCTAATGTCGTGTACAACGAGTACAAATTCGCGTAATGCGAATATTTCATACATCGGTATGACTACGCGACATCTTGACATTAGAATTCAGGTACATCTGCAACACAAAACCACAAAATCAGCAACTCGTGATCACCTCGAAATGTGCCAAAACTGCTAGCTAAACAATACAGATTTGAATGGTTTTAAACTTTTACGCATTTGTAATTCAGAATATGCTACAACGATACAAGAAGTTTTACTCACAAAAAAACACAACCCTCAACTCAACAGACAGCTCTACTGTACGCTAATGGTTCATCTTTTTTACTAAATGTTTATTAGCTTAGCATGTCATATTATGTTTTTGTTTGGGTGCGTGTGTTTCTGAATGCATATGCGATATAATCTTCATGCCATTGCAAAATTTGTGCAATAGTTACGTTAAAATTGCGTACTTGTTGCGTTGAAGTAAACTATATTGCTTGTTGAAAGTTTGCTCATTTTGCTAGTTTGTCTTTTAACTGTTAACATGTAATTGTTTTGCTCTAAATAGGATCAGAAGAATGGTCAAAAACGTTTGGCGCTTAATAAAAAATGATAACTGTTTTAAAAACTTTATCTGTTGCTGCAATATGGCTGATAAAATCAAGCTCTTTGCCGCAGATCTACTTTAAATTCAGAGCAGCCAGTCACAAGTCAAAATTTGTTGGTTCTCATAAAAAACAATGAATATATGCACATTAATTTATTGTCGAATGTCGATAACAATGACAATATTTTATTTCTTTTTCCACAGCAAACAAATGAACTACTTTAAAATTAGTAAATTTTGTTTGCTTATGATGTATAAACTAAATGTAAAATGAACAGTAACGCAAGTAGGAGAGCAAAAGGGGGCTTCAGCTCAGCTCTTTTTAGCCAGATTACTTAAGAAATTTAATGATTCATGAATACAAGCGCTCAAACGAGTCTTGGATTTGACCAGTAGGTAAAGCAGAGAAGCTAAAGGGGCTCAGCAATTTAATTCTTTCAAACGGCTCTCGAATCTTAGCAAATAAGTTCTTTCAAATTGTATAAAACAGGTGCGAAATATGATTCAATAGGAGATAAATGATTAATTGTTTACAAAAAAACACAAAAATTGCCTAGCAATAGGGCAAACCTCCGTCTCTAATACGACTAAGTTACACTATTTTACTCAGCACGACGACAAAGATAAGATGTTTTTCAGGTAAAAAATTTCATTGTTTGGGTAAAGCCTTCTCTTAGCATAATTTTAGTTGCGCGCCAAAGTGCCCCCCCTCTAATCAAAAATCCTGGCTGCGTATTTGTAGCTACGTATATACGGTATTTCAAGCATACCACGTGCGGTTTTTATACTTTGTTTATATTTATTAATTAAGTTTTAGTCAGTTTTATTGACACGTAATTCATTAAAAAACTAAAGTTGATAATACACCGATCTTCGAGAAAGAGGCATTAAGTTGTTGAAAGCACTCCTTAAAAATAACTTCAGAGAAAATCTTCATAAAATGACGTTGTCGAGATGTTTTGATAACGTGATCACTTCGAATGAAGCAATTTGATCATTTGACTCAATTTATATAATCATAAAACCAACTTATGAGCAAAATTGAGCCTCCTAATTTTTTTCCAAGAAATCGAAAAAGTAATGATGACGTCATTTTTTCCGGTCTCGGTCTTGGTCTTGGTTTCAAACTTTGCCGGTCTTGGTCTCGGAAAAAGTCTGGGGTTTTCGTCCGATTCGGTCTTGACTACAGCCCTGATGGCCAATACCCGAAACAGAATTAGTCAATGTTTTGGGGTGCCGACATAACCATTACAGGAAGCTAAAATTGTAATAAAACCCAAATGACTAGTTTGATTTTGACAAAAAACGATTTTGGCAATTTTGGCGAAACAGTTTTGACAAAAAACTAAGTTTTGTCTACGAGAGTTGCTTGAATTTAATTTCGAAATGAGCAATTGAACCGATTAACAAGCTTTTTACGTTTGTCATTATTAAAAATATTTCACTGCAGCTCAAAGTGCTCGATGATCAAGCATTGAGCGACATCATTGCGTAACTACGTACTACCTTCAGTTCGTAATTATGCAATTTTTGATGACGACGATCATGATACCTGTTAGTAGCTTTGAAGCTAGGAACCAAAAAACTTCAAGGTCCTCAACAAAAAAATTAGTTATGTTCAATTGCTCATATACCGCGTTTTGCCACTTTGCAATGTAATTACTTCTTGGCTTGAGGTTTTTGAAACAAGCCGCAATCTCTCCAGCATACCCAGTGGTGGAAGCACCGCACTATCTTATTTTAGGTGCTGAACCCAAGCAGAGAAGTTACGAGTACCAATTTTACAGAGTTTGGTTTTACTTGGAATCAAAACCGGGTCTCTTTTTCTGTGGTCAACACTTTTGCTATTGTAGGGTGCCATACTCCTGAGGATGCTGAAAGACGAAGAAAACGACAAATTGATAATAATCAACTAGTGGTCGAGGTTGATCGAACTGTTTTTCTTCGTGATTTCTTTGTCGAATGCATGAGAGAAATGGTAAGTACCATAACAGTGTATGTTGCAGCAGCGCAGTAACTAACAGCAAGTTAGTAGATTTAGTATGTGTAGTATTATTAATTGCAATGTTGTTTTTACGAGGTATGTGGCTACTTAGAGAATTCGACAGTTATGGTTATCATTCACCAATCATCATTTACAGTATTATTTTCTCGAGTCTGTTAATTCAAAAAGGAAATTCTACGGCGGTTTTTCACAAAGCGACAGGAAATGGGTAAAAGAAATTTATGGCCTTTGAGTCAAACGGCCGCGAAGGAACCAGCCTTTGCGGTCCTTGAGTTTAGCCATTCTCCATTGAAAACTCCAACGGTGAACTTGAAAATTATTTTGAATCTACTGCACTTTAAGATCAGAGAGATTACAACAAAACCTTAATAACTGGTATTTTATTATCTTTCTACCATTTTTAGAGACTAATCGTTTAAAAATTGGAATTTGGTTGCAGGCTGGAGATATTTGGACGTGGGAGAGTGTTATTGACGTCACAATTTTGGATACACAGTGGTATTTGAACAGTGCGGATGATAACTGCAGGTAAATTTCATTCTGTAAGAACAGCTGCTCTATGGTAATTTTTCTAAATTAGAAATCTGCAGAACCGAGCAGTGATTGATTGGGTAAAGATGCAATTACACATTTATTATAGTAACTGTGTAAAGTCATTAAGTCGTTGAATATTATCTCTAAAAGTGATAATAAGCTCTTTTTTAAAAGAATTTAAAGTAAACACTTGCTGATGGAGCAGTGCTATTCAATTCTCATTGCACAGTTTTCCATGAAACTGTATTGATCTCTGAAATTTTAAATACAGAAAACTTCATATGGACTTTAACTCTGTTTTACCCAAGGGGGTGGGGGGAAGGGGGGGAAAAATGCCCTCGTACAATTTTTCGTGATAAATTTCTATAAAAACAAATAGTTTTATCAAACTAATTTGACTTTGAGTCAATTATTAAATTTATTCACAAACAACTCCTGAAAAATTAAGGTTGCTAAAGCAAGGGGAAGTTTCCCAATTTTGAGGTTTACCGAAATAACTTTCCGAAATCTTAACATTTTTTCCAATAAAACGACGTAATAGGATGTTTTTGTGATCTAACTGCTTTGACTTGGGCATTTTATGTTTAGTATCAAAAGAAAAATCTAGGTTCAAAATATGAATTGCTTATGACGTCATTTTTCAAAAAGTTGGCTCTGACGTACTATAATGGGGCTTTCTACTCAAAACCAGTTTTTTTGAAACAGCTTTGGTAAATACCACTCCGCATGACAAATTCGGTATTTTCATTATTTTTGTTTAAGGAGTTAAATAGCGAGGGCATTTTTTCCCCCTTGTTTGGAATGCGTCGGGCAAATACTGCAGGTTGTGTAAATTAGGATCAAAAGTTATAAATGTAATCTCGCGTTGGACTCATTGTCAAGCCATTCGAAGTCATTTTTAGAATAAATAATACATATTAACTTGACCAGTCATCAAAGCTGTAGAGTCTTTATTGGCAGGCAATTCTACATTGACTACTGTTTATTTAGGGCAGATACTGCCAGCGACTCCGTAATTTGTTGGCAAAACAGACTTTTTCAGCTTCTGCAATCCGATTCTAGATTATTTGGTCCTGCCCAAGTTTGTATCGAGCGGTATGCAGCCAACGTTACAGGTAACTGAAGATTATAAGCTTATTATAAAGGTTGTCTGTAGTTGGTTGAGATCTAACTCTCGATATAAAGTTGAGATAGAAATATTAGCTTCTCAGTAATTTATACTCTCTCCATTGTTACTGATAAGGTTTAGTTACGTTTGAGGTAGATTTACTATTGTAGCAACTGAAAATTTAAGTTGACCGCCTCTAGATGTCGCTGCTTTGGTTCTACAAAAACGTTTTAAAGCTGCTTTTCCAATAATTTGTTTAAGTACAATTTTGAGAGTCTTTTAAATTCGGTGTAAACCGTTTTATCAATATAAAGGTTCAATGAAAGTTGCTAATGCAATTACAATGAAAACCAAATTAAATATCGGTTAAAATAATTCTTGTTCATTCAAAAGGTCAAGCTTTAAATCTGTACCAGAAATTTTATTGAAATCTCAGCTGACATTTGATCATTTGAGAACTTCTATTTACTGTTTAGTCACATGTTGCTATAGCTTGATGTTGTCCATTAATTTGCAATCAACAAAACGAGTTCACATAAATATTATTTTATGTGTTCAACCTGGCAAAAATACTGGCAATAAATATTTTACAAGAATATTTAAGGTTGAATATGACTGTTTTTAATTTTTTTCAAATTTGCACCCACATTGTTCTTAATAATATTTGTTGTTTCATATTTTTGCTTCAAACTTATCAATCTATGTTTATAGGCTGTTATCATGTAACATTATTTAATTCCCGCTTGTGCTTCGCATGTTCCAGCAAACATTTTTTTTGTGCCGCTTAAATCTTTTCCATAATATGGTAAACTTACAAAATAATAAAAGTCAACTTTTTAATAATTGAACGACTACCTAAAAATGTCTCAGCTTAGCTTTCTGATTCAATTATGTCTATTCTCATGTCCCATTTCTAATCCCGTGGCTGCAATATTGTTTTTCATAAAAGGGTTATAATGCTTATCAAATATCAAATTAAATCTTCGGTAAAGAGCTTGATTTAATCAGCCATATTGCAGCAACAGACAAAATTTTTAAAACAGATATCATTGTTTATCACACGCTAAACGTTTTCGACCATTCTTCTGGTCCTCTTCAGAGCAAAATAATCACATCCAATCAGTTTAAAGACAAACTAGCAAATGAGCAACTTTTAAAATAACAATATAGTTTACCTCAACGCAACAAGTACGCAATTTTAACGTAACAATTGTACAAGTTATGCAGTGACATGAAGATGGTATCTCATATACATTCAGAGAGAAGAAAAAAAAGAAAAACGCTCACAAACACAAAAACATAATAGTACATGCTAACCTAATAAACATTTAGTAAGAAAGATGAAGCATTAGCGTAGAGCTGTCTATTGAGTTGTGGGTTGTGTTTTTTTTATGAGCAGAGCTTCTTGTATCTTTGTGGTATATTCTGAATTAGAAATGCGTAAAAGTTTAAAACCATTCAAATCTGTATTATTTAGCTTGCAGTTTTGGCATATTTCAAAGTGATCATGAATTGCTGATTTAGTGGTTTTGTAATGCAGATGTTCCTGAATCCTAGTGCCAAGATGTCGCGTAGTCATACCGATGTATGAAATATTCGCATCACGCGAACAAGAAAATTTGTACACGACATTAGACAATAAAGGAAACGGAGTAGAACGCTTTAGTTGAAAATACGATCCAGTTTTAAAACATGTATAATAAACATTGATATCAACATTAAGTTTCGTTTTAACTAGAGCAGTTAGTCGTTTCGCAAACACTCGAGATGCTTTTCCAAAAAACGGTATTCCAATAGTGAAAAGAAAATCGGGTTCATATTTATCCGGAGGGTTGTTTTGTCGTTTTTCAAACTTTTTTATGGTGTTATTTGTAAACCAATCAGGATATCGATTGTTGTGAAAAATATGGCGTAAACGCTTTAATTCTTGCACATATAATTCGGTACTCGAGCATATATTCTTAGCGCGATGCAACAAGCACATAATTAAGCCAGATTTCCAAGTATTCGGACACAATGCATTAAATTAAGCAGCAATCCAGTATTAATGGGTTTTCGCCAAACGCAAGTGTCATAGCCAGCGTCATTCAGTTTTATTTGCACGTCTAGGAAAGGCAAATTCTCGCGATTTGTATTTTTTTCAAAGGTAAATGTAATGTCTTTGTGTTGTGAATTGAGAATATCCAAAAACTGTGTACAAGCGCTATCACTATCAAAAACAGCATAAATATCATCTATGTACCGTAAATACAAATTAGGTAAAAGATTGTTACTATTAGCAAATAATTTTTCTTCTAAACAACCTAAGAAAAAATTGGCCAATGTAGGCCCGAGACACGAACCCATTGTCACACCATCTATCTGCTTATACAATTTGTCCTTGTACATGAATAAGCCTTGAGTTGCCATGAACATTAATTTGCGAAAAACATCTTTGTCAAACGGAATACCATACGGATTGCCATCTGCATACAAACGATTAATTATAAGCTCAATAGTTTCAGAAAGTGGAACATTTGTACAGTAAATAACGATACAACATCAAAACTCACTATGCGATACGAATTTATTACATAGAAATTGTTTCAAACGCTCAATGAAATCGTCAGTGTATTTTAACAAATAAGTGTCCGGAATGTGTGGTTTTATTAAATTATCCAGATACTTAGCTAACTTGTATTCAGGGGTTCCAACCATAGATACAACCGGTCGAAAAAAAAACCAAGCAGGAAAAACCAAGCAGTTTATTGCCCGAACTGTATTGGTAATTTAAGTAAAAAGGAACTTAATCTACACCAAATGAATGCACTGAGGTTTGGGCTGAATCATCCGATCTTGCCAGAAAGAGTCCAATAAGATAAAATCAAGACAAATGTAGAAAAGTTAGTTTACACCTTGAAGCGAAATACTGACCTCACGGTTAATGAAGAACTTAGAGATGAATTCAAATTTTTGGTAAAGCGTTTCACAAATGATGCTGAACGCGCTTGCTCTGAGCGAGCTAACCAGTCCCTCCATCGGACTCTGCAATTATTGGCTGGGAATGCGGATATCAAACTATGCAAAATTTACAAAGGAAACAGTTTTGCAATTTTGGAAGCTGAAGATTATTTTTTAAAACTTGACAGAATAATAGAAGACGGATCAAAATTTATTGAAGTTAAATTACAAAATGATACGATTCATCCAATTATTCAAAAAGAAAATTCAATAGCATACTACGTCAAGAGATATCTGAGAAAGGTTGATGGTTACACTAGCCTAATCCCATCTGGGAGTAAGCCTGGTAAACTATATGGTTTGGCTAAAGTGCATAAAGACAACACTCCTCTTCGACCGGTTGTATCTATGGTTGGAACCCCTGAATACAAGTTAGCTAAGTATCTGGATAATTTAATAAAACCACACATTCCGGACACTTATTTGTTAAAATACACTGACGATTTCATTGAGCGTTTGAAACAGTTTCCATGTAATAACTTTATATCGCATAGTGAGTTTTGATGTTGTATCGTTATTTACTGTACAAATGTTCGACCTTCTGGAACTATTGAGCTTATAATTAATCGTTTGTATGCAGATGGCAATCCGTATGGTATTCCGTTTGACAAAGATGTTTTTCGCAAATTAATGTACATGGCAACTCAAGGCTTATTCATGTACCAAGACAAATTGTATAAGCAGATAGATGGTGTGACAATGGGTTCGTGTCTCGGGCCTACATTGGCCAATTTTTTCTTAGGTTGTTTAGAAGAAAAATTATTTGCTAATAGTAACAATCTTTTACCTAATTTGTATTTACGGTACATAGATGATATTTATGCTGTTTTTGATAGTGATAACGCTTGTACACAGTTTTTGGATATTCTCAATTCACAACACAAAGACATTACATTTACCTTTGAAAAAAATACAAATCGCGAGAATTTGCCTTTCCTAGATGTGCAAATAAAACTAAATGACGCTGGCTATGACACTTGCGTTTGGCGAAAACCCATTAATACTGGATTGCTGCTTAATTTAATGCATTGTGTCCGAATACTTGGAAATCTGGCTTAATTATGTGCTTGTTGCATCGCGCTAAGAATATATGCTCGAGTACCGAATTATATGTGCAAGAATTAAAGCGTTTACGCCATATTTTTCACAACAATCGATATCCTGATTGGTTTACAAATAACACCATAAAAAAGTTTGAAAAACGACAAAACAACCCTCCGCATAAATATGAACCCGATTTTCTTTTCACTATTGGAATACCGTTTTTTGGAAAAGCATCTCGAGTGTTTGCGAAACGACTAACTGCTCTAGTTAAAACGAAATTTAATGTTGATATCAATGTTTATTCTACATGTTTTAAAACTGGATCGTATTTTCAACTAAAGCGTTCTACTCCGTTTCCTTTATTGTCTAATGTCGTGTACAAATTTTCTTGTTCGCGTGATGCGAATATTTCATACATCGGTATGACTACGCGACATCTTGGCACTAGGATTCAGGAACATCTGCATTACAAAACCACTAAATCAGCAATTCATGATCACTTTGAAATATGCCAAAACTGCAAGCTAAATAATACAGATTTGAATGGTTTTAAACTTTTACGCATTTCTAATTCAGAATATACCACAAAGATACAAGAAGCTCTGCTCATAAAAAAAACACAACCCACAACTCAATAGACAGCTCTACGCTAATGCTTCATCTTTCTTACTAAATGTTTATTAGGTTAGCATGTACTATTATGTTTTTGTGTTTGTGAGCGTTTTTCTTTTTTTTCTTCTCTCTGAATGTATATGAGATACCATCTTCATGTCACTGCATAACTTGTACAATTGTTACGTTAAAATTGCGTACTTGTTGCGTTGAGGTAAACTATATTGTTATTTTAAAAGTTGCTCATTTGCTAGTTTGTCTTTAAACTGATAGGATGTGATTATTTTGCTCTGAAGAGGACCAGAAGAATGGTCGAAAACGTTTAGTGTGTAATAAACAATGATATCTGTTTTAAAAATTTTGTCTGTTGCTGCAATATGGTTGATTAAATATCAAATGATTAGATGATATAAAAAAGTCGGCAGCGTGGCCAAATGAATAAAGGCGTCGTTTTTTACGACAACCCTTGATTGCATGATTGGGGTTCAACCCCATCCTGTTCACGTAATTGCGTTCTTAGGTAAGATGTTTTAAGATAATTTTCTCAGCTTGGTGGTTTCAGCAACATATTCAGTGAGCAAGAATTCAAAAAAATCCACAGGAACAGCGTATCACTGAAAACTGCTAAGCAGGTGTGGATTTCTCCAAGCACGAAGTATAGTCAATGCAATGAAAAGCGTTTAAATTGTCTAGTATATATAGCGTCTGACCCTGTCCGGTGACGCAAGGATGAATATGCATGCAACAACAACATAATTAAGTTATACAGGGTGAGCCAAAAGTAGGTGAACAGTAAAAAAAAGTTAAGTGTAACATAATAATAGAAAAAGGTAAAATTAAATCAACTTTTAGCACTAAAATTGTAATTTTATATCACAAAAACATAGTTGTAACAAAGTTAAAATGAACAATTAGATTAATGTAACCGAGGCATAAATCTATTCCATATGCCGTCCACCTACTTTTGGCTCACTCTTCATTTGATAGTTTCTTGCATCGATTTAACGACAATATATATTCCTTAAAGCTTAAAAGGGCAAGTAATGTACTATTGAATATAACATTATTAGCTTTATAACTGCTGTAATAAATATTATGAACTTCTACTCACAAAATCTGATTTTGCTACCAATTGCTTAGATTGCAACTTTTTAGGATCCCAATCGCAAGGTAATGTGAGGAGTGGACGCGGAAAACGACAAGCCCCGGATTCGGAAGGTATCGAATTAAATATATTACATTATATACTGAGGATTAATACCCTAATACAGCACCTTGATTGGTTTTGGTTCCTAATTTTCTTTCGTTTTGTTTTCAAAACGAACCGAAAACACGGTGCAAGAAAATTTGTCATGAAAAAGAGTTAACGAGCAACAGTAAGCCGATTACAGCAACAGTAAGCCAATTACTGTGAGTTCTGAAGGAGTTTTTTAAAATCTGTAGCTAGTGCTCTGGTTGGTTACTGAATTTCAAATTGCAAATCTATACGCAAATTTAAGTCACATACAAAACTTATTACAATAGATGTATGAGTTTTTCAGTTTTAAACGTCAAACTCGTTTGGCGCACTCGTTAACCGTCTGACTCGTATACGAGATCACAGCTGGTTCGAACCTGCAGGCGCTGCATTTTTAGGCAAAATTTGAGAAACTTGAAGAATAGAATTGTAAAGTAGCTCAAAATAGCGTATAGGTCTGTGAATTGTAAGTCGCTCGCAAGCCACCTGAGGACAACTCGATCGGTTATCATTCAAGTTTTTGCTTTGCCCCTCGTTTATTTTTTAAACAAGCTACACTGATGACTTTGACTAATCGACTTCGAGTTCTGAGTTGAGTCAAACATATAACTTCGAGTCAGATAGAGTTGCGAAATTGAGTCAGTTTGAAATACGAAATTGCAGTTCATCAACCGTTTTTATAATTGAAATTCTTTTGTATCTGTAGAAAGATGCACAGACTTTTTTCCGAACTCTCCTGCTGTGAGGATATTCACCCTGTGTAATGATGATACTGTGGAGTTGCCGATAGGGAGTAGTGGATTTTCCGTCTGTGTCGCAGTACATGGCTGAAGATGTCATTTGCAGGTAAGAGACTGCGCTTTTATGACTTGCTGGAAAACTGTTCAAACCGTTTATAACTCTGATACAGTGACACGGAGATAGGCCCTGCAAAATTATTATACAAACCCAGTAAACTTATTTGATTATTTATTTACAGTACAATTGTATTTCGTGAGTTCAATTGCTTGGGCATAAAAAGATTGTTAAGAGTTTCTTTCCAGTTTCGGGGTCTAGGGTTGATCTATGTACCATTTCGAGAATATTTTGAACTGGCTCTATGTGTAATCGGTAACCATTGGCATGGTTATGCTGGTCAGGTCTTGTAGTTCAATCTTTTGCATTTGCTAATTACGGAAGTTTTGTTTTCTTTAGTTCAGAGCTTATGGATTGTGGCGCAAACCAAGTGGAGACTATATCAGGCGGTGATCCAAGTGTTCCTGAGTGGCCGTACTTGTTTGAAGCTGTGACCAGAGGTGATTCCCCGGTTCGAGAATCAGTCGCAATTTGCAACAACAGGTTTTTTCCGTTGCAATCTGACAATCGTAAGTCGATTTTTGAATCTTATTTTGTTGTTGTTTTAGCTACTCTTAAGTTCTCAAGCGCACTGCATAGCAACTGAAGTTAGTTCAAAATTTAGCTTGCAATCATGCTACGTCATCCATACCGTACAGAAACTAGCACTAGTACCACCATAGGATTATGCTTGTAGTTGCTTGCTTATTAATTAGTTACAACTATGAAACGTTTTCGGCGTCTCTTGGTGCGCCATCATCAGAATCCAATGCAAATATGTTTACGAGCGCGCAATAAAAGATGCCAAGAACGCATTGGCGTGGCCCGAGGGGGGGTGCAAGGGGCCAGGCTCCCCCCAGTTGAAATGCTACCAATAATAAAAATGTCACAAAAAAAAATTTTGTTTCTTCAGTTTCAGTTTTTTAACATTTTTGCGTACTACAGTAATTAACAATAATATTGATTCAGGGGTCCCATGCCCCTTCATTTTCATTTCTACCAACCAATTTAAATGGGCCCCCTACAGTAACATTTAAATGGCCCTCAATTTAAATGAGCTCCCAACAATAATATTGATCCAGGGGGACCATTTAAATGGTTCCAATTTAAATGGGCCCCTAACTATAATACTGATCCAGCAGGCCCGTGCCCTCTCAAATTAATTTTTCCAACCAATTTAAATCAGCCCCCTACAATAATTGAATGACAGCCAATTTAAATGGGCCTCCAACAATAATATTGATCCAGGGGTCCCGGGCCCCTTCAATTTAATTTTTGCAAACCAATTTAAAAATGCCCCCTAGAATAATATTTAAATAGCCCCAATTTAAATGCCCCCCCAACAACAATATTGATCCAGGGGACCCGGGCCCCTTCAATTTAATTTTCCAACCACTTTAAATAGGCTTCCTACAATAATATTTAAATGGCCCGCAATTTAAATGAGCTCCCAACAATAATATTGATCCAAAGGGCCCGGACCCCTTGATTTAATTTTTGCTAACCAATTTAAAAATGCCCTCTATAATAATACTTAAATGCCCCTAATTTAAATGGGCCCCCCAACAATAATATTGTTCCAGGGGCCCGGGCCCCTTCAATTTAATGTCTACCAACAAATTTAAACGTATAACCCGAGTGAAATTAAGGTTGTTATCTTAAAAGTTGCTGAGGCCCTCATCTAACCTTACGAACGTAATGCAATAACCATTAACCAAGGACAGATTTAACATATGGCTCAGAGCCAAGGGCCCCGCATTCAGATAAAACTTTGTTTGGTCTTTACCTGCATTCGGCAGGAAAATGTTGCAAAAATCCTAAAGTGCCAGGGGCTCAGCTCAATATAAATCCGGCCCGAGCAATAACATGGTTTGTAAGCGTAGCTATTAACTGTACGTACATTTTTCAATAGCAATTTTCAATAACAGTTTTTATGTGAAGAGTTGGTTGGTGGTACAGAACTTGAGAATTGCCTTGATTAAAATGTTCATATCTTCGAAGCTTTTTGTCTGACACTTGTCAAGAAGAATCCACTGAGCACCTGACTAATGGATACCCTGAGCACGTGATCAAGTCGTTTATGGCAATGAAGATGAAGCACTTTCACGCTCTGCCCAAATTTGGACCCGAAAATTGCCCTGTTTATTTACGTCTCCCATGGCTCGGTTCTATTTCTACCCGGTTTGAAAAGCAAGTTAAATCTGCTGTCAAACAGTGCTTTTCCGCTGTGGAACCACGTGTTGTTTACTCAACCAAGGAGCTTCTTCCCGCTACCAACAAGGATGTACTGCCTGCTTTACAGAAAAGCAACGTGATTTATCAGTTCTCATGCCACTGTGACAGTCGGTATGTAGGCCGTACTTCCCAAAGGCTGCAGGACAGAATCAAACAACATGTCCCCAAATCTATCCGTTCTTTCTCTTCTTCCCAAAAACGCTTACTTCCTGCTCGCCGGTGCAAATCTTCCACCCAGACTAATACCCAGTCTCTTGCATCTGATTCAGCCATTGGACTTCATCTTTTACAAAATCCTACCTGCGCTCAACATTATGATGACAGCAGATTTTCTATTCTTGCCCAAGGCCGCTCACCTTTTCATCTATCTGCTCTGGAAGCTACTTTCATCAAAACTTCTAACCCCGCCCTCTGCCGACAAAAAGAATTTGTATACAGCTTAAAGATTGTACACTAATGACGCTTTCTCATTGGTCCTTTTCCAACCAATCACGGCTCGGCTTTTTCCTATAAATAACCGCTCATTTTTCTACGCTGTCCGTTCTGACGATTCTTCTTGACAAGTGTCAGACGAAAAGCTTCGAAGATATGAACATTTTAATCAAGGCAACAGTTTTTATGCAACAAAATACTTTTGAAAAAAATTTGCTGCAGTAAGGGAAATGCTCATTGAATAATTTTTTGAATTGAGAAAGCCTGGGCCCCCTGGCTGTATATGTACTCCTATTACTGTTTGTTTTCATGACAAAACAATAATCGTTAAGGAAAAATTTTCAACTGGATTGTTAATTAAATTGCTAAAATATTGCAGGAGGCAATGCACTTTACTTCTCCCTACCTGAGCCAAATCACTTACAAAATTTATCCCCAAAATGCAAGATCTTGAAGGTATTTTGGGCTTAAATTGCAAAGAAAAGGAGAACTGAACACCTTAATTTTTTCATTTGGCTTTCAAATGTTAAAAATCTAGTACTTTTAAATGGCTCTGAATACGTGCGAAATAAGATCCAATAATATTAAAAATTACGAAAAATCGACCAGTGGCTATGGGCTTGGTTTCCAGACCCCCATAGTCTCCGGCAGCTGGGGGCTCCGCCCCAGACCCCCGTCTGTGATACGTTTGAATTACAGTACACTTCTTTACTCAAACACGTCTCCCAATTTAGACATTTTTGCATTTTAACGGTTGGTTTAAGCCCTCAACTTTGAACGAGTTCCTACTTACGTGCCAACACCAGGCCACGGCTTATGGTTTTCCATTCTACGATACCTTTCCCCACAAAAAATCCTCTTTCGAAGTTTCTGATGATTTTTGGTTTAGGCCCCACCCCCCAATCAATAATCCTGGCTACGCACGCCTGTGCAAGAACGTTTGAAAATTGTGATTAATAAATTGATGAGGAATTTAATACTTAATCATGTTGTTCTGCTAGCACTAAATTTGCTACAATGTTTGAAAAGTACCTTTCAACTACTGAACTGTATTACTGCATTTCTAAATTAATTTTCGAACACGAAAAAAAGTACCTATTAGACAGCCTACTTGGTGATGTTTCGTTTGGTGTAAATCTACAGTTTTACTAAGAAAAAGTTCCAAAATAAAATATCACTTGACAATAGAAGCTATTTTTTTCGTAAGATTTTAAAATTCTATATTTTCTTTAAACTTCCACACAATAAATAAATTAAACTTCCATAAAATAAATTTTCTTATTTGATAGGCAATAAAAGAATATGGCACTTGACATTAATTCCTTCCAATCGAAACATGAACTTAGGTTACTGGCTTGGTACTTGTTGTTTTTTTTAATCGTTAAGATAAAGTACAATTATTTTAGAGCCAGCATAAAAGAACAATATAAAGCGAAGTTCATGCCCGGCAATACAAGATTACTGCTAGTGCTAAGATTGGTTTTCAGTAAAAGTTTATTTTCTAATCTAAAGTCTATAATTTCATGACTCTGCCTCACGAGTCATTTCATATTTGTTTGCAAACAGCAAATGCTGTATATTTTTAGCTGGTGATTGTAACGATTGGAGTTACTTGGAGTAGCTGCATTTGTGGAAATGGCGGAACTCGAACTCGCAACAGAGTTTGTCCTCCCGGATTTACAGGAGAACTACGTCAAAGAGAGAGATGCACGGAAGACTACTGCGTGACAAGTTTCATGGAGCTTTTAAGAAGAATTTTCTTTTTTCGACAAATTGCTCAGCTTCCTAATGACTTTAGTGTAAGTTACCCTGGTTGAAAATTAACAGTATCAAAAGCTTTTTGCATGTCAAAAATTTTTCATTTTTTAAGTTTTCCTCCATACTTTGCCATTTCCATTCTAATGGGTAAAAGCCAATCATTCGAATAATTTTATGCCTCCGCATTGAAAAGACTTTGCTGCATGTTTATCTTTTTGATTACCCTTAAAACTACTTGATTTCATCAGGTTAGGCCACAGACATTCAACCAATGTTTTCAGTCGCCATTTAACATGGCATCGTATTGCATAGCTGCTACATACAACTGGTACTACATTTTTACATAATAGTTTATCTTCTTTTTTAAACAATTTATTATAGGAAAATTTGAATTGGATTTGGTAAAAAAAACATTTACTTTTCACTTCACAGTCATGACGTGCATAGGTACAAATCAGGAGACATGAAAGTGTCCTAGGGTTTTCAAGTCAAGACACCACTAGCAGGTTCTGGTCAAGCTACTGTCCAGCTGCACCTTCTGTGTTGTTGAGCAGTTTGACGGACTAATTCCAAGTCTATCGCATATTTTTGTGTCCAAATTTGCAAGGCTTTATATGGCGTATGATCAAGCTTGCCAGCAAGTTTTGAAATAAAAAAATACACAACAACTGAAAATGCTAAATGGGGTGACGGCTTGACTTGAGGGCAATGAGATCCTTAGCAATTTCTCTTTCGCCATTTTAAAATAATGCTAATTAATTTCTACTTTGCGCTGCCTATGACCGAGCAATGAAATAAATTTGTTTTGTCTTGCATATAACGATTTTAATTCGCGACAAACCTACAACAGTAGTAATGTAACTTTTTCAACAGCAGTTTTGTGACATGATTGCACCGTACAATATTCCATCATCAAAACTGTATATAGTGGTTAACTGGTTATTGAACATAATACACTGTTTAATTTGCAGCATTTATTCAAAGATAGGCGTATTGATGGTATCGCGTGTAGTGACAGTGTTTGCAGTAACTGCTAACTATAATTGGAAATACCAATATTTATTGAAATTGTACTGTAGATTTCATAGAGATTGGAGATTTCATTTTACCTTTAAAATACAATTTTGCTTGTTTAATGTTGGTTTGGATTTGCAGGGTTTTTAAATGGTCTCGAAATAAAACATTTTGGGCTGACTTTTGATTAATTAAATTAGAAATGCCCATCCATAAGAAAATAGCATATCTCACCGAAGAAAATACAGTAGAACTGCAGTTTCAACGGAATTGCAGTTTCTTTAATTTAGGATTTACGCGTACAAAAGTAAGTAATAATAATGACGACCACCTGTCCACGTCATAATAATGTCTTTCAAAAACTGTCAAGTGACTTGACTCGAGTACTCTACGTTTAGGAAAAAAAGTTATTTTAATTTTGATTTAAATGTTTGTTTTTTATGAAAGAACTTAAGGGCGCGATCTTGTCTAAAAATCATAGGCGTAGCCAGGGGGGTGGCTCAGGGGGTCCGGGCCCTCTCAATTGAAATGCCACCAATGACAAAAATTTAACAAAAAAACCTTGTTTCTTCATTTTCAGTTTCTTTTAGCATCTTTACATACAACAGTACTCGAGTACAACAGTAATTAACAATAAATATTACTGACGACCGGGGGGCCCGGCGCACCCCCTTAATTCAAGTTTTTCTAACCAATTTAAACGTATAACCAGGGTGAAATCAAGGTTTTTGTCCTAAAAGTTGCTACCTCAGGCCCTCATCTAAACTTTTTATGAACGTAATGCAATATCCAGCGCCATATTTGCCATATGGCACAGTGCCAGGACCCAGCGCTCAGATGGTAGGACTTGTTTTGGTCTTCACTTATATTTGACAGGAAGATGTTGCAAAAATCCCCTAAGTGCCAGGGGCCCCGCGCAATGTAAATCCGACCCAGGAATAACATGTTTAGTAAACGTAACCATCTATTGTACCATTTTTCAATAACGATTCAACTCCATCTAGCCAGTTTTTACGCACAAAATACTAAAAAAAAATAGCTTGAGAAAATGCTCATTGAACAAATTAATGAATTTCAATTGAAGGGGCCTGGGCCCCCTGGCCGTACATGTACTCCTATAACTGGTTAACTTCATGAAAAAACAAAAATCTTGAAGGAAAATCTTCGAGTGGATCACTATTTACTGCTAAAATATTGCAGGAGGCAATGCGTGCCTTACTTTCCCCTACATGGGCCAAATCACTTACAATTGAAATTTTACACCATAATGCAAGATGTAAAACGTGTTTTGGACTTAAATTGCAAGTAAAAGGAAGATTGAACACATAAATTTTTTCGATTGCTTTTCAAATGTTAAAAATCTAGTTTTTTCAAATGGCTTTGAACACGTGCGAAATGTGATCCAATGGGATGAAAATAACTTTTTAAACGTGTTTGGGAATTTAATTGCAAGTAAAAGGAAGATTGAACACATAAATTTTTTCGATTGCCTTTCAAATGTTAAAAATCTAGTTCTTTCAAATGGCTTTGAACACGTGCGAAATGTGATCCAATGGGATGAAAATAGCTTTTTTTCCCAAAAACTTACAAAAATCGTCCAGCGGCTGGGGGCTTTGCCCCAAGACCCCCATAGCTACCGGCAGCTAGGGCTCCACCCCCAGGCCCCCGTCTGTGATACGTTTGAGTACACTAGTTTACTTAACACGTCTTCTAAGTTAGACATTTGCATTTTCTAACGATTAGTTTTCGCCCTCTTCCGTTATCAAAATCCTGGTTAAGTGCCAAGAGACTACAGCTTCAGATCTTGCATTCAACGATATCTTTGCCCCACAAAAAGTTCCTTTTTTGAAAATTTCTGATGACGTCATTGCATGTGATTTGGGCCCCCCCCCCCAATCAAAAATCGTGGGTACGCCTATGCCCGGGACGTACGTTTTTTGTAAGTTCACACATGTTATAGCTTGCTGCTTTACATCTGTGTACTTTGATTTGCCAACACACTAAATTAGATAAGGATAACTTAGGTGCCGTAATGGCTTTATTTGATTTTTCCCCCCGCTTTACCTTAGACTTGCAAACAACTTCCAAGCAATTACCTGGATTCTGAGGTTCCACAGGAGAAGTTGGGGTGGTGTTCGGTTTCACAGCCGACCATACCATTTTTGTAGTACTCTCAGCTTCTGAGACCGATTCCTATAGCAAAGAAACCTTCTCTACTGGAGGACTCAGATTTGATGTTTTTTCGCCATCTGGGCTCAAAGGCGCGCATAGCCGAGTATTATCCTTGTTGGCATTGTCACTCAAGAACTCAATGATTCTTGGTTGTGATAGTGCCACTTCTTTTGAATTTAGGGGTATGATCCGTGTTACTTTTCTTGATCTAATGATCAGAGATGGAGTTGAGTACACAAGGCTCGAGGCCAAGGTCAAGGACATAAAAAAAATCCGAGGCCAAGGCCAAGGACAGCCTTTCCGAGAACAGAACCTCTCGAGGCCAAGAACAGGAATGCTCGAGGCCAAGGCCAAGGACCAAGGGCACATGCGCAATCGTTTTCCAAAAAAAGGCTTCAAAATTTTTTTTCAGGCAATCTCCAATTCATTGGCGTACCCAAAATTTTTGATTGGGGGAAGCCTAAACCACAAATCACATGAAATGAAGTCATCAAAATTTTTCCCAAGACGAAATTTTTCTGTGACAAAGATATCGTAGAATGGAAGATCTGAAATCGTTGCCTGTTGGCACGTAACCAGGATTTTGCATAGGGAGAGGGCTTAAACTAATAGTTGAAAACTGCAAGTATCTAACTTTGGGAACGTGTTGAGAAAGCTAGCGTAACTCAAATGTATCACAGACGGGGCCTGGGGCGGGGCCCCCGGCCGCCCGAAGCTTTGGGGTTCTGGGGGCGAAGCCCCCAGCCATTGGTCGATTTTTTGTAATTTTTTGGGAAAAAAAAGCAATTTTAATGCCGGTGGATCACATTTCGTAAGTGTTCAGAGCCATTTGAAAGCACTAGATTTTTGGCATTTGAAAGCCAATTGAAAAAAATCAAATTGTTAATCCTCCTTTTACTTGCAAACAAAGTCCAAAACACGTTTTACATCTTGCATTTTGGAGTTAAACTTTAATGCAAGTGATTTGGTCCAGGTAGGGGGAAATATGGTGCATTGTCTCTGGCTACATTTTAGCAGTAAATAATAATAATCCACTCGAAGATTTTCCTCAGAGATTTTTGTTTTGTCATGAAAATAACCAGTTATAGGAGTACAAGTTTGCCAGGGGGCGCAGGCCCCCTCAATTGAAGTTCAATGATATGCTCAATCAGCATTTTCCTTGGCAATTTTTTTTTTAAAGCATTTTGTGCGTAAAAACCGGCAAAGTTGGGGGTGAAATACTGAATTATTATTGAAAAATGGTACGATAGATGGTTACGTCAACATAACCACGTTATTGTCGGACCGGATTTACATCGCGCTAGGCCTCTGGCACTTTGGAGATTTTTGCAACATCTTTCTGCCAAATATAGTTGAAGACCAAAAAAAAGTCTTACGATTTCAGCTCGGGGTCCCTAGCTGGTACTGCGTCATATTATGGTAAATCCAGCCCTGATTAATGCATTACGTTCACAAAAAGACTAGATGTGGGCCTGAGATAGCAAGTTTTAGGACAAAAACTCTCCATTTCCTCCGGGTTATACGTTTAAATTGGCTGGAAAAAATATAATTAAGGGGGACCCAGTGCCCCTGGTCTTCAATATTGTTAATTATTAGTTATACTGTTATCAGCGAAAAATGCTATAAAGAAACTGAAACTGAAGAAACAATAGGCTTTTTTGTCACATTTTTATCATTCGTGAAATTTCATTTGGAGAGCCGGGCCACCTGCCCCCCCCCCCCTTGCCTACGCCTATGCTCCAAGTAAGGAAAACAAAAAAGGTGTTCCCAATTTTCCTATAGGTTTCTGGCGTTTTCCAACAAAGTTTCAACTGTTCAAAAAGTAGTATTGTTCTCGAGCCGAGGACAGGGCAATTTTCGAGGACTTGAGGCTTTGAGGCCAAGGCCAAGGACTTAACCTTCGAGGCCACGGCCAAGGACTTCAAAAGTGTCGTCGAGGACGTCCTTGAGAACTACACCTCTGCTAATGATATTAGACATAGTCATAGGGTTGGTTTTCTTTAAACTGGAAAAAGTTCCAAAAGCCAGATTATCCAAACTAGCAGGAGGCCACTAACAGCCATTTCTGTCGATAACGACACACCAACACTGTAATTGACTGAATTATTTCTGGAGCACTGGCCTCGGTGGAGCCCCTCCAACACAGCTGTAGACCCCTACCCAGGTGCCATTTGGAACTACAGGTGCACGGGGATTTTCACAAGCTGATGGACACGAAGTCCTATGTTGGCTAGATTAGGATCAGCATCCTCTCTATCTTGAGGCCGCGACCCGGCAGCGCGTTTTATCCGCAGTACCCTATACTCACATTGACATTCCGCCTCAATATTGGTCCATCACCACCGGTTTCCACTTTAGCCAGCAACCTTCCATATTACCAGCAACCTATTGGTCCATCACCTTTGAGTCAGGGGTCGGAATATTAGAAGGCAGGACTTCACAGTATCAGGCGTTCGCCTGCGCTATTGCCTGGTTGGTAATTCTTGCACTCCTTAACCTCACCCAACTTCATCGGCCGCTTGCCAATGTCTCATTTTGTTAGTGTTTCCATTGTTTCCACCCGACACCACGAGGAGGTTTGAGGTTGGACTCTGTCAGGCAGACGAGCGGAATGCAAACCATTGATTGTCAATATTTATTGAAGATTTTTAGTTGGCATTGAAAGACGTTTAGTATTTTAGTGCAAAAAATGAAGCACTCTTTAGGTCGATCTGAAGTCCGATTGCGTAGTCAAGTTAATGTAAACAACGTGAGTTAGGCATTAGGTAAAACAGCTAGTTTCGAAACTAAAGAAATTGTTTAATAGAAAAACCTTAAAAAAGTGAGTGGCAAACCTTTAAGTTATGTTTCATTATCTTGATTAGTTGTATTAACCTATTTGTAAAAATTTTTGACGTAATTGAACTCAAGAATCCGACAGTTCGTCAATTGAACAACGTACTTCATAGTTTTTCGACTATTTGTTGATGTAAATGTAATTGGTCCATTTAACTGTAGGTCGTAATTGGTCCATTTAACTGGTCTCCTCCCTTTCGCTTTGGCAAGTAAAGTTTGTCTGGAAAGTCTTTCCTAAGACACTCTGCTTAAATGGTAAAACCATCTAATAGTGATGTAGTTCTTGAGACCGGTCTCGCTTCTCGAGACTGTCTCGAGACACATTTTTGAAATTCTCGTTTCGGTCTCGCCTCGGACTTGAACTTCAAATCTCGATCTCGAGTCTTGGTCTCGAAAAGTCATGGTCTCGAAATATGAGAAGTCTCGAGACTCAAAATCTTGGTTAGGCGTAGGAGTAAAATTTTGAATTTAATTATTTAATGCAAGCAACGCAAACAAAGATTCGATTGACTTTCTAGGTCTTAACACCTTTTTAATTGCTTTCAAACAATCTCCTTTATTTATTCATTTCGGTCAATTTTCATTTATTTCCGTCAATGTTTTTAAACTAAGATCGTGAGAAACAAAGTTTTGCAATAAAAGCTCAATTTTTGATAATTGACTACTCAGTGGAAGATACTTGAGGTTCGAAAAAACTCAGGTAGAGCTGTGGGAGAAAACTGCTCGACCTGTTATTCATTATTATCTTTGTTATTTACTTATGAAAGGTGAGATGTAAAACAGTCTGGAGGGGATCTGATGTTGATCTTTGTTGAAGGTGCTAATTGCCGCTGTCTACATTTTTGCTTTCTGGTAGTAAACGCTCTAAACCTTTTTCTCGTTCAGGTTCCTTGCACGTGGACCGAGTTTGAGGTGGTAGCATGGCAATGCGATGAGGTTTGGTCAAGGAAAGATAATCAGGACAGCTCAGACCTCAAAGTGATTGTTTTCAGTCTCATTCTGTTGAACAGATCTTTCGTAGTATGATACAGTTAAGATTGCAGACTCAGAATGATGAACTTAAGTCTACTTTACCACTGCTTTTTTTGTAAATATCAAGCGTTAGAAGTAACAATTAGGTCCAGTGAAGATTAAAATAGCTTGAGGTATAAACCTGAGGTATAAACATGGGCCACCGAATGGGGAAGACGCGTGACCCTAAAAGATTTTCAGGGCGGTATCGGAGAAATAAAGTCTTGATAAAAAATAATACCGTAACTCAGATATCTTAAAAAAATGAGGAAAAGATGTCTTGGATCAATTCACCACAGATCTGAGAAAATCCGTTAGAAGAATGGTGTTTTCCGAAAGGAAAAAAAAAAAAGATCTTCGGCCAATTTAACCTCTTTTTTTGGATGTTTTTGTTGAAAATTTGGTAAATTAGTGAACAAGACCAGATTTGTTTTCTGAGTTTTTTTCCACAGTAGAAATTTAACTTTTTTAAGCCACCTTTACTGGGAACACTGATGGTAAGGTGAATAGCCTTACCTTTATCCTGAATGCTATCTTTTCATGTTACTAGTGCCTTGTGTTGAGTGGCTATGGTTCTGACTAGCTTACTGTATGTTCAAAATAGTTGTTTGATTTGGGTTTAGATTTATTGATTTACACCAAATTTTTTCAAACACACCATGTAGATAAATCTGAAACACAAAAGATAAAAGTATAAGTGACCGAATACGTACCGGCTAAGGTGCTTAAAGATTTGCTTAGTTTAGTTTTTTAAATTACCATTACTTATATTGAAAAAAAAGTTTCAGGTTTAGGTTTTTAGACTGTTAAATAATATTTAAAATATGAAATTAAGGCTTGGTTAACACTTTTTTTTGTGATTCGTAAATCGGTAAATGTTACATTAGACATGCCAACTCTTCTTGACTTTTTCATTGTTTGCTGTTGCAAAATCGGCAATTTTTCGGTACAAACTAAAACACTAAATCCGAAACAGGAACTCTGGCACTATATTTTTTTAAACTACTGTGCAGCTTTGGCTAACTGGAATTTTGTTTCAGTCATTCACCAAAAATTTTAGTCAATGGTTAATTGGTTGTCTATAGCCTATAACACTGAAAAAAGTTTGCATGTGTGACAAAATCACTAGTGCCATGAAACAAGGAACCCATTAGACAGATTGATGCCATTAGATCTAGTAACCAATTAGCTACTAGTATATTCTTAACTTACCAATAATGAATGAGTTGATCTTTTACGCAGCACATTATTATTGCATCATCGCTGTGTTTAGACTCTGAATTAAAGTGTTGATATTTGATGTAATTTTTACGGGACGTTCTCAGTTATAATGTGGTCTATTTTGCGAAAACGAGCTTTTGGAATCCGTGCAAGAAATGTTCGGTTTTCAAGTGATCTTCCTCCGGAACAAATTGAAAAAACAGCAAGTGAGCACAACATGCTGCATATTTTTAGAGTCGTATCCATTGTATGATGCATTACTTTGATTATACAGTAATACCTGCACATGCAAAGATGGTGGCTTTGATACATACATTGACTGGAAAGCATTATGACATTATTTACATCTTGATCTTCCATATTGAGCTGGTGGTTCGTATACCAGCTTAATGTGGTAGATATGCGATTGACTAGTAATTTTCACACTAAGATTGTGACCAGGGGTGTGGAAGTAGAAGCGGCAAAATTTTGTGAAAGCTGGAAGCAATAAAAGTATTCTACTTCCGCTTCCACTTTGGCCTTTCGTAGCTAACGTCAAAAACTTAAATGTGGTGCAGTCTTTTGAAAAAAAATTTTTTTTCAAGAAACCTTTTTAAAAGTTTGTTGTTCACTAGATCTCAGGCCAGCCCCCACCCCTATCAATTCAAAGATGAACCATGTAGCCTATGAACTTATTTTCAAATCGAGGAGTGTTTAAGAAATTGCTGTTCCATTCCAAGATTTTGCAGATTTTCTCAAAAAATTTGGGGTCTTTGCCCATTTAAAAAAAAATAGGGTTATATATTGATGTAACATAGCATAAGTTTCCAGTTCCAACATTAAATTTTTCTCACTGTGACAATGTTATTTCTTTAAGAAGTAGACAGGGGAAAGCATCATAATATCTCTTAAAGTATGATGTTATAGAACTGTTAAAGATGATATGTTTATAACGCATGTCGTATTGCAGAGTATCGTTGCTATGTTAAAAAGGATCGTAATCTCTTATGGTATGTATAACCACAAAATTTTCGCAATGTTTTTTGATTATGCGGTCTGAAAAATACATGCTGCCAAGCAGAAATTTGAAGCAAAGCGGCATATTAAAACGAAATACTAAAAAAATTCTGCGATTGTTATGGTTTAACCCCTGCTAGGCTGACATGACAAAACAAGTTAGCGAGCTCGTAAAGGTTATTTTCGTTCGCTAAAAGGCGTTAACGAGCAAAAAACTTCGTAGACAAATAGCTATTTTTCAACCGTCTCGCCTATCGGGCGTTAAAAATGCTCGCTTGAATGTCTTTGCGAGATGCTGTGTTAGCACGTAATAAATACTTCATTGTGACGTCAGATGCATTTTTTTCTTAAAAATAATGCGTTCAAGCGTACTGTATTTGTTTGACGGTAAGTCAGTACTTCCATTGTCATGGAAAAAGATACTATATGCCATGCGTTAATATTGTAAGCTTGCAAAATCCTTCAATGATAATAATTAGTTAATAAACGACAGAGTTTAATGATAGATTTCCATCGATGAAAAAAAACAAACAACATTTACCATACCACAATTTTTTAAATGATGTGAAGCGATCTTGATGTTGCTGGTG
Organism: Trididemnum nubilum; assembly: GCA_963965965.1. NCBI lineage: Eukaryota > Metazoa > Chordata > Ascidiacea > Aplousobranchia > Didemnidae > Trididemnum > Trididemnum nubilum. The sequence goes on along the minus strand of OZ014489.1, from coordinate 14,393,928 downwards.
GGTATGTGGGTATACTTTTATGTTAACAGTTACATAAGGTTTCAAAATCTTTCAAAAGTGAACAAGTCAAAGTATACTGTTCTTTTTTAGAACTAGTAAATTTTGAGTTGAGACTGGCTGTTTTAATGTTTTGCCGATTTTCAGCCTCTTTTGTTCTTGATATTTTCTTTAATTTTGAGAGCATCGATGTCAATTTTAGCAACCATGTTTGCAACAGTGTTTAATTTCCAATGCTCTGTCAGCTCGAATAAAGGCTTTTTTTCTGCTTTTAAGCAAACTTTTTTCAAACGACTGCCAAAAAAATTTTTCAGTAGCGCTGTAGACTCTTGTAATAGGTGTAATTTTGCTTGCAAACAGAAGAAAATCACTAAAATTTTACGTTTTGAATCTGTACGAAATTTAGTTTTTTTTTGTATTTGAATTTTTTTTTCGTTTATTTATGGTTGATTTTGCTGCCTAGGCTAGCATTGTGTTTAATTTGTTCTTAAATTTTGAGCAAAAATGACTTTCATGTTCTGAGAAAATTGTTCTTATTTCAAGAGTGTATTGCTATTTTTGTCAACTGGGGCTACTCAATATTTCTTTATCAGTCTACGTAGCGAACGGTTCTCAATGCAATTCGCTTTCTTCTTAGCAGTCTAATAGCACACATGGAGACTATTTAAAGTAATTTTTTGCAAAAATTCACTTTAGTTAAAGTTTTCAACATTTTGCTATTAAATTTCTGACCAAAAAAATTCTCGTACGCATAAAGAGTGCTTCAAAATCTTCGTTTAGTCGGCGAGGAAAACGTGGCGTTTGTTTGCTCCATTTCTATCTCGCAATGGATCCAAGCAACTTAGAGAGCGAAAATGACGTTACCCAGCTCGCATAGCTTCAGATGATCGTGCAGAGATAAGTTGTCTTTACCGAGTATTTTGTTTGGTAGCGCCTCTTGAAAAATTCTCATTATTAATGCGAGCAAGGAAATTTGTGTCATGTGGGCCCTGGTTTAACTAATTATAGCCACGTGATTCGGTACTGCAGATGCGATTAAGCATTATTATCCCGAGTGTTTTGAAATCCATACCGCGATTACAATTAGCCATCGCTCCGTATTGTATGTGGCATAAGACGAAGTGATTGGACATTTCGATTTTGAGCCACTCGTAATTTAAATTCCTGGCTACGCCTTTGCTCAGATCCTTGCAGCGACAAATAATTTCGCACTATGGTTTCGTATTACGTTCTTTTTAAGATGATGATAGCATAAAACCGTTTATCAAGCTTAACAAATCTGGAGAAAACTCCTTGCCAAAATATTATCAAGAAAAAAATGTTACGGGTAAGGAAAAATTACGTTATCAAGTGGTGGAAGCGGAAGCGATTCAAAAACTGCCATTTCCACATTCCTGCTTGTGACTCTCATTAATGCTATTTTTTGAGGATTTTAAAATCTTTCTAATAATTTGAAATGAAAAATAGATTTTAAGATGCTTTTTATGAACTTACTTCAAGTATATATCCATTTTGCAGTTAGGTTAGATGTTGGAGCCATAACTGCAAAATAATCGTGGACCACTTAGTAAAAAAGTACTTTTTTTTACAAACCTTATGATGAAATGAGATTGTGACCATTACCATTAAATATACCGGTAAATGCTTTATTACGAAACTTGCCAGTTAGTGATCTGACCACGAATGGCTCATTGGGCTGAATTCTCTGCATCTTCTTGACCTTAGCCGAGTCACTAATAGGAAGATAATGACAACCGTTAGTGTAAGCTTTTAAGTATGTTTTGAACTCGGCCGGTTGGTAGACCAGCACATTGAAAGAGCTACGACATTCCTATTTTAGCGATTTTACTCTTCTGCATGGCTCAAAAAATGTTAAAACTTCTTTCAAATGTCATTAAACACTAGGCTACTAACTTTTCCAAAAAATCACAAACCTCCAGATGTCTTCCAATTTTTGTGATTTCTTTTTTTGTAATCAACACCGCAGTTGTTGAATATATTTTGTGAGCAAAACTTTTTAGCTGCAATTGTTTCAGCTGCTTTTGAAAATTCCTGGTTGAGTGCAGGCCCGGCGCCAGAGTAGCGTAACTGGGGGAGAATAAACAATAATTGGGGAAACACAAAATAATTTTTTCCTCGAATTCGGGGGTGAAGACCAAAAAAAAAAGAAAAAAGGCCTTCATTCCAAATTACGCCGCGTGTGTCGGGGGCAGGTTGTCTCCTTTTGGGGCACGACGGGATTGGTTGGTGTGGATTTCGGTTTTTGCCCACTGGTTCACGGGTGAAAACAAACAAACAAAAAAGAAGATCTTTGTCTTCGATTCTAAGACTGTCATAATTTTCCCCTTGAATTCGGGAGTAAAGACACCCCCCCAGAAAAAGATCCTATTCGCGCAATCTAAGTCTTCGTCATGACGTTTACTAGTGTTTTCGTCCTAGAACGAAAGTTTACTCACGCTTGGGAAAGCACAAGCAGCATTTTAAGGGGGCACAGACCCCCAAAATGCATTCCAGTGACACCGAGCATGTTACTTTGTTTTGAGGCACAATCCTCGCTCGGGTAGGGGGCACATTTCTTGCTTAGAGGGCGCAGGTAGTGATTTGGGGGTACGTCCTTGAAATGCCCCCCCCCCCCCGTGACGCCGGGCTTGGTTGAGTGTCTTGGCTCAGTGTCGTTGCCATTGATCGGCATAGGCAATCATGTGCAATCTTTAATTTTTATTCTTGTATAACCGTTATAAAAATGCATTATCATCTCTCGGAGAGAAATCTTAAAAGCAGTTGTTTCAAAAGGTGGTTTGGGTGTGAACTTTTAACAAGGCCAGAAACTATTGCTTTAATGTAAAACTATTGCCAAAAATTGTCAAAAAACATGTTTTGAAAAACATTAGTGGTGCTGTGCGGTGGTCAGCAAAGGATGCTTATTGGTTAGATGTGGTTTTGCGTTTAAGCATATTGATTGTTGGTCAGTGTTTATGTTTACAATCATTGGTTTTAGAATTAATGAAGAATTTATCAATTTTTGGTGTGCCAGTGGCCGTTGGATTGGTAGCACTGAATGCGTACCTTCTTGAAGCAGAGCATTTAAGTCACCCAAGGCCTGAATATGTTCCGTACCCGTATCTCAAAATTCAACTGAAAGTAAGTCAATGTGATATTGGCTGTGGTGATTTTTGTATGTTATAAGTGTCGGTATTTTGTACTAATCAAATGAAGTTGAAAACACTATGCAAATTCATATTTTTGTTAGAAAATTGGATCTTTGGTACGCTTGGGTCTGTTGACTTATTGAAAGCGATTTTTTACATACTGCACCAAATAAACCAAACTAAGAAGCATAATGCAGTAGTATCTGATTTGTTGATAGATGCCAAATTGTAATTACATCGTTTATTGACCAAGTTGCTTTGGTCAGGAGACAGCGAATGGACCTTTCGATCTTCTAGTTAAGCTGCCACCTGTTTACCTTACACGGTGGAGGCTTCACAACCTATCTTTTAATGTTGAACGTAAAGCATAAAAGCTTGAAAAAAAGTTTTTCGAAGTGATTTATTAAAGCGTTTCGTATGTTATCAAAGCTTTTCAATTGGCAAATAATCATTATTTTTGTTTGCTGCATATGCGACGAATCGGCCTGGCCCACTTTCGGGTCTTTGCACCCGGAAAACTGCTTCTTTCTTTTGCCGGCAGCGTGGCCGAGAGGGTAACGGCTTCATTTTTACGAAGACACCGATTACATGATTTCTGTTCAGCCAACTCTAGGGTGCTTATTTAGCCTCAAAAATATATTTTTTGTTCTACCTGAATTTAAAACCTTCAATTTGTATAAAAAACATATTCTGCAAAATATCATTAGAAATGAGCAACCCCTAGGGGGTCCTCCGGCGACATTTCGTGAACCGTTGTGAAAATAAGCAAAAACGCCCATAACTTCTTAATTTTTGATGCTAGGAACTTCATTTTGGTGTCTATACCCACTAATTCCAACATTAGGAAGTCATTGCAATGGTCTAAATTAGGATTAACTCAAAAGTACACTGTGATTGGATAAAATTTCAAAGTTTTCTCAATAATTTTTGCAAATTTTACCTCTGTAAGGTGTTACTCTCATCGTATCACATATTATGTACCACTACAGTAATGTTATTTCTCATGACATATAATAGAAACTTATTAGTATACAATGTACCACAAACGAAAGTTAGAAATCGCATTATTACTTGATCCATCCGAAAACAAGCTTTGTCACAGAAGCAGTCTAGTAGTTAGCAGTTGTTGCAAACTGAGCTCACTGTTGTTATGCTACAGTATTTGCAGCAAGGTAAAAAAAATAAGATCCTAAGAATGACTTGTTGTTTTTTTTTAGATTACTAAGTGGTTAATGGTTTATAATGTTACTATGGCAATGAGTTCTGTGGCATTCCAAAAGAAATTAACCCGTAAGTCATCAGAAATTTATGGACTTGGTCAATGCATATCTGTGTTAGATGCTACCATCAATGGATCTAAATTACCCACTTATAATCAAGTTATTCGGTGTTATATGTACTATCAACAATACCAGCCTGGAGAAACCAAACATAAAATGGCTCAAAAGGTTTTAGATCAAGTCATACCATTTTACGTGAAAGCCAATGTACCCATGATTCATAAAGAAAAAGCATATCAAAAAATTTGGAAAGCTGTTCAAAATAATGCCAAGTTGAGGGCGATCCCAAGCCAAAGAAGAGACAAACCATTAGCTCTTGAAAAACTAAAAAAAGAGAATTTGCTTCTGCACAAAACATTTCTACTTTGGCCACAAAATGCAGAAACCGTCATGACAAATGAAGAAGACATTAAATTCTTAAGGTCCATGCAAACCGACCGAGTGGCTACTTTTGGAGGTCTTGATCAAAAGCAAAGTACCAAATTGAAGAAACGCCAACACAAGAAAAAAATTGCAATAAGTCAAAAAGAAAAAGCTCTTCAAAAGCAAATGGAAGCTGATGAAAAGGTTGAGCTGCTAAGTAGTACAGATGAAAGCTCGCAATCTTCACATGGGAGTGATCTAAGCATTAGTGAAACTGAAGAAAATTTTTCTGATCATAATATTCAACTTAAATGTTTGTCAACAAGAAAACATGTTAAAACTAAAACTGGAACTGCTGGATTTTTTCATGCGAATCTACTTAAATCGAACAGGCTTACTTCATTAGCAGCTCGTCTTAATATGACTCCAGCTCAACAGCATATATACACAAAAGCTCTCATTGAAGAAACTGGAGGAGATCCATTAAAATTGAAAATTTCATACAGTTATGCTGACAAGTCAAGAAGGGAAGTTGTCGAAAACATTGCTGTTACAGCCAAAGATTGTTGGGCTCCACCATCCAATACAGGACTCTCTCTTCATTGGGATTCCAAGCAACTTCCTTCATTAAACAACCCAAATATTTTGGAAGAACGACTAGTTGTGGTAGTAGGTACCCAGCAAGATACAAAACTTCTTGGCACTCCATCATACCCTTCACGATCTTGTGGTGACAGACCAGCTGTAAGAAAGGTAGCTGATTTAACTATCCAACTCATTGAAGAATGGAATTGCTCTGAAAATATTGTAAATATGGTATTTGACACTACTAGCAATACTGGCCACCTCACAGCAGCTTGTGTTTGCATTCAGGAACAGCTTGGTCGTGCTCTCTTGTGGTCTGGATGTCGTCATCATGTGGGAGAAGTTGTTCTTACTCATATATTTAAAGACCTTAACATAGAGACATCTAAATCTCCAGATATTTCAATGTTCTTGAAATTTCGCAAACATTTTGATGCTTTGGATACAACAACTCAACTGGTAGACATCTCCAGCTTAGAAGCAGATAAACCTGCAGCTAAGGTCATAAAGCAATGGAAATCGTATTCCGTGACAGTGCTGCAAGGAGACTTCATTCCAGCAAGAGATGACTACTACGAATTAATACAGCTTTGTACTATTTTTCTTGGGGAAGAAATCTCTTTTAGTTGGAGAAGACCAGGAGCTTTACACAAAGCTCGCTGGATGGCAAAGATGTTGTATGCTTTCAAAATCTGTTTACTTGAACGTGCAGTTTGTGAACTTCCACCTGGCACAATTGCAACCAAGCAGCAGATTTCAAAGTTGAGGCGCTTTTGCACATTTTCAGCACTTATTTATTGCCCTTGGTGGTTTTCTTGTGGTTCTGCTGTAGATGCTCCGTTTAACGACTTGAAACTTTATAAGTCAATTTTGCAGTATGCTGAAATCGATGAAGTTGTGTCAAAAAGTGCAAAGTTAGCTTTTGAACGCCATCTTTGGTATCTCACACCAGAAATGATACCTTTTTCTCTGTTTAGTGACTTCGTAGCTGACTCAGTCAAAGATGAAATGGCAAAAAAGCTTCTGTCACTTCAACCTAACTCCCCAGTTATCACTCCAAGTGGCCGCCATGGCACTGGATTTGGAAAGCCAAATTTTCCAAGCACCCTCAATGCAACTACTACATTGACTGATCTCATCACAGAAGATTCATGGTTTCTTTTTCATATTTTGCAAATTGACTCTGACTTCTTGCATGAAGGTTCGCATACTTGGCAGGATATCCAGTCATATCAACAAGGTCATCAGAAGGTTAATGCTATAAACGTTATAAATGACTGTGCTGAACGTGGGGTTAAGCTCACAACAGACTTTCTGTCAAGTGCACGAGGTGAAAATCACTTTCAAAATGTCTTGCAGGTTGTTGAGAAAAATCGAAAGGAACTTCCGAACATTCGCAAAGGCTGCAAAACAACAATGACTTAACTAACTATTGCTTGAACACTTAATGTTTTGCTTAATTTTGATGGCATTGATGTGGATGTTGTTTTATCAATAAAGAATTAACTAACTATTTTCTGAAGGACAGTAGAGTTTTGGTTAATTTTTAATAGCATTACTGTGGATGTTGCTTTATTTTAAGAAAAACTGTAAGAATTAAAAACAAACTTTGTTATTGGTACTTATTCTGACATCTTTGCATTGCAGAAATAGAAAGCTCACTCAAAATAATGAGAATTGCAAAAAGAATATGGTTTATAGCCTAAAAATATAAAATTATAGGTGTTTTTGCTTATTTTTACAATGATTCATGAAAAGTGCTCGGAGGACCCCCTAGGCATTGTAGGATTTCAATTTTTTTTTGCATAGCATATTTTTTTTCGAAAAGGAACACTATCCAAATAGGTAGAAAGTAATGAAATAACTTTTAAAAAATAGTCAGGCAATATAAGCACCCTAGCCAACACCCTGGCCACCATATTGCATTCTTGATTAGGCGTTGAACGATAATTTTATCAAAGAGCACAGTTACTTGAATCGCAACAGGAGGCTGCAAAGGGACCTCGCGATCATCGAGTCGAGTAGCCATCTATAAGTTAGCATTGTTAGATTTGAAATCGTGCTACCATTTAAAGAAGTTTTGTTATATGTTCCTCTTGGTTTATTTTGGTCACGAATATTAGCGCTTAATTTGTCATTTGTATTTCGAGTTTCGACAATAATTTCGTTTATATTTAACTTCAATCGATCAAACGATGTAAGTTTTAATTCTTTTGAAATTGAGTTCAAGATTTTAACTCTTTGTTGGATAGAATGTTAAGTTTTTCAACTCCTTGAAGAAGATGAATGAAGTACTGCTTAGGGTTTCCACCGGCATTTCAGCAAGAATGTTTTTCACGACTGATTCTGTGTAGATGTAAGATAGGCAGTGCTTGGCACGGCAAGTTTTTTTTTAAGTCCCAGTCCGCAAATCCGCAACCGAATTTCAATTTTCTTAATCCGCAACCGCAAATCCGCAATCGCACGTTTAAAAGGTTAGTCTGCAACCGCAAGTCCGCAACGACGTTTCAGGATTCTTGAATCCGCAACCGCAAGTCCGCAACTTCGCAATTCTTGAAGTCCGCAACTTCGCAATTCTTGAAGTCCGCAACTTCGCAATTCTTGAAGTCCGCAACGGCAAGTACGCTACTTCGTAATATTTGAACTCCGCTCCGCAAGTCCGCAACTTTTTACGAACCGAGTGGAAGAGTGTTGCAATCAACCATGTCCCGAAGTGATCTCGGAGTTGATTAGCAAGTTGCGATTTGTTGGAAGTATAGCAAGCGTATGGTGGATACATTCCACGCAATAGAAGAAATTACTTACAGTCGCTGATTGTAGTAAATGCACCACAGCATGACTTGTTATTGAGCTACTTCTTCGGATAGCAGACTTAAGAATTGCTCAGCCCCTCTTACTCTCAGGTCCAACTCAAAACAGATTTAAACGCTAGTATTTTTGGTTAAAGTTTTTAGGTGACTAGGCTAAGGGGGGTTGTAGCCCCAAGCCCTTGTGGTTGCGCTACTGCTTATACAGTAGGTGCCTAAACTGCATGGAAACATAATGCACAACCCACCGACAAACCCTAAAAATGCTACAATGAACCTAGGGATTTGAAGATTAAAAGTCATTGGATTACAGTGAGAAGCCATCAAATTGCAAAGCACAATCCGTATTTCCGCTTGCAACAACATATTCGAAAAAAACGTTTTTTTTTCAAGGCAGGAAACGCAAAATGAGTAGAAAGCAGAAAAACATTCATATCACTAATCGTTTTACTAAATTTTTAGTCCTAGTTTCTATAAATACTGTAGGAACGAGATGACCACACGCTACCAGCAGTGCCGTCGCCAGACCAAACGAAATGAGGGGGCCCTAGCCGAAAATGGAGAACACTATAAAATAGACTGAACTTTGATATATTGAAGCTACAATTCTGTATTCATCTTTGAAAAAAGAGACATATAAGCCCGGCAGCGTTATGTAGCTCAATTCGTATGCGGCCCGTATAATCGTTTGAAAAATCTGTCGGCAGGAGTGAATGCGACCAGAAGCGTAACCAAGATTTTGCTAAAAGAGGGGGCTTGAACCAAAAAGTAAATGTTTTTTGCACAAAAGATTGTGTAATTTGCAGAGCTGGGCAAGTCCGCAAGTTAGTCCGCAAGTCCGCAAATCCGCAATTGCGGACTAACGAAAAAAGTTGCGGACTTGCGGACTTTGGCAGTTTAAATTGTGGACTTGCGGTTGCGGACTATTTTTAATTTTAGTCCGCAATTCCGCAAGTTTTATACAATATTAAAATTTCTTTCTATTTTTTTAAAATATTTATGTTTTTACCCAGCTAAACATAAGAAATCAATTCAATTTTTTCGAGTTCAAGTTCGGCAAAAATATCAAGTTTTTCGAGTTTGGGCCGACAAAACTGCTAAGTCTGCTTTTCGAGTTAATCGCTTTCTGTTTGTTGACATGGCGTTTTTTTCGAGTTCGGCACAACAACCGACTTTTCTTGAGTTTAAGTTCGATTTGGCAGCCCTTGTTCAAAGTGTGGCTTTGTTGTTTTTTAACCGTAAGTTTAAAAAATTAGTCACTGTTGTATCATTTTTTGTACTAGTAGCCAGTGCCGTCGCTACGGTGGGGCCCAGGGGCGCCCCTCTCACGACTGCTTGTGTCCCTCCATTTCGGTGTACTCGAATGCGTTTTCGGAGCATCTCGTAACGACTAGACAGCAGGCAATAATCGAAAAAGGATTAATAATTTTCAAACATAATTCTAGTTTGAAGTTTTTTCGATTGTTTGCACAATTGCTGGCCACCAACTGCTTTACATAAATGTGACCCAATAATCCGTTCTATTAACACGCTTATACGGATGTGTTGCGGAATAGGGATGCTTATGCCTGCAAAAGCGTTACAGGTATTTCGTTAGTGATTATGAGCTGAAACAATACGTGGACACATTTTTTTTTAAAGACCAGCTGTTTCTTTTTAGAGCACACTCAAGATTTGTTTTAGATGGCAGTCAGCCGCACAACCAGGGGAAAGGGCTAAGAGGGCATCAGCCCATTTTGGCCAAGTCATTTAGAAAATATTACCAAAAAAAGAATAAGCGTTTAAACGTGTTTTGGATTTGACCTGAAGTATATTGGGGCTCAAGAGGCTAGATATGTTAAATCTTTCAATGACTTCTGAATTTTATCAATTTACTGTAATTATTGATATGGTTGTAAAACGTGCGAAATGTGATTGAAATGGCATTAAAATTGCTAGTTTTGCCGCAAAACCGCTAAAATCGCCCAGCAGCTGGGGGCTCTGCCCCCTCTGTGACACGTTTGAGTTGCAACGATTTGTTCAGCACGTGACCTGAATTAGACAATTTTTGTGCAAAAAACATTTACTTTTGGTTTAAGTCCCCTCTCTCTAAGCAAAACCCTGTTTGTGCTACTGGTCGCATTTACTCCTGCAAACAGATTTTTCAAGCGATTGTACGGGCAGCATAGGAAACGAGCGAACAAATGCTGGCGGGATTATATGTCTCGTTTTTCAAGGATGAATACAAAATCGTAGCTTTAAAATATCAGTTTTTGTGTGCAAAAGTTCAGTCTATTTTGTTGTGCCCCCCCCCCCCCCCATTTTCGGCTAGGCCCCCCTCACTTCGTTTGGTCTGGCGACGGCGCTGCTGGTAGAGTGTGGTCATCTGGTTCCTACAGTATTTATGGAAACTAAGGACTGAAAGTTTAGTAATACGAGTAGCAGAGGTGGAGTCGAGGACACCAGGCTCGAGGCCAAGGACACAAAAAAATTTCGAGGCCAAGGCCAAGGACAGACCCTCTCGAGGCCAAGGACCAAGGACACAAACGCAAGCGTTCTCCAAAGACACAAACGCAAGTGTTCTCCAAATTTTTTTTCAGGCGATCTCAAAAAAAAGATCTTCAAAAATTTTTTTCAGGCGATATCTACTTGAGGAAACTAAAAAAAACGTCTTTGCAGATTTTCCACAAGGTTTCTGGCGTTTTCCAACGAAATTTCAACGGTTCAAAAATAGTGATGTCCTCGAGCCAAGGACAGGGTAATTTTCGAGGACTTGAGGCTTCGAGGCCAAGGACTTCAAAATGTGTCCTCGAGGACTCCACCTCTGACCATTAGTAATATGAATGTTATTTTGCCTTCTACTGCCTTTGCCTTTTCCTGCCGTGAAAAAAAAATTGTTTTTTAGAATATTTTGTTGTAAGCAGAAATACGAATTGTGATTTGCTATTTGATGGCTTCTCACTGTAATCCAATGGCTTTTAATCTTGAATCCCTAGCTTCATTGTAGCATTTTTAGGGGTTTGTTGTTGGGTTGTGCATTATGCTTCCATGCAGTTTAGGCACCTAGAGTATGACCAGTAGCGCAATCGCGAGGGCTTGGGGCTATTCACTTAAAAACTTTAACCAAAAATACTAGCGTTTAAATCTGTTTTGAGTTGGACCTGAGAGCAAGAGGGGCTGGGCAATTCTTAAGTCTGCCATCCGAAAAAGCAGCTCAATAACAAGTCATGCTGTGGTGCATTTACTACAATCAACGATCGTGAATAATTCCTTTTATTGCGCGAAATGTATCCACCATACGCTTGCTATACTTCTACAAGTCACAACTTTTGACTTATGTTTGCTAATCAACTCTGAGCAGATCAGTTTGAGACATGGTGATTGCAAAACTCTTCTAATCGGTTCATAAAAAGCTGTGGACTTGCGGTTGCGGACTTCAAATATTACGAAGTTGTGGACTTGCGGATTTCAAGAATAACGAATTTGCGCACTTGCGGTTGCGGACTTCAAGAATTACGAAGTTGCGGACTTGCGGTTGCGGATTCAAGAATCCTGAAATGTTGTTGCGGACTTGCGGTTGCGGATTAATAAAATTGAAATTCGGTTGCGGATTTGCGGACTGGGGACTTAAAAAAAACTTGCGATGCCCAGCACTAGTAATTTGGGTCCCGTGCTAAACAAACCGTTGCAACTCAAGCGTGTTACAAAGGGGGCAGAGCCCCCAGCTGCTGGGTGATTTTTGCGATTTATAGCAAAAAAGCGATTTCAACGCCACTAAAATCACATTTTGCACTTTTAAAACCATATCAAGAATTTCGGTAAGTTGCTAAACTTCAGAAGTCATTGAAAGAGTTACATTGTCTGGCCTCATGAGCCCCCATATATTTTAGGTTAAGTCTAAAACACGTTTAAACGCTTATTCTTTTTTGGTTATATTTTCTAAATGACTTGGCTAAAGGGATAATGCCCCCTTAGCCCCTTCCACTTGGTTGCGCGATTGACTGCGACCTAAAATAAATCTTGAGTGTGCTCTAAAAAAACAAAAACTGCTGGCCCTTTTTTAAAAAATGTTTTCACGTATTGTTTCGGGTCATAATTACTAACGAAATACCCGTAACGCTTCTGTAGGCATAAGCATCCCTATTCCGCGACCCATCCGTATAAAGGCGTGTTAATAAGACGGATTATTGGATCACATTTATGTAAAGCAGTTGTTGGCCAGCAATTTTGCAAACAATCGAGAAAACTTCAAACAAAAATTATGTTTGAAAATTATTAATCCTTTTTCGATTATTGCCTGTTGTCTTGTCGTTCATGATGCTCCAAAAAAGCATTCTGAGCAAACCGAAATGGGAGGGCACAAGCAGTCGTTAGGGGGGATACGGCGCACCTGGCCTAACCGTAGCGAGGGCACTGGCTACAGTACAAAAAATGATACACCAGTGACTAATTTTGTCAACTCACGATAAAAAACAACAAAGTCATACTTTGAACCAGGGCTGCAAATTCGAACTTAAACTCAAAAGAAGTCGGCTGTTTTGCCGAACTCGAAAAAACAGCATGTCAACAAAAAAAAGCGATTAAATCGAAAAGTAGATGTAGTATTTTTGTCAGCCTGAACTCGAAAAACTTGATATTTTTTCCGAACTTAAATTTGAAAAAATTAAATTGATTTCTCAAGTTTGACTGGGTAAAAACATAAATATTATACGAAAATAGAAAAGAATTTCAATATTGGTATAAAACTTGTGGAAATGCGGACTAGACTTAAAAATAGTCCGCAACTGCAAGTCCGCAATTTAAACCACCGAAGTCCGCATGTCCGCAACTTTTTTCGTTAGTCCGCAATTGCGGATTTGCGGACTTGCCCAGCTCTGAAGATAGGTGTATAATAGGGTGTTTCATTTTTTCACCATTTTTGAAATTGAAAATGCTTGGAGTCGAATCTGATGGAGTTTTTGACGCTGATTTCGAATATGTAATTTTTATTTTGCTATGACGTCATTTTGAGGTTGCAGCACGCGTTCGAAACTCTGACAGAGCACGATTTCGGGAATTTCCCGTATCTCGGTAACGGTACGAGATAGCGCGTCGAGACTGCTGTCAAAATGCGCAGAAGGGTCAATTTCCTATACCCTCTCAATACAACTTTTAAGTGTATCTTGAACAGAAAAAAAGTTATTAGCAAATAACATATTTATCATGCAATTTTGATTTTCAACACACAAAGGCATTATGGCATTCGCTGTAATCACACGCAAAACGTAGTTTGTAAGTTCACACAAGGAAAGAAAAGTCAGTCAGCCTTGTCTAACTTCATACTACACAAAAATGCGCGCAAGCGCATGTCAGTTTTATTCATTTGTGATGGTTCATCCCAGGGTTAGAAAAGTCAGTCAGCCTTGTCTAACTTCATACTACACAAAAATGCGCGCAAGCGCATGTCAGTTTTATTCATTTGTGATGGTTCATCCCAGGGTAAGAAATATCGATGGAAATCCGATAATCGATATCGTTATTCTTTACTTTTTCTATATCGAATATCGGATCTCCTTTACTTTTTTTTCTTTTTATCGAAAATGGCTTCCTCTACTTTTCTTGCTTAAAAAATCGCTATTCTTTACTTTTAAAAACTATTGAGATTCGATATTGTTCAAAGGTTTTTGTATATTTTTTGTTTTGTTATTTTCTTATTTTTTATCGTTACATAACTAATTTTTTGTGAAATTGCAAATGCTATTGAAGTTAAGCTTCATGTGAAGGAATTTACTAATTTTAACTCCATTCCTAATCCTGTCAGTGCGAATGCATTGCTATTGAATTTTGAAAATTACCAGTAGACTACCAAGAAAAATTTGAAACTTGATGCAAAGATCACATCATGTAATGGACGGAACAGTCTCAAATCATAGTTTTGTACAACTGCCTAGTTGAATTGCAAGTTATACATCAGATAAGACGAATAAAATACTTCTGATAGGCCCTACTGGTGAAAGGCATGTGCATGATAGCTTATCACCACTGGAAGGCGTTAAGCTGGTAAGTTTATAGCTAGATGTTCGCCGGTACTCTGTACTTAGGCATCTCTAAAGTAGACCGTAGAGTACCAGTACAAGATAATTATCAACTGGTAAACACTAGCGTAATAAAACAAGTTTGAAAATAACGTGCGAAAATACTATTACAATAGTCAGTACAGGTACCATAGTTTCGGAGTACCAGACTACCGGTACCTTATTGCTGAACCAAGTACCCGGTAGTCTCGCTGGGTGTAGTAGGTCTACCGGTAACTGTAACGGTACCATACCTAGCACTGTTGCACCTGTCAGTGCTGATGCTAGTCCGCAAACCTTTTTCTGAATTCTCCTTACCCAAAAATGTTAGGCTAGCATACAGTATTAAGCTTAAGCATTCAACTGGTAAGTTTGTTTTTTTTTTCTTTGAACATTCCACTATAGCCTTGATAGAATTTGATTTATTCTTATGGTTTTATACAGTATGCTGGTACTGGTCGTCTGCATTATACGGTAGTTTGTTGAATATTGACTTATTACCCGTACTACCGGTATGTCAGACTGTCAGATGTAGCTTAGAGTTTAGCCTACAAACAGAATTTTTGTTGCAGATTGTTTTACTTTCAAGTGCTTTTAAAACAGTACCGGTAGTGTAGTTATAAGTAGTCTATTATGGAAAATGCCAAAAACTCACTTGAAGACCCATCTATTAATGATAGTTCAGATGATGAAGCTGTCAGTTCTATGGAACCAGAAATCAGCACTAGGGCTAGTGGTTGCACCAATACCAGTAGCAATGATGAAGTACTCAAGCCATCATATTTTGTACCTGAATCCTTTTTTGTACTAAAAGGTAAAGGTGCCTCAAAGGGTAATTGGATCTTTACTTGTCAGCGCTGCTATTTTAAAGACTTTAGTGCCAGTTATAAATCCCGAGTCAATCTCAGACTCCATGTTAAAAGCAAACACAATGGTGCACTAGAGACATTTGACAGACTGTGTAAAGAAAACGATAGCAGAAAGCGAAAAAAAGGTCCTGAAAATACTTCTGCAGTAGCAAGCACTTCCAAATATCAAGATGTCATGAAACCAGGAACTCTTACCCAGAAACAATTTGACTTATATAACTTATAACAAAGTACATTGTAGAGTCAGTACTTCCATTCCACCATGTGGACTCTACTGCTTTTCATGATTTCATGAAAGCACTTGCCCCACGTTTAAGAGTAAAAAGTCATAAAGTTTATGCTGCAAAGTTGAATGACTTGTTTCAAACTCTTCGAAGTGATCTGCAAGCAAAACTAGCTCTAGCTGAAAATGTGTGTTTGACTATAGATCACTGGGCTTCCTACAGAAAAGGATATGTTGGCTTCACTGTTCATTGGTATACTGATGATTTAACTCGAAAGCATGCTTGTCTTGCACTTCGAAGAATGACAGGTCGATGTACATTTGATGCTTTGGCAAAATTTATTGAATCTGTAATTGCTGAATTCCATTTAACTGGCAAAGTAACTCATTGCGTTACAGACTCTGGGTCCAATTTCGTTAAAGCATTTACTGAGTTTGGTTCCGCAGCAGACGAAGAGCTTGGTCTTACTTATGAGGATGAGACCCTTCATGTCACTCAAATTAGTAACATTATGTTGTTGTTGTTGTTGTTGTTGTAGCGCGTATTTATCCTCCTGTCACCGGACAGCGTCAGACGCTAACTTGTTGGATGATCCGCACACTTTTCATTGCCAGGACTACTTCGTGATTGGAGGAATCCGCACCTGCTTAGGAGTTTCCGATGATCCAATGTTCCTGTGGATTTCTTCGAATTCTTGTCCACTGAATTTGCTGCTTGTTCGAAGCCACCAAGCAGAGATAATCATCGTAAAGCGTCTTACCCAAGGACGCAACAACGTGACTAGGGTGCGGGTTGAACCCAGATCATTCGATCAGGGTCGTCGTAAAAAGGACGCCTTTACCCATTCGGCCACGCTGCCGACTTACCCATTCGGCCACGCTGCCGACAAATGAAGAAGAAGATGAAAAAGAGTATGACTTACCAGCACACATGAAATGTGCTGCTCACAAAATTAGTCTAACTGCAACCAAAGATGCAAGTTCAGCACTATCTGATGCCAAATACAAAAAGGAGTATCGCAGTTTAATGGGAAAGTTAAGTGCCATATGGAATAAACAATCAGGATCAGTATTGGCTAGTGACAAAATTCGTAAAGCATTGGGAAAACTGTTTGTAGTTCCAAACCAGACACGTTGGAATTCTACGTTTGATGCTTTAAAAAAAGTCCGTGATTTACTGCATCAAAACAAACCTGAACTAGCTACTCTCTTCATCAGCTTAGATTTGAGGCCCATTGCAGACAACGAGCAAATTTTTGTGGAAGAATTTGTTAGCGTCATGAAACCTCTTGCATATGCGCTGGATATCCTGCAAGGAGAGCATACAGTTTGTGCTGGATATTTGCTCCCAACTTTGATCAGCATTTAGGAAGAGTGGAAAATCCTTAGCAATGCAGAATTGGTATATTGCAAAATTTTATTGGAATGTTTGAAGTCTGGGGCGGGATGATGAACTTTCACTTTACTTAATTTCATCTCGCCCGATGACGCGTGCGTCTCTTTCGCCACCTTCTCTTTCGTAGAGCGATTACCAACTATCTTCTCGTTACTGAAACTGCTTTTTTCATCTCGTGAAACAAAGAGAAGCTCAGAGTTCTCGTACAGTGATTTTATTATGCAAAATAGCCGATTATAACAGCAATGGCAGCATATTTGGCGGTTAGAAATAGAAGTAGAGGACAAAGGGTCAGGCAAATTCTCCTGCAAAGGTCTGATTTTGAGTTAATATATGAATATCGAATGTCAAGAGCATCAATATTGGAACTATGCGATATGTTGAGAGACGATTTAAGCCCAACTACCAGGAAATCAGCAGCATTGACCGTGGAAGAACAAGTTTTGCTGTCTCTAAAAGTGCTGGCTTCCGGAAGCTTTCAAAGCTCCGCAAAAGACAACATTAACGTTTCGCAGCCAACGGTCAGTGTTGTTCTTGCTCGGTTCATTAGAAGCTTGATTCGGAAAAAGAAAAATTTTATCAGCATGCCAGACAGTAGGGTAGCAACCCGAATAAAGGAGAAATTTTATTTGCTGGGACATTTTCCTGGCGTCATCGGTGCCATAGATGGCACTCACGTCCCAATCATTGCACCAGCTGAGCATGAGCATCTGTATGTCAATCGCAAAGGTTTCCATTCAATCAATGTACAAGTAAGATATGTGTGTAAATTAATTAATTGCTTAGTGTAATTACGTTGAGAAAATTCGCACTGTTAGCAAATGTCTGTAACAACCTTTTTTGAAAAAGGGAAACTTGGATATAGGCCAATGTTCATCTATTATTATTTTTGCAAGATTTAAAAATTGCAGACATGTCCCTTTTACCGCACAGCGCACGCTCACAGTGTGATATTACGCGTCGCTACCCACCACATAATCTGCGTGTTTTAACGGAAGCAAAGGCTTTGAGCCTCTAATATTAAATAAGACGTAAAGGGATAAGTCAAATTTGGACAAAGTCAACTGCTGAATGGGGCATAACATTAATTATGCAATCGACAATCATTTCTATTTTACATGATAATATTATTCCTTGTGCAGGCAATATGTGACGCAAATATGGTGTTTCTGGACGTCGTGTGCAGATACCCAGGTTCGTGCCATGATGCGTTTATTCTACGCCAATCAAACATACATCACAACTTCGCAACCGGGAGATATAATGGAATTTTGCTTGGCGATAGTGGTTATCCACTAAAACCGTGGATTTTAACACCGATCTCAGCTCCAAGTTCACCAGCGGAAATACGATATAATCAGGCTCACAAGAGATGCCGATCAATCGTGGAGAAGTAAGTCACCTATATTCTTTCATATCATCACCATTATCGTTTGATGGCTTGTTTGTTGATATGAATTAATACACTTTCCGAAATAAATACTTTTCTGAGATCAACAATATCAATTTAGATACAGAAGCGTAAAACGGGCAATCCATCGTTTGGCAGTAAAATACAATATAAATACGGCATATTATTATTATTAAAATAATCTCTATCACCAAAACATTAAAGCTATAAATGTAATTTAAGAAAATTTTATGAATATTTTTGACATACTTGTATCACAGTGCATGCAGTTTTATATTTTGTATCATACTCTAGCATTATTTTATAGAGCTTTTGGAGTATTGAAACAACGTTGGCGCGTCATCGACCACACCGGAGGAAGACTTTGTTACACACCATTGAAAGCGTGCAAAATCGCAATGTGTTGCTTCATTTTACACAACCTATGTCGCAAGCACAAGGTGCCAATGATGCACGAACGCACGCCTTTGCCGGCAGCGATTGAAATAGCTCCCATCGAAGAGGAGACAGAAGGTGCAGATTCTCAAGGACGCTCCGTACGAGCAGCCATTGTCGCCAGTTTTGCTTAGATAAGAATTAGGTCCTGCAAGCTGCAACTGTCTTTATACGATATAACGGACTGTATTTTCTTGCAATTGTGTACTAATAAATTAAGAAAAATGTGCAGTATAAAACGAACAGTGTGATAAAACATACGAAAAAATGTGCAATCATTGAATGTTTCATGATAAAATCCACTGCAACATACAGTCATAAAACACGAGAGAAAAGACTATAGAGTTTTCCCAGCTATTTGGTTCAGGAGTTTATCTCGTCACGCAACATTCCTAATCGTAAATTGCTAGCGATTGATTTTATAAAAACGGTCACAACGTCCGGAGTAAATGTTAATAGTATTCAGAAAAAGCGATGTTAGAGGTCTATGTGTCCTTATCTTAAAACTATCATAGAATGGCCCAAATCACAGTCAAGCAACGAATAGAAATGAAACGTCAATAGCGTTAGTTTTGTCAAGTTTATGTGCTTGTATCTTCTGAATTGATGGTAAATGGCTGGCTTCCAGTTACTTCATTTTTCGCCAACCCCATTTTTTTCTCTTCTAGTTCGTTTCTTTTTTCCAATTGCTTTAGTATTTTGTTGTGTGTCACTTGTAAGCAAGTAAGCTGCTGTAGAATTTGTTTTTGGACTGATACAATTTCAGTTTCCGGGTTAGCTCGAGCTTTTTTAAATTTTGGCATTGGTGGTTCTGATGTAGCACTTTTGCATGAAGGCGACGGGCTAACTGGGTTTTCTCCCAACATCTCAAGAAAACTTGAAGGTTCTTCCATTAACTGGTCATATGAAAAAGGAAGACCTCAACTTGTATTATAGGCTCTTCTACATTGGTCTCTTCCATACTCGCACTTTTTTTGCACGCCACGGCTTCACCTATGGAACAAAAATTTTTATTTTAGCTACAAATGCACCATATGAACATACTATGTAGTTACAAATTTCCATCAACTTACTTTCAGTAGTTTCCAATTTGATGGCTCCTGCAACCCCAGTTGCGCTTTGAACTCCAATGATGGAAATCACTCGCATTTGTATCTCGGTTGGAGGTGTTGCGCGATTGACTCCTCCACCAGTTCTACGTGCCTCAGTCTTCCAATTGGCAACAGCTTTTTTGGAGGCACTTTTTAAGTCGAACCACTTGTGTTCGACTTGCTCCACCGTGCGTTCAACCCCGGATACATTGGCCGAGTTGACCTGAAATTACCAAAGTTTATATAAATGGTCTGTTAGGAGTGCTTAGCTCTGCAGAGTAACAAAATTTAGAATTGTGAGTACAAAAATAAAACGCATTATGGCATTGGCAAAGTACCTCAAACAAAGATAATAAAATTCCAATTTCAGCTGAACAAATGGCATTTTTGTCACTCATCGACAAAAAGCAAAAATCAAGCCTTTAGATCTCCCCATCATCTTTGTCGTTCAAAATATATCCCCTTCTTGCATAATGTATTTGAACAAGTGCATTTATCATCAGTTAAAAATTCCTTCTTGGGAAAATTTTTGAAAAAGAAGGTGGTGGAGCGAAACCACGCAGTCAAAATTTGGGAAATGTTTGCTTAAAAATAGTGATTTTGGCGTTATTTCAAGTCAAATTCACTGAAATTGCTTTTTATTGAAATTTATTTTCATGTAATTTTTAACAAATACAGTCTAAATATAATATTCGGTTTGGAATTAGTTCATGTTTAGGTAAACTTGACTACATCCGACCAATGCGTACCCCCTGGGTTGCCAAACGTTCTTGAATCTCATGAATCGTTCTTGAATTTGACCGATAAATGGGAGGTGTTTTGATCTTTGAAAATGTTGAAGACCTTTTTTTATTGAAGAACACGAGGATTTGGGGGAAAATTTAAAGCTTTCGGTGGCGAAGACCTTTTTTTAGAGGTCACATATACAGTATTTCATGAAAAACGAGCTTTAAGAGGGAGGAAGTCTTTCAAAATTTGTTCTAGAGGATCGTGTTGGCCGTTTGGCAACTATAGCCCCCTGGATACCCGCTTGACATCAAATAGATTTAGCACAATGTTCCTCAGTAACGATACAGTTATAATGTAATGCAAGAAACCTAATGACCTACTTAAAACGCTAGAACTAAAACACCAACTTACCTTAAATGCAACTATTTTCCACGCATTTTGCTTTTAGTTTAAAGTAACTTCTGATGAAAACGAACCTAGGATTTGTTTTCGATTACTCTCTACTGCGGTAACCAAAGCATCAATTTCCACTTCACTCCGCCTAGGAGCAGTGGCGGATTTAGGGGGGGGGATGGGGGGATGCATCCCCCCCCACCAGCCTAAACGTAACATGCATACTGCTTATGTGTAATATTAAGCTTACATATTTGAAAGAAAAGCCGTCAGTGAATACTCGGTTGGCCGTGCGACTGTGACTTGATTTCTAAAACCAATGGGGTAGGGGAAGGGGGGGGCAGGAAAATGTTATTTAAAAATGCTTATTGAAAAATGTTTATTGAAAAAAGATCGTTTATTGAAAAATGCTTAACACAGGTATCATCAAAAATATGTAAGCTCAGGAATATGGGAGGGGGGCTATTCAGTGTTACAGTACTGCAGTTAATTACCAATCACTTCTCTCAAACTTCCTTCCATTAGCCCCTCCCCCCCATTTATATCTTTCTCTACAGAATATAGACGAAATAGATTACTCCTTGAGAGTTTTATTGAACTAAGGGGATAGGATTTTATAATTTACAAGCTTGTAAATAAGAGAACTGAAATTCTAGCAATAGCTACCGGTACCTCCAACAAAGCCCATATATCTAACTAGTATAAACAAGCTTTTGCAAATGCTAATTTTTATGCCGTGCTTTAAGAGCATAATTTTTATTAAAATAGGCCTGAAATTAAGTTATTTTTGCCAAAAAAATACAAAATTTTCTAGCGCTGGGGGCTCTGCCCCCAGGCCCCCGTGCCTCCGGCGGCTGGGGGTTTTGCCCCCAGACCCCCAGTCTCCGGCGGTTAAAGGCTACGCTCCCACATCGCAAAATGCCACCGCCCACTGGAGGCCCGTACACAGCCACCTCATTGCAGATTTTTTGCCACGCGCTTGATCGAAAATATGCCAAGCAAATTTGCGCGACGTCAAGAAGATTAATCATAAACACCCTAAACTTTGAGATTAAGCCTATAGAAAATCCTTGCTTATAAATTTTATCACCCCCCCCCCACCAAAATTTTCTGGATCCGCCACTGCCTAGGAGCTCTTTTCTTTTGAACTTTTACCTTTTCCATAGCTATACTGTAGTAGTATCCTATATTGCAGCAAAGCTTCCAAAGACTTTCTCAAAAACAAAGAAAGCAAATTGCAGCAAATCGAAATATTTGCTGACTCACAATGCTTTACTGCCATAAAAGCACGCATCCGGGTTTGAATTTGACGTTTCACGTCGATAGCGAAACGTAGTGATAAAGAGAAGGAATCATAATACCAAAACTTGTACTTTACTTACTTTCTCTTTCAAAAAATTTTTGCGATCTCGCCCGTTTTAGTAAAGAGAAGAAAGTTCATAATCCCGCCCCTGGTTTATGTACACGCTTTGAAATGGAACTGCAGTCGCCTTATTTTAAAGTTGCTGCAGCATTGCATCCAAAGTTTCGTTTGAATTGGGTTTCGGAAGATGAGCAAGGAGATGTTGTGTCTCATGTTTACAAAGCTTTGTCTGCTTTTGAAAAAAAAAGAGAGCTCTACTTCTACTAACAACAGTATCGGTACAAAAGAATCCGCAACTCATTCGTTTTTCTGGAGATTTGAAAAAAGAGCAAAAATGAATGAAAAAAGTAACTCCAGCTCATTACAAAGCAAGTGGATGGATTGGTTAAAAACAGCAAATGATTTACCTAAAGAACTGTACAAACCATTTGCAAAGTTCAACACTACATTGCCCTCCTCAGCAGCAGTTGAACGTATCTTTTCTTTAGGGAAAAGAGTCATGTCTCCTAATCGCACCCTGATGTCTGATGCAACGTTTGGAGCAAATGTAATGCTTGCATCGCAAGCATCAAAAAAAAGCGCAAGCATTCATTAGAGATGTACCGATACCACATTTCTATTTGTGTTTCCCTAAAATAAACTGAACAGTCAGTTGTTTTCATATTTAAAAAAGGTTGCATTGTCAACTGTTTTCACCGCTTTTTCTTCAACTGATTTATAGATGCTAACCAGCTTTTGTTTTCGGTGACGGCTGCTTTTAATACAAATTTTCTGACTATGCAACTTATTCAAATAATGTAAAATATTACCGCTAGCTCAGTATCTATTAGTAACTTTGATGATTGTACTACACAACAACTGATATTTTCAGGTTTTAAATTTTCAAAAACAAACTTTATTAGCTTTTTTGTGCCCACATAGTAATCATACTGCTCAACAGAAGTGAAAGCAATAGAAATTTAACTGTCATGCTTTTTGCAATGTAATACCGCTTTTGTTCTCACTTATACATTTTTGACTGTATTGATACACATATTGTGGCATTGGAACATTTACTAACGATAAATGAAAGTCAGCAGTGGTGAATGAATTAAGTAATTAATGAAGCTTAATCGAAGATTTATTGCAATTGAACAGAGGTGGACAAAGTAGTCGAAAAATCTACTTAAGTAGAAGTATTGTTACTTACTCAAAAATGCCTTTCAAGTAAAAGTAGAAGTATGGCGAAGCATTTCCACTTAAGTAAAAGTACGAAAGTAGTCAAAATTAATTCTACTTAAGTAATGAAAGTAGAAAGTAATTTCGAATTTCACGTGTTTGTTTATTCTTCGAAGGTTTGCTGTTGTGACGCTTGCGATCAGTGTTCAAGCAAAGCCCTACTTACGGTAGCATATCAAAAAATCAAAATTTTATTATATTCTCTTGAAATTTCACCGAAGCGTGTTACGAATACGATTTAGTAGGGACTCTGGGCTCATCTCCGAGCCTGGACAACACAGCTTGAGAAGAAATGTCGCAGCGATGGCGAGTCGTTAGCAACACTGTTCGTTAACCGGCTAGGGAATTGAACCCCAGACGGGCCGCAGCAAACGCAACGCCGTTAACCGCTAATCTTTTTCGTATGAACCAGGAGTAATGCGCATGTCTAGTTTGTCTACTGTACCATGCTAATCAGGATTCGGTATGTTTTTTTTTTTTAGTGAGACTGAGTCAACACCTGGTATTTGATGCAACGCAAAAACACAATACCCTAGATGACCTGTAAATGAATCGGCGTAACTATTCAATAAGTTTCGTAGTACTGTACAGTAAAACAAACTCGATACATACTTATTGTACACGTTGTGAGGTGGAATAATGTTTACTTCGTTATTGTACACGTTGTGAGGTGGAATAATGGCTAGGTGTTTACTTCTACTTTACATAAAAGTCATTACTACTCAAGTAGCGTTACTTCGAGAGGATTTTACTTGAAGTAAAAGTAGAAGTATCAAAAATGAAAAATACTTAAGTAAGTCGCTCGTTACCGAAGATACTACTTAAGTAGTCTACTTAAGTAGAACTACTTCGTTACTGACCACCTCTGTAATTGAAATAATTTTGGTTGTGTTGATTACACATGTTGTATTTATTACGAATGAAATTTCACAATAATATGATAGTGATTTACAAAATCCATGCTTATTAAGTTTTGTGCATTTCTTTGTCACCAACAAACTTCTTACTTTTAAAAGCTGGGCTATGAGACTCAGGTTATAACTGGTTAACTTTTTATTTTATGGTCAATTGGTCATGTACTGTAATTAAGGCCATTCAAAGCAAATGGACATATTGTGTTTTGAACTTATATTTTAGCAATTAGTATTCATTGACTGTGACTTTTATCTTTATGTTGATACATTTTTAGTGTTTTTTTTAAGAATTGATTTAACATTCTCGGTCAGTAACTTTTTTAGTCAACACATTTTCAATGTTTTCTTTTTTGTTTTTTATGATGTCTATTATACAGTGCTAACGCAGCTGCAAAAAGTGCTAATGCATTTGTTTTGTTTAGAGCATTAAGAAATGATTGTTGGCTTATGTTTACTATTCACTACATAGCCAACTATGGTTTAACCTTAAATTCAAAATGGTTGATATGAAAGGAAAAATAAGAAGGTTCCATAAAGTCTGATTTTTAACCAAAGCAGAAAAAAGGTAATGAACAATCAACGTACCGATAACGTTTTTGGAAACAAAAGGTAATTAGTTTATTTAAGCGGTATATTCTAAAGCTTAAAATAATAATATCGATTACTGTAATCTTTATTCTTTACTTTTCAAGTAAGTATCGATATCGGAAATTCCTTTACTTTTTCATGGATTATCGAATATCGGTTTATCCTTTACTTTCTAAGTATCGATTTCTAAGCCTGGTTCATCCCCAGTTTTGTCATTCACTGCATTCTTCAGCCTCCCAATTCTGCGTTCGTTTGATCTGTAGTTGTTGTGGATAGTTTTCCAAAATTGTGGAGGAATTCGGCTATACGAAATACATGGAGCGTTTTTACTTTGAGTAGTGAAGAAATGTTTTAGTCGAGTAGTTCTGTCCATCAAGTGTGATTTGATGTCAACGGTATCAGGAAGCATGCAAACTTTGACGGCCTCCAAGCTATAAGGAGCAGTTTCTCCGTACACACTTTAAAAGCAACATTTTTTGGGCTTAGCCAGCATGTAGCATGTTTTAAAAAGTATTTCAGTGCCACATTCGCTATTTCTTGGTCAATGTCTCGATATACCAAAAGGATATCTCTTTGGAATTGCGTCAGAAAATTCTGATGCTATTGGCTTTAAATGGATAAGCATGAAAGATGGTATGTAAACGCATATAATATACGAGGCAATTTTGAACAATTTTTTTTTTGGTCAACTCCAAAAATACCTAATCCAAAAATTAACAACCTTAGATAGCCACTAGCTTTTGTAATCCATCTGGAATGTGGATCCATTGTTGATGCTTTTAATGCAGTTAAGCAACGCACCGTCTTGCATTGCTCCTGGAGTTTTTATTTTTCCTTCGATAGTTGATATAACATGCGAAAATAATTTTCGTTAACATGAAACATGCAGTCCAGCTTATGGATATCATGACCAACATTT
Source organism: Trididemnum nubilum (assembly GCA_963965965.1). Taxonomy (NCBI): domain Eukaryota; kingdom Metazoa; phylum Chordata; class Ascidiacea; order Aplousobranchia; family Didemnidae; genus Trididemnum; species Trididemnum nubilum. The sequence goes on along the minus strand of OZ014489.1, from coordinate 14,368,166 downwards.
TCATTGAAAAAAATCAACTAGCTTCTTACTCACTCCGGACTTTTTACCACTATTAAGGGATGTTGTGTCAGCCATTACCGGAAAAGCATTGTTTAACATGGAACGCAAACTTCATTTACAATGGCATTAAAAACTGTTTGGGCAGTGACTGATACACCTGTAGGAAACGATTTCATGGCCATAATTCGCTGGGAGAAGTATTGATCGGGGTCACAATATTGTCCAATAAAACTATATCTATCAATTTTGTTAATGATTTTGCCATCATAGCAGAGTTGTAGAGCAACTGCTTTGTTCAAGTCAGCTTCGCATCTCCGAAATGCTTTCAATGTTTCAAACGACATTGTTCTCGTTTGCGAAAAATTGTTGATGGTGAAGCAGCAATTTTTTCTGAACCCACAACTGCGAGAAGCTGATCAGATCGCAGACGGATAAAGGTTAAACGTCGATCAGCTAAAATGCAACTTTCTTCAGTACCTGAAAAAGTTCGAGCTTTAGTATAATTTTTACCCCCAGTGGAAGTCGTTTTGCAATCGGTATACTCTGGGTCATGAGATGATTTCAAGCTGTCTTAGCTGATGTCACAGACAGGCGAAAGTTTGGAAGTTGGAAGAAACTAAACTTTCTATAGAAAGTAACTGCGGGAAGTAACACCGGCCATTATCACCACGATTTGATAAAAGGAGTAAGCATTGAAATCAATTAGTACCGAAAATCAAAGCTTTGCTAGAACACAATTCTATGGAGCGCCGTTTGTGTACTCGAATTTGCGCAGTGTTTTTTTTGCATGTTTAATTAAATAGTCATTTTAATTAAATATACAAACATAAATATACAAAAAAACTAGTGCAAAAATAAATATGCAAAAATTTTTGTGCGGACTTTTTTTGACTATTTATTTTTGCAATAAAAAAAAAACTGCGCTGAATATACCGTTGCAAAAGTAAATAGTCAAAAAAACTGCGCGCAAAATAAACCGTAGCAAAAATAAATCGTCAAAAAAACTGCGCACAAAATAAAGCGTTACAAAAATGCGCAGCAGACATTTTTGTAAATTTGTTAGTGGAGCGTGGCAAAGCGCTCTCGGCTGCTCTTTGATGCGCTATCAGCTGTTCTTTAATGCGCTCCATGAGCAGCCGAGAGCGCTTTGCCACGCTCCACTAACAAATATACAAAAATGTCTGCAGCACATTATTGCAACGCTTTATTTTGTGCGCAGTTTTTTTGACGATTTATTTTTGCAAGAGTATATTCATCATAAATAAATAGTCAAAAAAAGTCCGCACAAAAAATTTTTGCATATTTATTTTTGCACTAGTTTTTTTTGTATATTTATTTTTGTATATTTAATTAAAATGACTATTTAATTAAATATGCAAAAAAACACTGCACAAATTAGGGTACACAAACGGCGCCCCATACAATTCACCCTCATTTCTCAGTTTTAACTGCAGTAGTACCAGCAGATCAAACGATTTATGACATAATTGGAGTTAGACAAGGCTGATTGAACAGAGATGAACCATCACAAATGAATAAAACTGACATGCGCTTGTGCGCATTTTTGTGTAGTATGGAGTGAGACAAGGCTGACTGACTTTTCTTTCCTTGTGTGAACTTACAAACTACGTTTTGCGTGTGATTACAGCGAATGCCATAATGCCTTTGTGTGTTGAAAATCAAAATTGCATGATAAATATGTTATTTGCTAATAACTTTTTTTCTGTTCAAGATACACTTAAAAGTTGTATTGAGAGGGTATAGGAAATTGACCCTTCTGCGCATTTTGACAGCAGTCTCGACGCGCTATCTCGTACCGTTACCGAGATACGGGAAATTCCCGAAATCGTGCTCTGTCAGAGTTTCGAACGCGTGCTGCAACCTCAAAATGATGTTATAGCAAAATAAAAATTACATATTCGAAATCAGCGTCAAAAACTCCATCAGATTCGACCCCAAGCATTTTCAATTTCAAAAATGGTGAAAAAATGAAACACCCTAGTGTATAACGATAGTACGGACTGTAATCAGGGCAGCGAAGGCATGAAAGCTCACAGTGTATGGTTGGTTACTAGCTGATAGGACCCATTTTTTTGTGAAAACTGGATGATTTCTAAGGTAGTCTCTCGAGTTGCGAATGCTTTCTTGTAGCCAGTTTTTTAAATTTTGTTTTGTTTTCAGCCATTTCCGTGGGGTGATGGAAATCACTCTTTCTTCCATAACCCCAGAACAAATTACATTAAAGACGCTGGATATGAAGAAGAATGGTAAAAACAAATTTTCACGTGTTGCTTTTGCGTGCTTGTTGAATTATATTCGTATGTATTGAAATTTCTGGTTTAAATTCTCGTACAATAAAATTTCCGAACGTAGTGATGGTTTTCTTCCTCAAGATTATGCTCTATAGGTTGCTTTTGATGTCCATTTCCTCCTTGTGATCTCAACCACGTTTTTGGAGATAAAGTTTCGAGAAGATATGTGATGTTGCTAGCAGGGCTGCAACAAGTCGAAAAACATTTTCCCCTTGTGATCTCAACCACGTTTTGTCATAGGAAGTTTCGAGCAGATATGTGGAAATGCTAGCAGAGCTTCGAAGGCAAACTCGATCGTTTTGCTGAACTAAAAAAAAGAAATTTTAACTTCCAACTTGATCTGCAAAAAGATATCCGAATTCATTAAAAAGAAATTTAAAAAGCTTTTGGGGAACATTTTTTGTTAATTTAGTAGTATAAATTGATGGATGACATTATTTTTGTCAGCTCAAACTCAGAAAAATTTCTTATTTTTGCAGAACTTGAACTAAAAATAAAAGCATACGTTAGAAAAATTGATCAAGTTTGTAGCCCTAGTTGCTTACACCTTGCCGCATGATATGCCTCAGCATCAATCACATCGGTTTAGAGCATTGTACGTCAGTAAATTCAGGATGATCTCTCAAGCGAACACCCGGACACTAACGGACGATTTCAACTCTGGTTTGCCTTTAGTACTATTCAAAATTGGATTAGGCTATAATGGCTACCGATTTTAGACGTATAGTGCAGGGCTGTAGTAGAGACCGACTCGTCCGAGACCGCAAAATTTTTCCGAGACCAAGACCGGTCTCGATCTCAATTTTGGCTTCGAGACCGAGACCGGCAAAGTTCGAGACCGAGACCGAAAAAATGACGTCATCAATAGTTTTTTCGATTTTTTGAAAAAAAGTTTTTGAAGCTCATATTTGCTCATGGTTTTATAATTATATAAATTGATTCAGATGACAAAGTGCTTTAGTCAAAGCAACGATTACTTCATCAAAACATCTAAATATGTCATTTTATGTAGATTTCCACCAAAAAAAGAGATCTTTCGACTAAACTTAATGCCTCTTATTCAAAGCTCGAAGCCTGGTCACCTTTATTTTTGTCAGAAATTACGGGTCAATAAAACTGACGCAAACTTAATAAAATAAAATTACAAAAAAAAATTGTAAAAAGCTATTTGCATATTTGAAGTACCGTATAAAAAATATAGCTACAAAAACGCAGCCAGGAGTTTCAAGTAGGAGGTGTGGGGGATTTGCAAGCGCGTAACTACGATTATGCTAAGAGAAGGCTTGAAAAAAACAATATAATTTTTACCCGAAAAATATTTTGTTGCAGGGTTGCAAACTTGATCGATTTTTATTTGAATTCAAGTTTGAGTTCGGTCTATTTTAGCTAGTCCAAGTTCGAGTTCAAAAATTTAAATTTTTTTGAGTTCAAAAATATCAATGGCTCTACGCTATGAATATTTGCCACTACAAAATTAATGAAATAATAAATGATAATTCAAGGACTATCAAATGTTGTTTAATATTCTGTTAAAAGTAAAATATAGGTTTTTGAATTCATCAAATACGATAAACAACGTACTTTTCTGTCACGAATAGACCGCACTAATTTGCTTAAAAGTTATTTTCACCAAGACTTCACACTTTTGCGTTGCGCTAACCTATTTAATACAAAGTTTTGTATAAAGTTCAATTCGAAAATTGTGTAACCGAAGTTAATTTTGCTGCAATAACTAACCGTCGTGACTTATAAATCGTGAATCTTTTCAATCTCAAACTTTTTTCTTATGATTGCACATTTTTTGTCAAAAATTAAACTCGCAGATTTATTCCAGTGAGCTGCAAATACTATCCAAGTTATGTTCTTTTTCTACAAGCAGTAGAGTAGACCATTGCTTCTCAATCTTTTTTCAATGCGACTTAAGTTTATTGAAAAAAATCAATGGTGTAAAATTTTGTGGCCCATGTATATGCTGATGCATAGTTTAAATTAAAACCTATGTAGAAAAAAAAACTTTTCATGATGACAGAACTGTGTTGAAATTCGTACAAAGAAGGTTTTACTGAAATGTTCATGAATATTTGCTTTTCATGATGACTTTTCTTTTCATGATGACAGAACTGTGTTGAAATTCGTACAAAGAAGGTTTTACTGAAATGTTCATGAATATTTGCTATTTAGCTTTCAATATCCTTACCAATAACGTCCTTACGTAGTCTGACATACATGGCCTTTGATTTCTAGTCTCCACGAGCACAAAGCTTCTTCACTGCGTAAATTCTATGCTAGTTAGTCGAGCGGAAACGCGTTCGTCTCTGGAGCGGAAGGTGTGAGATTAGGGCCGGTCAAATCGGACACAGTGTTGCCAACGGCCCACCACCGCTGCGATATTTCTCCGAAAAGAGCTGTGTTGCCAGGGCGCAATGACGCGGAAATAGACCCAGTAACCTTGTTACATGCTTCGGCGTATTACAGCGAGAATAATAAAAGATTAACTTTGAAAATATATCATTAAAATTTCATTCAATGATTGTCAACCTAAAACTATAGGTATTCGTGTTTCGACCAGTAACTTAGGCCATCTTCACGGCTAGCATTTAGAAGCATAAGTTGTTCATCTATACAATTTATTATTATAATATACAGTGCGATTGAGCTATCGCGACGCGTTTCGACCTTGCTCAACGGTCTCATCAGGCGAAAAGATAAACACATTTTTAAACATTCAATGATATAAAATTGAAATTAAAATTTGGAAACAAAAATAAGCAGCGATTTTAAAATCATTGAAATTTTAAACATGCAATCATATAAATCTGCAATTACCAAATTTGGAAATAAAAATTGCATCGATAAACACATCTGCCTTGTCTATTCAAATTTTATAATGACGTCAAACAACTTACGACATGTTCATATAAAAATCACCGAGAGAGCACGAGCTAAATGCATGTGCGACACATTGCTTAGTAAATGAACACTTAACTAAAAATTAGCAGCAAATTAGAATCATTAAAATTTCATTCAATGATTGTCAATCTAAAACTGTAGGTTTTCGTGTTCCGACCAGTAACTTAGGCCATCTTCACGGCTAGCATTTAGAAGCATAAGTTATTCATCTATACAATGATGAGACCCTTGAGCAAGGTCGAAACGCGTCGCGATAGCTCAATCGCACTGTATATTATAATAATAAATTGTATAGATAAATAACTTATGCTTCTAAATGCTAGCCGTGAAGATGGCCTAAGTTGCTGGTCGAAACACGAAAACCTATAGTTTTAGGTTGACAATCATTGAATGAAATTTTAATGATTCTAATTAGCTGCTAATTTTTAGTTAAGTGAAAATATATCGTTTACTACTTCTAAGCGTTTTACACCTTTGTGATCTTGAGAAACTCAAAATTTCACAGCTGGAGTTTTTTGTTACAAAAATGCAACTATAGGGTTGACTACTATATGCGTTTATTTTATTACTATATTGCTCTCTGCAAGTTGTACTCTTTGTAGTTGTTTAAAAAAAAAGCACTCTAAAAATTTTTTAGGCGACCCATACGTTGAGAATCACGGGAGTAGATAACTGCTAACACAATAATAGTAAAGTTTTCGCTATATAAGAGACAAATTTCTTATCACTTAATTAACTCAAGATAAAACGTTGCGTCGCTTTTCCACCTTAATTGTTTCTTTTTTTATACTCGTAGCTGTTTTTCTAGGTCGCCTAAGCATAAAAAGTGGAAAACATGCACTGCTGGGAACATCACAATCTCAATTTACAAAGCTTGATCAAAAAAAATATTTCAAACAATTTTTTAATCTTTAAATTTCGTTTTACGAACTTGGACAGGTTTATTCGAGTTCAAGTTCGAGTTCAGCAAAATTATTTTTTCGTGAGCGAGTTCGGCAAAAATACCGAGTTTTTTCAAGTTCGAGTTCGCAGCACTGTTTTGTCGTCGCGCTCAGCAAACTGTTGTAACTTAATCATATCACATCCGGAGGTTTGCCCCAGTCGCTAGACAATTTTTATGATTTTTCGTAGAAAAAAAACATTTGAATCATATTTCGCGCGTTTTTAGAACTGTTTAATAGCTAAGATTCTTAATTGCAAAAATCGCTAAGAACTTAATTGCTAAGATTCGGAAGCCGTTTGAAAGAATGAAATTGCTCAACCACTTTAGCCCCTCTTCTTTACCTATACAGGTCAAGTCCATGACACGTTTAAATGCTTGCATTCATGAATCAAATTTTGTAAGTGATATGATTAAAAAGAGGAGAGCTGCAGCCCACTTTGCCCTCCTGTTTGCGTCACTTGCCATTTTATGTTTAGCTTCGGCCTAGACATCATGAACAAACAAAAATTTGCCAATTTTAAAGTAGTGGGTTTGTTTGCTGTTGACTAAGAGACAAAATATATATTGTAGGTTAGTATATAACTGTTGTCGACAATTGACCTGTAGCGTAGCCAGGGTGAAGGGCGGGGGGGGGGGCTCGAGCCTCCCCATTGGCCTGAAAAATTAACAAAATAGCACGTTTCTAGTGCTTTTGAGGCCGATTTTTGCTCCAAAAATGAAAACATTCCCCCCCCCAAAGAGATTTGGGAGCCGAAGTTGTGAAGGACTTGCCGCTGTTTGAACCAGAATAGTGGAGTTTTTTGGTTCAGGAACTCACCCAAAGTCGGTGAAGACCTATTTTTTGGAGATCACCTGATTTCGGCCAGAAAAACCCTTTGAATTTCTGATTTTGGCGGGAAAAAACCTTTAAATTTCGGTGAAGACCTTTTGTTTTTGTTTGGAGATCACCAGTATTCGGCCGGAAAAAAACCCTTGAATTTCTGATTTCGGCCGAAAAAAACCTTTCAATTTCGGTGAAGACCTTTTTTTTTTCGGAGATCACCTAATTTTGACTGAAAAACCACTTGAATCTAATTTAAGATTAATGAAAATTTGGGTCAAGTTCGTTTTCGGTTGTATCAAACTTCCAAAAAAGCCCCCCCCTCCTTTGCGAAATCCTTGCTACGCGACTGCAATCGACAATATAGTAATATGTACTCAATGTATTCACTCTTGTTTGATAAGAATCACTAAATTTTGAATTGTGACTAGCTGTTTTTAATTTTTTTGCCGATTTTCAGCCTCATTGGTTTTTTGATTTGTTCTTAAATTTTGAGAGCATCGACGTCAATTTTAGCGACTATGTTTGTAAAACAGTTTAATTCCCATAGCCTTGTCTACTTCGAGTTGAGGGTTTTTGCTTCTTTAGCAGCGTCGTCAAATTGCAAAAGCGAAAAGACGAACTTTTTTTAACAACTGCTTAAACGACTGCCAAAAAATTTCTCACTTATTTGTGCAGCACTCTACAATCTCAAAATAGTAGCATTGTGTACATCCTTTGACACAAAAACTTCTATCACATGGGGATCAAAAAAGTCACAAAAACATCTGCAGTGCTAGAATTGGGCAAGACTCTGTAGTTTTGCTTGGACTCTAGTTTTGTTCCTCGTCATCAAAACTGCTATGCGTGAATGACGTGTTTTCTCATGTAAAAATGCGACAATCTTGATCTTCAGGTGCGAAACCTCTTTGTCCTACCGATAATGTAAGCGCTTCGTTAGCTTCTTACAAAACTCCATTTTACTTACAAAATTTACACGATCTCGCTATTTTATTTTTTCTTACAAACATTACAAAATGAGCTATTTTAGTTTACTTACAGAAATTACCCGGTCTCGAGACCAATTTTTGAGCTACGAGACCGAGACCACAATGGTTCGAGACGAAGACCAAGACCGGTGCAAAACAGCCGAGACCAAGACCGAGACCACAAAAAATTGGTCTCGAGACCGGTCTCGAGACCTACAGCCCTGGTATAGTGACTCCTGACATAAAGAAATCTTTTGGTCTTCGAATCAAGCGGCTTCTTGTCTACCACATTCGGTAACGGCTTCACAGCCTCCCGTTTACTGCTGAACATTAAGCTAGGAAACTAAATACCTATTTAAGTATATAGTTTATGGTTTGACCCGACCGGTAATCGAACCCCGAGTTTACCGTTTCAGTAGCATACGATATTTCCACTCTCTTTTCAATGAAAGATCGCTCGTATTGTCGCAGTCCCTACACCAACCAATAACATCATGAAATCAAGCAACGGATTACTAACAAACAAGACTCAACTCCAGCAGCATCCCTTAATAAAGCAATCCAGCTTATTGCTCATAGTCTGCGCAGTAGGGTTGTTCAAAAAACTTTTTTTGAAAAGTCATGCTGCAAACGGCTTTTCTCGTTGTATTATGCCATAAAATGATATTGACGAATTTTCCCCAAAATGTTTTGATGTTTAGGAAATGCGCAACTCGATTTTAGTTGATGACGTCATTAAAAAAATGAAGAAAATTTTTTTGGAAAACACTGGCAAGTGACTTATGAATAGATGCAGAATGTCTCCTAGAGTCATAACTTGTTAATTGTTTTGGTTTATTAGCATTAACTAAAAATTTACTTCAAAATTTTAAATCGATGACATCATCATTTTCATTTAATTGGCATCTTCGCACGTTTTGCAAGTATTAAATGGAAAAAGGTTTCCTGGTTGCCTGTTATCTACACAAAATCGTTTTGATACAAATAATATCGGTCATGTGCAACGTCTCTTTAGATAATATACTTATCACCGAATGCATATGTATTTATTTATTTCACGTCGAAGACGTAAAGAAGGCGCAAAAAAACACATTGAGCGTTATAGCATGAGACGTGAAAGCACGAAAATGCAAACGATATACCAAAACTAATTAAGTAACACGTCTACATGCATGCACCACCTTGCAAATAAAAGTAAAATTAATGTGACATAACGAAAAAGTCAGAAAAATGCTGACCAGTAAGCCTAACAGTAGCCTACCATTTTCGATTCAAAATACGCAATTTATGTATTTAAAATTGTCATAAAATTTTGGTCATAAATAATCACGGTTTCTGGAAAATGACAAAAACTTACGATACCAGCTCGAATATTTACAGTTAGCATCAATTTGTAGAAGAACAAATACATTATGTGCACGATTGCGTAACATGAAGCTACAATCAGTTATATTATAGTGATGATAAGCTTATGATAAGATTTCAGCTATTGATATAGGGTTATAAATTTATTTTTATAGTTTTATCTTGTTTTGAACTAAGTATGGTTGAATGTTTTAAAGGAAAGAATTATCTGTTTTATACTTTTTGGCATTTGCTGGTAACTGATTCCACACCCTAGGGCCCCGAAATTCTACGGTTTGTTTGCTTACCGTAAAGGTGCAGGAGCCGGGAATAATTTTTGAATTGCTTCTTATTACCGCATTTTCGTTCTTAGAAGTAAAGAAAAAGTTACGAAATATCTTCGGGAGAGATTTTTTGTAATTTTAAATTTTGTAACTCAAAAAAATAACTGTTTTAATGCAATAGGGTCACATTTCGCCCGTGTTTAGAGCCATTTGAAAGAACTCGCTTTTAACGTTCGAAATCCAATGGAAAAAATTAAATTGTTAAATTCTCTTTTTACTTCAATTTAAGTCCAAAACACGTTTAAAATCTTGCATTTTGGGGTTAAATTTTGTAAGTAATTTAACTGTGACTGTGTGACATGCCATCCGTGCTACCGTCGAGGGTAGGCTCTGCCTACCTAATTATTTTGGCGGAGTTGGCTCAGGTAGGCCTCCTTATCCATGCGATTGCCCATACTCATCATCTATTTGCTTAATACCGGAATTCGGTCGAAAATTGAACCAAAGCTTGGTGAAGTCCTTTTATATTTTTGGTCTCCGCCTATTTCAGGCCGAAAAGTTGCCCAAATCTTTGTGATGACTTTTTTTGTTTGGTCTTCACCTGTTTTCAGGTCGAAAATCGGGAAATGTTCTGACGCCTACCCTGATGTTTCCGGAGCCTGCCCGCCTATCTATTTAGGACGACAGAACTGTGTGCCATTGGTGACTTTGGTTTCCTTCTGTTAATTTTGTCGCTGAAATTTGAAGATTACTTACCAGTAGGCTAGAGATATTTTTACCCACTGTTTGGTCTTGTAAATGGTTACTCATAGCCCCCCTTCTTAATGGCTCTGGAACTTTCCTCGGTGGAAACGTCACGCATGATTGCGCATTTGACCACAAATCGTAAGAATTAAAGGAAACATTGCGGTAAGTTATAAGAAGGAACCAAAAATCTATTTCTGTTTTTGTAGTGCCCCAAGGCCAGCTCAAGTTCAAATAATGATAAAAAAGTTTTTTAAATGACCTTTGCAGGTTGGATAAACTAAACAAATATTTCCTTCATAAATGTGTTACTGCTTTAAGCAAAATCGAATGTAAGAGTGGTACCACTTCGCACATTATTTTATAAGCTTACAGTATCTTGCAGCTATGGCTGTGGTCTATAAAGAAAGATAAGGAAATGCGGAACAAATACTGCAAGTCAACGTCATTTTTTTTCTTCGCGCTCAAACTGACCATGGTATGAATGGAAGAGATCTTCAGGACTAATAGTAACAGTGTATTAGTAGGAGCTACAAAATCGATTGGTTTTTACTCAAGTTCAGCCTATTTTAGCAAGTTCCAGTTTTCTAATTTCATTTTTTCGAGTTGAAGTTCAACAAAAATATTAAGTTTTTCGGGTTCGAGTCTTGGCTGACAAAAATATTAAGTATACTTTTCGACTTAATCGCGCTCTTTTTGCTTATGCAGGTTTTCTAAGTCGCCGCGGTATGAACAAATGAACGACTTCCTCAATTTACTCAGCTTGATCAATAAAAATATTTCTTGGTGACAATTTTTTAATCTTAAAGTTTCTGTTTAATGACTTTGAACAGTTTTATTCGAGTTCAGAAAAATTATTATTTGGAGTTTGAGTTTCGCCAAGCAACCAAGTTTTTTCACGTTCAAGTTGAGTTTCGCGACCCTGGTGGCAGGCGCGTGGCCTGAAATTTGCAATCGGGGGAGGGGCTGTTTTGGGGGCTGGGGCGTTTGAAAATTTAGCATTTTTTTTTGCAAAATACCTTAATTTTAGGGTTCTTTTGAAAAAATTATTGTCTTTAAAACGTGGCAAAAAATTGGCAAACATGTTTAAACTGGTTGCATAAATGGGCTGTGTGGGAGGTGGCTAATGATAAAATTTTTGTCCTCTTGTTTATTACATCTGGTAAATCATAAAATCTTATAGTTCAATAAAAATCACACGGAGTAATCGATTTTGTCTATATTTTATTGAGAAAAATAAATTGGGGGGGGGGCTAATGGAAAAATATTTCAGAAAAGTAATTGGTTATTGACTAATATTGAGTGGCCCCCCTCCCTGACCATATTCTTGAGTTTGAAATATATTTGTTGATGAAACCTATGCTAGCATTTTTACACAAGCGATCAAATTCTATTGCTTACCCTGGGCCATTTTTCAAAGTTTTCCATGAGTTGTGAGTTTTATTTTTAACAAATTAACCCCCCCCCCCCTTTAATATATGTTTCAAAAGATGCTTTAAATCACTTTATAGTCCATTTCAGTGCGAAAAAATAGTTTCGGAAGTGCTAAAACGTGGTCTTTTTCTTATTCAGCATTTTGGTTGACTGGCCAATGAGAGCGGCCCGCCCCCTGGTCACGCTACTGCCTGGACGTAGCACACTTTATAGTTATTTGAACTTGATATTATTTTGGATTAAAGTTTATTAGATTTTGTAGTCAAATTAAATGTTTTAAGTAAGTTATATGGTCCAAGCTTAGCAGTGTGTGTGGTCTCAACGAATGGCAGTAATGTTCAAAGCAAATACAGTTATAGCAATGAATTTGAATAGAGAGGCTATTGAAATCAAAATTTGACTTTAACGCGACTACCGTACTTAACGAGCAATATCAGAAAAAGAGGCGCGAATGTCGTAAAACCTTTTCAGTTAATTCATTGTGTTAAGTTCAATTTAGAGTATTTCAATCAAATCTTTGTGGAAGAGAGCACTTCAAGGTATGTTTTTAAATAAACACTGAAGATTGGGAAAAAGGAATTGTTTTTGTTTTTTCACCAAAATCTATTCAGCTATTCCTGAACTGTACTTGTAAATATCCTTATGCAGTATTATTTTGTATCAAATCAAAATACTTGAGAAAACAATTAAGGCATAAAATTGGTATTTGGCAGTACAGAATTGTAATTAACTTAAATTTAAATTTAAATTTTACTGTATCGACACTGTATCAAAAATTTAAATTTACTGCATCGACATAAAAATTTAAATTTATTGCATCGACACTGCATCAAAATCATCATTACGGTCGCTCATACTGTATGCTTGAATAATAATATTTGATCGCGTTAATTTGTTGGGTTTGAATTGATTTCAGCTATGACTCCATTAAATTTTTTTGCTGTTGATTGAACATCGAAGTACTGTAAAATATTTTGAAAGTTTTCAAATCAAATCTTCTGGTCTCATTTGTTCTTAAATTTTATTGGAAAATAAGTCGACTTAATTTTATTCTTGCTTGGTGAAAGTTGTGTTGTGTAAAAGTTAAGTCAATTGTGAAGCTGTAAATCAATACAGTACTCTAGCTGTATTAAGTTTTCAAAAATCCAGGTTTTTCATTGCCATATACCGTATAACCATAATAGCTTTCAACAGCGTCGAAGCTATCATTTCCACTTTTTGAAATATGGGTAGCCTTGAAAAAGGCTGTTTTCGTCTAGCTCTCGTCATGAATCTACGCTGGAATGAAGAAAAACTAAAACGCAGTCATATATATAGAGGTTGACTACATTGAAATGACAATGGGTTGCTTTTATGAAGTAAATAAAAAATCGCCTAAAATTGAATAAAGTTAAATGCAAAAGTATTGAAAATATAGAAAATTTCTTGTCGTTCTCTGATTGGTCAAAATTGGTCATTCTGGCAATTTGATTGGTGGAAAAGTATGGTTTCGGTTTCGTCGGAAAAGTGAAAAAAAAAATAATGTGAAATTTGAAGTGAATAAACGAATTCCTTTTACGACAGAGAATAGGCTGTAAGGCATTGATGTAGGTTGCTTCCAGAACTGATAAATGGAATGAAGATCTTGCTGTAGCCAAAACAAAAAATTGTGCATCGTTGAAATGTTTGGCACATTCTTTGTTCTCTAGTAAATGCTGTCCGATTGCAAAATCACGATAGACACTAGGGGTGCTTGTGATTTTGCATTGTCGATTATGCAGATTTTTCGTTGGTCTTTTGTCACTTCCTATGCATCTCGGAATGTGTTGAATAATTCTATCTTGCAATTTTTGGGAAGTTCGACCAACGTACCGACAGTCACAGCGGCACACGTATTGATATACGACCACACTTTGCTAAAGGGAGGGTAGAACATCTTTATCGATTGCAGGCAAATTTTTTTTCGCTGTAAAAATAACGCGAGGTTCAACAGCTTGGTAACATCGGTTGATAGCAATCTTGGTTTGCTTTTCAAATTCAAAGAAATTTTGCCAATCCAAGGGAGCTTCAAGTAAACTGGACACTTTTGCGGTCCTTCTTTTGGTTTACGGTTAAAAAGCACAATTTTCTTAGACTTGACATATGTCTTTTCTTAGACTTGACATATGTCTAAGAAAATTGCGCTTTTTAACCGTAAACCAAAAGAAGGACTTGACTTATTTGACTTATTATATCAATCTATATTGACTCAGGGCACCCAAACGTAATGTTAGTATACGTTTGATGATACAATAACGCCCGGAAAGATTTTTGACTTCTGCGGGCCTAGACGTAAGCCATTAATGGCATGGCCGCGAAAAATAAATCCGTTTTGTTAACTTTTAAATCATTTCCTTTTTTAGTATCTTGATTTTAATTACAAATTTAAATTTGATATTTAAAAAATGTTGACCTTCTCTTTTCTCATATTCGAGTTAGATTGTTTCTCTTCCAGATGTACTGTTCAAAAACTATTACAGTATTTCAATTTCAATCAATTAAGTAGAAAGTGCGTCAAGTATCAATGGCAAACTTTGACCACGATCACTAACATTTATGACGGATTTATTCAAAAATAAAATTTTAATTTTGAATTCGACTTCGTTGAAAATTTTTTGATGACTATAAATTGAACTCAAACATGCTAAGAATAATGAAGTCGATTTAATTACAAGAACTCAAATTTTGACATAAATAAAATTGAAATTTTGGTTTTCAACAAAAGATAAATTTGGAATAAACTTCAAAGACTTTTATTGTTTCCAAAAATGCGTTTAAATGTTTAGCAGTTTACACATTAGCAGGATTATTAAATACATTTGTAAAGAATGGATTTGTAAAATTTGTAATTTTAAACAAAAAAAAACAACATTGCGTTATTATAATGTCAATGTTATTGACATCATCTTTATAGCATACTTTATTGTGATACCGTCGGTGCTTGGCTTTGCCTGTCTTAAAGGAACCAAATTAGCCTCGGGGTACTTTGATAAAAAAAAGCAACATTTGCCAGATATTAAGTTACTTTATCAACATTGCACCTTTTTCGACAAATAGTTAGAAATACCTGCAGAAGAATGAAGTTGGCTCTTTGGATTTTGTTGGCTGGTTTTCTGCCAGCCATTTTAGGTTTGTAACAATTATTAATTTCTTTGTTGTTTGGAATAAAATAACAAAATAATTAGTTAAATAAACCCAAATAGAGCTTCCGATAAAGCAATAGCGGAAGATTTATTATTTATACGGTAACAATGATGTTATTGTCCTTCTGATGAAAGCTACAGACTGAAAAATTAGCTACTACAAGCAATTAAAAAGTGGTCAGATTTTTATTCAATACAGGATAAGCGATAGAATTGTGCAATACAGTATTAAAATTGTTTATTTCAAGCTACAAAGCAAACAATCATGCCATACAAAGGACAATAAAAGACAAGAAAATCTTTTTCGCGTAGTTAAATGTCTATGTAAAATTACAATGGCCGACAGGGCTGCATGTCTCGAGACTGGTTTCGGTTTCGAGATCGATTTTTTGAGGTCACCGTCTCGGTACCAAGCTATCGTGGTAACGGTCTCGTAGCTTAAAATTGGTCTCGAGACCGGGTAGTTTTTTGTAAGTCAAGCAAAATAGTTTTGTGAAAAGCTAAATGAGCTAGAGTGGGGTAAACAGTCTACCTTAAGGAAAATGTGCTGTAGTTGACACATTAATGCAGAAAAAAATTTTTTTTCGCTGTATGTGAGCACCGACTGAAGCTCTATCAACACACACATTTAGGATTTTGACAAGTTTGTACTTAAGCTAAAAATCAATTTTTAATTTAAAAAAAATTGGGCGTTTTATTCCGTATTTGAGGCAAAACGCCTACAGGGAGGCGTCTTACCCCATCCTTTAAAGAGGAGAGATGTTTGTACGTTGACTTTTGAAATAAACCCAAAAACAGTGTTAAACATGTCATGCACCATTTTTGGGGAGTTGGTAAGGTAAATCAAGGCAAATATGCAAGAAAATAGACCAACATTTACATGACCAGCAACAATTTAGTTGGACAAAGAGGAGAGACAATTTTCCTAAAAAAACCCTTATTTTTAATCTAAAATGAAAAAGGCACATCTTTTTAAACGTTGGTGATGCCGTAATGTTCATGTATTAATAGTATTATACACCAATACCTAACTTACAATGTGTTTGTGCTACCTAATCCTTTCGGAGAGATGACGCGCGAAAAACTGCGTGGAGATCCATTTGTCGGGCCACACTGCATAAAGAGGAAAAGTCAAAAAATAGCTTACCGTAGAAGTTAAAAAGCAGGACGCTTTAGAAAGAGATAAGATCCTGCAAAGGGAGGGGTGTCCACATGCACTGCTTGAGGAGTTCTCGTTATGAATGATAAAAGTAACTAGATCAAATGAGGCTCTGATCATAGCAGCGAAAGTGGGAAAGTTTACAGCTTGTATACGGAAAAACATACTGATTGCACCGAAGGGACTGGAAAAACTTGACGACTCAGATGTAAATGTGAAATATTGCATCTCCAAGCGTGCTACATCAAGTCTGGTTGTGGCTATGGCGGGGAAGAATGAGTAAAGGACCGCAACGGAAGGCACGGCACATGGAAGAGAAGCTCCCGCTTTGGCTAGGAAATTAGCAATTATTTTCTGGCCAAAGACTGCCAAAAGCTTACAGAAGCATAGTCGGAGAGGAGAGGCAGTGGTCTTTAATATCATTCCAGAGAGGCTTTGCAAGGAAGTATTAAGGTCAAAGGAAAACAAAAAAGAAATTGGAAGTCCGTGAGAAAGAGGACTGACTGAAAGTGGCTGTTATCTTCTTATTTTCTTACATCACTAGTTAAGTCCATATTTCGCAGCAACAAAACATTTTCTTCTCACAACTCAACTTTTTCTCTGAAAGTATACCATTACTTGAACACCAGGCTTCATCCTGGTATGAATGTGCTTTGCCCTCCCGTTAAAATCATCCACTCCCAGAACTCTTCCCTCATAATCTGTTATTCGCCGATCAAACGCGAAACTTTCGATCATGTTAATTTTCTTTTTAAAAATGCTAATGTTGCATATTAGAAAATAAAATCATATTCTATGACAAGCTCCTACATTTGTGCTCCCCAAACTTTACTTTGATTGTAACAATTTAACTTCAGAGTGTTCTTGGTCTCATCTATGCCTAGTAATATTGCTTCCCCTTCTTCATATCTTTGGATCTTCCAGGGCTCAGTTGCTCTCTCCAAGTATGAACCGACGGATCAGCCTCTTTTCCTTTTGGACCTAATGGTGCTGGTACGTACTCTTTTTGCTTCAGATGAAGCATTACTGATTCCCTTTCCTTTTCTGCCGGCTCCATTGATGTGCAGTGGCAGTCGGGAGAAACTTTTCGAAAGAGATTATCACTCAAAAATTAAAAAAAAAACTTTTTTATTCCAAGCTCAAAAAAAAAATTTGCTGATGCTTTATAAATATAAAAAAGCTCTTACTTTTACGTAATCTGCAATGCCGGTAGTGGAGAGCTTCACTTTAATAATTTTTCTCTTTTTTGGCCTCATTTGGCATTATAACCTTTGCCTATTTATGGTAATACCATGGGCATTACCAGCGCTAGCGCGGAGAAAACTAATGCTTTGCGTTAAAAATTGGAGATCTTCGCTCCCACTAGAGGCGCTCTCCGGTAATGCTGCCACCTATTTAATATAAAATGCGCTTTGGCGTCGAATTTCAAGTTTCTCACTATTATTGCGATAAATTTTAATGCACTTAGAAGTGGTTATTTTTTGAAGCACGAACGAAATATATGTAAGTGGAGGCGTTTTACCCAACCAGTAGCCATTTTTGATTATGCTGAATATCTTTTAAGGGTTGAGGCAATTGATCAAAAATAATAACTGAATCTGATATCAATCATGGTTTTCCCTCTCACTAAAAAGAAACAAATTAGTTGGAAACCTTGAGGGCAATCTAATACTCTGTAGCTCATCAAATAACCCGTTATGCTTACATACAGGTTGGAGTGCCAAAACCCGGGGGGATATATCCCTCCTAAATAATTTGACTGTACACCCCCAATAGTTTGAGTATGGTCTACATCTGCATCCCCCCCAATAATTTGACTATAATGTGCATCTGAGCGTAGGTGTCCACTTGAATTCGGGGAAAAAAGTGTTCCAATTTTGGTGAAGACCTTTTTTTTTTTTTTGATGTTCATCTGAGATTGGGGAAAAAAGTGCTCCACTTTTGGTGAAGACCTTTTTTTTTTTGATCTTCACCTGAATTGGGGGAAAAAGTGCTTCATTTTTGGTGAAGACCTTTTTTTTGGGTCTTTACTTAATTTGCTCACCTGAACAAAATCGTGGTCGAGGTTCATCCCCCCCAATGTTGAAAATAGGGCAAAATTGGGGTAAAATTGCAAATTATCCCCCCAATTCTCAACAAAGATCAGCACCCCTGCAAACATAAAAATAGTAAAAATGTTATTTTTAATCGTAAAATTAACGAGCTTTTTTCCTTCACTCCAAATATGGTCTAAAACATTTAGTTGGATAAAGATAGTATTAGTGCGGTACAAGGACGCCGTTACGCTTAGTATGAGAGCTAATAATGGCCTAAGGCTTCTTACTCCACTACGCCAAAGACTCTTGTGCTTTTTACCCTACCCTACTATATTTTCTTGAGATTAAAACAAAAATTGAGAGGGGAGCATCATTTAAAAGGTACACAACGAAAGCAATCGAACAAACATCAAAATTCACAGAAGACATTACTAAAAGCAGACAAAAAAAAGAAATCATGATGAGCTTCAAAATAGGCGAAACAGCTGTCTTAAGCATGCAATTGATAATTTCTTTATTTTTTTTGTCTGTTTTTAGTAATGTCTTCTGTGAATTTTGATGTTTGTTCGATTGCTTTCGTAATGTACCTTTTAAATGGTGTTCCCCTCTCAATTTTTGTTTTAATACGTGATTACTGCACTCCATTCAGCTTGGATGGATTTCCGAATGCTACAATTTTGTTGCCTCTTTCTTTGAATTTATTTGAGATTGTAGAACGCTACGCAAGTAACTGGGAAAATTTTTGGTAGTCATTTAAGGTAGTTGAAAAAAGCCCGCCTCTTCACTTTTGCAATTTTTTGATGCTGCTAAAGCAGCAAAAAAGTTTTTATTCAAACAGACAGAATATTGGGAATTAAATAGTTCTACAAACATGGTCGCTAAAATTAACATCGATGCTCTCAAAATTTATTATTTTTTATTAAGTGCCAAACGTTTTTGACCATTCTTCTGATCCTATTTAGAGCAAAACAATATTATTACATTTTAACAGTTAAAAGACAAACTAGCAAAATGAGCAAACTTTCAACAAGCAATATAGTTTACTTCAACGCAACAAGTACGCAATTTTAATGTAACTATTGTACAAATTTTGCAATGGCATGAAGATTATATCGCATATGCATTCAGAAAAAAACACACACCCAAACAAAAACATAATATGACATCCTGACCTAACAAACATTTAGTAAAAAAGATGAACCATTAGCGTAGAACTGTCTGTTGAGTTGAGGGTTGTGTTTTTTTATGAGTAAAACTTCTTGTATCGTTGTAGCATATTTTGAATTACAAATGCGTAAAACTTTAAAACCATTCAAATCTGTATTGTTTAGCCAGCAGTTTTGGCACATTTCGAGGTGATCACGAGTTGCTGATTTTGTGGTTTTGTGTTGCAAATGTACCTGAATTCTAATGTCAAGATGTCGCGTAGTCACACCGATGTACAATGAAGAAAACGGAGTAGAACACTTTAGTTGAAAATACGATCCAGTTTTAAAACATGCATGATAAACACCAGCATCAACATTAAATTTCGTTTTAACTATAGCAGCTAGTCTTTTCGCAAACACTCGTGATGATTTTCCAAAAAATGGTATTCCAATAATGGAAAAAAAATTTGTGCATGTTTATCCGGAGGCTTGTTTTGTCGTTTTTCAAGATTTTTGTGGTGTTATTTCTATACCAATCAGGATATCTATTGTTGCGAAAAATGTGGCGTAAACGCTTTAATTCCTGCTTATACAATTCGGTACTCGAGCATATTTTCTTAGCACGATGCAACAAGTACATTATTAAACTAGATTTCCAAGAATTAGGACACAGAGCATTAAGACTAAGTAACAATCCAGTATTAGTGGGTTTTCGTTAAACGCAAGTGTCAAATCCAGCGTCATTCAGTTTTATTTGCACATCTAGGAAAGGCAAATTTTCGAGATATGTATTTTTTACTAAGGTAAATTTAATGCCTTTGCGTTGTGATGTGAGAATATCCAAAAACTGTGTACAAGCGCTATCACTATCAAAAACAGCATAAATATCATCTATGTACCGTAAATACAAATTAGGTAAAAGATTGTTACTATTAGCAAATAATTTCTCCTCTACACAACCTAAGAAAAAATTGGCCAATGTAGGCCCGAGACACGAACCCATCTATTTGCTTATACAATTTGTTCTTGTACATGAGTAAGCCTTGAGTTGCCATGAACATTAATTTGCGAAAAACATCTTTGTCAAACGGAATAGCGTACGGATTGCCATCTGCATACAAACGATTAATTATAAGCTCAATAGTTTCAGAAAGTGGAACATTTGTACAGTAAATAACGATACAACATCAAAACTCACTATGCGATACGAATTTATTACATGGAAACTGTTTCAAACGCTCAATGAAATCGTCAGTGGATTTTAACAAATAAGTGTCCGGAATGTGTGGTTTTATTAAACTATCCAGATATTTAACTACCTTGTATTCAGGGGTTCCAACCATAGATACAAACGGTCGAAGAAGAGTGTTATCTTTATACGCTTTAGCCAAACCATATAGTTTTCCAGGATTTTTCCCGGATGGACTTAAAGCAGCGTACCCATCAATCTTCTCTAGATATTTTTTGATGTTGTATGGTATCATTTTTCTGGTTGAATAATTGAATGAAACGCATCATTTTGCAATTTAACTTCAGTAAATTTTGATCCGTCTTCTATTATTTTGTCACGTTTCAAAAAATAATTTTCAGCTTCCAAAATTGCTAAACCATTTTCTATGCCCAACTTGCACAGCTTGATATCCGCATTCCTAGCTAATGATCGTAGAGTTTGATTTTCTTTCCACTATTGGAATACCATTTTCTGGAAAATCATCTCGAGTGTTTGCGAAAAGACTAACTGCTATAGTTAAAACAAAATTTAATGTTGATGTTAGGGTTTATTAAGCATGTTTTAAAACTGGATCGTATTTTCAACTAAAGTGTTCTACTCCGTTTTCTTTATTGTCAAATGTCGTGTACAAATGTCGTGTACAACGTGTACAAATTCGCGTAATGCGAATATTTCATACATCGGTATGACTACGTGACATCTTGACATTAGAATTCAGGTACATCTGCAACACAAAACCACAAAATCAGCAACTCGTGATCACCTCGAAATGTGCCAAAACTGCTGGCTAAACAATACAGATTTGAATGGTTTTAAAGTTTTACGCATTTGTAATTCAAAATATGCTACAACGATACAAGAAGTTTTACTCATAAAAAAACACAACCCTCAACTCAACAGACAGTTCTACGCTAATGGTTCATCTTTTTTACTAAATGTTTGTTAGGTCAGCATGCCATATTATGTTTTTGTTTGGGTGTGTGTTTTTTTCTGAATGCATATGCGATATAATCTTCATGCCATTGCAAAATTTGTACAATAGTTACATTAAAATTGCGTACTTGTTGCGTTGAAGTAAACTATATTGCTTGTTGAAAGTTTGCTCATTTTGCTAGTTTGTCTTTTAACTGTTAACATGTAATAATATTGTTTTGCTCTAAATAGGATCAGAAGAATGGTCAAAAACGTTTGGTGCTTAATAAAAAATGATATCTGTTTTAAAAACTTTATCTGTTGCTGCAATATGGCTGATAAAATCAAGCTCTTTGCCGCAGATCTACTTTAAATTAAGAGCAGCCAGTCACAAGTCAAAATTTGTTGGTTCTCATAAAAAACAATGAATATATGCACATTAATTTATTGTCGAATGTCGATAACAATGACAATATTTTATTTCTTTTTCGACAGCAAACAAATCAACTACTTTAAAATTAGTAAATTTTGTTTGCTTATGATGTGTAAACTAAATGTAAAATGACCAGTAACGCAAGTAGGAGGGCAAAAGGGGGCTTCAGCTCTGCTCTTTTTAGCCAGATTACTTAAGAAAGTTAATGATTCATGAATACAAGCGCTTAAACGAGTCTTGGATTTGACCAGTAGGTAAAGTAGAGAAGCTAAATGGGCTCAGCAATTTAATTCTTTCAAACCGGTCCCAAATCCTAGCAATTAAGTTCTTTTAAATCGTATAAAACAGGTGCGAAATATGATTTAATAGGAGATAAATGATTAATTGTTTACAAAAAAACACAAAAATTGCCTAGCAATGGGGCAAACCTCCGTCTCTAATACGACTAAGTTACAGTAGTTTACTCAGCACGACGACAAAGATAAGATGTTTTTCAGGTAAAAAATTTCATTGTTTGGGTAAAGCCTTCTCTTAGCATAATTTTAGTTGCGCGCAAAGAGTGCCCCCCCTCTAATCAAAAATCCTGGCTGCGTATTTGTAGCTACGTATATACGGTATTTCAAACATACCACGTGCGGTTTTTATACTTTGTTTATATTTATTAATTAAGTTTTAGTCAGTTTCATTGATACGTAATTCATTAAAAAACTAAAATTGATAATGCACCGATCTTCGAGAAAGAGGCATTAAGTTGTTGAAAGCACTTCTTAAAAATAACTTCAGAGAAAATCTTCATAAAATGACGTTGTCGAGATGTTTTGATAACGTGATCACTTTGACTGCAACAATTTGATCATTTAACTCAATTTATGTAATCATAAAACCAACTTATGAGCAAAATTGAGCCTCCTAATTTTTTTCCAAGAAATCGAAAAAAGTAATGATGACGTCATTTTTTCCGGTCTCAATCTTGATTTCAAACTTTGCCGGTCTTGATCTCGGAAAAAGTCTGGGGTTTTCGTCCGATTCGGTCTTGACTACAGCCCTGATGGCCGATACCCGAAACAGAATTAGTCAATGTTTTGGGGTGCCGACATAACCATTACAGTAAGCTAAAATTGTAATAAAACCCAAATGACTAGTTTGATTTTGACAAAAAACGATTTTGGCAATTTTGGCGAAACAGTTTTGACAAAAAACAAAGTTTTGTCTACGAGAGTTGCTTGAATTTAATTTCGAAATGAGCAATTGAACCGATTAACAAGCTTTTTACGTTTGTGATACTTAAAAATATTTCACTGCAGCTCAAAGTGCTCGATGCTTAAGCATTGAGCGACATCATTGCGTAACTACGTACTACCTTCAGTTCGTAATTATGCAATTTTTGATGACGACGATCATGATACCTGTTAGTAGCTTTGAAGCTAGGAACCAAAAAACTTCAAGGTCCTCAACAAAAAAATTAGTTATGTTCAATTGCTCATATACCGCGTTTTGCCACTATGCAATGTAATGACTTCTCGGCTTGAGGTTTTTGAAACAAGCCGCAATCTCTCCAGCATACCCAGTGGAGGAAGCACCGCACTATCTTATTTTAGGTGCTGAACCCAAGCAGAGAAGTTGCGAGTACCAATTTTACAGAGTTTGGTTTTACTTGGAATCAAAACCGGGTCTCTTTTTCTGTGGTCAACACTTTTGCTATTGTAGGGTGCCATACTCCTGAGGATGCTGAAAGACGAAGAAAACGACAAATTGATAATAATCAACTAGTGGTCGAGGTTGATCGAACTGTTTTTCTTCGTGATTTCTTTGTCGAATGCATGAGAGAAATGGTAAGTACCATAACAGTGTATGTTGCAGCAGCGCAGTAACTAACGGCAAGTTAGTAGATTTAGTATGTGTAGTATTATTAATTGCAATGTTGTTTTTACGAGGTATGTGGCTACTTAGAGAATTCGACAGTTGTGGTTATCATTCACCAATCACTATTTACAGTATTTTTTTTTCGAGTCTGTTAATTCAAAAAGGAAATTCTACGGCGGTTTTTCACAAAGCGACAGGAAATGGGTAAAAGAAATTTATGGCCTTTGAGTCAAACGGCCGCGAAGGGACCAGCCTTTGCGGTCCTTGAGTTTAAGCATTCTCCATTGAAAACTCCTACGGTGAACTTGAAAATTATTTTGAATCTACTGCACTTTAAGATCAGTGAGATTACAACAAAACCTTAATAACTGGTATTTTATTATCTTTCTACCATTTTTAGAGATTAATCGTTTAAAAATTGGAATTTGGTTGCAGGCTGGAGATATTTGGACGTGGGAGAGTGTTATTGACGTCACAATTTTGGATACACAGTGGTATTTGAACAGTGCGGATGATAACTGCAGGTAAATTTCATTCTGTAAGAACAGCTGCTCTATGGTAATTTTTCAAAATCAGAAAGTTTTCTGCAGAACCGAGCAGTGATTGTTTGGGTAAAGATGCAATTACACATTTATTATAGTAACTGTGTAAAGTCATTAAGTCGTTGAATATTATCTCTAAAAGTGATAATAAGCTCTTTTTTAAAAGAATTTAAAATAAACACTTGCTGATGGAGCAGTGCTATTCAATTCTCATTGCACAGTTTTCCATGAAACTGTATTGATCTCTGAAACTTTAAATACAGAAAACTTCATATGAACTTTAACTCTGTTTTACCCAAGGGGGGGGAAGGGGGGAAAAATGCCCTCGTACAATTTTTAGTGATAACTTTCTATAAAAACAAATAGTTTTATCAAACTAATTTGACTTTGAGTCAATTATTAAATTTATTCACAAACAACTCCTGAAAATTTAAAGTTGCTAAAGCAAGGGGATGTTTCCCAATTTTGAGGTTTGCTGAAATAACTTTCCGAAATCGAAACATTTTTTTCAATAACACGACGTAATAGGATGTTTTTGTGATCTAACTACTTTGACTTGGGCATTTTATGTTTAGTATCAAAAGAAAAATCTAGGTACAAAATATGAATTGCTTATGACGTCATTTTTCATAAAGTTGGCTCTGACGTCACTATAATGGCGCTTTCTACTCAAAACCAGTTTTTTTGAAACAGCTTTGGTAAATACCATTCCGCATGACAAATTCGATATTTTCATTATTTTTGTTTAAGGAGTTAAATAGCGAGGGCATTTTTTCCCCCTTTTTTGGAATGCGTCGGGCAAATACTGCAGGTCGGGTAAACTAGGATCAAAAGTTGTAAATGTAATCTCGCGTTGGACTCACTGTCAAGCCATTCGAAGTCATTTTTAGAATAAATAATTCATATTAACTTGACCAGTCATCACAGCTGTAGAGTCTTTATTGGCAGGCAATTCTACATTGACTACTGTTTATTTAGGGCAGATACTGCCAGCGACTCCGTAATTTGT
The DNA here is from genome assembly GCA_963965965.1 of Trididemnum nubilum. NCBI lineage: Eukaryota > Metazoa > Chordata > Ascidiacea > Aplousobranchia > Didemnidae > Trididemnum > Trididemnum nubilum. The sequence continues at coordinate 14,342,913 of OZ014489.1, read as the reverse complement.
TGGCAAAACAGGCTTTTTCAACTTCTGCAATCCGATTCTAGATTATTTGGTCCTGCCCAAGTTTGTATCGAGCGGTATGCAGCCAACGTTACAGGTAATTGAAGATTATAAGCTTAATATAAAGATTGTCTGTAGTTGGTTGAGATCTAACTCTCGATATAAAGTTGAGATAGAAATATTAGCTTCTCAGTAATTTATACTCTCTCCATTGTTACTGATAAGGTTTAGTTACGTTTGAGGTAGATTTACTAATGTAGCAACTGAAAATTTAAGTTGACCGCCTCTAGATGTCGCTGCTTTGGTTCTACAAAAACGTTTTAAAGCTGCTTTTCCAATAATTTGTTTAAGTACAATTTTGAGAGTCTTTTAAAATCGGTGTAATCCATTTTATCAATACTAAGTTTGAATGAAAGTTGCTAACGCAATTACAATGAAAACCAAATTAAATATCGGTTAAAATAATTCTTGTTCATTCAAAAGGTCAAGCTGTAAATCTGTGCCAGAAATTTTATTGAAATCTCAGCTGACATTTGATCATTTGAGAACTTTTATTTACTTTTTAGTCACATGTTGCTATAGCTTGATGTTGTCCATTAATTTGCAATCAACAAAACGAGTTCACATAAATAATATTTTATGTGTTCAACCTGGCAAAAAAACTAGAAATTAATATTTTACAAGAATATTTAAGGTTGAATATGACTGTTTTTAATTTTTTTCAAATTTGCACCCACATTGTTGTTAATAATATTTGTTGTTTCATATTTTTGCTTCAAACTTATCAATCTATGTTTATAGACTGTTATCACGTAACATTGTTTAATTCCCGCTTGTGCTTCGCATGTTCCAGCAAACATTTTTTTTGTGCCGCTTAAATCTTTTCCATAGAATTGCAAACTAACAAAATAATAAAAGTCAACTTCTTAATAATTGAACGACTACCTAAAAATGTCTCAGCTCAGCTTTCTGAGTCAATTATGTCTATTCTCAACTCCCATTTTTAATCCCGTGGCTGCAATACTGTTTTTCATAAAAGAGTTACAATGCTTATCAAAGATCAAATTAAATCTTCGGTAAAGAGCTTGACTTAATCAGCCATATTGCAGCAACAGACAAAATTTTTAAAACAGTTATCATTGTTTATTACACGCAAAACGCTTTCGACCATTCTTCTGGTCCTCTTCAGAGCAAAATAATCACATCCTATCAGTTTAATGACAAACTAGCAAATGAGCAACTTTTAAAATAGCAATATAGTTTACCTCAACGCAACAAGTACGCAATTTTAACGTAACAATTGTACAAGTTATGCACTGACATGAAGATGGTATCTCATATACATTCAGAGAGAAGAAAAAAAAGAAAAACGCTCACAAACACAAAAACATAATAGTACATGCTAATCTAATAAACATTTAGTAAGAAAGATGAACCATTAGCGTTGAGCTGCCTATTGAGTTGTGGGTTGTGTTTTTTTTATGAGCAGAGCTTCTTGTCTCTTTGTGGCATATTCTGAATTATAAATGCGTAAAACTTTAAAACCATTGAAATCTGTATTATTTAGCTTGCAGTTTTGGCATATTTCAAAGTGATCATGAATTGCTGATTTAGTGGTTTTGTGTTGCATATGTTGCTGAATCCTAGTGCCAAGATGTCGCGTAGTCATACCGATGTATGAAATATTCGCATCACGCGAACAAGAAAATTTGTACACGACATTAGACAATAAAGGAAACGGAGTAGAACACTTTAGTTGAAAATACGACCCAGTTTTAAAACATGTAGAATAAACATTGATATCAACATTAAGTTTTGTTTTAACTAGAGCAGTTAGTCGTTTCGCAAACACTCGTGATGCTTTTCCAAAATACGGTATTCCAATGGTGAAAAGAAAATCGGGTTCATATTTATCCGGAGGGTTGTTTTGTCGTTTTTCAAACTTTTTTATGGTGTTATTTATAAACCAATCAGGATATCGATTGTTGTGAAAAATACGGCGTAAACGATTTAATTCTTGCACATATAATTCGGTAGTCGAGCATATTTTCTTAGCGCGATGCAACAAGCACATAATTAAGCCAGATTTCCAAGTATTCGGACACAATGCATTAAAATTAAGCAGCAATCCAGCATTAGTGGGTTTTCGCCAAACGCAAGTGTCATAGCCAGCGTCATTTAGTTTTATTTGCACATCTACTGTAGAAAAGGCAAATTCTTGCGATTTGTATTTTTTTCTAAGGTAAATTTAATGTCTTTGTGTTGTGAATTGAGAATATCCAAAAACTGTGTACAAGCGATATCACTATCAAAAACAGCATAAATATCATCTATGTACCGTAAATACAAATTAGGTAAAAGATTGTTACTATTAGCAAATAATTTCTACTCTACACAACCTAAGAAAAAATTGGCTAATGTAGGCCAAAGACACGAACCCATTGTCACACCATCTATCTACTTATACAGTTTGTCCTTGTACATGAGTAAGCCTTGAGTTGCCATGTACATTAATTTGCGAAAAATATCTTTGTCAAACGGAATGGCATACGGATTGCCATCTGCATACAAACGATTAATTATAAGCTCAATAGTTTCAGAAAGTGGAACATTTGTACAGTAAATAACGATACATCAAAACTCACTATGCGATACGAATTTATTACATGGAAACTGTTTCAAACGCTCAATGAAATTGTCAGTGGATTTTAACAAATAAGTGTCCGGAATGTGTGGTTTTATTAAATTATCCAGATACTTAGCTAACTTGTATTCAGGGGTTCCAACCATAGATACAACCGGTCGAAAAAAAAAAAACAAACCAAGCAGAAAAACCAAAAAAACCAAGCAGGAAAAACCAAGCAGTTTATTGCCCGAACTGTATTGGTAATTTAAGTAAAAAGGAACTTAATCTACACAAAATGAATGCACTGAGGTTTGGGTTGAATCATCCGATCTTGCCAGAAAGAGTCCAATAAGATAAAATCAAGACAAATGTAGAAAAGTTAGTTTACACCTTGAAGCGAAATACTGACGTTACGGTTAATGAAGAACTTAGAGATGAATTCAAATTTTTGGTAAAGCGTTTCACGAATAATGCTGAACGCTCTTGCTCTGAGCGAGCTAACCAGTCCCTCCATCGGATTCTGCGATCATTAGCTAGGAATGAGGATATCAAGCGGAGCAAGTTTGACAAAGGAAACGGTTTTGCAATTTTGGAAGCTGAAGATTATTTTTTAAAACTTGACAGAATAATAGAAGACGGATCAAAATTTATTGAAGTTAAATTACAAGATGATACACTTCATCCAATTATTCAAAAAGAAAATTTAATAGCATACTACGTCAAGAGATATCTGAGGAAGGTTGATGGTTACACTACCCTAATCCCATCTGGGAGTAAGCCTGGTAAACTATATGGTTTGGCTAAAGTGCATAAAGACAACACTCCTCTTCGACCGTTTGTATCTATGGTTGGAACCCCTGAATACAAGTTAGCTAAGTATCTGGATATTTTAATAAAACCACACATTCCGGACACTTATTTGTTAAAATCCACTGACAATTTCATTGAGCGTTTGAAACAGTTTCCATGTAATAAATTCGTATCGCATAGTGAGTTTTGATGTTGTATCGTTATTTACTGTACAAATGTTCCACTTTCTGAAACTATTGAGCTTATAATTAATCGTTTGTATGCAGATGGCAATCCGTATGCCATTCCGTTTGACAAAGATATTTTTCGCAAATTAATGTACATGGCAACTCAAGGCTTACTCATGTACAAGGACAAATTGTATAAGTAGATAGATGGTGTGACAATGGGTTCGTGTCTTTGGCCTACATTAGCCAATTTTTTCTTAGGTTGTGTAGAGTAGAAATTATTTGCTAATAGTAACAATCTTTTACCTAATTTGTATTTACGGTACATAGATGATATTTATGCTGTTTTTGATAGTGATATCGCTTGTACACAGTTTTTGGATATTCTCAATTCACAACACAAAGACATTAAATTTACCTTAGAAAAAAATACAAATCGCAAGAATTTGCCTTTTCCACAGTAGATGTGCAAATAAAACTAAATGACGCTGGCTATGACACTTGCGTTTGGCGAAAACCCACTAATACTGGATTGCTGCTTAATTTTAATGCATTGTGTCCGAATACTTGGAAATCTGGCTTAATTATGTGCTTGTTGCATCGCGCTAAGAAAATATGCTCGACTACCGAATTATATGTGCAAGAATTAAATCGTTTACGCCGTATTTTTCACAACAATCGATATCCTGATTGGTTTATAAATAACACCATAAAAAAGTTTGAAAAACGACAAAACAACCCTCCGGATAAATATGAACCCGATTTTCTTTTCACCATTGGAATACCGTATTTTGGAAAAGCATCACGAGTGTTTGCGAAACGACTAACTGCTCTAGTTAAAACAAAACTTAATGTTGATATCAATGTTTATTCTACATGTTTTAAAACTGGGTCGTATTTTCAACTAAAGTGTTCTACTCCGTTTCCTTTATTGTCTAATGTCGTGTACAAATTTTCTTGTTCGCGTGATGCGAATATTTCATACATCGGTATGACTACGCGACATCTTGGCACTAGGATTCAGCAACATATGCAACACAAAACCACTAAATCAGCAATTCATGATCACTTTGAAATATGCCAAAACTGCAAGCTAAATAATACAGATTTCAATGGTTTTAAAGTTTTACGCATTTATAATTCAGAATATGCCACAAAGAGACAAGAAGCTCTGCTCATAAAAAAAACACAACCCACAACTCAATAGGCAGCTCAACGCTAATGGTTCATCTTTCTTACTAAATGTTTATTAGATTAGCATGTACTATTATGTTTTTGTGTTTGTGAGCGTTTTTCTTTTTTTTCTTCTCTCTGAATGTATATGAGATACCATCTTCATGTCAGTGCATAACTTGTACAATTGTTACGTTAAAATTGCGTACTTGTTGCGTTGAGGTAAACTATATTGCTATTTTAAAAGTTGCTCATTTGCTAGTTTGTCATTAAACTGATAGGATGTGATTATTTTGCTTTGAAGAGTATGGGGTGCCATGTGTAAAATTATTTTTCAAAAAAGTCTACTGTTTTTTAGGCATATTTAAGAGGAAGATTTTCTGATATAAGAAATTGGAATTCCTATTTATGAAATAAGAAAATTCCAATTCCAATATAATAAATAAGAATTTGTTTGATTAAAAGTTATCTTATTTATTAAACAAGAATTCGTATTTGATATTGGAATTCCTATTTATTTTGTTGGAATTTTTATTTATTATATTGGAAGAATTATAGCAGAATACGCAAGAAAATTATGCAAGACACTTTCTGATTTAACTTTCCGATTTAACTTTCCAATTTAGCCTTCCGATTTAACTTTCCAATTTAACTTTTCGATTTAACTTTCCAATTTAACTTTCCGATTTAACTTTCCAATTTAACTTTCCGATTTAACTTTCCAATTTAACTTTCCGATTTAACTTTCCAATTTAACTTTCCGATTTAACTTTCCAATTTAACTTTCCAATTTAACTTTCCAATTTAACTTTCCGATTTAACTTTCCAATTTAACTTTCCGATTAACTTTCCAATTTATCTTTCCGATTTAACTTTCCAATTTAACTTTCCGATTTAACTTTCCAATTTAACTTTCCGATATAACTTTTTGCTTGGCAACACTGAATGAAATTGGCGGGAACTTGTTTTGGAAGTTTTTCGCTAAACCAGTGGTCAAGGCTTCTGAGAGTTTTGTGATGTGATCATATGAGTGGTGACTTGTGTTAAAAAAGGCAAAGAGAAATTGAAGTATGGGAAGCCATGAAAATTGAGCATAGCCAAGCAGTATGCGTCAAAATTCTCGAGAGCTAGCAGGACGGCTTGGCAATAGCATGAGTTATTCTGCTTACACATACTGACTAAAAGTTAAACTAGGCTAAACGTGTAAAAGAAAAATTATTATATGATTGACAAGTGCCAGACTAGGATAGGATATCAAGTACTACAGAGTGCTAGACAGTGTGAAATAGCCTCATTAAACTTTAGGCCTATGCATTGTTTATTTAAAAGTAGTCAATATTTTTATTGCTGAGAATTTTGTGACTTTGCAAGGTTAGAGATATTTTTCAAATATTCTAAAAAGGCATAGACAAAAGTAAGTGTTGAGCAAATGGCAAACTAAATTTGCATCTGTTTTTATTTAAGACTTAAACTTATAAAGCCAAAACTTTATTAACTTTGCAGAAATAATTTCAGAATGAGCATCAAAAGAGTGTTAGGCTTATATTTTGTTTAATTTCAGTGCAGGCGTTGAGTGTCAAGACACTTTCTATGAAAATACATGCAGGCGATTAAAAATTCACACTTTCAACAACTGTTGCACCAAATAAAGGTGGCATTATCTTACTGACAAAATTAGGCTAGACAACTGATACCCTTCCTAGACAAATGACAGCCTTACTATGTCTATATAACAACTATAAATAATAAAAGTAATAACAAATTAGGCTCTACAGTAACTGGTAGCCAGTGTCATTACCTCAAGTACAGCTTATACAAGTTGCTAGTGATGCCAATTTCAGAATATGCTAGCCTATACAGCTCCATGTAGCTGGTAATTGAAAACTAAAGCTTTTTATTGAAAGTGATGCAGGATTTGTCACAAACTCAGATAGAGACAATGATGCTGCCTTTTAAATAAGGAAGTGGCTAATATCACGTTACGTAACGTCCTTAAAGAGAATAAGCGATCGAAAAGTGGGCACTCATTTGCTCATTTACACTTTTTTATTTTTTTATTAACACTAGGGTTTGGTTTTGAGTTTGGATTAGGATTAAGGTTAGGGGTAAAGTTTGTTTTAGGTTTAGGGTTGGAGTTAGGGCTATGATATCTATTTTCTTATTCTTACGTAACGTAACGTAACAGCAGCCTTTGCCTTTAAATAAATCTCCACCCGATTTGGAGTTGACAAAGTTCTATTGCTCCCAGTTATCCAGTAATCCTACTAGAGTATAAGTTGTTAAGTTGTTACCATGAAGCAACTTATTCAAGACATAACTACGTTATCAATGTGCAAAACTGCAAGATGAACCCAAATATGAGGTTGTGTGATCAGGGTTATTGCAAAAATAGTGATAACCACTTTTGGCCACAATGCTGACAAATCTACTGTATTATGAATACTGAAAAGTCTACTGCAAAAACTCTTAAACCAGGACCAGAAGGCAAAATACTTGCAAATTACAATCTGACCATAATCATTAGCTATTCATTATTGAGCATGCCAAATGATTTACCTATCAAGCGTGTGATGTATCAGGCTGCATCAAAACCTACAGATAAAAGTGGTTCTAATGTTAATATTAGATTGCATCTTAATTGCAGAGGTATCGCACTTAAAACTGCACATACAAAAACTAGGCTACTTTACCGAATATGAGAGGTTAAATAAATGTCCCTCACCCAGCTGCTTTAACAAACTACTACGTTGTGAACTTGTGGTTACCACTTACTGGACTGTTGGAATAAATTAGTTTAATCTTACTAAGTATCCGTACTCCAATCTGTAGTACTTGATATCCTATCCTAGTCTGGCACTTGTCAATCATATAATAATTTTTCTTTTACACGTTTAGCCTAGTTTAACTTTTAGTCAGTATGTGTAGGCAGAATAACTCATGCTATTGCCAAGCCGTCCTGCTAGCTCTCGAGAATTTTGACGCATACTGCTTGGCTATGCTCAATTTTCATGGCTTCCCATACTTCAATTTCTCTTTGCCTTTTTTAACACAAGTCACCACTCATATGATCACATCACAAAACTCTCAGAAGCCTTGACCACTGGTTTAGCGAAAAACTTCCAAAACAAGTTCCTGCCAATTTCATTCAGTGTTGCCAAGCAAAAAGTTATATCGGAAAGTTAAATTGGAAAGTTAAATCGAAAAGTTAAATTGGAAAGTTAAATCGGAAAGATAAATTGGAAAGTTAAATCGGAAAGTTAAATTGGAAAGTTAAATCGGAAAGTTAAATTGGAAAGTTAAATTGGAAAGTTAAATTGGAAAGTTAAATCGGAAAGTTAAATTGGAAAGTTAAATCGGAAAGTTAAATTGGAAAGTTAAATCGGAAAGTTAAATTGGAAAGTTAAATCGGAAAGTTAAATTGGAAAGTTAAATCGGAAAGTTAAATTGGAAAGTTAAATCGAAAAGTTAAATTGGAAAGTTAAATCGGAAAGCTAAATTGGAAAGTTAAATCGGAAAGTTAAATTGGAAAGTTAAATCGAAAAGTTAAATTGGAAAGTTAAATCGAAAAGTTAAATTGGAAAGTTAAATCGGAAAGTTAAATTGGAAAGTTAAATCGGAAAATTAAATTGGAAAGTTAAATTGGAAAGCTAAATTGGAAAGTTAAATCGGAAAGGTAAATCAGAAAGTGTCTTGCATAATTTTTTTGCGTATTCTGCTATAATTCTTCCAATATAATAAATAAAAATTCCAATATAATAAATAAGAATTCCAATATCAAATACGAATTCTTGTTTAATAAATAAGATAACTTTTAATCAAATAAATTCTTATTTATTATATTGGAATTGAAATTTTCTTATTTCATAAATAGGAATTCCAATTTCTTATATCAGAAAATCTTCCTCTTAAATATGCCTAAAAAACAGTAGACTTTTTTGAAAAATAATTTTACACATGGCACCCCATAAAAGAATGGTCGAAAGCGTTTAACGTGTAATAAACAACGATAACTGTTTTAAAAATTTTGTCTGTTGCTGCAATATGGCCAATTAAATATCAAATGATTAGATGATATGAAAAAGTCGGCAGCGTGGCCAAATGAATAAAGGCGTCGTTTTTTACGACGACCCTTGATTGCATGATTGGGGTTCAACCCCCATCCTGTTCACGTAATTGCGTTCTTAGATAAGATGTTTTAAGATAATTTTCTCAGCTTGGTGGTTTCAGCAACATATTCAGTGAGCAAGAATTCAAAAAAATCCACAGTAACAGTCGATCCCTGGAAACTGCTAAGCAGGTGTGGATTTCTCCAAGCACAAAGTATAGTCAATGCAATGAAAAGCGTTTAAATCGTCTCGTAGATATAGCGTCTGACCCTGTCCGGTGACACAAGGATGAATATGCATGCAACAACAACATAATTAAGAATACAGGGTGAGCCAAAAGTAGGTGAACAGTAAAAAAAAATTAGGTGTAACATAGTAATAGAAAAAGGTAAAATTAAATCAACTTTTGGTACTAAAATTGTAATTATATACCACAAATAACATAGTTGTAACAAAGTTAAAATGAACAATTGGATTAATGTAACTGAGGCATAAATCTATTCCATATGTCGTCCACCTACTTTTGGCTCACTCTGCATTTGATAGTTTCTTGCATCGATTTAACGACAATATATGCCTTAACGCTTAAAAGGGCAAGTAATGTACTATTGTATATGACATTATTTGCTATATAACTGCTGTAATAAATATTATGAACTTCTACTCACAAAATCTGATTTTGCTACCAACTGCTTAGATTGCAACTTTTTAGGATCCCAATCGCAAGGTAATGTGAGGAGTGGACGCGGAAAACGACAAGCCCCGGATTCGGAAGGTATCGAATTAAATATATTACATTATATACTGAGGGTTAATACCCTAATACAGCACCTTGATTGGTTTTGGTTCCTAATTTTCTTTCGTTTTGTTTTCAAAACGAACCGAAAACACGGTGCAAGAAAATTTGTCATGAAAAAGAGTTAACGAGCAACAGTAAGCCGATTACAGCAACAGTAAGCCAATTACTGTGAGTTCTGAAGGAGTTTTTTAAAATCTGTAGCTAGTGCTCTGTTGGGTTACTGAATTTCAATTTGCAAATCTATACGCAAATTTAAGTCACATACGAGGTAAGTACGGGACTGAGGTCACAGATTGCGCAACACGATTAACCATCAGTAATCAACACTTTTACAGTGTGGCGTAACATGTGTTCTTTGTTTAACAGCTGTTTTGACACAATATCGCAATTATTTTTGCTTTTTAGGAGCCATAGGTGAATGTGATTGATTACTTGTTGAAAAAAATTGCTGTGCGAGATCTGATCGAATTTTTAGGCCATATGGAGTTCAATTGCAGAAAGACGATTGAGCAAAGAATTAACATTAAATTTTGTGTCAAACTTGGAAAAACGGCGACTGAGACTTTGAAGATGTTGCGTGATGTTTATGGAGATTCTTCCATGTCCAGAACAAGAGTTTTTGAATGGCACAAGCGATTTGTGGAAGGCAGGGAGGATGTGGAGGATGATCCGAAGTCAGGGAGGCCTTGCACTTCCACAACTGATACCAACATCGAAAAGGTTCGGCAGTTGGTTCGCAGTGACCGTCGCTTAACAATTCGCGTCATTGCCAATGAAGTTGGGATGGACAAAGAAACGGTCCGCACCATTTTGGTTGACACTTTGGGCATGCGAAAGGTGTGTGCCAAAATGGTGCCAAGGCTCTTGACTGAGGAGCAGAAAGCTCAACGATTGAATGCATGCCGAGACATCCTTCAGCAGATGGAAGCAGACGAAAAACTCTTAGAAAACGTCATCACAGGAGACGAGTCATGGGTCTTTCAATATGATCCGGAAACAAAACGACAGAGTCGTCAGTGGAAAAGTGCGTCCTCACCCAGACCAAAAAAAGCCCGCATGCAACGTTCACAAGTGAAAGTGATGCTGATCACCTTCTTTGACCATCAGGGAATGGTGCATCATGAGTTTGTTCCTAAAGGGCAAACAGTTAACCAACACTTTTACAAGGAAGTTCTGACTCGTCTTGTCAACAAAATTCGTCAAAAACGAAGAGCTTCCTGGGCAGGAAAAACTTGGATCTTGCATCACGACAATGCTCCTGCCCACACAGCCCTCAGCGTCAAACAGTTCTTGGTCTCGAAAGAAATCACCACGTTACATCATCCACCTTATTCGCCGGACTTAGCCCCTTGCGATTTCTTTCTTTTTCCAAAGCTGAAAGGGATTCTCAAGGGGACACGCTTCCAAGGAGTCGAGGATATCAAGACTAGCGTGACGAGACACCTCAAAACCATCACAAAAGAACAATTTTCACAGTGCTACAAAGCGTGGTCAAAAAGAATGGAAAAGTGCATCAAAGCCAATGGGGAATATTTCGAAGGGGACAAGTAGAGATGGCTTAAGACTTGTATGTGTTAGACAATGTGGACATTGCATGATATGCATCTAAATAAACTTCTAAATTCAAAAGTCCCGTTTCTTTTTAGCCACACCTCGTACAAAACTTATTACAATAGATGTATGAGTTTTTCAGTTTTAAACGTCAAACTCGTTTGGCGCACTCGTTAACCGTCTGACTCGTATACGAGATCACAGCTGGTTCGAACCTGCAGGCGCTGCATTTTTAGGCAAAATTTGAGAAACTTGAAAAATAGAATTGTAAAGTAGCTCAAAATAGCGTATAGGTCTGTAAATTGTAAGTCGCTCGCAAGCCACCTGAGGACAACTCGATCGGTTATCATTCAAGTTTTTGCTTTGCCCCTCGTCTATTTTTTAAACAAGCTACACTGATGACTTTGACTAATCGACTTCGAGTTTTGAGTTGAGTCAAACATATAACTTCGAGTCAGATAGAGTTGCGAAATTGAGTCAGTTTGAAACACGAAATTGCAGTTCATCAACCGTTTTTATAATTGAAATTCTTTTGTATCTGTAGAAAGATGCACAGACTTTTTTCCGAACTCTCCTGCTGTGAGGATGTTCACCCTGTGTAATGATGATACTGTGGAGTTGCCGATAGGGAGAAGAGAAGTGGATTTTCCGTCTGTGTCGCAGTACATGGCTGAAGATGTCATTTGCAGGTAAGAGACTGCGCTTTTATGACTTGCTGGAAAACTGTTCAAACCGTTTATAACTCTGATACAGTGACACGGAGATAGGCCCTGCAAAATTATTATACAAACCCAGTAAACTTATGTGATTATTTATTTACAGTACAATTGTATTTCGTGAGTTCAATAGCTTGGGCATAAATAGATTGTTAAGAGTTTCTTTCCAATTTCGGGGTCTAGGGTTGATCTATGTACCATTTCGAGAATATTTTAAACTGGCTCTGTGTGTAATCGGTAACCATTGGCATGGTTATGCTGGTCAGGTCTTGTAGTTCAATCTTTTGCATTTGCTAATTACGGAAGTTTTGTTTTCTTTAGTTCAGAGCTTATGGATTGTGGCGCAAACCAAGTGGAGACTATATCAGGCGGTGATCCAAGTGTTCCTGAGTGGCCGTACTTGTTTGAAGCTGTGACCAGAGGTGATTCCCCGGTTCGAGAATCAGTCGCAATTTGCAACAACAGGTTTTTTCCGTTGCAATCTGACAATCGTAAGTCGATTTTTGAATCTTATTTTGTTGTTGTTTTAGCTACTCTTAAGTTCTCAAGCGTACTGCATAGCAATTGAAGTTAGTTCAAAATTTAGCTTGCAATCATGCTACGTCATCCATACCGTACAGAAACTAGCACTAGTACCACCATAGGATTATGCTTGTAGTTGCTTGCTTATTAATTAGTTACAACTATGAAACGTTTGCGAAGAATCCAATGCAAATATGTTTATGAACGCGCAATAAAAGATGCCAAGAACGCATAGGCGTAGCCAGAAGGGGGGCACAAGGGGCCAGGCTCCCCCCAATTGAAATGCTACCAATAATAAAAATGTCACAAAAAAATTTTCTTTCTTCAGTTTCAGTTTTTTAACATCTTTGCGTACTACAGTAATTAACAATAATATTGATTCAGGGGTCCCATGCCCCTTTATTTTCATTTTTACCAACCAATTTAAATGGGCCCCCTACAATAACATTTAAATGGCCCTCAATTTAAATGAGCCCCCAACAATAATATTGATCCAGGGGGCCCATTTAAATGGTTCCAATTTAAATGGGCCCCTAACTATAATACTGATCCAGGAGGCCCGTGCCCTCTCAATTTAATTTTTCCAACCAATTTAAATGAGCCCCCTACAATAATTAAATGACAGCCAATTTTAATGGGCCTCCAACAATAATATTGATCCAGGGGTCCAGGGCCTCTTCAATTTAATTTTTGCAAACCAATTTAAAAATGCCCCCTAGAATAATATTTAAATGGCCCCAATTTAAATGGCCTCCCAACAACAATATTGATCCAGGGGACTCGGGCCCCTTTAATTTATTTTTCCAACCAATTTAAATGGGGTCCCAACAATAATATTGATCCAAAGGGCTCGGACCCCTTGATTTAATTTTTGCTAACCAATTTAAAAATGCCCTCTATAATAATACTTAAATGCCCCCAATTTAAATGGGCCCCCCAACAATAATATTGTTCCAGGGGCCCGGGCCCCTTCAATTTAATGTCTACCAACAAATTTAAACGTATAACCCGAGTGAAATTAAGGTTGTTATCTTAAAAGTTGCTGAGGCCCTCATCTAACCTTACGAACGTAATGCAATAACCATTAACCAAAGACAGATTTAACATATGGCTCAGAGCCAAGGGCCCCGCATTCAGATAAAACTTTGTTTGGTCTTTACCTGCATTCGGCAGGAAAATGTTGCAAAAATCCTAAAGTGCCGGGGGCTCAGCTCAATATAAATCCGGCCCGAGCAATAACATGGTTTGTAAGCGTAGCTATTAACTGTACGTACATTTTTCAATAGCAATTTTCAATAACAGTTTTTGTGCAACAAAATACCTTTGAAAAAAATTTGCTGCAGTAAGGGAAATGCTCATTGAATAATTTTTTGAATTGAGAAAGCCTGGGCCCCCTGGCTGTATATGTACTCCTATTACTGTTTGTTTTCATGACAAAACAATAATCGTTAAGGAAAATATTCAACTGGATTGTTATTTATATTGCTAAAATATTGCAGGAGGCAATGCACTTTACTTCTCCCTACCTGAGCCAAATCACTTACAAAATTTATCCCCAAAATGCAAGATCTTGAAGGTATTTTGGACTTAAATTGCAAAGAAAAGGAGGACTGAACACCTTAAGTTTTTCATTTGGCTTTCAAATGTTAAAAATCTAGTACTTTTAAATGGCTCTGAATACGTGCGAAATAAGATCCAATGATGTTAAAAATTACGAAAAATCGACCAGTGGCTATTGGCTTGGTCTCCAGACCCCCATAGTCTCCGGCAGCTGGGGGCTCCGCCCCAGACCCCCGTCTGTGATACGTTTGAATTACAGTACACTTCTTTACTCAAACACATCTCCCAATTTAGACATTTCTGCATTTTAACGATTGGTTTAAGCCCTCAACTTTGAACGAGTTCCTAGTTACGTGCCAACACCAGGCCACGGCTTCTGGTTTTCCATTCTACGATACCTTTCCCCAGAAAAAATCCTCTTTCGAAGTTTCTGATGATTTTTGGTTTAGGCCCCACCCCCCAATCAATAATCCTGGCTACGCACGCCTATGCAAGAACGTTTAAAAATTGTGATTAATAAATTGATGAGGAGATGTTAATGGGGCCACCTTCACAAGTGGAACCTCGTCCGGCAGGGGAGCGCCTAGGGACTCCCAGGTCATCATTCAGCGAAACCCCTATGGCGTTCGAGTCTTAGGCAGAGGGGCTCGTTCGAAAAATAAGCGACAATCTCCTACCAGCCAGCCCTAGTGGCAGCTCCACCAATGTGCCCGCTACACGTTTGGAGAGGCGAATGGAGGCAGCGCAGAGTATTCGTACTCGAGATAATGTCGCACACTCACGGGTCAACCATCACCAACTGCTGTTGGGCAATTGGAATATCCTCACCCTCACAGGAAAAGAGCTAGAATTGGTTGAAGAAGCAAAGCGGTATCACCTCGATATTATCGGAGTTTCTTCAACCAAACGACGTGGTTCTGGAACTGTGGATCTGGATGGCGGATGGAAACTCTTCTATTCTGGTGCTGATCCTAGTATGTCTACACAAGCGGGTGTGGGGATTCTCACAAGCCCCCGTTTGTCAGACTGTGTGTCAGATTGGATTCCTTTGGGATCACGGGTCTGTATGTTGAAGCTTAAGGTATTGGATCGGTCATTGTGCCTATTGCAGGTATATGCTCCCAATGCCACGAGTGAATATCAGACTTTTGTGGATGAAGTAAATGATGCTCTTCTACGAGTATCAGCTACTGAATCTACAGTCCTTATGGGGGATTTTAACGCACATGTTGGAACAGACACAGATACGTGAAAGGGTGTGATCGGAAAACATGGAGTCACTGGACTGAATGAGAACGGAAGATATTTATTGCAGCTCTGTTGTAGCAACGGACTCCGCATCATGAATACCTTTTTCCAGCACAGAGAGGTTCACAAGTATACATGGTATCGACCTAGTATGGATCAAAAATCTTTGATAGATTTTTGCATAGTTTCGTCAGATTTGTTTTCTGATGTGCTGGACGTTCGAGTGAAGCGAGGTGCTGAATTGTCAACTGATCACCATCTGGTAGTATGTTCCTTACGACTTTCGAAACCTTGGCCAAACTAGAGATCCAACAGGTCGTCTGTGCCTTACCGGATCAAATGGGAGGCTTTGGAGGACAAAGAAGTAAGGAAACAGTTTGCATCCAGTATATCATCTAAGTTCAGACAACTTCCTGATGTATCCGAGGACATTGAGAGGGAATGGCTGCTGTTCAGATCAGCAATCATTTCATCAGCTGCTGAAAGTTGTGGGCGAAAACGGCTTAGAATGGCGGGCGATAGTGAGAAAAGAATACCTAGGTGAAACCAAGAGGTTAAAGAAGCTATTTGAGCAAAGAAAGATGCGTTCAAGGCCTGGCTACAGGACAGATCGTCATCTGATTTGCAATCCCGGTACATTGAGGCGCGAAAAGCGGCAACTTCGGCAGTAAAGAAATTCAAGGAGAAGTCATGGGAAGAGTTTGGTTGTCGGTTGGATTCCAACTATTTTTCGGCAAACAAAGTATTTTGGCAGACCATCCGCCGTTTACGCAACAAAAGATCGAGTATCACGTACTCCATCAAGGATTCTGACGGTAACATTCTAACGGATGAGAATGAAATCCTTTCACGATGGAGAGAATACTTTGAAGATCTTTTGAATCCTGTAAAGGCATCGACTCGTGACACACACGAAGTGACACATCTAGGGGAGGACGAAGTTTTCACTGCAGCAGAAGTGGCAACTGCAATTAAAGGGATAAAATCTGGAAAAGCTGCTGGTGAAGATGAAATCAGACCCGAGATGTTGAAAGCGCTGACTGGAGAAGGAATTCTCTGGTTAACGCGAGTGTGTCAAGTTGCGTGGAAGCTTGGCAAAACTCCCAGAGATTGGCAAACAGGTGTGATTATTCCGATATTCAAGAACGGAGATCGCAAGCAATGTACGAACCACAGAGGGATATCACTCCTTAGTTTGCCAGGGAAAGTGTATGCCAAATGCCTTGAAAGGAAATGCTGAAAAATAGTGGAATCAAAACTGGAAGATGGTCAGTGCGGTTTTCGTCCGGGTCGCAGCACCACGGACCAAGTCTTCTCTCTGAAGCAAATCTTCGAGAACTTTTGGGAGTATGGCAAAGATCTCTTTGCATGCTTTGTCGATCTTGAAAAAGCATATGACCGAGTTCCTCGGGATAAACTTTGGAAGGTTTTGCAGGAATATGGCGTTGATGGTCAATTGTTGCGCGCTATTAAGTCATTCTACTGCAGACCGAAGGTTTGTGTTCGGGTAAATGGCAAACAATCAAAGCCGTTCCATGTGGGCGTTGGACTCCGGCAAGGGTGCGTTTTGTCACCTCTCCTTTTCATTGTTCACATAAATTGGATCGGCAAATACAGCCAAGCTGATGAGTGTGCCACGATTGGAAATTGCAAAATTAGTTGTCTGCTATTCGCAGATGATTTGGTTCTGCTTTCTTCCACAGAATCTGGCCTCCAGCGCGCATTAAATAGCTTTGCAGATGCATGCAACACCGCCGGAATGAAAATAAGCACGGCCAAAACTGAGGTACTTCATCTTTCAAGAAACCCTGATCAGTGCGTATTACAAGTGAACGGAGCGACACTGAAGCAGGTAGAGAGGTTCAAGTATCTTGGGGTTGCATTTACGAGTGACGGAAGGCAAGACGAAGAACTGGATACCCGAATAGGCAAGGCTAGTGCAGTAATGCGAGCTTTGCACTACTCGGTTGTCATGAAACGAGAATTGTCGAAAAAGGCAAAACTCTCAATTTTCAAAGCAGTTTTTGTCCCCATTCTCACTTATGGTCATGAATCTTGGGTAATGACCGAAAGAATGCGATCACAAGTGCAAGCGTCCGAAATGAGGTTTTTACGAAGAATCGAAGGAGTTACACTGTTTAACAAGGTGCGTAGCTCTGAAATTCGGAAATCTCTTAACATCGAGCCGTTACTTCTCCGAATTGAAAGATCTCAGCTTAGATGGTTTGGCCATGTAAGCAGAATGCCTCAGAAAAGACTCCCCAAACAAGCTTTACATGCCAAAGCAAGTGGGAGAAGACCAGTCGGACGACCTAGAACTAGATGGACCGATTACATTGAGGATCTTGGATGGAATCGCTTGGGACTTCGCCCAAGCGAATTGATGGAGGTGATGGAAGACCGTGAGGTGTGGCGGCTCAATCTTGAGCTACTTCCCCCGCAGCCCTCACGGAAAAGCGGGCAATGAAGAAAGAAGAAGAAGAAGAAGAAGGAATTTAATACTTAATCATGTTGTTCTGCTAGCACTAAATTTGCTACAATGTTTGAAAAGCACCTCTCAACTACTGAACTGTATTACTGCATTTCTAAATTAATTTTCGAACACGAAAAAAAGTACCTATTAGACAGCCTACTTGGTGATGTTTCGTTTGGTGTAAATCTACAGTTTTACTAAGAAAAAGTTCCAAAATAAAATATCACTTGACAATAGAAGCTATTTTTTTCGTAAGATTTTAAAATTTCTATATTTTCTTTAAACTTCCACACAATAAATAAATTAAACTTCCATAAAATAAATTTTCTTATTTGATAGGCAATAAAAGAATATGGCACTTGACATTAATTCCTTCCATTCGAAACATGAACTTAGGTTACTGGCTTGGTACTTGTTGTTTTTTTTAATCGTTAAGATAAAGTACGATTATTTTAGAGCCACCATAAAAGAACAATATAAAGCGAAGTTCATGCCCGGCAATACAAGATTACTGCTAGTGCTAAGATTGGTTTTCAGTAAAAGTTTATTTTCTAATCTAAAGTCTATAATTTCATGACTCTGCCTCACGAGTCATTTCATATTTGTTTGCAAACAAATGCTGTATATTTTTAGCTGGTGATTGTAACGATTGGAGTACTTGGAGTAGTTGCATTTGTGGAAATGGCGGAACTCGAACTCGCAACAGAGTTTGTCCTCCCGGATTTACAGGAGAGCTACGTCAAAGAGAGAGATGCACGGAAGACAACTGCGTGACAAGTTTCATGGAGCTTTTAAGAAGAATTTTCTTTTTTCGACAAATTGCTCAGCTTCCTAATGACTTTAGTGTAAGTTACCCTGGTTGAAAATTAACAGTATCAAAAGCTTTTTGCATGTCAAAAATTTTTCATTTTTTAAGTTTTCCTCCATACTTTGCCATTTCCATTCTAATGGGTAAAAGCCAATCATTCGAATAATTTTATGCCTCCGCATTGAAAAGACTTTGCTGCATGTTTATCTTTTTTATTGCCCTTAAAACTACTTGATTTCATCAGGTTAGGCCACAGACATTCAACTAATGTTTTCAGTCGCCATTTAACATGGCATCGTATTACATAGCTGCTACATGCAACTGATACTACATTTTTACATAATAGTTTATCTTCTTTTTTAAACAATTTATTATAGGAAAATTTGAATTGGATTTAGTAAAAAAAACATTTACTTTTCACTTCACAGTCATGACGTGCATAGGTACAAATCAGGAGACATGAAAGTGTCCTAGGGTTTTCAAGTCAAGACACCACTAGCAGGTTCTGGTCAAGCTACTGTCCAGCTGCACCTTCTGTGTTGTTGAGCAGTTTGACGGACTAATTCCAAGTCTATCGCATATTTTTGTGTCCAAATTTGCAAGGCTTTATATGGCGTATGATCAAGCTTGCCAGCAAGTTTTGAAATAAAAAAATACACAACAACTGAAAATGCTAAATGGGGTGACGGCTTGACTTGAGGGCAATGAGATCCTTAGCAATTTCTCTTTCGCCATCTTAAAATAATGCTAATTAATTTCTACTTTGCGCTGCCTTTGATCGAGCAATGAAATAAATTTGTTTTGTCTTGCATATAACGATTTTAATTCGCGACAAACCTACAACAGTAGTAATGTAACTTTTTCAACAGCAGTTTTGTGACATGATTGTACCGTACAATATTCCATCATCAAAACTGTATATAGTGGTTAACTGGTTATTGAACATAATACACTGTTTAATTTGCAGCATTTATTCAAAGATAGGCGTATTGATGGTATCGCGTGTAGTGACAGTGTTTGCAGTAACTGCTAACTATAATTGGAAATACCAATATTTATTGAAATTGTACTGTAGATTTAATAGAGATTGGAGATTTCATTTTACCTTTAAAATACAATTTTGCTTGTTTAATGTTGGTTTGGATTTGCAGGGTTTTTAAATGGTCTCGAAATAAAACATTTTGGGCTGACTTTTGATTAACTAAACTAGAAATGCCCATCCAGAAGAAAATAGCATATTTCACCAAAAAAAATACAGTAGAACACAAAAACAAATTGCGACTGGATTCTATCATTGTCTTGTGAAAAGTATATCATTAACGCAATAAGAAAATCTTTTTGAAATTACAGTATCATTTTTGCTATTTCATTACATTGTTTGCTGGTGAATGCAAAATGTCAATGTACTCACATGCAGTTCAGTTTTGCGATTTTTTCGTAGTATTTAGTTTTTTAACAATTGATATCAAAATTATGTTTTGGTCAATTACAAACTTGGCTTGGAACAATTGTAAATGAATATCTTGCATCTAGATCAAAAGCTGGATTGCATTTATTTTCATAAACTTGTGTGCAACAAAACAAACTGGAATCAAAAATGTCCCCAGCTTGAAGAAAATTTACCCTACAAATTTGAAACTATTGAGGTCGTTTTTTACGTGGGGGGGAGGGGGCTTTAATTAGCGTTTACTTTAATTATTGCAAAAATTACTATTTTTTTAAATGCCATTAAGTTAAGAATAATGTAAGTAAGAAGATATCGGATATCGTTCTTCAATTAGCCCGCAATTTTGGTGATAAAAGAGGAAATATTTGAAGAGCAACGGAAATTTTTATAGATTATACTAAATTTGGAGCAAGTAACCGGCTATGATTTAATGTACTATTTATTCCAATTAACACAAACGTATTCAAAACAATTACATTAACAATAACGATTTTATTGCGTGTTTAATCAAAAGCTATGAAAGTAAATAAATTACCAAAAATAAGGAAAAAAACTAATGATGCTGATGTAGCAAAAAATTGTTGCAGTTGCTATGCTTTGTCATGTGTTTTAAAGAGTAGGCCTAATTAATATTCGGCAGGCGATTATTATTCTACAATTAAATGATCAGAGCAGGAGATACAGACTCACTACGAGCTCAAGTCGATTACAAAGCTTTGGCAAAAATAAAAACCTATTGTATTGATAGTTGGAAGCTTAGTTCTTCAAGTGTAACAATAATCGTTATTAGTATATCCGCATTCTATTTTAGAAAGTGAAGAACATCAAAAAAAAATACCAAGAGTAAACTTAATATGTGCCTAATTGCTTGCATATATGGTTTGTCGTTACGAAATAAAAAATATTTATGTGCAATGTAATCTAAAATTGCGGTAACTTTAATTTAAAGCTAATTATGATTTAAAATTTGTCTTGCCTAATCTCGTCATTTCTTGCTGTAAATTGCAAACTGAATCAATTATAATGTTTATTACAAGAATTACATTGTCGTTCATTTTCTCTTTTTAGTTCTTGCAAGCAAGTACAGAAAATGATTTAGCTATATTGATTGGAAAATTAAAGTTTATGGTTGAAGTGTTATGCAGTTGTTTTGAAACAGAAGAGGCACTAAATGCCACTAATAGTTTTCAATGAGTAACAACAACATCCAAATTTATGCATTTTAAAAATATCTAAAACCAAATTAACTTGAATTAACGTATACTTTTAAAAAGTCACAAACTGTTACAAAATGAACACAAAATCGATCTCAAAAATTTGCATGAGCATATGATGAAAAAAACAATTAAGTAAAATGCAAACCAATAAAAAAATGATTAGATAAAGATTATGCACAAACCTAGAAAACGCTGTTTTTTTTTTTTATTACAACAAAATTACAAAAACGAACAAAACACACCATGTCACAATCATTATTTTCAAATCAAATCAAATTTAGTATATTAGAGCATTACATAACAGTTTTAAAATTTGATCACGATTTTTATTTAATCGATAGTTTTAAATTCGTCGCCTAGAAACTAAACGTTGTTAATTTCTCTTATGATGCTCTGAATCAAGATCGACTTTTCTATAAACTTCATTAGTTCGATGTGTTCAAATGTAGTATTTTGTGGCACAAAGCAAGAAAACAATTCCATTTATAGTTAACTGTGAATGACAATGTTGGGCTGCCACGAAACCAAAATCAAAAAACAAACATAAATTTAAAGACAGCAAGGGCAACGAATACCCATTTAATTTTAACATCAAAAACATAAAGAAGTTCGATTCACTTTAACACTTAATGCACGAAAAAAACAAATGGAATCCAGTTTGATATTGTTGATTACAAAAAGAACACAAACTTATACTATGGTACGAAGCAGAATACGGTTTAGATTTTGATGACATTACATTCCACGTTATTTTATAAATAAAGGCTTTCAAAAAGTTAGGTAATATATCATTGTGGATTTGTTTTAAACAAAATTACGAGAACGAAACAAATCAAAACATGTCACAATTATTATCTAAGAGTATTGCATAAAGTTTCAAAATTTGACAATGCTTTTTACTCAATCGATAGTTTTTAATTCGTCAACAAGAAAATAACATATTTTTAATTTCTTTAATGATTCAGTCTGCATCAAAATTAACGTTGCTATAAAGTATATTATTTCAATGTGTCCCAATGCAATATTTTGTGTCACTGAGCAAGAAAACAATTCCATTTATAATTAATTGTAAATGACAATCTTGGAACTTCAAGAAACTAAAATCAAAAAACAAACATAAATTTAAAAAAAGGAGGGCAAAGAATACCCAGTTAATTTAAACATCAAAAACATGTGGATCTTTTTACCTTACGAAACTAAAATCAAACATCAATACAAAGAAAGCGAGGGCAAAAAACATCCAGTTAATTTAAAGATCAAAAACGTGAGATTTTTTTCAACTTTTGTTTATTTATTACAGCAAAACTACCAAAACGAAACAATGCTCAGCAAGTCACAATTATTACCTAATCAAAGACCTTTTTCATCTATGTTTTTTTATCACAACAAAATTACCTACCAGCAGTATTTAATCTCAAAAAACATCACTGATGTGCTGCGGCGAATAATTTACCGGAAAAACAACAATCTTTCACTTGTGGTAGGTGAAAAAAAACGCAAGTGAAAAACGCTGGGCTCTTGTACTGCGTTATACACAGCTCGCAAGCTATGTCTGACACAAAGACTCTCGCCCTGCGTGATCACGAAAATCAAGCCTATATTAAAAAAAGGATAAAGTATTAGTCATAAATTTAATAAAAATGATTTTTACATCATACAAAATGATGTTACAAAATAAAATACTCAGTTGTTATTAGCAATTTGCACAGCTATTTTTTATGTGAACGATCATTTAAGTCCTAGACTAGACTAGCATGGCCGTCCGGTGTAGCACTGGCGGGATTCGAACGCGTTTCCGTAACAATCAGGTTGCCCAACAACACCTCCTTCACAAATTCGGGTTCTTGACATAGTAGAAGTTCCACACCTCCCAGCGCACTCGGTAAACGGAGTCCAATTACTCCACGTCCCACAAAGATTGATGCATTCCTAAAATTTGAATAGATTATTTCAACAACATAAGGTAATATTCCCAGAAACACACTCCCTCTCAAACATTGAAAACTATCAACAGTCTCTCTCCAATATTCCCAAAAACACACACTCTCTGAAACATTGAAAACTATCAACCCTTTCTCAAACGTTGAAACCATCAATCCTTCCATCGTAAAAAACGCAGCGGATATTAATGCATACAAGGTGATACAGTATGGCTGCTTAATAACAGAAACTCAAGCTTCATTTCTGCTTCCGAACTGAAAATTTAATCGCTCAAAGAGCTCGTATTAAAATTAGAAGTTGATTAGGATTAAAAACTTTAACGTTAACTACGCATTAGCTTTTTGGCAGACAATTTCCTCAATGCCAATAGGTCTTAAACTCTAACCTAGCAGCAACAACCAGAAAGCATAGTACAGACAGTATTGTTATAGCAACAATTCAAATCAACTTACTTGAGTTTCCACATCGGATCCCAGGCAAGCTGGACCACCTACGTGTCCGATTGTACAAAATCTTCGTCGAGTTTGGGTGGATGGCTGATTGCATTGCCCATGGCATTGTTCCCAATTACCCCAATTACACCACCCATTTAGTCCTGAAATTCAAGTGAGCAAAGAACTTAATTACAGGCAACGAACTAACGCCTATAATTTCTTAGGGGCCTTATTTGATTGCCGCAGAAATTCATTTTCCTTTTTTGCAGAAATTAGTTGCCTAGAGTGAACTTTTATAGATTTGATTTTTCTGAGCTTGTTAGGTGAAAAGACCGATAGATATTTTAAATTTTAGCAATGACATAAAAGCAACTGAATAAGGTAAAAAAAAAGCTAGAGCTCTTGTAACCCAACAACCAGGGGCCCTCTCCCAGGCAATAAAAAGTTTGGAAAACTCAGCTTGCTAACTTTTTCAGTTATTTGACACATTTGGAGCATTCTAAAGCTCAACGCCTAAACATGGTTAAGCGACCATGAATTAGAGGGTAAAGCGCCCCGAAACCAGCGATGGCGGAACCTATCTAAAGTGAGACGGGGGGGGGGGGAAACAGCGACCAGTTTGTTTTTCGCCTAAAGCGCATATTCTTGTGTGGTGGCTGGGTGAGCAACCAGGATTTTGTTAAAGTGGGGACTTGAATCCGAAGTTTCAATTCTTTTGATCAAGAAATGTCTCAACTTTTGCTGTTGAAGAAACCGGCGCAACTTAAGCATATCACAAACAGGATCTGGAGGCCAAGACCCCAGCCGCTTGCAGAATTTTGTAATTTATCAGAAAAAAAGCCATTGTAACATTGTTTGAATTATGTTTCGCGTGTTTTTAGAGCCATTCGGAACAACTTAAATGGCTAAAGTTTGAAAGCCAGTTGAATGAGTTAAAGATCTTCCAGTATCCCTTTACTTACAGGTCAAGTCCAAAACATGTTTAAATGCTTGCATTTAGGAATTTAATTTTGCAAGTAACTCTGACAATTGGGACTGAAGCCCCCTTACCCCACCCCGTGGTGGCGCTATTTCTTGCAGCTATAAGCTTAACGCAATGATTATTGTTTTAGCACCAGCTATTTGCAGTTTAATAAAGTCTCTCAAGGATGCAGAAACAATGCATTTCGATTAAATAAAGTGCACACAGCGCACATAAACACCATTCCGAACCGTAATTGTGAATTTTTAAAAAGAAAAACTACTCGTAACACATTTTTATCAAAATGTGTCTTTTTACTATTCAACGTTGTCGTAGGCTACACTACATACGACTTTTCAATCAGGTGATTCTGCGATCGTTAGACAAGTGTAAGTGTAAATGATAACAATGAACACTATTTTTAGCAGTAAAAACAAAACAAAACAAAAAATTTTAAACGCTTTAAAATCAGCCTTTATCTAAGAAAATAACGTAAACATCATATTAGCCAAAATAACCGCTCTATTGAACCTAAACCAAAGACATCGTACTCCTAACTCAAGCATCACAATCGCGAATGGAATCAATCCCGTGGAAGGCCCATTACGAGAAGTTACGCTACGACTAAATTTATTTTGAGTAATTGTCTTAAAAGTCAGTGCATAGAGTATAGGGCTTTGGGGCCTACCGTCCCCTTATCCCAATCAGTTAAAAAGTGTGAGCCTGCGCTTTCTTTTGGTTTCACCACCAACGGAATTAAGTCGCATATTCATTTATTCAAAGGTATTTTTCTAGAAACCAACGCATAAATTACGGCCCTTCCTGAAAAAAAGTTAGTTCAGGAACTGGGCACCCCGGTTCCGCCACTTTTGCTCTTTCCAATATTGGTACCACTTTGCTTACTTGGAGATTCGGTTGTGCTTACGCAAGAACGAAGATTGCAAGGTAATGTACTGTCTTCAGGTCCTTCACAACCAAGTTGTCCAGGTTGTCCTCCATTGCAGATTCTATGTCTTGTTTGTATACCTTGACCACAAGAAACTGTGCAGGGTGAATTGATTACCCATGTTGCCCACGCACTTGAACTTCCTATTATGCTAATTACGCAAGGACGAAGATTGCAAGTTATTGTACTAAATGCAGATCCTTCGCAACCAAGTTGTCCAACTTGTCCTCCAATGCATTCCCTATGTCTTGTTTGTGTACCTTGACCACAAGAAACTGTACAAGGTGAATTGACTGTCCACGATCCCCATTGACCACAATGTCGAGTGCAAGCCTAAAAACACGTACATTATTCTGTAATAATTTGGGCACTGTGGCTCTGGTACAAGTTTTTAAATACCACAAACTTAAAGCTATAATTTAAGTTAAAAACTAAATACTTTAAAACACTTAAATACTAAATAATTGACAAAATGTGCCAGCAAATTTTTTGCAAGTTTAACAAGAGCACGTTTGGGCTGTAATTGACACCTCGAATGAGGACGAAACGGGTTGTTGTTTCTAACACAGTGTATAATAGCATTGCCCATCACAATCATATCATTACGATTTTGCAGTTCCTATTAATTTATGCTCAATGATCAAAAAGTAAGTGCATTAGCCAGGGCCTCAGAGAGAAATTTTTCCAGGGGGTACGAAGATCGATGCCGGGCCCCCAAACTCAAGTGAAGCAGTAACAGAAAAATCAAAAAAGGTCTTCACTCAAATTAGGTCTCTTTTTTTGCCCAAAATTAGGTAAAAAGTAAAAAAAAACAAAAAACAAAAGGTCTTCACTCAAATTTGGTCTCATTTTTTGCCCAAAATTAGGTGAAGAGTAAAAAAACAAAAAAACAAAACAAAAGGTCTTCACCTAATTTTGTCTCATTTTTTGCCCAAAATTAGGTGAAGAGCAAAAAAAAAAAGGTCCTTCCTTAAATTTGGTCCCATTTTTTGCTAACATCAGCGTCAGACAAAGACGAAGGAAGAAAAAAAATTTGGTCCAAAACTTGACGCGACAACCTCAACTCTTCCGGGCCCACTAAGCCAGGGTCGCCCTAGACCCCGACCCGGGTACGATGTACCCCCTAAACCCCCCTCTCGTAGGCCCTGGCATTAGCTAGCCAACAGTTTATTTTTTACACTATCACAAAAATCCATTGTAATAAAAATTGCGAAGTATTTCATGCAGTTGCAATCGTCAATGAATCTTATGGAATTACTGAAAATATCTGAAGTTTTAAGTTTGTGTGAGAAACAACAAATTGATTGATTCTAATTGCATAACATTAAAAATTACTGAAGTTTAAATCGAAACGTCTCGTAAATAGAGTGTTTCCTTTTATGTTGGCTCTGTTTTTTTGTTATTAATAAAGCTTATGCAATTACGTTTTAGATCTTTTTCAGATTGTATTTGAATGAGAGCACCATTGCCAAATGCAATTGCATAAAATACTTTGTAGTGTGTAGTAGCCATTCGATTTTAATGCTAGCGTAGAAGATAAGATTATTTTGTGCAAAATATCTGCAGTAGACAACATGCAATCATACATCTGCTGAAAGTTGCAAATCTATTAAAAAAAAAGGCTTGTCAAAGGATTTGAAAGCTCATTTAGGCAGATTGCGTGAGTATTCCTACTTGAGTATCTTCATATGGTGGCGCACAACCTGGACTACCATTCGGCCCAGTATTACAAAACCTTTCTATGGGTTCCGTTGCACCGTGATGCCCGCATTCTCCGAGACATGGTCCAACAATTGTCCACAGTGTTTGATTTATGTGTGGGTCGACAAAACCTGGTATAAGAAGTAACTTATAGTTGACATTAAAAGTGCATACGTTTGTTTAACATTAAGGTTCTTTACACATGAACGTTTCTTTTTTTAAAACCATTAAAACCGTGCGTTTTTTTTTATAAGAACCAGTAAACCGTGCGTTGAGGCTGGCTGTTTTTAAATTTTCAGGCTTATATTGTTCTAAAGTTTATTAGAGAATAAAGTTACACAAACTCATTGCTGCGTGGTTAAAAATTGTCTATTGCTACAGATGACGAATAGGCTACTGTTAGAGCTAGACAAAGAAACAAAGCCGATAAAGAAAAAGCCCGACAAAACTCTGCTAGTTGCTTGCAAAAGCGTTCTACTGCAATAGTCCCTGTTCTAAATTATTTTTTCCACGCTGAGACTGGCATTGTTCTTAAATTTTGAGCAAACACGAGCCTCATCTTTGTACAAAAAAAGAAATCTATGAAGAAATTGCGCCACATTTAATTCTACAAGTTACTACTTGCAGTTTTGTGATTTCGAGGTGCATTGCGTTAGCCGTGGACGACGACTGCAAAATGAAGTGGCGACGCTAAAGAATTATTACGGTACGTTTTACCGGTTAAACGGTTAAAAGAAGAATAAGCTAGAAAAAGTATAAATTATTTTAACCTAATACCTGTTCCGCAGCTTTCTTGCTCTGTTGATGACCCTTGGCAATTTCCTCGACCAGTATTAGCGTTTATACAAGTTCGGCTACGTGTACGGTAGGAAGATGCTAGGTTGTCAGGACAAGTTGACCACGCTGTCCAATTTGTCCAATACGGACATCTTGGAGGAGAGCAAGGCTAAAATGTCACCCATAATGTTAAATATTATGTATAACTTCCCAAGTACAGTACATTAATTGCTTTCAACTTTATAGTTTAGATGTAACTAATCAATTTACTTTTTATTTTATGTAGAGTGATTCAGAATAAACACTTTGCCACGGAAAAGAGACCAACTGTTTTAAGTCTGAAAATGCTTTTAATGTATGTTGTTTAAAAGTTTTCTTTTGATAATCCCGTAAGGTTGAAAGAGACTGTCAAGGGTTCTTAAATTTGACTGTGAATAAAATAATAATTTTCTCTGATTTCTGATCATTGAACCTCAGTTGGAAATACCAAAAAGAACAGTTGACTTTAAATGACTAAACACGACATTTCATTACAATCTTGGGTGACTTAAAAAAAATTCAATCTAAACTTGCTTTTAAAAACTAAAATAAGTGTCGATGATCTAGTTAGAGGTAGCAAGAGCAGTCATTTAGCAGCAGGTAGCTATTGTGTGATGCTGATTGCTTTAGAAGTTTGTGGACTCTAGCTATGGTAAAAAGTTTTTATTTTAAGTACTACAAACTAAAAGTTTTGATTTATACCCATTTCCTCGTGACTGTTAATGCCTTTAAGTTTAAAAGCACTAGAGTTTGTGGTGTTTTGTTCAATATTGTAAATTGGTATACATTGCTGAGCATATAAGGCTGTCCTCGGTAAGACTTTTTATGACGACTCTGATCGAATGATCTGGGTTCAACCCGCACACTGGTCACACTGTTGTGTCCTTGAATAAGACGCTTTACAATGATTATCTCTGCTAGGTGGCTTCGAACAAGCAGCAAATTCAGTGGACAAGAATTCGAAGAAATCCACAGGAACATTGGATCGTCGGAAACTCCTAAGCAGGTGCGGATTCCTCCAATCACGAAGTAGTCAAGGCAATGAAAAGTGTGCGGATCGTCCAATAAGCTAGCGTATGACGCTGTTCGGTGACAGGAGGATAAATATGCGCTACAACAACAGCAACAACTGTGGAAGACCCGCGTCCATAAGGGAAGCTTCAATTTGTTCAATGGTTCGGAGATTCAGTATATGATTAGAAAATTTTAACATTCAATTGGATATACATCGATAATTTATGTGATTAATTCTAATTTAGATTAATTAAATATGATGGTTAAAGGCATTTTTCTCCATACCTCTGAGTCATGGAGTCTTCCCAAACATGGAGGAACTCTAGGAGGCCCTCCAATGCATTGTCTCCTTCGTAATCTCTCTCCGTATTCTCCACAATTTGCAGGACAATGACCCCAAGGACTCCAGGAGCTCCATCCCCGTCCACCTGCAATAAATATTCGCTAAGAGTAAATGGTTTTGCACACTGTACTGTAAATTTAAGCAGCATAGCTTTAAGAAATGACCAACCTTGCTTTAGAGACCCATTTATTGCTTTTTACTGACCAAAAGGTAAAAGACTTCCGTATAGAGAATAAGTTTATCTAGACATTATGCTGGACTCTTAAGCAAATTTCTACTGACTTTTGCCTAACCGGCCAGTTGGTCGAGCGGTAACGCGTTTGTCTCTGGAGCGGGAGGTCTGAAGTTCAAATCTCGGGCCGGTCAAGTCGAACACAGTGTTGCCAACGGCTCTCCACCGCTGCAACATTTCTTCGAAAGGAGCTGTGTTGCCAGGGCGCAATGATGCGGAGATGGGCCCCGCCAACTCGTTACACGCTTCGGCGTATTACAGCGAGTATAATGGAGATTTGATTTGATTTTTTTTGAATTTTGCCTAAAAAGCAGCTTAGCCCTTTTGTTGAAAAAATGCAAACAATTAAGAAACTAACTTAACAAGTCTTACCTGAGATTATTCTGTCAATGACTAGTTGAGGTGGAAAGAATTGTGAATTACAAGAAGCCACCCCAGCAGATAAAGGTGAACTTCGATTGGTTACAGCTTGTAAAATGTAGGGCCACGCATGGATAAGAGTTTCCTTGTTCACTTCAGTCTCATTCAGACGAAGAGAACAATCACTGTTATTGGCACTAGAAATGCAACAAGCTAAACACTTTTTTAGGAAGAGACTATTTCATCAGAAACTTTGATCTAGTTTTCTTTAAATTTTGATCCAAATGTAACCCGTACTCAAATTCTTATTCAAAAACTAACTCTAAACGTAATTCTAACTCAAACCGTTATTTCAACCCTAAAAAGGGTCAATAAAAAATCCGCGGATGAGTATTTCTCATTTTCGTTTTATTTTCTTTAAGTAAAAATTTTTTTGAAAGAGTCACTACCTTTTTTTATTGAAAGCAATGTAGCAATAGATTAATGATACCATAAACTTGAGCTTTAGACAGTATACGTAGATTCTTGGATGCATAATGAACATTATGACAATACAGTCCACTAGAATATGACAACACCTCTATAACAACAAGATTGCTTAGTTCAAACTCATCACAATTGAGGCTTCAAATTTCATGTAATAACTCGATTTAATCTTTGTCCATTCTTACCCAGAGCAAACCAGATATTCTGAAGCCAGTTCAATCACAGATCTGTAATTGACGTCTCTTCTGTTAGCTGGCAATGTAACAGATCGAGAAAGACATCTATTATAGATTCGATCTTCTCTTCGAGATGATGTAAATGAAAGATCAGTTTGACGTTTGATAATTACGCGTCCTACAATTAAGTAATATTCATTAGTTTACTGTTCTTTTTATTATCTCCAAAAGAGCTCAAAGATCAAAAATCATAGTAAATTATATTATTTTATTTACGGTCAAATATCAATCTGTTAAAACCTTACGGGATCTTCAGAAGAGAATTTCCGCTTAAAAAGTTTTCTTCTGATGATCCCTTTAGGCATCAATACGAAGTTCTGTTTATATCTAAACAAGAAGAGAAGTTCTCGAAATCCCGTAAGGGTGAAACAAACTGTTAAGTTTCTCTAAGCATAAAAGAACCGAAGCGGTCGTCGACATTTTATAAAAAAAAAAGTTTCGACTAATTACTTACTGTCAATCTTATTTAAATAGAATAATGCAGTTAAGGGTTTCTAAATTTGTAAATAAAATTATTTATTAGTTTTTTTTAGTTTCTTATATACTTTCTCAACTAGTTTTGATAAACAGGTGAAAAGTAAAAGAATTTACAAATTTTTACGATAAACTGCCTAAAACGATAATAGAAAACATAAAGTAACAAACTTATGACTTTAAGTTTTCCATTTCCTTTATTGATATATGGAGACTGAGATAGCCTCATTATATGGCTGTTTGCTTGACTGGGTACATTAAAAATTGAACGTTCGTAATTCTGTTCTGATTCTCTCTTTGCTGGAGACAGGCGCGTGAGTTTTTAAGTCGACCCAAAAAGCCTGGTGCATGGAAATGCAATAAAAGTTTTTGTAGTGTATGGCAATGTTTGCTAAAAAAAGGTTGAAAAGTACTAGTGAATTGCACAAGTAATTTTGTTATACTTGTAATGTTAATCCGGCTTTTCTGCTGTTTTGGAAATACTCAAAGGAATGTAATATTATAAATAATAATCATTGATTGAGAAGTTACACAGCAAATTTGGAACATAAAGTTTTTCACTACTGGGAGGTAGCACTTTCCTCACATATCTGCTTTCCCATACGGCTAGTGTTTCATCATCATCTGAATTCACACATATAGCCTATCCTGGCAGCCCACCCGAACATGCAAACCACACACGAGGGCAATTTTTGGACTAGCCAGCGTACTATCTTCTCAAGTTACTCTGATCAAAGTCTGACGACAAGGTAACGAGAAAGAGGATTCTCCGCCAGTATCACACTGGCACTGCACTTAGATCAACCGCATTGCGTTAGCATTACTAGCCTAAGCATGGACACAACATGACACCTCATCAGCAATTTATCACAATAGTATACGCTACAGTGTATGCATATTTCAAACTTGTTTGTCATCATCAGGCGCACATAACTGTATAAATGCCTATTACCAGAGGTGGAGTTGAGGACACAAGGCTTGAGGCCAAGGCCTAGGACACACAAAAAATGCGAGGCCGAGGCAAAGAGCAGCCCTTCCGAGGAGAGACCCTCTCGAGGCCAAGGACAAGATTGCTTGAGGCCAAGGCCAAGGACAAAGGACACAGGCGCAAGTGTTCTCCAAAAAAAAAGGTCTTCAAAAATTTTTTCATGGCATCCACAAAATTTTAGCGATTCCAAAAATAGTGCTGTCCTCGAGCCGAGGACAGGGCAATTTTCAAGGACTTGAGGCTTCGAGGCCAAGGCCAAGGACTTGACCTTCGAGGCCAAGGACTTCAAAATGTGTCCTCAAGGCCAAGGACGTCCTTGAAGACTCCACCTCCTCCTATTTCAAATTTTGAACCCCAAAAGCCAAAATTAGCCTACTTGCCAGTAATAGGCGTTGTACATAGGAATTTGATTGGCGTTGTATACAACAATTTGCTTTGAAGGCAAATAGACCAATTTTGGCTTTTGGAGTTCAAGATTTGTAATAGGCATTTACAAAGTAATGTACGCCTGATGATGACAAACAAGTTTGAAATATGCATGTAGCGTACTTTTGTGGTAAATTGCTGATAAGGTGTCATATTGTGTCCATGCTTAGTAATGCTAACGCAATGCGGTTGAGCTAAGTGCAGTGCCAGTGTGATTCTGGTCGAGAATCCTCTTTCTCGTTACCTTGTCGTCAGACTTTGATCAGAATAACTTGAGAAGATGGTACGCTGGCAAGTCCAAAAATTGCCCTCGTGTGTGGTTTGCATGTTCGGGTGGGCTGCCAGGACAGGCTATGTGTGAATTCAGATGATGATGAAACACTAGCCGTATGGGAAAGCAGATATGTGAGGAAAGTGCTACCTCCCAGTTGTGAAAAAGTTGTTGAGAATGCAATATATTCACTGTGAAAGATTGGGACAGCTAAGCAAAATTTTTCTTGATATTTGAAGCAATTTTAATATCTTTGCTGGTTTTAATAGTTTATTGCTGGTTTCAGGTAGTATACAATTAAAATACTAATGGTGGCAGAAATCTACCTCTATATCAGTATCAGTAATATAACTCCGCTAGTATAAATCCCCTTATAAAAGCATTGGAATCTATCAGCCGTAATTTTCTATTGCATACATACTATCGAGAGAGCTAGATTTTTGTCAATCTTTCTTTTGTCGGTTGTTGAATACATTGGATAAGCAGTCCAGAATTCGGATTCATAAAATGAAAAAAATCATCATAAACTTCAGGGTTTGATACAATTTGTTAATTAGTAGTTGGTAAATACCTGGAGCAGGAGGTGTTGGACAACAAAATCGCACCATGTAGTCTAGGCAACGTGTACCGTTTGGTTGCCGGCTGTTAACACATTCAAAGCCAAATTTCGGACTGAAATTCACAACCTGTCCCGCCGTCCGATAATCAGCACCATTTGTGAGACGGATATCGATGTTGGTTGGGTTTCGACACAATCTACTTGTGCTATAACGCCGAATTTTGGCACCAAAACCTTCAAAATCTGAACCCCTTTGAGGGTTACCATCATTGAAAAACTCTGTCCATTTTCCAGTTTTGCATTCTGGAGGAGGATAACCTAATGCAAAGTAAATATAATTACAACAGTTTTGGCACTGCTTGTTTTCGTTAAATGATTGAATATTTTCCAAAAAAAACTAATTTACACTGTAAGTTTTTAGTGCCTACAGAGTAGAATCAAAGTTCATAAATCTTGAGCACACTATACTCTAGACAGAAGTCGTAATAGCAGTAACTCCCACTTTAGTAATGAGATATACAGAAAAATCAAGTCTTAATGGTGTGGCCACAACTTGGTAAATGTAGACCGAACATTTCTTTAATTTGTAATTTCTTGATTATGTTATAGTTGCAATTTAGCCATTGTTTGTAACAAGCAACAACTTCTATAAATTTGACAAAAATTAAAACTCCACTAAAATATCATCTCGATTTTTTTTTTATGAAAAAAAATCATGGCACAGAAATGCTTTACCAAAAGTATTCGATTTCTTGCAAGGTTCAATACTGCAGTAAATTAGTTAAAAATTCTGTTTTTTATTTAAACTTACCCGAAGTGTATTCATCGATGCAATCTCTTGCATAAACGATTAGCTGGGACTGGTTGCTGATCAGTTGTGGCAGTCGACTTTTCCAACAATCAGCTGTGTCTCGTTCAATTCGATCACTTCAAAACAAAAATTTATAGTTTAAAATAATAATTTACAAGGGAGGAAAGTTATGAAGTGAAATTTTACCACAGAGGCTCATTTGAATTATTCATTTCTTGCTATAAAATAATGTCAGTTAAGATAGGCTACAATCACCAAGGGAATCACCAACACAAAAAAATAACACCTTCGACGATTCGGCTACATAAGACCAAAAAGATGTAAGATATAATACCTAACCACATCAATTTTTCGAGAAGAAGGAAGAATATTTTTATTTAAAATACATCTATCACCAGTTCTTATTTAAATTATGTCATTTGGATAGAAATTAATAATGCCATTCTGGCAAATATATTTAGATAAAAATATTTGTTGCTACATACGACTGATTCCGTGTTCTAAGAAAGTCGTCGAGGCTAAATGCTATAAAATATTGCATTAGATACTAAAAATTCAATGTCAATATTAACTCAACTCGAAAAAGCAATCATTACATTAATTTAAATTGATGCAACTTCATGATTAAGTGTCATATCATATTTTTGTTGCAAACAAGTAATAATCTTTTAAGCCGAACTTTAATGGTTAAAAATTTGTAAAGTCTGTTTTTTGTATGGAACTATATCAAAGGAGTTATAGCAGGATTATGACAAACAAAAACACGAACCAAAAAATAACAAAACATTAAAAACATAAATCTCAAATTAATATTAAGTCATAGAAAGCTGAAATAATTTAAGGAAATAATTATGTAAAATGAACCTTTCTCGTTTGCACATTTTTCAAGCTGGATGCTACGCGCTTCTTTTAAAAAATTATAAATTCATTGGACAAGAACGCAAATAGAATTTAGAAGCATGGTGAACGGACTTCTTGGATAATTTAATCAAAACAATACAGCCAAAATAATTCGGGATATATTTCTTGAGATTTCGGTTGATTTCTTTAGACCATTGTCAATGTAGAACACAAAAATAAAATCACAGCTAACTCCTAAGGGAAAATTGCAGACTCAACGTGCAAAATTGAATATTTTGATTACAAAACATGTGTTAAAATCGTACCTGTCCAGACATCAAGTACAGTACATGCCGTGTAATAACCAAATCCAATTTTACCAGTTGAGTCTGCAATTTTCCCTTAAGAATCAGCTGTAACTTTGTTTTGTGTGTTTTAGATTGATAGTAGTTGAAAGAAATCAACCGAAACGCATCTCAATACATATGTTCTGCCGTATTTTGGATGTATTGTTTTTGATCAAATAGAATAGTTTGCAACTAGAGTTTTGACAAAAAGGGCCTGTTCAAGAGAAAAAAAGACATTATCTTCTTATGGCAAACAGTTATGGTAGTTAGAAAATTTACCTGCAATTACGTTCGTTTGAATTGAAGTACCAGTTGGTGTCAAGGATTGCAAAATCTAACACTGAACGCCAAGACGTAAAAACGTCTTCAGTCTAAAATTTATTAGTATGATTATAAAAAAATACACGTAACAATAACAAAACAACTTTTGTGTTTCGATTTGTGGATTTCAATTCAAATTTGTGTAGTCGGGACGGGATCTGTGGGTCAGGTTCGGGCTTAAGATTGACAAAATTTCGGTCTTGGTTTGGCCTGATACTGTACATGCTTTGTGTTTTAGGTAGCTATGAAACCATAATCAAATTATAACTTTACAGCGCTAAATGAAGACTTCATTTAAGCATCAAAACGACAATTTAGTACAAAATTACTCTTATTGCATCACAATTTATCAATAAGTTATTTCATTTCGTCACAGCAGATTAAAGTTATTAGCAAGGAAGCAATTAACCGTACACGTTTTTTAGACCTAACTTAACTTTTGGTCTTTTCAGGCCTCATTTGGGCTTCAAATGATTTTTTGGGTCTGGCTCGGGTCTGAACTATAGTCGGCCCATTTATGGTTTTTAAATGCGTTCGCCATACACATACTTATGCAGTAATTGAAGTAATTTTTGACTATTTTTGAATTTGCAAATAGAATACAGTACACATAATACGCAAACGCAAAACGTGCCATAGGTTGCGCACATCATTTGACAGCAGAGGTTTTGAATATTTTTCTCTATCGAACATGCACGGAAAAGTTAGCCTACGCAACTGGCCCGTAATTTAATAAAAACATTTTACAAAAAGTATGATTGTTTACCAACCTTCTCGTCCAAGCAGTTTGCAAAGAAGTTTCTCAGATTTCGTGTTTGCTCGATTTTCATCATTTCATCTGTTTCATCAGCTTGACGTTTTCGACGGTGATGGTAATTGTGACAACCTAAGAGATACACTCTATTCTTCAAAATAAGCTTTCAAAAATAATAATCGGTAGCGTGCAGTATTTGCACCGACCAGTTTGGTCGAGCGAAAACGCCTTCGTTTCTGGAAAGGGAAATCTGAAGTTCAAATCTTGGACCGGTCAAATCAGACACAGTGTTGCCAACGGCTCGCCACCGCTGCGACACTACTTCGAAAGGAGCTGTGTTGCCTGGGCGCAATGACGCGAAGATGGGCCCCGCAAGCTCATTACACGGTTCGGCGTAATACAACGAGTATAATAAAAGATTTGATTTGTGCAGTATTTGCGAAATTATTTTGAACTACAAACAACTATCAATGTTTGAATTTGCGGTAGCAAATTTTTACCAGGTTAACAGGCTAACTAAATTGCTACTGGAAGGGAGTCTGGGGGCTCATTTTTCAGGTTGATTAAATCGGTAGTGCATTGCCAATGGCTTAAAATTCGAATCATCAGAAACAAAAAGAATTATTAATACTTAAATTTTTGCGCTAAATTGAATTATGTCAATGATGAAATAAATGGGAACAAAATGCTTTTGTAACATTATTCTTTCGCTTGCAAATTTGCTTCGGTATGGAGGTTAATTCATATGTTAAAATGTATACGTATTACGTACCGTTACTTCAATAATTTAAAACATAAAACTAAATTAACTCACTATACGTACCTTTGCTCAGTGATACACATGCTAAAACACAAGTTAGCAGCAAAATAGAAATCTTCATTGCTTCTCTATTAATCTAACTATCCTAATTTTATACGGCCTGAAAAAAAGTCCCAGGCAATTGCACCAAGCTCTTGTAGAAAATACCGCAAATTCATATGTATCAAATATTTAGGCGTGTACACATTGACTACAAACTATTACATATATTTATAAAAAACATGCAACCGTTATAGCTTCTCAAATCTCACGAATAATTGGAATAATGACTAAGTTGAAATGCATCGTGCCAAGGTATATTCTTCGTAAACTTTGTATTTTTTCAGAAGTTACGTAGCAGACTTGAAACATAAAGATGTTTTTTTTTCACGGCTGTGAGGTAGCACTTACCTCACATATCTGCTTTCCAATTAGGTTAGTGTTTCATCAGCATCTGAATTCACACATAGCCTATCCTGGCATCCCACCCGAATCCTGGCATCCCACCCGAACCTTCAAACCACACACGAGGGCAATTTTTACACTTGCCATCGTACCCTCTTCTCAGATTACTCTGATCTAAGTCTGACAACAAGGTCACCAGAAAGAGGATTCTCGACCAGTATCACACTGGCACTTCACTTAGCTCAACCGCATTGAGCTAGCATCATTTAGCATGGACACCATATATGACATCACATCATAGGCGTAGCCAGGATTTTTGATTGGGGGGGGCCCAAACCACAAATCACACGCAATGACGTCATCAGAAATTTTCGAAAAAGTAATTTTTTGTGGGGCAAAGATATCGTAGAATGGAAGATCTGAAGCCGTAGCCTGATGGCACTTTGCCAGGATTCTGGTAAAGGGAAAGGGCGAAACTAATTGTTGAAAAGTGTAAAAGTCTAACTTGGAAGACGTGTTGAGTAAGCTAGTGTACTCAAACGTAGCAGAGACGGGG
Source organism: Trididemnum nubilum (assembly GCA_963965965.1). NCBI lineage: Eukaryota > Metazoa > Chordata > Ascidiacea > Aplousobranchia > Didemnidae > Trididemnum > Trididemnum nubilum. Next base: position 14,304,672 of record OZ014489.1, on the reverse strand, counting down.
GTTTGGGAGCAGAGCCCCCAGCCGCCGATGGCTATGGGGGTCTGGGGGCAAAGCCCCCAGCCGCTGGGCGATTTTTGTAAGTTTTTGGAAAAAAAAGCTATTTAAATCCCATTGGATCACATTTCGCACGAGTTCAGAGCCATTTCAAAAAACTAGATTTTTAACATTTCAAAGCCAATCGAAAAAATTTAGTTGTTCAATCCTCTTATTGCAATCAAATCCCAAAACACGCTTAGAATCTTGCATTATGGTGTAAAATTTTAATTGTTAGTGATTTGGTCTATAGGGGGAAGTAACGAACATTGCCTTCTGCAATACTTTAGCAGTAAATAATTAAGTTCATAATAACGTTAAACGAGGGTCTGGGGTGGCAACTTGTAGCTCAAAACTCCTAGATTTCTCACAGGTTTTGCATATAAATTGTTAAAAATTTGCATTAAGGGGCCCCTGGCCCGGGAACCTTGATCGTCAGTCAGGGGCCCTTAGGCTCCCTGGTTGCCAGTTAGAGGCCCCGTAGCCCCTTGCTTGTCGGTTAGGAGCCCAGGCCCCCTGGTTGTTAATTAAGGGCCCTGGGGCTCCCTGGTCGTGAGTTAGGGACCCCGGGGCCCCCTGGTCGTCAGTTAGGGACTCCAGGACCCCTTGGTTGTTGGTCAGGGGCCCTGGAGCCCCCTGGACGTCAATTAGGAGGACCCCAGGGCCCCTCGTTGTCGGTTAGGGGGCTTCTGGCCCCCTGGTTGTTGGTTAGGGGCCCCCTAGTTGTTAGTAAGGGCCCCCTGGTTGTTAGTTGGGGGCCCCGGGACTCACTTGTTGTCATTAATATTATTGTTAATTACTGTTATGTGCGTAATTACTGAAAAAAAACTGCAACTAAACATCGCCAGGCTATGTTGTCATAACTTTTTGTCGTTAGTGGTATTTTGATTGGGGGGAGGGCTACGCCTATGCATCACATTAGCAGTTTACCACAATAGTACGCTATATGCATATTTCAAACTTGTTTGTTATCATCAGGCGTACATAACTGTGTAAATGCCTATTATAAATTTTGAACAATGTAAATGCCTATTAAAATGCATATAGCGTACTATTGTGGTAAATTGCTAATGTGATGTCATATATGGTGTCCATGCTTAGTGATGCTAGCTCAATGCGGTTGAGCTAAGTGAAGTGCCAGTGTGATACTGGTCGAGAATCCTCTTTCTGGTGACCTTGTTGTCAGACTTAGATCAGAGTAATCTGAGAAGAGGGTACGATGGCAAGAGTAGAAATTGCCCTTGTGTGTGGTTTGAAGGTTCGGGTGGGATGCCAGGATAGGCTATGGGTGAATTCAGATGCTGATGAAACACTAACCTAATGGGAAAGCAGATATGTGAAGTAAGTGCTACCTCACAGCCGTGAAAAAAAACAAAACTTTATGTTTCAAGTCTGCTACGTATCTTCTGAATTTTCAAAGCACATACGAGTGAATGAAAATTTATTCGTATGGGCGTTGACTGGCGTTGTGTATAGCAATTTGCTTTACCGGTTACCGACAAGTAGGTTAATTTTGGCTTTTGGGGTTCAAAATTTGTACTAGGCATTTACACAGTTATGTACGCCTGATGATAACAAACAAGTTTGAAATATGCATATAGCGTACTATTGTGGTAAACTGCTAATGTGATGTCATATATGGTGTCCATGCTTAGTGATGCTAGCGCAATGCGGTTGAGCTAAGTGAAGTGCCCGTGTGATTATTATTATTATTAAAGGGCAGCGGTGCAAGTGAATCTGCTACCAATTAGGTAAAGTCCACCTACACATTGCGTAGGCCTCATTTGGGCCCATTGCAATTATAGCTGCTAAGTTGCTGTATTTTGTTTGGTTACTGGTCGAACTCAGAAAGCCTTCCAGCTTCCTTTAAGTACGTGGCCAGTTTGTTAATGTTACGTTTCGTTACCACATTGTGAACAGTGGTTTTGGTAGTTCCAAAATATTTAACACGAATATCTTGGTAAACTTTACAATTGCCTACATGATGATTTGGTGTTTCATCCTCTAGGCTACATTTTGGACACAGGGAAGACTCAGCACGACCCGTAGTTTTCTTGTGCCGCTGTAGATTGCAATGCCCAGTCAAAACTTGCACTACTCTATTCAATTGAGGCCTCTTAAGGTTAAGGAGACGTATTGTTAGTCGTGAAGACGTCCAATCTACAGTCTCCTTCATCCTCAAGCAGTCTTTCCGTTTATTCCACATAGATTTCCATCTAACTGTGGACCAGTCCGTAACCGTGCTAACACCTGGCATACGGAACTGTAATAAAAGGTTCAGGACCATACATTATTGATTTAGATCCTGATTTGGCTACATAGTCTGCCACTTCGTTACCATGTACTCCTGCATGTCCAGGAATCCAGGCAATACTGACGTGGTTTTGTTTGCTTAACTGATTTAGGCTTCTGATGCAGTTGAGCACTGTAATTGATGTTACAGTGCTCTTTATGAGTGCTTTGATAGCCGCCTGACTATCAACCAGCACAACAATATTTTGATTGTGCATTTTTTCCAAATGCAGGTTCTTTGCCACTTCTGAAATAGCTAAGACTTCTGCCTGGAACACGGTGCTGTGTATTCCAAGGTGGAAAAATGCTTGTTTTGGGGAGTTGTTTGGGTATTCTGCGTAAAAAATCCGCCCCCACTCTCCCATCTAGTTTCGAGCCATCAGTGTAAACCCTGATAGTGTTGTGATTTAGAATGCTTTCAGATCTGATAGCATTCTGTTTATCCATGATTTGACATTCGAAGTTTCTCTCGAATACCTTTGTTTTCTTTATTCGGTCAGCTGGCATTTGCAGCAGAGGTAAAAATCTTCTAGCCTCATTGCAAATATCAACATGACTTTTCGTTTTCCCAAAGGAGCCAACGGGCTTGGCATGCCAGTGTCCACTCACAGAGATTCTGTATGACCCTCGCACTGCTTCGGCCAACAAGAATTCCTCGATGGGAGTAATGTTGAGCAGTATTTCCAGAGCACCAGTAGGGGTGCCAGGAAAAGCTGATGAAATCATTAAGCAAGCAAGTCTCTGTACCTTTGTGAGTTTCCTCACTAGGTACTTTTTGTTGAAACCGCCAGCCCTGGACACACAAGCGTACGACATGATTGGATGTATCACAGCTGTGTATATCCATTTCATAATAGATGGTTTTATTCCCCACGTTTTACCCACAATTTGTCTACATTGCATTAAAGCCATAGTTGCTCTGCGGGTAATTCGGGTAATATGTGGTTTCCAAGTTAGCTTGCTATCCAGAGTAACACCTAATAGCTTTGCTTCCTTGGAAAGTTCGAGCTTTAAACCATTCATTGTCAAGGAACCCAAATGTGGATTCCGTTTGTGAGTGAACAGTACAATTTCGGTTTTCTTGCTGCTGAACTGTAGCTCTTGTTCCGAAGCCCAGTTTGCAGCAATATTTATTGCTTTCTGGGCCATACCTCTGATCCAAAGCATATCAGCACCAGTGACCAATATTGCTAGATCATCGGCATAGGCTTGAACATAAAAGCCCCTGCTACGTAACTCTAGCAATAGGTTGTTTAAAACACAAGTGCCAGTGTGATACTGGTCGAGAATCCTCCAGGACCCAAATGTCATTGCTAATCAATTTAATGATTTTTTCTGTAGCATTGGACCAAAATTGGCAGATAAAATAAATTATGCCACGGGTAAACAATCAAAGGACTTTCTCAAAAAAAAGGTCGCGGATTCCATTTATCTTGTACCACCAACTAATAATGAAGTTTTAAATCTAATAACTTCCTTGAAAAACAAAGCAGTGGGTCATGACAACATCCAGCCCTTTTTTTTAAAAACAGCCAGATTTGTTATTGCCCCTTATCTTAACTTATTTCTGAACTTTGTTTTCACTGAAGGTATTTTTCCTACCAATTGCAAAATTGCCAGGGTCGTCCCCATTCACAAATCTGGAGCCCAAGATGACATGAATAATTATCGGCCCATCTCCATACTTATTTGTTTCTCTAAAATTATTGAAAAAATTTTGTATGCACGACTTTACAATTTTTTCAAAATGCACAGCGTAATCTATGCAAATCAATATGGTTTCCAAAGTAACATATCTACAATACATGCAATGCTGGATGTTGTCACTTCTTGCTACGATGGCATTAATGATTCTTGTTACACAGCTTTATCTTTTGTGGATTTACGGAAAGCTTTCGATACTGTGTCGCATCAAACACTTCTGGTAAAACTTAGCAACTATGGCGTAAGAGGAGTTGCGTACAATTTGATTCATTCCTATCTCTATAACAGGCAACAATTCGTTTCTATTAATCAAACAAGGTCTGACCTAAAATTAGTTCATTGTGGGGTACCCCAGGGTTCGTCGCTTGGCCCCTTGTTTTTTCTAATTTATATCGACGACCTAAATTATGCTTTAGTGAGCCAACCAAGACTTTCTGCCGACGACACCTGTTTAATAGTGAAGGACTCGAATTGCGAACAATTACAAACAAAAATCAATGTAGAATTACAAAACTTTCATCAATGGTGCTGCGTAAATAAACTTTCCATTAATCCCACCAAAACCAACGTCATAATTATTCCTCCGAAACAAACTAAAGTAACAATTTCTCCAAATCTTTCCTTGATAAGTAATGGATCCCCAGTAAATATAGTCGATAGCGCTAAATATCTGGGAGTAATAATAGACAACGATCTTAATTTTAAACAACACATTAAAATGCTAGAGGGAAAGGTAGCTCGTTCAGTTGGAATATTAACCAAATTAAAGTACATTTTTCCTCAAAAAGTTATGCTACAACTCTATCATGCATTAGTGTATCCATTCCTATCTTACGGTTTAATAATCTGGGGATCCACATATCCTACATACATCAAAAGATTGAAATCCTTACAGAATCAAGCTGTAAGGGCGGTCGCCAGATGTCATTACCGAGATGACGTCAAACCGTATTATTTTAAATTTAATATCTTGCAACTTGATGATTTATTTAAGCATGAAATTGCCAAATTTGTTTATTGCTATTTAACTAACAAAACTCCTAATTCGTTCCGTAAATATTTTTGTAAAACCCTTGAACATTCAAGCCGAGTTACGAGACAATCTAGTGATAATTCTAATTTACACATACCACGCTACCGGACTAATAGATTACAAAGATGCATTAAATATCAGGGAGTCAAAGTATGGAATTCCATTCCCCAAAAAATAAGGGTATTATCATACAAGAAATTTAATGTTGAGTATAAAAATGTTCTGCTCAACGGATCTAGTCATTAGATTCGCCTGCAAGTCTTGAATATATTATCTATCTTGTATTTACATCTTCTTGGAAGCTTGACAATACGGCTGATCAAGCAAACAAAATAACATAAAATCGGTGCACTTCACTTAAAAATTGAAATTTCAATATCATTGACTAACTCAGTCTCCTCGACATATAGGGTGGTTGTTTGACTCGATGACCGCGAGGTCTTTTCGCAACTTCCCTGTCGCAATTCTATCTTAAATTCTATATTACTGTCTTTATATTGTTCCTGAGCGACTAAAATAAAACTATCTTGTCTTGTCTTGTCTTAGAGAAGCTGAGGGCTGCCGATGAGAGCTAAAAGCTTGAAACAGCGCTGTCCAGCTTTGTGCAAGAAATATTTTCTGTGAAAGAGGGTTTGGAGTTTTAAACATTGTCAATATATACACGTTTAGTTGACGACATAGTTCCAAGCCTAAGCCGATATAACGCTGTCAAAATATTTGTCTCTTAAGCAACTGCTGATATCAAAAAACTAACACCCCAGCTTGAGCGTTTCAAACGATTGATTTTTGGGGGTTCATTTGAGGGGTGGTCCAGGGGGGTGGTAACCCCTAAACTATGTCAAAATATTTGTCTCTTAAATATCTCCTGATATCAGAAGAACTAGCGCCCTAGCTTAAGCTGTTAAAAAAATTGATTTGTGGGGCCCCAATTTGGGAAGGTTCCTGGGGGAAGTTGCCCCAAAATATTTTGGAAGAAAAAATTGCGTTTGCCGCTCAAGAACTTTACACAAAAATTATATTTTGATGTTTTGTGGTTTAGAAAAAGAGAGTACAAGATTTAGGAAGAAAAAAAGGAAAAACCCTCATCGCGGCCAAAAGTGGGTTGGTTGGGATGAAAGGGTATCTTACGACATGTAACCGTGTGAAATATTTTTTGGCGTACTTAAGCCTTTTTTGAATGAGACCGCTTTTTATGCCAAACTTGCGGGACGGTTTACGGGTTTTGAAATTAAAGTCACGTAATTTATTACCTCAAAATTTGGTACAAACATACCACTCATTAATCTGAAACTGCTGTCAAAATTTCATGTAGCTAGGTCAAACCGTTCTTGAGCTGTAAGCTAAAGTATGAAACTTCGCACTCGTTATTTAGAAATGGCCGAGTAAAAACAAGGGAACACGCGACGTAAGCGTCGGTCGCTGCAATAAAGCAATAAAAATCGCTTCAGGTAGCAAGTCAGGCCCGGCTCCACGGGGGGCATTCCGGGGCCATGTTCCCCAAATGACCGCTTGCGCCCCCCCAAAGGAGAATTGTGCCCCCCGACTAAGGATTGTGCCCCAAAGAAATTAACAGGCTCGGTGCTATTGCAGTGCAAATCGAGACCTGAGACTCCCAAAATCCTAGAATTCGTGAGCAGGAACTGTTTTTTCGTAGTTGTTGTGCACTCACCCCAGAATTTATGAAACTTTGCCGATATTGCGGATCAAAAACCTTTTTTCTTTTTTTTTTTTATCTTCACCTCGAAATTCATGGTATTCGAAAAATTGTGGAAATGCGAGCAATTTTTGATATGAAAACCTTTCTTTTTATTTTGTTGGTCTTCACTTCAGCATCCATGGAAATTCGCTCAATTTTTAAGATGCAAAACAAAGTTTGTGGAAATGCGCGCAATATTTGAGAGGAAGACCTTTTTTTTTGTTCTTCGCCTCAGAATTCGCGGATATTTGCTTTGAACACCTTTCTCGTTTGATCCACATTCTCAAATTCAAGTAATTGAAGTTTTCGTGACCCCCAACATTCATTTATGCCCTCCAGTCCCGCTATCCTGGCACCGGGCCTGTAGCAAGTGATGTGAATCTACACTGCCTATATATGTCCAAAGTAGAGTTGTGAACAGGCCCGAACCCGAAAATTAATTTGAAGCCCAAATCACGCCCGAAAAAAAACGAATGTTATATTAGGTCTGAAAAATTTAGCAATGTTGGCAACTTATTTTTATTATATTTTTGGGCACCTAATACAAAAAGTACACTTCAGGGCCAAATTACGCCCTAAAGCTTTGTCAACTTTAGGCTCAAACCCGAACCCGACCCAAAAAGCCCGGCCCGAGTTACAACTCTGGTCTAAAGCAAAACGTTTTCATTAGATAAACTTTTAAATTTAAAACCGAAAAATTCATGCATTAAATGATTATTCAAACAATCTAAAACGATTTGGTAAATTTTGTAAATTTTTTACCCTACACGAACTACAAGATTATCACAAATGGATTATGAAATTTGTTTACCCAAATTTAGACAAATGAAATTACAACGATCAATCAAATATAGAGGGATTAACATTTGGAATGATGTCTCTTGCGACACACGAAAAAATAATTTTCATGCTTTCAAATCAAAATTGAAGCAAACAATGCTTTTGCATGAACAATATCATCTACGATCTTATGCAAATTGTATTAGGATTAATCGCACTGATCTTATTACTGCATATTATTATTCATCAGTACAATATTTTTCCAGATAATTAGTAGATTCAAAGACCTTTAGGGTCATTTCGCAATTTTCTGTTATGCATGCTACAACGTGATTAAAAATTTATCACATTTTGTGAATTTTTTAACGAAAATCAACTTGAAACTTATGCATACTATCATAAACGTATACATACTATCATAAACTTGAAACTTATACCTTCTTGACAAGTTTCTTGACGAGGACAATCTAATAAATATATGAACATCACAAACACTACTTGCATTTTTATAGTTACTTGCTCGACAATAATTTTTTGTTTTTTTTCCTTGTGTAAAAGATGTTTTTTGTCGGCTTATTATTATATGAACATCATAAAAACTGCTTGCATTTTTATAGTTACTTTCTCGAGAATAATTTTTTTTCCTTATGTAAAAAATGTTTTTTGGTGCTTCTAAAAAAAGTTACAAAATATTGCAAAAGGCATTGCTGTGATGTCCCTTTTTTAAAATAATTCAGTTTTACATTGTGATTAATTTTTTAACAAAAAACTAAACTATAGTATATTTTCCCCATTCCAAGTTTTTGGGAAATTCTTTATCTGCATCAAAACCTATCACGTTTTAGACAACAAAAAGATTTTTTTGAGTATGTAATTGGCTTGCTCTCAATGAGGAAACAAAGTTTAAAGATATTCAGCTAATTTTAACTTTTAAAGGCGTTAAATTTTAATACCAAATACTAAAATTATCGATACCGAAACGCGGAAAAAGGCATAAATAAACATTTCCATACTATTAAAAAAGCTTGAGAGACATGCTAATGAGATAATGCCGTGAAGCAGAAACTGAAAGCTTAAATCTTTATTGGCAGTGAGGTCGTTTTTATGAGAACTTTGGTTGCATAACTTGGGCTCAACCTGCACCTTGGTCACGTTGTTGCATGGTTGGAATTAGGAACTTTACGGTGCTTATCCTTGCTCTGTGACTTCAAACAAGCAGCAAATTTACATAGAAAGAAGTCAAAAAGCTATTAAAACAGTTTGAATGTGGTCAGCTCCTAAGCGTGCGTGATTTTGTCAAAAGAAAATTCGATCGTCACTTTCTCATCAAGCCCGGCGCCACGGGGGGGCATTCCGGGGTTGTGCCCCCCAAATGACTGCTTGTGCCCCCCAAATGACTGCTTGTGCCCCCCAAGCGAGGACTGTGCCCCAAAGAAATTAACAGGCTCGGGGCAACTAAAGTGCAAATCGAGGTCTTAGACTGACAAATTGGTGCTTATCGCCCTAGAATTCGCGAGCAAGAACTGTTTTTTAGTAGTTTTCGTAGACTCACACTAGATTTCATGAAACGTTGAGGATGAAGACCATTTTTTTTTTTTTTTGGTCTTCGCTTTAGGATTCGTGGAAAATCGCAAGTATTTTAAGTTGAAAACCAGAGTTTGTGAAAATTTTTGAACCGAAGACTTTTTTTTTGGTCTTGGCCTTTTTCATTTGATCCACACTCTCGAATTCACATAAATAAACTTCTCGTGCCCCCCAAAATTTTTTTGCCCCCCCCCCCCCAGTCACGCTATCCTGGAACCGGGCCTGTTTCTCGTGATATCATGATAAAGATGCATCAATTGATTGATGATGAAAATGAAATACCGAACGTAAAACTACCACTTTTTTTCCAAATATTTTCCATATCATCTAATGCTGGTGAATTGCAAGCAATGGCAGTATGACACGTAACAGGGTAAATGTTTTGTTTTTTTATTGAACTTACTGCGATTTACTAACTTCTGTGCACTTAGCTTTACTTTACTTGGTTTCAATAAAATAAAAACAAACAAAAGAAATTGCAATAACTGAGCAAATTTCTTTTGTTTTTTTCTAACTAACTGAACACTGACTGTACCCACTAGTGTTCTTATACACCATAAAGGCGATGACTTGCCAAATATTACATAAGGCAACTAACTTTATGGCTATCAATATGTTATGACTTAATTGGTTTATTTTAGCAAAATCGTTTATAATTACTTCTTTTAGACTACCCTAATTATTTATGAATGAACAATTAGGCTAAAGTTCATAAACCAGGAGTCAATATAAGGTAACATGCCGAACCTGAGCATTCTTTGCAGTCTTTTATGCACGGAAATATGCCACGTTTTTTTAATTTAGATCATTGTATTTCCGCACGACATTTGCAATCAAACGCCACCGCACTTAATTTTAAGACTTATAATGATATTCTTCAATTTTATGGCAAAACGGTTTTAGCTTTGATTGATTAATTGATCAAGTTTTATCCTCTTGTAATGAGAAAGCGGCGCTAGCGCTACTTAAAGAGACGATTTTCAGAGTTTTTTCGTTGACTTTTTTCATGTACTGTACATGTGCTGCTTTTTGAAGTGACGAAGTAATAATAATCATCGTAAAACGGTTTTTTAAGGTTGCAACAGCGTGACGAAGGTACGAGTTGAACCCAGATCATGCAATTAGAGTCGTGAAAAAAAACGAAACCTTTACCCTTTCAGTCACACCGCCGACAAAATTAAAAGACATTTGCTGTCTTCAAAAATTTTTGCGTTAAAGTTTGGATGCTGAGTTCGATTCCCAATCGATTGATGATACAAAAGATGGAGTACTTTTTTAAGTACAGTATCTTGACGCTGACTCGCAACACCTTGAGTACTTTTTGTTTTTCTCTGAAAAACTCTAAAGAAAACCTCAGTACCACTAAAATATCACAATTTTTTTTTCATTTTCATGCTATTTATTTCAAAGCAAACATTGATAGAAAAATTATACTTAGATAAATAATTCCAGGCAATAGCCAAAACAAAACGTGTTGGAATTTCTGAAATTTGGTCCACAAATTCAAAACAAATCTTGTAATATTTGTGAGCGAAATTTAAGCAACTTAGATAATACAGTATTTGTAAAGAAAATTTTGTAATATTTGCAAGCAGAATTTTAAACCTTCCAAACTTTTAAAATAAATTTTTATAAGTTTTAATGCTAAAAGAATGTGTTGGATCTGAGTTGTTCACGTTTTAATAGCCCAAGTTTGGTTGTTACACAGTGTTTTGACCCTAGCATTGATTCGTTGCATAGCAGCCTCTAAATTCGACGTTGTTGCCATAGCAATTGGGTTGACCTATCTCGCCCCCTTCACAAGTGCGGGATCTAGTTTGAGTTGATTGTCCACATCCAGTACAAGGCGTCAAACTTGTCCATTCACTCCAAAAACCGCATGTTTTTGAGCATTCCTAGATGATAGCACATGATCAACAAAACAATGTTAACCAAGTTTTTTTGGTTAACTTGAATTTCAACAGAGCGAGAACCATCATTGCTAACGTATTCAATTGTGCACACGAGCAGCGCGCTAAGTATAGTACCTTAACGTAAGGCAGAACTGTTTTGCTCTACTAAGCTACAGGACGGGTACAGTAACAGTGATGTAAAATTAAGTTAAAAGTTTTTAAGTTTGTGGGACTTTAAAGCTTTTCACCACAACCAGAATGCTTGAATTGCTATGAAGCAACGCAGTATGCTATCGACTGTGGTCTCCAAGACTCCAATGCTCAACCTGAACAGATTAAGAAGCAAGAAAATAATCTATCTGTACTTAAAATTCTGAGAGCAAAAATGAATCAACTCTAAAAACTTCAATAAAAGCCGGCAATAACGGTATAATTATAAATTCTAATTTTATAAACTATATCAGCCTGACACACTAGATTTAAAGCGCAACCGATATACATTATTTCACCTAAAAAGCAACTATAAATCTGCAAAAAAATAGGTATTTAAATAGAATCTATTTGAATGAGCACTGAGGATTCCTTTTAGGTCAAATATACTTGCCGCGATTTTAGATCTACTGTACCAAGCTGATACGGTTTTTAAATTTAGAATTTACAATATGTGCTTAACATGCATTTAAGATAGAAAATGAGCTGCTTACACTTTGTTCAGAATCCGTCGTGGAAAATTCGGTATCCAGTATTTGAGAACATGAGCAGAATTACCGCTTTTATTCAACTGCTTGAATAGCTGTTATTTGCATGATAGAAATTTTAAATTTGATTGCAATAAGTTTAAGCGGCTTGCACTTACCCGTACTTCTGTTTCTGAGCCGGGGCATCTGGCACTACCTGGAATTCCTGTAAAACAAGATCTTCGGCGAACTTGCGGTGCAACTTGGTTGCATTGAGCATTACAGTATTCCCAGGATTGCCATGTGGTCCAGCCTATACGTTAGATTATGTCAAAACTAATTACAGGTCTAAAACTTAGGACTAAATCTTAGAATTAAAAAAGCAAATTTTTAAACTCGTTTAGATTTGAAAACGAATTGGTTAACTGCATGGTTCATTTTTTAATCCATAGGGGGGGCTGTCCGTGATAGCGAACGACAAACTTTTAAAAAAGTTTGCTCGCTAATCAAACAATAACTCTTTATTTTATATTTTACAAAAAATTGTACAACATTTAAGTTTTCAACGTTTGAAATCAAGAAGCGGTACCCTTTTACCGTTTCCAGCTTCCACTTCCACAAAAATTTGCCACTTCCACCGCTTCCTCTCCAAGCTTCCGCATCCCTAGTTGTAAAACTAATTCATGCTGAAGCCTTGGATTCAGTGTTTTCAAACCAGTTGTGAAAGTAACCTTAAACATTATTTTAGAAAAGAAAAAATGCTATCTGTCATTACTGTTAAGTAGATTTCCTAAACTTTGAAATATCTCAGTCACAATAAGTGGTAGAAAACTCAAATTTGTTAAATACATGTTTAAAAGTATTCTTTAATTTTGGCAAATTCACCCAAGCTGGATGCTTCACGCCCTTTGAAGTCTTTTTTTATCGGTATTTGTGCCAATTAATTTTTTTTGCGATTTTCTTACCTCCAGTGCAAGGTCCTGCATCGCAAGGTGACGTGTTCATTGCTGAACCTTCGCACCCTTTTTCTCCTTCTCTACCGTTAATGCACTGTCTATATCTGGTTTGGATGCCATTTTCACAAGTTGCTGAACATGAAGAATACTGCGACCACTCCGTCCAGAAAGGACACGGTTGAGTGCATGCCTAAACAGAAACAAGTACAGAACAACGTGCAATACATCAGCATTGTATTAACGGAGGCAATAAGTTTTGAAAACATCGTTTGGAAATTATTACGAATCAACTGATAAAAATTTCAGACTTTACCAAAAACTTTTATTAACTGAAATACCCAGCAATATCAAGAATAAACCAATCATGACGTGTCCCAAATGCCGCTACTTAGCGAACTTTTGACATCGATTGAACTGATTATGGAGTGCTTTACGCCAGGGGTCCTCAAGCGTTTGGTGTTATGGAGCCCGTGAAGAGGTTGACCATGATTTAGGAAGCCCCACAATAAATTTCTAAAATAAGAACAAAAAAAAAAACAAAAAACAAATAGCTTGCGGAGTCCCAAGGTTTCTCTAGCGGAGCCCTACGTCCAGAGCACTATGAGAACCTATGCTTTACGCTACCGATACTGCTAGAAATGTATAGTTAATGAATTTTTTCAGGCCTTTGTTTTTGCGCTTGTTTCAAACTTTTTATGTCCGAAATTAATTTTATTTCCAAAATTTTAGTTCATTGTTGCAATGTTGATCTAAACTGCATGCGTTTTGTTTCTAATGCTGATTTGCAATACAATGTACTAGCACAATAAATTTGAAATCATTCGATTTTTTTGATATGCCAGAAATAATTTCTGTCCTACTTACTCTTGTTTCTTCATAAAGTCCTGAACACCCTGGGCTCCCGTTTGCCCCAGTAAGACATGATCTACTTCTTAGCTCAAAAGCTCTTAGATTTCCGCAAGGACCTTGACAGTCTCTTACTATTGTCCATGGCGATAAATTGCGATCTGTAATGTTGATAAGGCGGTAACAAAAAGATTTCTAAAAACAATAGTTTCTCAAAAAGAAACATTGAAAACTTTTTGTTGTGTTATCGTTTGACAGTATCTAATTGCATGATATATACACTGGTGATCAAAAGTTTGAATTAGCCAAAACTAACATCAAAATTGCATCTAATTAAATTGAGTCATCAAAATTTTTCAATAATTTTTTGTTCTTATTTCGTATTTGACTTTGCATTAATAGAAAAAGATTAAGATTAAGATCAAACTTCTAAATCCCAGTTTTTGAACTAATTTATAAAGTTAATCAGAAAAATATAAGAATAAAGTATAAAAAAAAACTATTAGAGCATTTTGCTTGTGGAGATACTATATTATAAATTGGAGTTGAGTGGTTTAGGATTTATTCTTCCATATGAACCAGGCTCTCTGTTTCTGTTGGGCCAACCACATCAATACAAAGCACCCTTTTTTGGTTCGCTTTGCAAAATATAATTTTGTCCGGTAGGGCCAACAGCCTACCAAAACGGATAGCCTGCTATCACTGCAAATTTAATGTAGGTTATGTTTTTGGAAAAATACATTTTTACCCGACATAATTGCCTAATTACATTTAACTGCAGCTACAAGTTCACAAGTGACTAGCTCAGGAAAACAAAGCACAAACCTCCTTCACATCTTTGACTTTCAACTTCATCCCCATCACACCCAGCATTGGCAGGAACGCACTCTCTGTGCCGCGTTCGATACTGGTCCTGGCCAAGAGATGCACATTCTGTCCATTGTTGCCAAGAGGACCATTGAGCTGGACCATTGGGTACATTACCACCAAGACCACAGTTTTCAGCAAAACATATCTACAAGTGCAGTAAATAAGAAAAATCAAATTATGATATGCAGGTAGCAACCCATTATTTCAAGACCCCGTAGCGACTAGTGACATTGTTTTTTTTTTGAGGTTTAAGTATGTACTGTAGCTTCACTTTAATGATCAGAATTGGCTACTTGCAGTACAAGATAATTGTAATTTGCGAAAGGGAGAATAATAGTAATTTGCGTCTTTGAGTATCATAAAATTGGTTCTATCAATGCTTCTTATTCCTTTTACTGTTTCCCGGTAAAATTTATTTTAAGTTTTCGGTTTATTTTTTTACCTCAGAATCATCCGTTTCACCTAAGCAGGGGAATCTTCTTGGAGGTCCTCCATTGCAAGTTCTTCTTCGATGCCTCTGTTCCTGTTCTCCACATCGTGAAGGGCAGTGACCCCATGGACCCCATTCAGTCCAACCAATGTTGCCTATAAAATATCCGTATGGAGTTTTTACCCTTTACCCAGTTTCCACAGCATGTTACGTACGGTTAAGCCTTTTGATGTTTATAAACACACATGATTTTAATAACTAAGCAAAAGTTTTGTTCTCTAAATTCGCAATATTCAAGATTAATTAGGGGGTGTAGAAACTGGGTGAATGAAATTTCTCTTAAAATAAAACAGATGTGGACGTGTGATAGGTTTGAGAAGAGCTTGGGATAACTAATTTTTTGAAAATTTTCCGAAATAAGTCAAATACAGTACAAACCAATAAAAAGTTACCCATGGATTTGATTTTATTCCAATTTGTTAGACAGCAGAAAGTTTTGCTATATTAACGTAAAGTTATTTTTCACGATTCAGAATCCTATTAGTAGCTTTGATACAAAAACAAGTACAAGAATATTATAGCACAAAATCAGCAAAAAATAAACTTTTATTACTTCCGTAAATGGTTCTATTAACAACTAGCGACGGAGGAAATACTTCTTGATTGCAAACCGTAATTCCTTCCGCAACAATAGAAGTTATTTTGGCCAATCCTTGCATAATATACGGCCATGCGTCTGCCAGAAGTTCAGTCACGTTCGAGGTTTCGTTGAGATTAATAAGACAATCACTGCCGTTAACAGCACTGCAAATCAAAAAATGCTGGCCGGTTGTTAAATTTCTCACACACAAAAAAAAATTGTTACACTATGTTATAGGACTGGTTTAGTTAAATCATAAGGCCATTGAGTTGTTGAGGTACTGGGATAGCGTAAGGTTAATACTTCACTAGCTATAAGCTCAGCTGCGGCCCTCTTTTACACAGTTACTCGTTCCCTAATCCTGCAACCAGTTTAGCTCATGCAGTCTATACAAGAGTAAAACCGACTGTTTTATATGCCCATTCAAAAAAATCAACGTCCAAAGAATGAGCATGAGCGTAGATTGCAATAAACCAATGTGACTGTAATCCATTTTAAGCTTGAGGAGTTACAATATATTAGTACAGGCTCATACGCATTTCCTATGACTATTCCTAAATTTCAATTTTTACAATCTGATGTGACGAAGCTATTTTTCACTAACAAAAGCAAATTTGGAAGTCTTTGTATCACCGGAAATTTTATCTAGTTTGGCATTATTTCTGATTCAAATCCAACAATAACTCAAATACTTATTGTAAAACTATAACTTCAAACCTAACCCTATCCCAAACCCTAAGTCAAATCTTAATCTTGACTCTCAAAAAATCAAATAAAAAATGCGCAGATGAATTTTCTTTATTTTTGTTTTACCTTTTTGATAGGTAGGTTTGCTGAAAATTGTCACGCCAAACACATTATTACAATTTTAAAAGAGAAATTTTTTACCTGTTCAAACAGATCAAATGGGTCTGAGCAAGTTGAATAACTGATTGAAAACGAAGATGTCTTCGATTAGATGGCAACGAAACTTCTCTAGATAGGCAATTGTCATAAACCTGATCTTCTTGTTGCGTAGTGAGAAACTCGTTATTACGCTGTATGGGTGTCGTATCGCGTCTGGCAACATGAACAAATTCGGGACCTAAAGAGTTCTCAATAAATCAAGAATTATTTTAGTGAAAATACCATAGGTGGGCAAGTTAATGCAAAATGTTAGCTTCGTTAACCCCTAGTCCGTTAACAAACTTCACACCTCAGTTAACGTTAATCTGTTACTTTCAGCTTTAATTAACGAAAGTTACTAAAGTCCGTTAATTCGTTAATATTTTGCGTGTAATTTACATTTTTTTATTCACTCGCTTTTAGAACACGTATCGACGCTGTTGTAAGGAAATATTTATTGCTATGCTGGTCTATTTGTGTTTTGTAAGTTACATTTTACAGTATAATCTAATTTCAAGATAAAAATAAGTTCAAATGCACTAACGAAGCTGCCATTGGAAAATCTTTGGAAATTGCGAACAGCGATAATTATTAGACCTCTGAGGCTGCAGCTTATTATTTGCCACAAAAAAGAGCACCTTTTTTCGCTTCTTTTTTATAAAACTCGTGAAAATACGCAACCGTGTATCCAGTGCAAACTGGTGTGTACCGGTACGATGAATGAATGGTGCAAGATATTAACGATAAAAACCTTAACGGAAGTTAATTAAGCCCGTCAACATGAAAAAAGTAATTAACGTATTAACGAGTTCTTGAAAAAGTTAGCTTCGTTATTAACGGATTAACGGACTTGTGCCCACCTATGGAAAATACTGATTACAATTGGCCCTCAAGACTGCTTTGAAAGAAGTCCTTAGCGTAGGGTCAAAAGGACGCTTTCCAATGCGGTCAACCGACTTGGTTGAACAACCGACAAGACGATGGAATCCGTGCGATCTAATTGCTGTCGATTTTATCAGTTGAATAGAGCGGTCACAGTTGAATGACCGCTACACGCTTTTTCCATCTATAATCCTAAATTTTGGTGCAGTGGCAGCAGGCATTGGTGGGAAGCTTTGATTGCAAGTACAGCAGTTAAGCACTGCGCGTCAACTGCGTCGAGGGAACACCTCTTTAGCATTCAGGATCAAACGACGCGGCCTATTGCTGTCGACAGGCTCGATTGAACAAGATAAGTACGTTGTAATAAGTGAATTTCATTAGAGCTCTTTACACGGGGTTTGTAAACTTCGTCGTCACGCATGAGCACCACCACACGAACTTAAAAATGTCATAATTATGTCAATGTCAACTCGATCAATACTTTTATTGGTCAATTCGATCACATGGCTGCTTTGTCACACATGAGCACAACTGAACATAATAATAATAATAAAGAAAAGAAAAAGATAAAAGAATAATGAGAAAACTAAACAGAGAAAAAGTTTACCAGTCCTAATAAAAAGAACTCTGGTTCAATGGTATGCAGTAAAACTTTGTAAAAGACTCAGTTGTAATATGTAATTTCTCTAAGAAATTTACCGCAGCAAATCTTACAGATATTAACACCACCGTGTTTAATCTCCACGTGCATATAGCTTTAGGAAAATCGGTAAAAATCCAAATTTGTATGGTTAAGGTACAAGTATGAAAGAGTTTAAGTGCTTCATACTGAACGTTTAAATACTGATAGTTGTTTATAATTTTGGTACTCTACCTTCACCTTGAGGACAGCAGAATCTAACCATGTAATCAAAGCATGTCGAGTTGATTTGCTCTGAGTTAGAACAGGAAAACCCATAATCAGGACTTATTCGAACCCTTTGACCAGTTATTCTGTAGTCTTCGCCATTTAAAAGACGAGCGTCTAGATCAATAGGATTTCTACAAAGTAGGTCTGGACTATTGTCTCTCAAAATTTCTTGCAAGGTTTCAAAATCTCCACCATCGTTATCGTCAGGCACATCTCTGTTAAAGTATCTTGTCCATCTCCCTCCAGTACAATCTGGAGCATAATCTAAACGTAATTCGAGTGATTAGTTTGATAACAGGATCCATGATTTTTACCTTCCGATGATGAACAGGTCTTAGATTACTGATCTCATAGTGCTCAACTGGTTGAGAAGCAAGGGCGTCGGCAGAAAATTTTTCAGGGGGGGAAGCAATAAGAATAAATCCAGTACTAACTACTAAAAATGGAATAATTTTTGAAAATCGGGAAGTTTCAGAGAAGTGTGTGAAAATCCAGGAGGAGCATGGCCCTCCCCTGCCCCCCCCCCCCCCTTTGCCGATTCCCATGTTGAGAAGATGTCCAAACATACATTAAGAACGTTAAACATTGCTGATGTGAAAGAACATTAAACACTAATAATGATCAAGGCGGTTTGGTTCGTCTTTTACGTCCTTACATTTCAAATGTTTTTATATCGATTGATCAAAGCTTGTTCTTTTTTGATAAATTCAGCTTCAATTGCATTTGCTTTGGCTTCTCTCTTGAAAAAGTTCTGTATCACCATAATGCTGTAAATTACCTGCCGCGTACTCGTCAATGCAATCACTAGCTAAGGGAATAAGGTCGGAGTTTTGATGGAGATAATCGTTTAGTCTCTCTTTCCAACAATCAACGCTGTCCTGATGCAAAAGCAAGCTGGAAAATTATTAACAAAATATCTATTATCCAGATACTGAGTAAAATTAAGATAAACTGATAAAAAACTTTTTTTATTGAAAAATCTTATTTGAAGTTTTTTTTGTGCTCAGTGACCAATCACGATAAGAATTGGAATAGGAGAAGATTGACCAAACGTATGTTAGTTTCTTCGTGCGTTTAAACCTGGCTCCTTACGTCTGTTTAATCTCGCTATCGAAAGAAAATACTCTTTTTGAGGTTCTATTTTCAATTTTTTCGCTAAATTCACCTCTACCGGTAGACTGCTTAACCTCACAGAATATTGAATAATTATGCTAAAGGCAAACAACTATAAAATCTTCCTAGCTGCTGATTCCAAAACACTGCAACTTGCAGTCTGTGGTAGTGTTTTAGCTTGACTGGTTTTTCAATATTATGCAATTTAAGCTTTCTGAGATTTTGACGCTTTAGTTTACAATTTTTTACAGATTTCAACAGCATCTGATGAGTCCTTAGGAGATTTAGACGTTTAGAGATTTTGAAGTTTTAGTTTATAATTCTTTTACAAATTTCAGTAGCACCTGATGAGTTCTTAGGACGAAACAGACTGTTGTGCTTTTAACCTTTTACTGTGATTTTACATAGTTGTAAGTGCTGATTCATGTGAATGCCATTACGACAATTTTAACAAGTCCATATAATCTGAGGTATTCTGTCCCCAAGATTATTTGCTGTTATAGTTCTACGAGGAAATTACTCCATTATATCTACTTTAGCAATGCAAGATTATTATTAGACATTATTTTTCTTACCTACAGCGTTCCCTATCAGTGTTTTCGTACCATTTTGTATCAAGTACAGTGAAATCCAGCACTGCATCCCAAGAAGGAAAAAGTTGATTGGCCTAAATCACAGGACAAAGGATTATTGCAACTTAAAGAGATATTGCTCCAACTAGTTGTTTCATTTTTTTTTTAGAAATGAGAACTATTTGAGGTACCCCCTAAACCCTTTTCCATAATTCCCCTTATTCGCGAAAATACGATTCAATTCTTTTGACTCCGTATCATTGGCAAACCTGTCTTTCTAAACTTTGCGACATTACAAAAGGCAGAATTTGCAATTTCTCGCAGACTTTAGACTTTGTCTACATTAACAGCTTTAAAACATCACCGCAGCCTGGCCTATAAGTCCTATTCTTGCCAACTCTTTTTCACTAAGCTAAGTCATTGTACAGCAAGCAATAAAATAACAGATTATGTTGTATACCATAGGCTAATCTTTGATCTGCAATCAGAAAATTTCGCAATAATACAGTACTGTAGGCCTAATCTACTCTAATACCCATAACTTACCAACTGGTAGCAGTGATTAGCCTAATCAAATATGAAAACTTGGCTATTGCTACTGGTTGCTTATCTGTAGATATGGGCATCCAATAGACCTCGGCTAGCAGTACTCATCTAAAGTAGACCTTCTGTGATGTCATAAATTTGCGAAATGCAGGGATGCCAAGGGTACTGAGTCAAACGGATTAAATCGTATTTTCGCGAAAAAAGGAAATCGTGGAAAAAAGTTTGTGACACTTTTTTTTACCTTATTAAGTAGTTTTCAATTCTTCAATAAAACCGATTTCGAGCATAATCGCTTTAAATGATATTATTGGGTGCAGATTAGTGAACAATACAACCTTTAGATGCGAATGAACATTGCAATAAGTTGTACAATGCAGCAAGAAACGAAACAAAACATTAAGAGCAACTCAGTAGCAAATGGTACAAAGCGTTATTATTAATTTGGCGGTACCCTATACAGCAGGGCTTCTCAAACCCTGCTGCGGCCCGAGAGTGGTTTCGAGATCAACTAACAGAAAAATTTTGCCAGCAATCATACCGTTTTTCTTCTGATTCGTTGAAACGCTACCTAAAATTTGGGCGAAACTCACATCAAATTACGGTAAAGACTTTTTTGGTCTTCACCTAAATTTCTGCCAGTTTTTGCTTGAAATCTCACCGGAAACTATTTTCTAGTTCGGACCGGGGTTGATTGTGCGGCCCGCTCAAATTCCTCGAGAAACATTGCTCAAAATGTTTGGGCACCCCTGCGACATAGGGATGACTCTATGTAACTAACTTTGAGGTGTTTTTTCAATTACTGACGGTATGACCATTTACTCGTTACAATTCGTTGACTTTCTCTTACATTTATTCGTTTACTTTATTCTTGACCACCGTAATAAAAGCAAATTGGATAGTAACGCAAAAATAGCATGTGGAGTCAGGAAACGGAAGTAACTAATTATAAACAAAGAAAAGTATTAAAAAAAAGAAAAGGATCAAAAGTGTTTAAAATTATTCTTCGCCTATAAGAGACAGAATATCACTACATTAGCTACTGTGCTAAAACGTTGTACCCAAGGTGTTGTACCTTTCTTTCCAAACATTCTGAAAAAAAGTTTCGCAGATATCTGCTTCTTTCAATGTCAGAAAAATCCTCAAAAACCTGGCGTTTTCTTCTGTGATGATAATTGTGGCATCCTGTATTCAAAAAAGTTAACAAAATTATTGTCTGTCACCCCACTATTGTAATTGTTATTGTAATTGTAATTACATTTTGTTCACCAAGTTGCCTTGGCCAGGAGACAGCGAAGGGACCTTTCGGTCTTCGAGTCAAGCTGCCACCTGCCCATCTGTCTACTACACACGATGGAGGCTTCACACTGTCCCTTTAATTGCTGAACGTCAAGCAGGGAAGCTGTGAATACCAATATTTTATAGTCTTTGGTTTGACTCGACCGGGAATCGAACCCGTGTCTACCGCTTCAGTAGCAGACGCTCTATCCACTCGACCACTGATCGGTTAAATGTTAAATGTTTAAACTATCTCACTGGTTAAGTCCAAAACATGTTTAACAGTTTGCATATTTGGTTTACATTTTCATTTTACTTCTCTAAGGTTTTACAACTTGCAGCCCTATTCGCCTTTGCTGCATCATCACTGACAGTAAATCAGACTTCAAATCAAATCAAAATCAAGCCTTTCCTTATTCTCGCTGTTTTACGCCGAAGCATGTAACGAGTTTGCTGGGCCCATCTCTGCGTGATTGCGTCCGGGCAACACAGCTCCGTTCGAAAAAATGTCGCAGCGATAAAGAGCCGTTGGCAACACTGTCTCCGATTTAATCGGCCCGAGATTTAAACCTCAGGTCGTCCGTTGTAGAGACGAAGGCGTTACCGCTCGACCAACTGGGCGGTGCAAAGCAGAGTTTAAAACTATAATTAAACAAGCTTTGATAGAGAATTTAGAAATAATTTTAATTTAGTAACATCAGTTTTGATAGATGAGTTCGAAATAACAATCCATTTTGATTAAGTGTTTAGTGTTTACATAGCTGTTAGGTAATTCTTGACACTTGAAAAATATTTTCAAATTACAAAAACTATAATTTTGCACCTCTACACAAGCCTAGTCAAAGCGCTAATTCACTTGGGTTTCTATTTTTTCTGTTGTTAGGTTTGTGGTTTCCATGAAATTAATAGAATACAGTAGTTGCAATACATTTTTTGGGGTGTCTGGAATGGCCGAGAAATAATAATTTCCATTCTCAATAAAAATTTTTTTTGAAGAATAATGGGCTATTATTTGGTATTAATTTCTATGATTGATTTCAAATTTAAGTTTATGCAGACCAAAATTGCACCTTTAGCATTACTAAGTAGGCTTAGCTAGTAGATTTCCGTAACAGGTAGTAGATTTTATTAGTGGTGAATTTTGAAGGTTTCGAGTAGCGAGTTAGTAGCCTACTGGGTAATGGAGGTCGGTAAGTTGTAGGCGAAAAGTTGTGGAGAAGCCATATTGCAGAGGAAGATAGATATAGCCTAGAAACGGTAAGGAGGGCCCAGTGGCGGATCCAGAAAATTTTGGTGGGGGGGGGATTTGAAGCACAAAACCTCAAAAATTCGGATGTCTTCACCAAAATTGAGAGTGATTTTTCGGCCGAACTCGGAAATTCAAACGTTTTTTTCGCCCAAATTCAGGTGGTCTCCAAAAAAAACAAAAAAAAAAAAAGGTCTTCACCAAAATTGAGACTGATTTTTCGCCGGATTCGTTACGTTTAGGTCGGTGGGGGGGGATGCATCCCGAAATGGAGCCGAATTATTCGAAACAGAGGCTGATTTTTCGGCCAAAATCGTTACTTTTAGGCTGGTGGGGGGATGCATCCCCCCATCCCCCCCCCTAAATCCGCCACTGGGAGGGCCAGTTCCAATCAAAAAAAATTCTTATGGCTAATAAAATAAAATTGACCTTTGTCGCCTTAAGAGTCCCTTGAGCAAGGACAAACGTGTCCCGACGGCTCAAATCCATTTATTGCCATATTGTCATTTAATCATTATTCATCTTGTGAAACAATGTCCCAAGTGCTTTTGTCCTGAACCCCGTTACTGAACTTGAGTCTAAAGAATAAATTTTGGATTCAAATATAGTTAACTTACCGTACCTTGCACTAGAGGTGAAAGAAAATAGTAAAACAGAATCAACGCTAAAGCACCGGTGTTTCCCTTCATCAAGATTCTTTGCAAGATACAACTAATGCAATAATGATTTAAGTGATAATGCTGCTACAAATGATAAGATTTAAAATCCTGAAATTAATAGGCAGTTATTGTTGGTCAATAGTTGGTTATAATGCAAATTTCTGGACAACGTTACGTTTTCTAGGAGAAAATTTGTCTAGCAGGTTGTTTCGTTTCGAAGAATTGAAAATCTAACCAACTGCCAATCAGATTTCTGCCAGAATTTCAAAATGGGATTCCGTTTACAATAATTTGCAAAGCAATGCAGTAAGAGTAAAGATCTGATGAACCTTAAAATTTCTGTTTCAGTCATCTTTCAAGCATTTAACCAGCTACTCTGCCTCTGTCTGACAACACCAAAACAGAGCACCGTTTTGGGGTTTTGTTGGCAAGTCTTTCTCCAGAATGAGCTATCACGAAAAGTAGACTACTTAGGTCCCAATGGGAAACTAGCGTTATGTTTTTCCCAAAAACACGACGACGCATTACCAGTTAGGTAATTGAACCATCATTTAGCAAATTTTGATTATTAACCCGACGCTCTACCAACAGTTATACCACCTCATCTATCGCTATTGCAATTGTATTGTATTTGTATTATATTAAAACAAAATAAACACATGCTATTACCAGCATAATGGAAGAAATATAGGTTCTCCACGAAGGGACCGTCCAAGGGTTTTCGAGTCAAGTGGCAACCTAACCAGAATTGGATCATCGTCAGCAGGTGACGAACTTATGCGTTAATAATAACAAAAAAAGAGAGAAAAAAATTATCGAGCGGCATTTGAAATCATTCGTATTGCAGATAGCTTATTCGGTAAATTTACAACAGAACAAAGTTTTAAAACATGCGTGACTTTTTTGGTCTAAAAACAGCACTAAAACGGAAGATTAATGGGTATCCAAAATAGATTTTTTTATTTTTTCGAAAAATACATTTGAAGAACAACTTCTGATTTCATATGGTAATTTATTCCACACTTTTGCACCAGCAAACTTTGTGGAATTTTGAAGCTTGTTTGTTTCAAACCGGGGTAAATAGTAAGCGTCTGAGGAGCACCTTTTAGCGTTAAGTTTGTGGATATCAGAGGTCAATGTAAAGTATTGACTGAGATTGTACGGCACTTTTTTTTGATCGATATTTGAACATAAAAGTAGCCATTTCATAAGTGAACAAGTCGTCTAAAGTCAACATACCATGCTTTTTAAGCAAAGGAAGAACCTTTTTACGTGGATTTGATTTGGTTATAACTTTGATGATTCTATTTTGAATTTACTTATTTTGCAAGTGTACGTTTTATAAGTACTGTTCCAAATGATCAAACCGCATGTTAAATGGGAATGAAATATTGCAAAATATAACAAAAAAAAGTACTCTATCAAGTACATAGTATTTGATTTGAGATATTGTTCCAACTGAACGAGAAAGTTTTGAGAGTAGATAAGATATATGGGGACCAAAAGTTAATTTATTATCAAGATAAACACCTAAATATTTTACAGAATCAACTACAAAAATTTCACCAGAATCAATGGTTATTTTGAGACTTGGAGTTCGCTGTTGAGTTTTTATAGGTATTATTAAAGCTCTAGATTTCAAGGCATTTAAGATTAGTTTCTTGGCTTTTAGCCGGTTATTAACGCTTAGTAACTCTGAATTTAGTAAATATTCTAAATTAATAAATTGTATTTGTATTTACGCAAATGCATGCGTCATCAACAAGGATCAGTAGAGACGCTATTTTCTAAATCATTCGGTGCAATGCAAAATCTTTGGTAAAGTCCAGCTGGCAATCGAAACCACTCTACTCTTTAGATCTCAACAAATGATCAAATGAATTACTTCAACCTTCTCAGAAAGTTTCTTGAAAAATTCCAAATCTGTATTTTAATTGATGTTATTTGAAACTTGATGTTAATTGAAAATAATAAATTACACTTTTATTTCGCTTGCAGCCTATTTTTACCTCAATTTCGTAAATTCTGCAATAACAACCTTTTTGTAAGTCATTTTAATTAGCAGCAACAGTGGCAATATGAGCACAAAAGTTGTTTGATTGCTGTTCCGATTATTCATTTTAATTAACACAACAGTTTCATACAAGATTGGTTGAAGAGTAAAGAGTTATTGCAGTTTTCCGACAATTCTCTTTCCTCATGTTGCACACAAGAACGCATTTTTGAAAAAAGAGTGATTATAATCGATGATAAAATATGATACTGGCTTATAACTAGGATACGCAAAATATGCATTATAACACAACATTCAGTTAGAGGTGACGGAATATACAAAACATTTAGGTACTGCTAAGAATAACTTGATCAAATTTAAATCGCCTCATACTCAAAATAACTTACTTATTTGTAAGCCATACTGTAATTAACACGTAGCCAGAATGGAATTTTTCAAAAATTTAGTGGGGCAATCGCTTGGCAATGATTCCCAAAAGTAAAAAAAGAAAAGATCTCCACGGAAAAAAGAGCTGATTTTGCTCCCAAATTTTAGTGAAAACCAAGTAAGAAAAACAAAAGATTTTCACGGAAAGAAGAGCTGATTTTCCTAGTGAATAACAAAAAAAAAAAAAAAATTAAATAAAAAAAACGTCTCCACGGAAAAAAAGCTAATTTACCCTCCAAATTTCAGTGAAGACCAAAAACATAAGATAAAAAAAGGTCTTCGCGGTGTTAAAACATGGCTTTTCTTAAATTTTGCTGACTTAGGAGATTTTGTTTCAAATCATTTAGGGGCGGGGGGCAAAGAAAAATTATTGTGGGGGGGCAAAGAAACGAATTTAGGCACGAAATACATGAAATTTTGTTAAAAATGGCATTCAACTGAAATTTTATTAAAAATGGCGTCCCTGCTATAATTGTAGGCTAAGTGCTGTAGTTCTAATTTTTTTAACCTACTGCCAATCAACGTTGCCATTTTCTTTGACTTTCTTGTGCTGCAGTACGGTATTTTTCTGCTCGCTTATAGTGGTGAACGCTTCATTATCTAAATCTTTTGAGCATGCATTTAGCTACAATTAACGGCTGCAATCATCGAAATCACTTCAAAATAAACATTCTAATTATATTGTACGGGAATGCATCAACAAAAAAAAATCGCATTAATAATCGACGATCGCTAACGAACATCCTGTCCTGGAATTGACTCATCAGTCGTTTTTTTGTTTTGTTGTGTGATTCAGTGACTAATTAGGTTAATGGAATTGCATTGAAGTTATATACCAATATAGGTTTGGTCAAAAGAATGAAGTTATTTTGCTTAAGTTATTTAAAAGAAACAAAGAGGCTTTAAAATTTCCACAATCAATATTTTCGAACGTTCATTACTAACTTCTAACATCATCACCTTTTTTTATGCACCTATTAACATATTTAAATCTAAAAACAAGTTGCAGTAATGTTTTTCATAAACGAGATTTTCTTCATGTTAGTTGTCCAGCCTTTCATGCAGAAACACGGCTGACAAGTTCTACCATTTACTGGTTTCAAAAAACAATTTTGTAATCAATCAAAAACAGTAACACTGCAAAATACATTGCACAAGGTAAATCAAAGAATTGAGAAAATTTTGTATAAAGCTTATTTTGGTGCTTCCTGCTGCACAATCACTGGGATTAAAGCCCCCACCCTTCCCTTAGTAGGTAGCTAAAAAAAATTCAACCATATGTAAGCTTGTAAACCTGCCTTGGGCTTCACAAGTACGGGGAGCCTAAGAGGCTAAAGCCTTCCCATTTGTTAATTTGTTTCAAACGGATTTTTAAAAAGTTTAAAAATCTCTATATTTCTCAAGAATTTGCAAAATTCGTCCAGTAATCACGTTGTGATGATTCAGTTTGATCTGCATACCATTTGCCAAAAATATTTTTGGGCTCAAAAGCAATTTTAGCTTTTGGTCCAGCACTTCCATCTGTAAAACTCTCTGGTTACCGCTCTAAAAGATTCCTATATAATTTTAACTAATTTGCTTTTGCTACAAATGTTTTAGAACAACTCAATACTCATTTTGCATCATTTTTGTTCATTTTTTGGGTATTTGAATTTGGATATGGAGTACGTAAAGCGCAATAGTACACTGCACAAACACACGATCTACTGTAAATGTGAAAAGTACTGTAGCAACGTAATTTCAGCAATAACTATAAACAGTTTTTGCTGTCAGCATACACCTGGAATTTATCGCAATATTATTAACTACAAACTTGGGTTCCAGGATCTTCCACACATAAAATAATGGAATGCATAAACTGCATTGCTGCAAAACCTAACGGTCGTTAAAGTTGTACATACTCTTCCATTTACAAAATAAGTCCGATCTGTGCAAGGAACTAAGCCTAAAAATACATTGCGTTAGAAATTTGGACCTAACCATTTTTAGATAGCGCAATTGGTAGAACGTTGGTTAGAGATCGAAACATTGTTGCTTCCCATTGTGATTCCCTGGCTGGCAATGCGTCGTGGTGTCGTTAGAAAAAAAAGAAAACTTATCCTTAATTATCATTGGGACCAATAAATTTATCATCTGTTTTGACTCAGCCTGACAAAAGACTTTCAAAATGGAGCCCCAAATCGGTGCTTTGCATTGGTGTGGTTAGCCAGATGCAATGTGCTTCGGCAAAAATGTCCCCCCTATCTATTGTAACTCCTAAATTGGAAATCATGAGATCACGGTAGGTGATCACCAAAAGTTTTTATAACAACTGTTTTTAAGTTTATGACGTCATTATAGTGACGTCATGATCATATTTTGAAAACTTTTAATATTGGCCCATAGACGATTCTAATAATTTTTAAAGGTCCTGGGTTTACGTCTATTCTATTACACGTCAAAAAAAGTTTGAACATTTTTATACCCAACCTTCAAAAAATAGTCAATTAACCATTTTATAGATAAAGGCTAGCGTGCTGATAAACCTGCAAAAAAAAATTTTCAAATCGGCCGAGTAGTTGCTGAGATATTTAAAGTCACCGCTAGACGGCAGATGCGAGTAAGAAAAAATTTTAAATTTAGGTTTTTACGAGTTTTACTAAAGATATCAACTTGGCTTTCGTGTCTAAATACATGTTTTTGGGGGCAAAGAACCACAATTTCAAGTTATTTTTGTAATAATTTTTCAGGAAAGTTTGTAATTTGAATTTTTTTTAATTTTGTGGGTTAAGTTGAGGCCCGAAAATGGGAATGAAAGATTGCACAAAATAAAAAAAACAAATATGCCTTAAAGTCTTGACAATAAATATTTTTCATTGCTTTTTCGTTTTTTCATAACAATTGTCAGTAATTTTCATCACCTATGTTGTATTTTTTGGAACAAACTTCCGAAAATTCCTTCTTTGTTTTTTTAATTTTGAATTTATTGCTTGCCCTGTATGAATACAAATATTGATAGTTTCAAAACAACTACAGTTGTTTCGTAATTAATTATATAACAAAAATATGGCTGGCTTAAGTATCAGAATTAAGAAATTTAACTTATGAGCAATAATCAGGGATCATACTCTCCAATGCTTCATTATGAGTTTAGTTGCCATGAATGATTTTCATTTGATTAAATTTTACCTAATGATATCAATTAGTGATTGTTTGTGCAAGTTAGGTTATACAAAGTGCTAACTAGAATTAAATCAAAGTTATTTTGATCATTCTCACCAATTTCGCACGCATTATTTTAGAGCTTGCGTGCAAAATATTTTAATCTTTTTAGTTATTTTTAAAGCAAAATGTTCAATTTTTTGGCTATTCATTAAAAAATTTACGCAATAATTATCAAATAACTGAAAAAATTAATAAATTTTGACTGTTAACAGTATTGATTTTATAAATAAGGTCAATTAAAGCTGCATCTCAATGTTATAAGGATTAACTTTTTAAACTGTGCTCATGATGAAAAAGATGTAGACCATAACAAAGAAATTATTAAAAAATACCATATTACCAAACATCTGAATTGCTTACCGGTATTCACTTTGGTCAATACTCATGTAATAAGTTGTGCTTAGTTGTGCTGTTTTCTCTCAGTACCTTGATATAGTTTCGTGCAAGTGATTTTAATTGCCATTTAACTTTATTAAATCAAAAATCAAATTTTTGTTTTGTACTCGTATTACGCTGAAGCATGTTACCAGTTTGCTGGGCCCATCTCCGCGTCATCGCGCCAAAGCAACACTGCTCCTTTCGAAGAAATGTCGCAGCAGTAGCGAACCGTTGGCAACACTGTCTGATTTGACTGGCCAGAGATTCGACGTCCCGCTTCAGAGATGAACGCGTTACCGCTCAATCAACAGGCCGGTCATTTAACTTCATTCCAAGTGAAATTGCAATTGTACTATAAATACCTTTGCAATGCTAGTTTTTTGTTCTTTCAAATGACATGCTGTAGCAATGATTTGGAGATGAACCCACGTGTATAACATTTTACCATTGCATCAACCTACGAGCGTGTTTGTTCATGATATTTTTGAGCTAAATTAGTTCAAAAGTATGTGCAGCAGGGCGTTTCAAAATAAACATACTAGTATGGCATTGAAATAATACCGGTATATTGGTATGGTACTTTTGAAACACCATGTATGAAGCTCTTGCAATGATTAAAATCGTGTTTTATAACAGAAAATTAATGTTCTAAACGCCATTGCAACAATGACACCAATCTTGTGATTGACTAGCAATTATTATATTAGTCAGCAAGACCAACATAATGCTAAGTATAATTAATTAGTGGCCAAAACGTCTACTATTGTTCATTACATGTTACATGCAGCTGTATTGTTGCTTGCTCAGCTGAATTGTGTGGTTAAACCAAAATACTAAAAGTTTGTCCCCTTAGATGTAAATACCTTTTTCACTTAAATGAAGAAATTTTCATGCGCTCTTTTTGTTGCATTATTTTGGTAGCTGAATAGTCAGGTTGTGATATAACACAAAAACATATTGTTCTGTTTACATACATTGCTAATCAATTGTCATCCTAAAAGAACAACCTTTATATTACCCAAAAATTACTTTGTTTCAAAATTTTATCCAATCTTTTTTTCCCAATTTTTGACCCCAATTTACCCCCAAAGCCTAAAAAAGCTATTACAACACAATTTTATCGCAAAATTAGCTTTCCTCAAAAACATGTATTTTGACACAAAAACCAACGTTCTGCCGTAAGTAAGGGCCTCAAATTTGATTTTTGTATTTTTACGTACTCGTCGTCTGACATCTAGTCGTGATTTTCGATATGTCATTGACGGACAGTTCGATTTCAAAAAAAATTATATAGCTTGAGCCATCTTATGTAGATGATCTATAAAGGTTTTATATAAACTTTCCAACCTAGGGTATTTGGCATTTGTTGAAATATAATGGAATGCACCCCTAAACAGTTTCAATTTTTCACATCAATTTATTTTTTTGAAACCAATTCATAAAATGCCTAAGTGAAAATGATTACGTCAGTGAAAAACGTCGCCGACGTCATTTAAGTTAAGTATGGGCAAAAAACAGTTTTGATTTCGGAACAGTGACTTTGACATACCTTAAAATTGGAAGTTTCTTTACTTATCAAATCCAAGTTTTCGAAGATTATTTACGAATGAATTTGATTTAAATTCAGTTTAGATCACAGTAAATGAAGGGATTTATCGCAAAAAATGAATGGGTAGAGGCATTTTCGCCTGAGCCGCACCCCCTCGAATTCAGGGTAAAATAGGGTTAATGTAATAAATTCAGTCCAGTTTCTTACAATTTATCAACATTCTTTCGAATAAGAAGTTAAAATCTGTTGTGGGTATTGGGCCTAATAAGGACTAACTGCTGTTTTAATGACGCCATATGCAGTTTGAAATAATTATGGTATCCCATTAGCCTCCCAATGCGCAGCGCTACTTGGAAATTATGGGCTGGTTTAGCAGTTTAGTACTTGGTATTGTGAAGCAGTTTTTAAGTATTAGCTTGATTTTGTGATAATGCTAAACAAGAAAATTTTGTGATATTTAGGCAAAACAGTTCTTTTAGGCAAAAAACATGCTACAAAAAATTATTGTCCGGTTTGCATTTGTTAATTGATCGACGTGTAAATTTGCCTAGTAATTCTCTTTCATGTTTGTAAGCAAATTGAGCAATCATTATGTACAGTATTTCAAAGGACTTTTCTCATTTAGCATTGTAGATTTTGGAGGACAGGTCCTATGGACTGTGGTACAGAAGCGCAGCCATAGGTTTTGCTCGAAATCATAAAAGGAGTAGTTTATCCTTCTAAATCTCCATCAGCGTTGGCTTCACAGCATGTTCTTTGGCAAAACTGATTGTTGAAAAAATTTGAACGGTCATCTCTGCAGGAAGAAGCTGAGCATAAGTTACTCTGATCCTCTCTCACTCCATCACATGATCCTAAAAAAGATAAATTTTTGTTGATGCAGAAGACTGGCCATTTGTTTCTGGAACCGAAAATTTCAGAGACGCTTTTATCAATCAGTGTTTGTTTTGCACATATTTATTGTTCTGTCACCGGACAGTGTCAGACGCTAACTATTGGATGATTAGTACACTTTTCATTGCATTCAGTACTTCGTGATTGGAGAAATCTGCACTTGCTTTGGAGTTTTAAGTGATTCAATGTTCCTGTAGATTTCTTCGAATTTTTGTCCACTGAATTTGCTGAATGTGCGAAAGCCCCAAGCAAAGATAATCATCGTAAAGCAGAGAAAATTTATCAAAGGACACAACCACGTTACCAGAGTGTAGGTTAAACTCAGATCATGTGATCAGGGTCGTCGTAAGAACGACGCCTTTTCCGTTCGGCCTATCTGCAGACTGGTAGAGTAGATTAGTAGTGTAGCCAGGGGGGGGGCTCGAGCCTGAAAAGAGAGCAAAATAGCGAGGCCGATTTTTGCTCCAAAATTGAAAACAGCCCCCCCCCAACGAAATTTGGGAGCAGAAGTTGTGAAGGACTTGCCGTTATTTGGACCTGAATAGTGAAGGTGTTTTGTGCAGGAGCCCACCCAAAGT
This sequence comes from Trididemnum nubilum, assembly GCA_963965965.1. Lineage (NCBI taxonomy): Eukaryota > Metazoa > Chordata > Ascidiacea > Aplousobranchia > Didemnidae > Trididemnum > Trididemnum nubilum. The sequence goes on along the minus strand of OZ014489.1, from coordinate 14,272,108 downwards.
CGGTGAAGAACTTTTTTTTCTGGAGACCACCTGATTTCGGCTGGAAAAACCCTTGGAATTTCGGTAAAGACGTTTTTTGTTTTTCTTTTTTCTTTGGAAACCACCTGATTTTGACAGAAAAACCGCCTTTATCTAATTCAAGACTAATGAAAATTTGGGTCAAGTTTGTTTACTGTTGTATGAAACTTCCAAAAAAGCTCCCCCCCCCCCCCTTTCCGAAATCCTGGCTATGCGACTGAAGTAGATGAAACGTCTGCAACTGAATAATAGTAGATTTGGGTTCAATTTCGAATCCCCGTCGCGTCGAACCAAACACTATAACTTAAAAACTGAAATTCAAGGGCTTGGCGTTTAAGCGCAGTGGCGAAAAGATGGGTCTCGCTAACTACTCTAGTTGCACGCTTTGGTGGAATATAACAGTAACTAAAATGAAGGTTTGTTTTTTTTTAATTTCATTTGAAGTTAATGCTGACTGCGAAATTAATAGTCTGTTAACATGTTTTAATGTAAACTGCAATCGATGGTGAACTGCGGTCTTTTAAATGTAAGGCATTTGAAAACTGCATTTAAAAAATTAAAAAAAAAGATTGTTTTATCTACGTACAGTACCGTCGCGAAAAGAAACAAAGTGAGGGATCATAAGCCGAAAGTGAGGGGGCACTAAAATAGACTGAACTTTTACATAAAAAACTGATCTTTAGATCTAGTACGGCTACAAATCATACGCATTTAAAAAATGTTCCGTATTCCTGTCGAAAGAAACAGGCCCATAAGGCCACAAACGTTTCCTAACTCGTTTTGTCTTCGGTCAATATAATTTCTCGAAAAATCTATCTGCAGCAGTATAAGCTACCAGACGCGTAACCACAATTTAGCTGAAAGGGGTGAACCAAAAGCAAACCTTTTTGCGCAAAAATTGTCTAATTTAGACTACGCGCTGAACGAATTGATGCAGCGTGTCACAAACAGGGGTGTGGGGGCAGAACCCCCAACCGCAGAGCAATTTTTGTTATTTTGCAATAAAGAAATAGCATTTTTAACGCCATTTTTATCACATTTTGCACTTTTTGAAGCCGTATGAACAACTAAATTGCTAAACTTCGAAAGTCATTTGAAAGAACTAAAGTGCTTAACCCCTTCAGCTGCATACTTCAGGTCAAGTTTAAAATACGTTTAAACGCTCGTATTTTGAGATAAATTTTCTAAGTGACTTGGCAAACGGGGTATAAGCCCCTTCACCCTGGCTGCGCTACTGACTGCGACCGCAAAATCTTGAGTGTGCTCTAAAAATCAAAAACAGCCTGGTCTATAAAAAAATGTTTTCACGTATTGTTTCACGTCATAATCACTAACGAAGCGATTGGGGACGAGGAAGAGATTTTTGCCTCTTTTGGTCCCTTTAAAAAAAGAACTTCCTCAAATTGACACCCATACAATAATATTGGCCGTGAAAACGAGTTAAAACAAAACAGGTCTTTATACATATTGTCCCAAAATCTAGTCAAAAAAATGGAAAACAAAATAGGTCTACAACATCTATTGCCGCAAAACCTAACTCAAAGTTCAAGATAATTTAACAAAATTTTATCCCTTGGCCGGATTTGGTGGTGCTTTCCAGCCTTTAACTCAGCCCAACTGCATGTTGAGCTTGGAATATTAGCTTGCCTTAGCCAGTTTGACAATGATGCTACTCGTATATCCCACAATGTGGAATCACAGTGGAAAAGGAATGCAAATTTGCAAACCGTGACTTGATTTGAATCCAGAACGTCTATCACACAGAGTGTTTCATATTGAAAATGCTTGATATTCAAGAAAAATTTTTCGGTAAAAATGTCGGAAATTCTTAGTAAAACAAAACACACATTATTGAGTTGAAAATAGGGACTTCCGGTTTGCGTTAAAAACGAGTCAAAAATGTTTTTCTCAATTGTATGGTCTTAAATAATTAAAAAATAAAATAAAACGTTTGTTTTTACTTCATTTTAATATCACTTTTAACACCATAGACTGTATAATGTTAAAAAGTGAAATTCGCAAAAAATAAATGCGTTTGGAGAACACAAAATGAATATTATTTAAAGACGAAACCACTCTTCTGTCTATCCTTTTCTTTTATCATTCGCATGCAATTTTCAACAATTCAGTTCCCCTTTCAGAAAAGGAAATCTTGAAAGACATGACTGCGAAATTTTTTGCGCTGAAGTAATCTACTAATAAAATAATATTTTCTCAGAACATTATTTCCTACAAATTAAACGTTGCTTTGACAGAGCAAAAACAAATTTTGCTTTTGCTTCAATTAAAAATGCACAATTGTTTTGTTTGCTTACTTTCAAACTACTGTATATCGAAAAATCACGAAAGGAGTCTTAATCCGGTCATTGCCACGGGGTCACCCAGGTGTCAAGCTTTGCCTTCTCGATGGAGATGGTTGAAAAATGTTAATTTGTTTATTGTTTCAACAAAACACGGTACACAATCAAAACCAGGGTGTCGAACCGTTTTAAATAACGGTTCGGGTTCAGATTTAGCTCCGGCTCAAAATATTTTAGCGGTTCAGGTTTGGTTCGGGTTCACTTGAGCACCATTTTCAAGGTTCAGGTTTGGTTCAGGTTCACTCAAGTAAAATATTACTGGTTCGGGTTCATTGACTTAAAATTTAACTGTCGCTACTCGTTTCGTCCAGAAAAAAAAGGAGAAATTGCTGATCCTGTTGATGATCACCATTGCTCTTATTGTGCGTGTACCAGCGCCAGCGGCATCCAGATATAGAAAAATATATCCTTACTTTTGTTAGGGGTTCAGGTTCGGTTTGGGTTCACTTGAGCACAATTTTGAGGGTTCAGGTTTGGTTCAGGTTCACTGTAGCAAAATTTTGCTGATTCAGGTTCAGTTCGGGTTCACCAAAATGAAACGGTTCATTCGGGTTTACGGTTCGGGTTCAGGTTCGGTTCGACACCCTGATCAAAACATACTGTAGTCATAAAAATTAAAAATTTTAAAGTTTAAACCCTTCAGTCTGTTTCATCGGCACTAGGGATCATCAGGGTTATCTCATTTAAATAACATCTATGATATGCTCTGGGCTCCTCTATCGAGCACTTTTTTTGAATCAGTTGAATTCAAGTCCCCTTTCATTGTTTATTGTTTTAGATAACCGTTTGGCCAAGATAATTTTTTTCAATGACCACTGTCAAATAATTAAAACAAAACAGACATAATTACTTCCAAATTAAAATCGTGATGTAGATTTTCGTAGCATAATTATTGTTCATTTAATTTTAAATGATAATTTTCATACATAGCAGTCAAGAAAACAACAAGACGGAAACGTTTCGTTCTTTCGAGCCTATCAGCCGAGTCAGACAATTTGGCGATTTGCAACTACCGCAGCGAATTTTGCTGAGGGTCAAAATTTTTGTTTGTTTTTAGAATAAGTGCACCAAGGAGAATTTGCTCTCCAAGGTTTGTTTGATTGGTTGATTTGCAATTCTTATTAGGATGCATACCGGTATATCTTTACATTAGATTGCATTTATTTCACTTTAAGTGCAAATATTATAAAAAGTACAAATATAAAATTCACGATGGCCGTTATACTATAATTTTTATAAAGTGGTAGCACCTAAAAACCCTTTTTTTAGTACGGGTATCACTTTAAAAACAGCAAAACCTTAGTTAAAACATCAAAATCTCTAAACGTTTCGTACCCAATAAAGTCCATCATCAGTTAAGAGCAAAAATCGAAATAAAATAGTGTATAAAAGCTGGGAAAGATTTCTCGTATGTGATAGTCACACTACATAGTCACTACAGCATCATCAGTGTCAAAGATATTTTGTGGAACACCGCTACAATTATCAGCAATTTGCGAACTTGAAAGACAATGAACACATATTTCAGATTTTTTAGGTTTCAGTTTCCAAAAAAGTTTCCAATCGCCATTGCACACATACTGTAGTACAAAACTAAAATACAGAAATTTTTTCATCAATATTTAGTTCCATTCAATCAATAGAGGCCAAACTGACAAAACCAAAATACAGATTTTTTTTTTCAATACTCAGTTTCACTCAGTCATAAGATGCCAAACTGACTCTTTGTAACAGCAGAAAATGAAAAAATTGATGCAAGTTCCATTGAGTGTAGCAGCACAGCATAATAAATTTCACTCTTGTAAAACTTTTCATTTTAGGCTTGATTTATTTCGACTAAACTGCCAAAAATAATCAAATTAAAACAGCAATAATTGGGCAATTTTTTAGGAAAAAAATTAGATTTAAATCCAAAAAGAAAAATTGTTTTTCAGTTGTTATAGCGTTAGCGAGAGAGTCATTAATGTCGCATAACAGCAAGAATTTTTGTAATTCGTTTTATAAAGTATGAACCAAATTAAGTTTTTGCAATAATGTTCACAGAGTCTCAACGCAATTAAGTGAGAGAGAAGAAAAAAAACTAACATACTAATAAACATACTTCAGTACACATTTTGTTGTTGCTACACAGCTGGAAAAGACTACGAATCATAATCAAGTTATACATAGATATACCACATGGATTCCTTCCTAGTCAAAACAAGTGAAACTTAAAGAAACTGCTGTATCATTGTTTCGATTTTGCAAACAGCTTTTGATTGAATAGTGAATTCTTAAATGGAGATCTGCCACGACTTGAAAACCAGGACTATTTTGTGTTTCTCGCATGGCAGCAATGCAAAGTTTTGTAGCTAAAGTCCGAAGTAACGTGTAGAAGGGCTACGCCAAATTCCCCTGATCCCTCTCTTCTTGGACTAACTCCACACTTACTGACTTTGTGACGAAATTTTATTTTTATGATGAATGAATGAAACACGCAGAATGCAAAATAGTCTTTAATTCAATCTGAAAACTATTTTTAAACTTTTCTTCAGATTCATATGATTGTTCCCCCTAGTCAATAATCAAAATCAAAAAGAATTTTTTCTATCTAAGTCACAGAATTGCGAAAAAACAATAATTAATCAATAAAATGTGCAAACAAAGATTAGGTTGAAATTGTGTCTTCAGTCACGTGGTGAGTACTGGGCAGAAGTTTTTAACAAGCATTTATTACGCATTAAATTTAGACTCGCTGTGATTTTTGTTTTTATAATCGCTTTTTAACTTTAATTAAGGTCTTTTGAGACCACTTATTATAGGCCATGCTATAAAAAGTAAGAGGAAAATGTCATTTATGTGATCTTGTTAGGGAAAAGAAGCACGCAATCGCAACAAAGACTTTTAAACTGTTTTAAGATGCAGGCAAATGTAGCACGTTATAGAAGCAATAGTATAGTTTATCGTACTCATGATGAGCAGAGCTTTTTAACAGGGTATCACGGTTTAAAAGTTTATGCTGTAGATGTCGCTGAATCAGGAGAGTTTTAAGTCTTTCTGAATTTCGCGAAATTATCTTTTGTGATATTTAATGATGTTAACAAGAAAAATTGCGCAAGTTGCTGCGTTGGAGCTATCAAAGCAATTTAAACAGCGAGCTTTCACATTTGTCTACTTGCAAAAAAAACTCCCGCTGTTTGAGTCAAGACTATTTCCAGAAGCAAATTTCCCAAATTTTTTGTTCCGTTTCGGTTACAGATGCTGTACCAACTACAATATAACTAAGCAGCATACCCATGTCTGGCACTATAGCCTCAATCTAAATGGAATTGTTGAGGAGTAAAGCTCATTGCTATTACCCCAAGCCCAGAGCACTTTTAATAGATTTTTGGTTCCAATTGTGGAAAAAATACTTCATCTAAAAAACAAACTTTATCATTTTTTTTTATTGCTATAAAGCATTATTGAATAAAAAAATAAATGGAAAAAAAATATCCACTTTATCATTTATACTTTTATTGTTTTTTATCAAAGAACATTTTTATCGAACAATGCTGTGATAAAAAAAAAAAAACGTAAACAAGGGACCGAGAAAAGCGTGCATGTAGCAAAAGATGAGTATTTTCCTACAAAGAAAGCAATTCTTCATGTTGCAATGCTATAATCAATTTGAATTATTAAAATTTGAATCAAGATCTTTTTGTTGAGGAGGTGAAACTTTTGCACTTATAAAGCTTTATCCAAGCCAAATATGATAGTGCGTAGAAAATGTAATATTATTGTCAAAGACATTATCACCATAAAATAATTTTCTTCGTTTTCCTTTTGAGAATAATATCAAGCTCTGAAATCAGCATCTTTCAGTTAAAGCCATGATAAAATAACAGCATTACAAAGAAAAGCAAGCTCTTCAAAAGGATTGCAACGAAGGTGTCAAATTGACTAAAACGCCTTTACTGCAATGCATTGGAAAGAAATTATTGAAAAATGTTTTGCTAAAATTCATAGAAGAGCCACTGTGGGTGAGGTTGCTCTGTGGTCATGCAAAGTTCAGCTCATTATCAACACGTTTGATATGTTGCAACTTATATTACCTACGTACAATACCTTATTTATTGTATTAAGTACCAATGTCGTCAGAACGACTATGAGTAACCAGAAACCAATAAACTCGACTAAATTTTTTTTTCCATTGAACAGCTTAGAACTTTGTTGAAAATGCACTTATAATGCTCTAGTAATACCATGCAATGCCAAAAGCTCATGATCGTTCGCGGTGAAAAATGCGGTTTGCAATATTGACGTTTGCCCTGACTGATTAGAAAATGAGGTCAGTTATTTTTAGTTTAGGGTTTCTCTTTGCTTCGTAATTAACCCTATGTTCCTCAACCTTTTTCAGGGCATTGACTCCTCAACGGCAGGGCTTCCGAAGTCCACCGTGGTTTTTTGAAAATAACTTTAAAACTACCCAAGCTAGAAATTTCAAAATTTCACTGCATGGTAAAGCATTTATTCATCTTTCAATATAGCAAAAACAACCTTAAAATTTATTCCCGAAAGTTAATGAAATATACAGTTCATTTAAGGTCGTCAAGTTTCTGATTTTAAGCGCTTACTTAATACGCGTTAAAAGGAATTATAATGGTTGTGCGCAATTATAGTTGAGCGTGAAATGGGATTATAATTGCTTTGCCTTGAGAAGCGGTAACGTTAGTAATTAGGATAATGACGTACACAATACGCTTATTGAAGGTCGACGAAATTGTTCAAACATCACAAAAATTTCGTACAATTTTAATTATTTGAACTGATCTAATGATGTGACATAGTTAGATGACATGTGATAAGCTCTATTCATGCGTTGTATGAATTGATATACATTGCAAAATTGCAGCAAATTCTTCATGAGTATGGACAAAACTGTACCGTGAATTAAAACCCCACAGTATAATAAGTTAATTGAATTACTTTTTGGATAAAATACTGTACATACAATGATAGCCTCGTAAACTTGAAGACAACGTACGTCAGAGCTGTAAATCGGGCCGGGCTTTTTGAGTCGGGTTTGGGACCTAAAGTTGACAAAAATTTCGGGCTTAAGTCCAGCCTAAGGCGTACTGTTTTTTTTCGTTGTACCAAAATCTAATCAAAATAACCTTGCAACATTGCTAAATTTTTCAGATCTAACTAAACTTTCGGTTTTTTTGGGCATGATTTGGTCTTTAAATTAGTCTTTGGGTTTCGGGTTTATATTTTCGGATTCGGGCCGGGTTAGGGCCTGAATTAGTCGGCCCGTTTACAACTCTGACGTAGCCTACGTACAAAAGAGTTGTTGCAAAACCAAATACACAACTTTTTTATAAAATACATCGATAAGCTGCAAGCTGACCTCGTTTACTTCAATTTTGGCGTGTTGTCATATTGCATTTAATTCAAATCAAATCTCTCATCATACTTGCTGCATTACGCCGAAGCGTGCTACGAGTTGACGGAGCCCATCTTCGCGTCATTGCGCCCAGACAACACACCTTCATTCGAAGATATGCCGCAACGGTGGTGAGCCGTTGGCAACATTGTGTCCAATTTGACCGGCCCAAGATTTAAACTTCAGTCCTACCGTTCCAGAAATGAACGCGATTAGTTAAGATTTGAAACTTTTGAAGAAAAATGTTTGCAACAACAAACTAACATATTATTTGGGTAATAACGGCTATTGCGGTTTAATTTACAGCATTTTACTGTGCTTTTACTCAGTAAAAAAATTAATACCGTTTATGCGGTTAAAGTTTTCTTTTTTCTATAAGTTGGAAAAATCATGTTTTTTACTTATTTTTTTGAAATTTGCTAAAACAATTTATACTAATAAAGGATTTATTCTATCACTCATTCCGATTAAATGCTGCGGAATTGCTTGCATTATATAAAAGAATGGTTGTTTTGGATCCTAAAATCGTAAATTTATTGTGATCTCCGTTTTTGGAATCAACCACGAAATTACTCCCAAACGTAATCAAACAAATAAAATCGTTTTCATGCGAAACAAGTAGTAATCGTTGACAAAGTTCTCTGGTAATGATTTTAACAATAGAGATACTAATTAAAGTCAAACCACAGACAAGAACAATAATTAGCATAAACGCTAAATAAACAATACGGAAGAGCAATCAGGCGTTGGTTTTTACACTCAAGTGAGTATTTTCCAGTATTGCTTATCTATCTGTATAAAGCATAGCGCATTACACTAATGAATAATATTGTCTTGTTAACAATTTCTAATTTGTCTTACAAAATTGCAATATAACAATAATTACGTAATATGCAGTATTTGGTATAGCTTGCAAAAAAAAACTGGGTGTATGTTCAATAAAAAGGAGAATGCGTTACAAAATTATCAGCAATCCTATTATTTTTTATGATTTTCTAATCATGTGAAACACGTTTTGTGCAAATTAAAAATACGCCAAAAACGTAAAAAACTTTTGATCGTTCTTGGGGCTTAGTTTTCAAATAACCTAAGGGATGGGGGGGCACCCAGCAGTGTCTGCGAGAGGGGGCTAGGGGGTACATCGTACCCATGCCTGGGTTTAGGAATCTCGGGAGGGTCTATAAGTTCACGCGCACTCAATTAGTAGTAGTAGTAGTTCGGTGAGTAGTAGTTCGGTGAGCATGCATGTAAACGCCTGCCGGATTTCCGGTAGAGATCTTTTTCTTGGTCTTCACGCAATTTTTAACAAAAGCTGGCCTAGTTTGCGATAAAGAGCTTTTTTTTATCTTTACCCAAATAAAAAGCTGTTGTTCTTCCTCCTTAGTTCCCGCCTTGGTCTTGGCAAAAGAGCACTATATCAGTTTTCGTATCCTGATAAAATTTCTCTCTGAGGATCTAGTCACATGACAAGGCCTAATAATAGCAAGTTTCGAAGCAGCTTAGAAGGTTTATAGGTATTACTGCAATGCGAAATGCAAAAATCTAGAAACTGAAAACTTTTCTGATAATTATTTACGCTTGAGTAGCAATATCCTTTGATTATTATTATCAAGTAGCAATAACGTTTTGGTCTCTAGAAAGGGAGGTCTGAGGTTCAAATCTCTGGCCGCTCAAATCGGGCATAGTTTTGTGAACGGCTCGCCACCGCTGCTACATTTCTTCGGAAAGAACTGTGATGCCCGGGCGCAATGACGAGAAGATTGGCCCCACAAACTCGCTACACGCTTCGACGTAATACAGCAAGTTTAATGAAGATTTAATTGATTTAATTTGAACTGTTTATCACCTAAAACTAATTACAGAAACATTGTATTTGTAAAAATCAATAAATAATAAAAAAAAAACATCAACTTAGGGGTGTGTGTTTGAACTAGTTGACGGCTTTATGTGTAGGTAAAATTAAAAACAAAGCTTTTCATTTTCAATTTTGTAAAAAGGATGTAGGACATTAAAAATAAAGCTGGACTATATTGAGCATTAGTTCATATTTTGCATTGGCCAATTGGTTGAACAGTTATGCAATTGCTAATGGAACAGGAAGTTAAAAGTCAATTCCCGGGCAGGTCAAATCCGATACAATTTGGTTACAACTCGCAACCACTGCTACATTTATTCAAAAGGAACTGTGCTGTTCAGTTGCTATGACTCGGAGCTGGGCACCGCAAATCTTGTCACGCGTTTCGACATGATGTTGCTAGTATTGCCCAATGAGGAATTGGTTTTGATTTTTTGCATTGGCGTATAGCTAACACAATCTGTGACTGCATTGAATCATGAATCGTTTTCTGCTGTAATATATTGTTTTGTTCGATTGTAGTTTGCAAGGAGTCATTGCATTGCAAGCCAATTGTAACTCTATTTAATCGAAATTAGCGTGAAAACAAAGACAAAGGAACCTAATTTTTGTTTATTGCCTTCGGCATAGTAGCTTTTCGTTCGCAACGTAGTCACACTAATTATTGTAATCCATCTAATCTGGGACACCAATTTACTCTAATCCTCTTAATCTCTACCAGAAATATTATGCGTAAAATTAAAATTTTACACCGAAAGCTAGAAATTGGCAGAATTTTTAAAAATTTGTCAAAAACCCCCATTTTACGCTTAAACCCCTTATGTTGTATAAACAAAAACAGTTTCACCGTAATTGGAAAAAACAAACAGAAAAAGTCAGGAAACTTCAAGTTTTTATTGCGAACCAAATTTAAGTAGTTTCTGTTTGTAACGAGTGTGGGCTTCAGAAGCCCTACCGTTGAGTAATAAAGGGTTAAACAACAGATGATCTACCAGCGGATTGAAATCTACTACATCACTTTTTTCATTTTAATGGTAAATTGAATGATTTGTTTATTGTTTCATAAGGTTTTGCTATATAAATTAACTTGCCGTTTCGGAAAAGGCGTTTAATTGATAGGCCACTATGTTTACATTACGCACAAAACTTTTAGCGGCCAAAAAAAAAATTTTAAGTGTTGGTGAAGCACTACTTACTTTTATTTTACTTAAGCAATAACCATATGCGCTGAGTTTATCACCTAAATTCTGTAACTATAGTGTATCTCGTTTTGAAGAAAAATAATCCTGACCTTTTTTGCGGATTTTGTCGTCTGATTTCAGGCTAGACACCAATGATGATTAAACATTTTGAAGTAAACTTGGTTCGAGATTTGCGACTATACCCGTGTAACGAAAGTATTTTTCGATGATCGGAAAAACCGGCAGTAGCTCGTAATGCCGACTTACTAGGTTTATGAATTCTAGATAAACCTGTACGGATTAATTAACAATAGATCGAGCAGCACAACCAAACGAAAGCAGAATTTGCAAAACTAAAGCAGTGCCAATCTGCAAGGCATTAACCAACAGTTTTAGGCTGGATTTGATTATGTTTAAACTGTAGTCATTAAAATTTTCGTGTCTATGCAAATTTCATAGCGCGGTAGCAATATGTTACGAAAGATGTTTGCCTTCATTTTATGAAAAACTCACAAAAAATGCAAGACTAAGCGGTCAAGAATGCTTCAAAATTATGATTATTCTAAATTGCGAAACTCGATAATTTTCTCTGAAACTTTTAGCACTTCGACAGTATTGACCAATCCGGAATCAAACTCGAACTTCAAGGTTTAAAAAATCGGCGAGAGTTTTTCCGAAGTGTTTTTAATTACACGAAGTAACGCTGCACTCATTATTTACTACAAAAATTACTAACACTAAATTACTAACACTTTATTAATGTGGTTCCGTATGTCGGAAACGGAAGCACAATAATAAACAGCTATGTAACGCTATTTTTGTTACAGCCATGTGATTCGTTAATTCCAAAATATGTGCACTATTATAGTAGAATACACTGATGTACAATTATGCGTAATGTTACAAATACGAACAATTTCTCTTACTACCGCAAAAATCTAGCAAAATACAGAAACAAAAAAATTATACCAAAAAATTTGATATTAAATACTAATAATCGTGAGAATTCTAAGGTGCGACAAAATTTCACCCTAATTATTTTCTATTTCACGAGTTCTCATATATAAGGTTTCTTCGGAAAGTAAAAAGGTAAGCTGAAAAGGAAGTATTTAACTTAAAGCTCGCCGTCTCTGCGAGCAGTTTTTCAAAGTGGTTAAGAAAACACGAAGTGTTGGCAAAAGAAAAATATTTATTTTTTCTCAGTTGTTTTTCAAAATTTAGTTGTTGGATCAGTAAAATCTAGTATAGTTAAGTACAGTAATATCAACTGTGAGAAAACAAAAAATTATTGCTTTTAACTTCAACGGTTTTAGGGTAGAATAGACGAGAGATGAGAATGCTGTTGCAATTTTTAAAAAATGAAGAGACAACGTCGCTAATCTTATAAAAGTGAAGGCATATTATTTGTGACGTTACAAATTTACTATACAAATAAATCACATTCGATTCATAATAATTATTGTATTGCGCTATGCAACTGTGAGACAGTTTCCAAATATTTTTACGGGTAGGAAATTATTTTTCCAAACAATTTGTTTCGTTTAGCGAAACAAATTTTTTGCAAAATAATTTCCGACCCGTAATTATTCGCTATAGCGAAATAAATTGTTGCAAAACTTGGTGTTAAATATGGCGATCCGATCTTGTGACGATGTCTATATTTCAACAGAACAATATTATCCTTCAAACTTCATAGTCATCTTTTGAACAATTTGCAATAAGTGTATATGTAGATTCGCCCGCCACGCTTTTGCAGTACCGTTTAGTATTTAGTTCCGATTTGCTCTTGATTCTGTTTTGTTTTCTGAGATCGCTTCCTTTTACTGTTTTGTTTTTTTTGTTTTTTTGTTTGTAGGCAAAACTACAGCACCAATAGTTGAATTTTAAAATGCTTGCAAAAGTGCTTGTTGCAACTTTATTTTTCATTGGCTTTAGCCAAAGTCAGAACATTACTTTAATTAACGTCAGTGAAGCGAACTGTCCTGACATTCATAATCTCGACGTGACGATGGGCGGGCCAAACTGTTGTAACGTACAGGACATTTCGAAGAGGCTATGCATTTGGAAATTTTAGGCTCACCAGCTTGCTAGAAAGACTTCGAGCTTGGAATTGTCCTCAGTTTGAAGAAGAATGCGAAAATCGATATTTCCAATTCAATCGTTTTACAGCGTTAGTGTATGATCGGTTTTGCAACGAAACAGCTTTCACCGAAAACTGTAGAGACGAACTCAACGATATTGAGACAATATACAATGCCACGGGACCCAGTAAGCAAACTTATTTGAGTTATTATCTACTAATTACAAAACTGTAAGTTACTGTATACGTATTCAATTTTCTTTCACTATTTGATCCTTTTGGAAACAAGAAAAGAAAGAGAAGCCAGGAATATTGTAACATGTCTGAAAAGTGGACTTGCAATAAGGCTAAAATCACTGACACCCAGATGCGGGCCCCTCTCAAAAAATGGGTTCCCAAGGAGCAACAAAGTTTTGGAGAAAAAAATTTTTTTGTCTTCATCAAAATTTGAAGGAAAAATAACGAATTATTGGTGAATACCTTTTTTGTTTTTGGTTTTCCAGCTGCACCAAATTAAAGAACGAATTTTAAGTGAAGCCTTTTTTGTGATAATTTTGCAGGCAAAAACAACAAATTTTCTGTGAAGACCAAAACGGAAGCAGCATAATTTCTGGTGAAGGTTGCCCCTCCTGCCTTATCTCAAACCTTTAGTTACGCCACTGGCTGAAATAGGCACTGTGTAGACGATTAAAGTTTTGGTGAAGATCGAATGATTTGGTGATTTTTGTTTTACATATGGCAGATTTAAGAATTGTTTCCCCCAAATACCCAGAATAAGTCAAGCAAAAACGCTGCATGAATATTGAAAATTTAAATCCCCCTTGAGCTTGATTCAAAAGTAAGCCTCAGTGTAAAGAGACTTTGATTTTTTTAAGCGTTTGACCTAATTTCCAATGTCAAGCGTGATTCCTACCGAAATTTTACTTCTGAGAACTTTCAAAGAAATACTGCTCGAAATCAGTTTTATTGAAGAAATGAGAACTATACTTGAGGTAATGAAAAGGTGCCCCAAACCTTTTTCCCCAATTCGCCTTATTCGCAAAAGTACGACTTAATCCGTTTGACTCCGTACCATTGCAACCGTGCATTTCGCAAATTTGTGACATCGCAAAATAGCCTACTTCAGATCAGTACTGATAGCCTAAGTCTACAGGTACAAGTAGTAGCAGCCAAATTTCCAGATTTGGTTATAGGCTACTCACTGCTACCAGTTGATAATCGTGTTTCTAGTCTGCAAAAATTTTTACAAAATTATGCCTTTTTGTGATGTCACAAAATTGCGAAATGCAGGATTGACAAGGTTACGAAGTCAAAAGGATTAAGTTGTATTTTTGCAAATAATGGAAATTGCAGAAAAAGGTTTGGGGCACCTCTTTTCCTCAAGTGATTCTCATATTTTTCAAAAACAAGTTTTAATTCTTCAAGAGCAGTATCTCTTCAAAAAATTTTAGTGAATGCTGCAAACCAACATGAGAAAGCATTGTTGTGATTTCAAGACAAATTTCAAAAATCGAGCGGTAACGCGATCGTCTCTGGAACGAGAAGTTTGAGGTTCAAATCTCGGTCCGGTCAAATCGTACACAGTGTCTCCAATGGCTCGCCACCGCTGCAACATTTCTTCAAAAGAAGCTGTGTTGCGCGGGCGCAATAATACGGAGATGGGCCCCTCCAAATCGTTACACGCTTCGGCGTAATAGAGCGAGTATAATGAAAGATTTAGTGTGATTTTGAATTTGTTAGTTTTCGAAAATATTTCTTGGTTTATTAAATTTAAAAGGCTGATTATAATGGTTGGTAAGATAAGAGTTGCAGATTTATCGAGAATTTGTACAACGAAACGTGCTATACAATGTTTAACATCGCCGTATAGTTTGGGAAACTTTTAAAAGTATTTTTAGTCATAACTCATAAAATTGTGATGACAAATTTTCAAGTTTTTTATATGTCAAAAGGCAAAATAATGTTGCGAAATTTGAATGCAGTTCCTGCCCCAAAAATTGCGACTCATATTTGGAATTTTAAATTAATACTGTTATATTTTCAAAGATTTCTCAGCCCTACAACTTGCAAACGTATTTGGTAAAAATTAAAATTAATGTGAAAATTAAGTTACTCATAATGCCTAATTTCACCGTCTGTAGTACGCAGGTGGCAGCTGGACTCGAAAATCATAACGTTACTGATAAGGTGTCTTTTAAATGCGTTACTGCAACTTGGAAAATAAACATGAAGTTTTGATTTTCTTTGTAGTGCCGGTTGCATCAAACAAAATAAAATTGCTCAGTTTTCTCATTTGGCTAATTTTTGATTAATACTTTGGGTATTCTACAGTTACTAAATATTCGAAATTATTATTCGAGCTTGTCTGTATCAGAAATCATAATAATGTTTATATGATTTTAGACGGCGAACTATCGAACGAAACTCTTTACAGCGAAATCATATTTTCCTCTCCGTGTTTGCAAGCGAATGCCTACGAATATGGACGGTTCTACGTCGAAATTGCTCGACCACTTTTCGCTTTTTGTAGCTCAAGCGTATGGTGCGGATTTAACGAAAACTCTTTAACTTACCACGAGCCGTCATTATGGCTCTGTATTCCCAGCAGGTAACATTAATTATTTATTACATATCAACAATGGATCTTATTTGTGAACTGAATTGTCGAAAGGTAACTTAATTTGGCTGTAGGACGAAATAAGCTTTCGCAACAACATGAATAGAAGTACTGTTTAAGTGTATATGCGTGATAAAATAAAATAATGATGTGGTTTAGATAACTGCAATACTGGCAGTACTAGCTTCGTAGCTGTAAGGTACTGGCGCATAGGCGTAGCCAGGATTTTTGATTGAGGGGGGCCCAAACCACAAATCACCTGCAATCACGTCATCAAAAATTTATTAAAAGAGGAAGTTTTTATTGGGCAAAGATATCGTATAACGGAAGATCTGAAGCCGAAGCCTAGCTGTTGGCACTTAACCAGAACTTTGGTAAAGGCAGAGAGCGAAAATTAATAGTTAGAAAGTGCAAATATCTAACTTAGGAGACGTGTTAAGAAACCTAGTGCACTCAAACGTATCACAAACGGGGGTCTGAGGGCGGAGCCCCCAGCCGCCGGTGGCTAAGGGGGTCTTGGCAGGTATTGCTCAAGGCCTCTCACCTTTTCTCCTATCTGCTCTTGAAGCCACTTTCATCAAAACTTCTAACCCCCCATCTCTGCCGACAAAAAGAATTCGTGTACAGCTTCAAGATTGTACACTTATGACGCTTTTTCATTGGTCCTTTTCCAGCCAATCACGGGTCGGCTTTTTTCTGTAAATAGCCGCTTGTTTTCCTGCGCTCTCCATTCTGACGATTCTTCTTGACAAGTGTCAAACGAAAAGCTTCGAAGATATGAGCATTTTAATCAAAGAAATACATAATTCACTCGAATATTTTCCTCGGAGATTCTTGTTTTCTCATGAAGTCAACCAGTTGTAGGAATACATGTACGGCAAGGGGGCCCAATCCCTCGCAATTGAAATGCAATAATTTGTTCAATGAGCATTTTCCCTAGCTATTTTTTTAAGCATTGTGTGCGTAAAAACTGGCGAAGTGAAGGTGAATTGTTTACATTGAGCAGGCCCCTGGCACTTAGGGGATTTTTGCAACATCTTTCTGCCAAATATAAGTGAAGACCAAAAAAATTCTACTATCCGAGGGTAGGGCCCTGGCACTATGCCACATGCCAAATACGGCGCTGGTTATTGCATTACGTTCATAAAAAGTTTAGATGAGGGCGTGAAGTAGCAACTTTTAGAACAAAGACCCATGATCTCACCCTAGTTATACGTTCAAATTGTTTGGAAAAAATTGAATTAAGGGGATGGCCCCAGGCCCCCTGGTCGTCAATATTATTTATTATTAATTACTGTTGTACGCGTGTACTGTTATACGCTAAGATGCTAAAAAAAATTGTAAATGAAGAAACAACGCGTTTTTTCAATCTTTTGTCATTGGTGGCATTTTGATGGAGAGGCCCCATGGGCCACCCCCTTGGCTACGCCAATGATTTTGAGATAAGATCGCGCCCTTAAGTTCTTCCTTAAAAAAAACATTCAAAGCAAAATTAAAAAAAAAAAAAACTTTTTTTCCAAAACGTAAAGGACTCGAGTCAAGTCACTTGACAGTTGTTTGAAACCTCCAAGAATTGCATGATATTATTATGACAAGGACACGTGGTCGTCATTATTCTTACTTACTTTTGTGTGCGTAAATCCTAAATTAAAGAAACTGCAATTCCAGACAAGCACAACATACTGGCTATGCTCTCATTATATTTATCATTGGTAGTATTTCAATTGGGGGGGTTTGCATTAACGCCTGTGTTATTGCATTAAGTTCATAATAACGCTAAACGATGGCCTGGGGTTGCAACTTTTAGGACAAAACTCTTAGATTTCTCACAGGTTTTGCAGATAAATTGTATAACGTATGAATTAAGGGGCCCTTAGTCCGGGACCCTTGGTCGTCAGTTAGGGGCCCGGGGGGCTCTGGTTATTAGTTAGGAGCCCGGGGATTCCTGGTATTCGATTAGGGGCCCCCTGGTCGTAAATTAGGGTCCCTGGGATTTCCTGGTCGTAAATTAGGGTCCCCGGAGCCACCTGTTTGTCGGTTAGGGGCCTTGGGGCCCCCTAGTTGTTATTTAGGGGCCTTCGGCTCTCTGGTTGTCAGTTAGTTGCCCCTAGGCTTCCTAGTTGTCGGTCAGGGGCCCCCTGGTTGTCAGTTAGGAGCCCCGGGGGGCCCCTGTTCATCAGTTAGGAGCCCTTGGGGCCCCTGGTCGTTAGTTAGGCGCCCTGTTGCCCCCTGGTTGTCAGTTTGGGGCCCTGAGGATCCTTGGTTGTTAGTTAAGGGCTCCCTCGTTGTCATGAGTATTATTGTTAGTTACTGTTAATGCGTATTTACTGAAAAAACTGCAACTAAATATCGCCAGCCTGTGTTTTTCATTACTTTTTTATCATTGGTGGTATTTTAATTGGGGGGGCCCGGGCCCCCTGGGCACCCCCCTGGTTACGCCTATGTACTTGCGTCGTTTTACGATGACTCAGATTGATTGATTGGTTTCAAGTTTCAACCCTGGTCAAGTTATTGCGTTCTTGGAAAAGACGCTTTTCGATGATTATCTCGGCTTGGTGCCTTCGAACAAGCAGCAAATTCAGTGAACGTTTGAAAAATCATTAGGAACATTGAATCATTGAAAACTCTCGAGCAAGTGCGGTTCCTTTAAGCATGAGTAATTATCGCAGGAGGTAGAGTATACATGATAATAACAGAAAAGTGTGCATATCATCCAATAGTTAGTTCAGACTTGGTGAGAGTATTTTTGAGATATTACTGTAAACTGTTATTTGGTCAACTCTTATGCATTCTTAACTCATTTGTGCCGAAAGTGAAGATACTTGAAATTTTTTTTGAAAATCTAAAACGCATATTCTCGACTCAAATAATTTCGTGCGATTTATTTTTTTCAATTTGAGCCTATTCTTTTCGAGATAAAGACCGTCCTGCATATAGAACGCTATAGCTATATTCATTATCAAAATTTTGCAAATAACGAGAATGCAATGCGTTTACGGCTGATAATGCGATAAAGTTTTTATCGCTCTTTTGTTTAATAAAACGGACTGGTTGTTATATTTTTATTTTTTGTAATATAAAAGTTTGTTTGTCAACAACATTCAATAAATCCAGGGCCGTATCATCGCGTCGGGGAGGATGGAAAAGGACAAACACAAACTTTTTGGGGTCTCACCAAATTTTTTGAAATTAAAAACAGAAAATTTGAAATTCTATTTAAGAAAATTCTAAATATTCTATCAGAAAGTTCCATTTGCACAAGATTACAGTAGCACCTGATGAGTCCTTAGGACGAAACAGACTGTTGTGCTTTAAATCTTTTACTTTGATTTTATATAGTTGAAATTAAAAACATATGGCTTAGCTGATCTGCATAATATGTGTGAAAAGATTGAAGATGGCGTTCTTGTTCATGAACAATGGTGCTAAATCTCCAAATTTTCAGCAAGAAATAACTAATTTACTTGCGTGCGTTACATGCGGGGTATCAATTTTTTTAACTAAGAACGCTTTTAAACAAAAACTACGAAAATATATTATAATTTTTCAACTGTAAACAACCCGCAGCGTTTGCAGGATAAGGCAGAGTATAAAAATTGTGATACACAAAATAATAATCATCTTCATTCCGAGAAAGCAAAGCAAAATGTTTTTTGCTACATCTAACATTTGACCTATAGTATTTTGGGTTATGGTTGTCTATAGACCCTATAAACCTATATACGCCTATAGACCTATAGTTATTAGGGTGGAGTGAAAAAAAAATTTTTTGGAAATTCAAAAAAGTGTAGTTTGGAAATCCTGGCAAATGGTCTAAAAATAGAAAAAAAATCGACTTGAGCCAGTTGCCATCTACCATGGGCTGGCTAACCCCCAAAAATTGGTCGCGGGGGTAAAATGGCCATAAAATCATGTTACTTGATAACCGCTAGTCGTAGAGACCTGATTTATAGCTCAAAAGTTGCAGAATCATCATGTTTCTATGAGTGCTAAGAGGACTTTTTTGTCTATTTCAATCATAAAAAAAGTTTCAGTCAAGAAACCGGTTTTTCATGCCAAAATTGCATCATAGAGAATTGTGATTCACTACTAGTTAACATGAACTCTTGCAATTCGTAACTTGCTAAGAAATTTGATTTTAGGGGTATGTCGTACAACATATTACTGTAGCAATGCGAAGTGCTCAACAAAAGTGAGTGCGAGGCTGGCAAACATAGATGTGTTATCAACAGTCAACACAACATAAAAACATTTTACGAAAATTGCATTTTAGTGTCAAACTTTTTTAACAATTTGCGAGATCTAATTTTTTGGCGAATAAGTCCGTCTCTTCTTTCAAATCCAGTGACTTGTGCTGATGCTTCCGTTACCAATTTGACATGTCTTTCGACAGTTTGATTGTGGCATGGATGGTGTAAAATTAAGGGTTTCATTCGACAGTCTTCAATTTCAGAATCGGACAAATGTCTAATAGCTGGAGGTTGTTGCTGACAAATTTCCAAATCAGCCAACTCATAGTATGTGTCTGCTTCCAAGTTTAAAGTAGGAAGGTGAAATAAACGAACTGAGGTGTCGTTCTTGCGAAGTGAAAGAACGTGATTCACGCCCTTGTCTCGAACAGCTTGATCGTCATCTCCTAACATTGCGATCAAAATGCTTTCTGGATGGCCAAAATATCCATTTCTTTGAACAACATTTTGAGCTACTTGTCGAAGATCTTGATTTGTCAGACTGTTAATTCTTTTGATCAAGTTGAAAAAAACTTTAGAACCATGTGTTAGTTGGTTGTATAACTTGATTTCAAACCAAGTGGGAAAATAAACAGTTAAACAAAAGTTAACTAAAATTTCCAAGTTCTGAGGTGGTTCATCAAGTGACACGTAATACCGCAAAATTCTACAACCCAAAGTCAACCATCTTGAATGCACCACTGGGCCAACTTCCAAATATTGTAGATCATCATCACAATTACCAGTTATAATTGCCAAACAGATTTTGTAAGCGTAGTATTGACTGTACTCAGGTCATCAACGACATGAGGTGGAAGTTTTGGAAAAGAAGAAATAGGGACGAACACTTGCTTAAACTGAGTAACTGGCCAACTTGATACAGGACTCTGTATTTTTTTACCTATTGGTCCGGCAAATGTATCTGGACCACTTGTTGCCCCATCCAAAGCAGCAAACACATGTCGCAAGGGAAGTTCATTTGTGTGTAGTAAACACACAACCCACTGAAGAGGTCTGTGTAATAATTCTTCTAAACTTCGATTGCATCCATTGTGTTTGCCGGTCATAGAAGCAGTACCGTCAGTGCCAACTATTGCAAGCTTGCCTTCCAATTCCGTACCACTGAAAGAATCAAACAACTTTTGGGCAATTGTTCTACCTTTGCCATCTTCAGGAGAAAAGTGAGTAAGGTAATAACTTCCTGGCTCACCAACTACTGTATAATGTTCTTCCAGTTGAACAGACCGATAATGCTTCTCATTTGGACCTTGTGCAACAATTTGGGTTGCATCTTTGCGGCCATCCAAATACACTGCGTTTACCAATCCAAAGTTTTGTTGCTCTTCGCTCCGATTTCGTTTCGGCATCTTTCACGCTCTCTTCGTAGTTTACTTCGATCAATGATGCGTGTTTTATCATCTTCAGTAACTAAACCAACATCCACTAGGACACTGTTAGCAACTGCAGCAGCTGCTCTATCCGATAGCTGGTAGCGTTCACAAATTCTGGCAAGGTTTGGCCATTTTTTGCAATTTTGAATGGATGGATTTGGCATTTCCGCTAAGAACTGAGAAACTGCAGATGATTGTGATGTGTCTGTGCTTGTTGATGCCAAAGATTCGGACTCCGAGACATAATCAGTTGTTGACAGAGTAATAATTTCATTTTGGCATTGTGAACTTGGGGCATTGACATGTGATTCTGAACGTCGTATAAATTTTTGGTCAAATGAGGTCAAAGGCTAAGCTACATCTAAACATTTTCCAATACGCCGACTCTTTTGATCTTCATAAAATACAAAATCTTCATCAGTCATTCGCAACTTGTGGTCTTTTTCCAAACGTCTTCGTTGTTCATTGTCATTGCAAAACACGTCGAACAACTTATCTATATCTGACAAGAACTCCGCTTCTTTTTCCAAAAAAGATGCTCCACGTTTTTTCTTGGGATACCGATCAAGTTTGCTGAAAGCTACCACCAGTGCCTGTACTTTTTTAGATATAGTTAAGTAATGTAATGGATAAACATTACACCACACCCATCTTTCATGTATTTCTTTAGTAACATCATTTGCAACGTCCACAGTTCTAAAATTTTCGAATTGGATGATCCTCTCTAACACTTGACATTTGGTGGGTAGTATACCGGATGGAAAGCTTTTACTTCCAGTGAAACTGTATCCACTATGTAAAACTTTAACGTTGCTTGCACTTCCCTGGTTGTCATAGCTATAAACTACGGTAGTTATCAAGTTATTTCATTTATAGTACTTAGGACTTAATTACTTATCTACAAAGAAAAAAATCTTTAAAAATTTGTAAGGATTAACTAGACGTAAGCCTACGTCTACCTAATCCTTAAAAAAAGCTATGTTACACCTGCCAAAACTAGTTTTTTGACTGAAACTTTTTTTATGATTGAAATAGACAAAAAAGTCCTCTTAGCACTCATAGAAACATGATGATTCTGCAACTTTTGAGCTATAAATCAGGTCTCTATGACTAGCGGTTATCAAGTAACATGATTTTATGGCCATTTTACCCCCGCGACCAATTTTTGGGGGTTAGCCAGCCCATGGTAGGTGGCAACTGGCTCAAGTCGATTTTTTTTCTATTTTTAGACCATTTGCCAGGATTTCCAAACTACACTTTTTTGAATTTCCAAAAAATTTTTTTTTCACTCCACCCTAATAGTTATCAATTAAAATTTAATAGTACTGGATAGTGTAAACTGATAGAGTAATTTCAGATATAAGTGCTTTGGCCTCGTAAAGCCAATTTCATAACAAAAAGGACTTAGGTTACATTTTGAAAGAGTAGATGATTTTGACTATGCAATCAGTCTATTTCAAATTTATATGACCACCCTTAAAGTTTTCTCAACAATTTTGGAAATCTTAAAGTATTTAAATAATTTGTTTTGAAATGCGAATTTACTTTATATATCTATGATTTAATTAACTCTTTATCTGTTATTTCAAATAACTTAGGAAACGTAACTGGATACTGGCAAAGTAAACTATAGAACAACGCTTTTGCCTTCGCGTATTTTGCTAGAACGTATCCTATTTTTTGTTTCAGTTGTCGAGCCGGCATGGTTGTCGTCATTGTGGTTTGCAGCATTCTCGCGGTGGCTGTCACCATCGCCAATCTTACGGTTATCATCGTCATATCGAGGAACCCTCGCTGTCCAACGAGCCAAATGGTTTACAAGTTGTCCTTAGCTGCAGCTGACTTGCTAGTTGGCGTTTTTGTCTATCCCATATCTGCATACACGTTATATGCGATTCTAGTTGGCCCTTTAGCTAAGCGAACTTTAGATGACGGTGAAGTGCCATCAAACTCTTCTTTCAACTCAACTCTTCTTAAAACTTTCGGAGAAGTTGACCCATTAGCAAGAGACTACTATATAACATCACTTACCATCCCGTATAGAAATGCGGTTGGATTATTGACAGCTGTATCTTTGATGGTTTCTACGTCCACACTCATGTTGGCATCATACGACCGCTTTCGCGCAATTAGTGCCCCGATGACGTACGACAAGACGCAAGCAACAAAGATCGCCAAGCGTGCCACTGTCGCTTTGTGGTTAGTCGCCTTTATTCTTGGAGTTTTGCCAACATTGGTGTCTGAGCTCGGCGCGTACCGCACTGTAGCTGGTGGTGCGTTAATTGCAGTGAGAGAAAACGTAAGCCTGATCATGCACGGCATTGCACTATTTGTGCCTTTCTTAGTCGTGTGGATCCTCACCGTTAGCGTAAATGTGATTGTGAAACGGCAAGCAAGATATCGCAGAAAGCTTATGTCCCAGCGGCAAAACAATGATTCAAAAACGGAAAGAAGATTGACTAAGACTTTGTCGATTATGGTAGGCGTCTTTACAGCATGCGTTCTTCCAGCTTTGATATTTGTGATGATTCCCGAATTTGTTCCGTCGGTAAATCCGGAGAACGTTCGAGTTTTAGCCAGAGTACCTGCACGAGCCTTCATTACAATTGAACTTGCTGCGATCATAATTCTTGCCAGCAATAGCTTATGGAACTGCTTCATCTACAGCTTCAGGAACAAGGAGTTTAGAAAAGACGCTGCTTCTCTGCATCTGAAGATCTTGTCGGCTCTTGGCCTGATGAGAGTCAAAAAAGCCGTCGCAGATTGTCTTTACAAAACAGCTCACGACGGCCGCAGAAGAATTTCTTCTGTTTTCACAGCGACTACTGGGATTACCGATCTACGAAAAAAGAGTTCCACTCCATCGTTGGAAACTGAATCTTCTGCTGCTACTACCAGCATCTACCAAGCCAGTACATCAAAAACAAAAGGAATTTCGTCTACCTCTGCTCCTAGCAGCTCTGGATTAGACAGTAACATGTAGTATTATATCATAATTATAATTGTATTTACATTTTATTCACCAAGTTGTTTTGGCCAGGAAGCCGCAAATTGACCTTTTCGGTCTTCCAGTCAAGCTGTCACGTGCCCACTTGTCTACCATATGCTGTAAAGGCTTCACATTCTTCCTTGTGATGTTGAACGTCAAGCAGGAAATACCAACTTTTTAGTTTTTTAGTTTGAATCGACTGGTAATCGAGGGCTACCGCTGTCCAAGGAACACACGCTTTATCCACTCCATTACTGATCACATACTGACAACCGTTGTCGGAGAATTCATAACGAAAATGATGAACTATACGCCATCAAAGAAAATATATTGTTGTCAATTATTGCTCAAAAAAGCTTTTTTAAAAAGTTGGGTTTTACAGTAGCTGCAATACCTTAAATGCGTTTCTTTGATCTACATTCAAACCTCATCCGTTCATAAATAAATGTTGGGTAATATATTTTGCATTTTTAGATCTCGCGCGATTAAGAAGTCAAGGGTTTGTTGTGTTTGGTGTTGTGACGGAATCTGCTGTTGGCAGCATTACGCAACGTTTCGTAAAAGTTACGACGCCACTGGGAGGTTTATTTTAAAGAGTCTGAGACCTTATAACTTTTGCGATAGGTTGCGTAGTGATTTCTCTTTCTATTCTGGTTTTAGGACGGTGAATTCATTCAAACTTACATAAAAAAACACATGCATTCCGTACATTTTTTTGTTGCGTGAAAGATGGATTAGCTAATGCTTTTCAAAACAACAATTCTTCGTTCTGCATATCTGAAAGACCCAAGAGTTTTTACAGCTGCTCGGTTAATAAGAATGAAACAGAAGACGTCTTAAATGTATGCCAGAAATACAACAGTTTTCTGTATAGGCACTATTGCCTTTTGCAGAAGGTAGTACTGTATATGGTCTGAATAATTTTTTTGCAACTTGCATTCTCTACAATGCACAGTCATTGCGATTAGTTGCTAGTTGCTAAAATGTGACACAGCAGTCGTTCGACGGTGGGTTGGCCTAGCTGGAAAAAAAGGTGATATTTCTTTTATGGTTTGGTGATATTCCTTTTCCTTTTTGGGGTTTGGTTGATTATCATGACAGACTTGTGGAATAGCTCATGGGATGGTTCATTTATTTTTTAACTTATTGTAATTAGTGTTATTGAATTGTCTAAGCATAACAGTTTTGTAAACATAACTTAATTAACGGTAGAATGTCTTTTTTACGAATTATCTCAAAAGCTTTAGAAGAACTGTTCCTTTTTGTAAATCTTAAAAGCATGTGATTTCAAACTTCGTGTAAAAGGGTTATTAATTTTGAGTGCCTGATGATAAACGTGAGAAACAGAACAACTAAAGAATTAAATTGAAACAATGTTACTGCACTTGTTTAGAGTTTTTTTATGCCGCGTCAGAGATTATTGTTTTACAGTAAAGTGCAGCATACCATTTTTAGAATCTGATTTCAATAACGTTTTGTATTCATGTTTTGCATTTACTGAATTAAAAGCGTCCAGGAAACCTGTTTTGTTCACTTTAGTAATTTCATGGAGTAATTTGATAAGCAATAGGACGGGGTACCAAAGGGTTTTTCACGCTTGATAAGCATACGTGTTTCTCGTGTATCTATCCAAATACTAAGTTGTACTGGGGCAGATCCAAAAAAAAATTGCTGGGAGGTGTCCGCTCAAGATGGAATATTTTTGCAAACGCTTTGTACAATTTTCCCTTTCGGTTTAGTAGCGTTAGGTGCAGCCAGCCGCCATGTGTTATTCCGAAATAAATCATTTTGTAGTGGTAGTTAGTTTAGCCTGGCGCGTATTCAGAAATCTGCAATGGGAAGGCTATTTCAGGAAATTTGGGGACAGAAAACCCAGCCTCCGCAGGCCAGGGTCCGGGGCGGAGCCCTTAGTGCGTGGAGATTTTGCAATTTTTTTTTTCAAAACTACCTTAATTTCAGACCTATTTTACTCAAAATTAATGCTTTTAAAACGTGGCATGAAAATTAGCAGTGCAAAAACATGATTGACGCTGGTTGCGTAAATGGGCAATGAGGGCGCTGGCTAATGGTAAAATTTCAGCCGCTTTATTACTAGCTGGTAAATCAGACATTAAAAAAACCACAAGTTTTAATCTTTACATTTAAATTCATCATTTTTTTAAACTACCATTACGTCCTTTTTGTTGTTTGTTTTTATTGTTTTTTTTAGGTGCAGTGAAAATATGTAGTAAGTGTTATCGCTAATTTTTAGAGTTATATTGTCGTTAAGAATCGTTTTAACTAAATTAAACTTGTGTTTTAGTAGAAAACGTATTTGCTACATTAGACTTGTTGTGTTACCAGAACACCTTGAGTGACCATCCAATTATACCTACCGCATATAGCTGCAAATTAAAAAACTAGTTCGACGAAAAATTCTCAAACTTGCTACACGGTACTGACTAATGCGATAACTGGGGTGTCTTTTAATTATTGTTTTCTTTGTGACAGTGCTGCCTTTTTTCTTCATGTGTTGTAGAATTGTAGTAATATGCATGAGTCTCGATCATGTCTGATTTAGATAAACTGATAAAATGGAGCCATGACCTTTTATTAATGACGAGTAAAACTTGTAATTTTTTTTTTTATTGGTAGTCGGTTACATTTAAGACCGATGAGTGATAGTCTTAGTTTTGGTTCAGCGGTGTCTGAAAAAAAGGATTGATCAGAGTGCACTATGTTACACTGTATAGTGTGCACTGTTAGATAGATTGGTGACTTGAGTCGGTTCTGTCAGCCAGGTTTTGAAAAGCCTAAAGTAATGAAATGCCTGCTTTTCCACCTATTTTTTATCATGTTGATGGTTCTGCATAGAAGTTAGTTGGTTGCGCGTTGGCAACTAATTTCGTTAACAGTGCCACGTATCTGTGATCGGAATGCCTAAGTAACTAATTTGCATGCTCTCTGGGTAAATCAACTAAGCAGTTGTTCTGTATACGTTGTAGAGTTAACTATTTAAAATAATGTTTTACCTGGGGTCGGTGTTGCTGACTTTTTTTTCGGGCATTTCATAGTTTTATTTCTGCTGACCCAAAACACTGCAACAAAATTTTTTTAATAACACTGTAACACTTCTTTAATCGTAAAACCATGGATCCAGGTTAAAACGGACAATTGTTTTTGATAATGTCATATATACTGTATTATGTATATTACTTTTGATAAAAAAGTTGCTCAGTTGATAACATTGTTTTGTTTGTGTTAGCTTTTCGCCAAGCTTAAGTTTACATTTGTTACTGTTTAAGTATTGCTATTTGGTGCAGCTGACGAAAATAATCGCATGGTCTTTCGCTACTTCCTGCTTAAGCACTTTTAACCAGCACTTAAATTGTAAAATTTTGCATGGGGGGACGCTTTTGCAGCCTTGACCAAACGCATTTGGCATACGAAAGTACTTTAGTGAAGATTACGTAATTCCGTCGCCGAAAGTGAATGAACACCAAAAAAAAAAGGTCTTCGTTGAAAATTGAAGTGTTTTTTCGGGAAAATTAGGTGAAGACCAAAAAAATAAAAAAAAGGTCTTCGCCGAAAATTAAAGTGGTTTTTCGCCAAAGCTAGGTGAAGAATAAGGTCTTTTTTGTCTGCTCATCCAGCGCTCAAATCTCGATGAGGGGACACCTAAATCTCAATGAGGGGACGCTAAATCTCGATGGGGGTGCGCTAACTCTCGATGGGGGGACGCGTCACCCTTACAATTTAAGTACTGCTTTTAACGTATGGCAAAATAAATTTGACTTGACTCGTCTGCAGAGGCGGATTTAGGGGGGGATGGGGGATCCATCCCCCCCACCATCCTAAACATAACGTGTATATGAATAATACTTAACTTATTTAAAAAAAGCAATCAGTGAATAGTCGTTAGCCCGTGTGACTGTGATATAATTTGAACAGCCAAGGGGAGGGGGGGTGCAAGAAAACAGTATTTGTGCTGCGAAGTTTTTACAAAACAGAAATTAGTCTTTTACTGGTCCGATTGATTTGAAGGCGCCGAATCAGCAAAAGTCACAACTTGCACTTTTCAGCGATAAAGGCATAGGAGCACAACCAGTGGCGGAGTTATGGGGGCGGATGGGGGGTACATCCCTCACCAGCGTAAACATAACGTGCATATGAATATTAAACTTATTTGAAAAAAAGCAATCGGTGAATTTTCGATAGGCCGTGTGACTGTGATATAATTTCAACAGCCCTGTGAGGGGAGGGACTGAAAAATGTAATTTTTACAGCGAAGTTTTTACAAAACAGAAATTAGTCTTTTACGGGTCCGATTGATTTGAAAGCGCCGAATTAGCAAAATTTACAACTTGCACTTTTCAGCGATAAAGCCTACACAATGCAAATCATTTCGTAAGTGACATATTAGGCTTATAAAAAGTGAGTATTAAGCGAGGTCAAGAACATTAATCCTAAGCAATCGGTTGCGTAGCCAGGGGGGTTGGGGATGGGCTCGATTCCCCCCCATTGGCCCGAAAAGTATGCAAAATAGCACGTTTTTTGTGCTTTTGATGCCGATTTGTGCTCCAAAAATGAAAATAGCCCCCCCCAACGAGATTTGGTAGCAGAAATTGTGAAGAATTTGCGGTTATTTGGACCAGAATAGTGGAGTTTTTTGGTTCTGGAGCCCACCCAAAGTCGTTGAAGACCTTTTTCATCTAATTTTGACAGCTTTTTTGACAGAAAATCAGGAGATCACCTAATTTTGACAGCAAAACCGCCTCATATCTAATTCAAGACTAATGAAAATTTGGGTCAAGTTTGGCTAGGGTTGTTTCAAACTTCCAAAAAAGCCCCCCCCCCCCTCTTGCAAAACCCTGGCTACGCGACTGTAAGCAGTAGTGTAGGCGGGGGGGGGGGGGCTGTAGCTTCTCCATTGGCCTGTCAACCAAAATGCAAAATAAAAAATACCACGTTTTTAGCACTTCTGAGACTGTTTTTTGCACTGCAAATGACCAAAAAGTGATTTGAAACATATGCTAAAGGGAGGCTAATTTGTCAAAAATAAAACTCGCAAATCAAAAAAAACTTTAAAAAATGACCAAAAATAAGCAATAAAATTTGATTGCTAGTGTAAAAAACTTGAACACGGGTTTCATCAACAAATAAGTTATAGGCCTAAACTCAGAAATGGGGTAGAGAGGCTATTCAGTATTGGTTAATTACCAGTAACTTGTCTCAATTCTCTTTCCATTAGCTCCTCTCCAATTATTTTTCTCTATAAAAAATAGATGAAATAAATTACTCTGTGTGAGTTTTATTGAACTATAAGATTTTATGCTTATGATTTACCAGCATCCAAATAAGAGAACTAAAATTTTACCATTAACCACCTCTCACATAGGCCATTTATGCAACCAGTTGAACCATGTTTGCACTGCCAATTTCTATGCCGCATTTTAAAAGCCTTATTTTATCAAACTAGCTCTAAAATTAATTATTTTTGAAAAAAATGCAAAATTTTGAACCGCTGGGGGCTCTGCCCCCAGACCCCTAAAACCGCCGCTCCATTGCGAATTTTTGGCAACGCACCTGGTTACAACACATCCGAATTTTTGAGGTTTTGTGCTTAAAATTTTTATTATCCCCCCCACCAAAATTTTCTGGATCCGCCACTGCTCGTCTGCATTAAAAAAAAAGAAGATAATTTTGGAGATGTTCATTCTCTCTTTACCTCTCGCCCATTTCCCCACCCCTACCAAGTATTTTACTGTTAAGTCTGGACAAGAAATGGATTTTGCTCAGGGGTTCCAGACCACTAGGACCCCTTCGATCCGCCAGGTTGTAGATGTCTTGTAGTCAAAAGATCTATTTTTAGACGATGAGTTTGCGATTTTCACTTCTGTTTTCCGTATTAACAATGGTTAAAAGAAAAACTGAAGTGTTTCAATAAATAGGTTTTACAGTGTTTCAGCTGCATTGTTTTTGACTAATTTAATATTGTATTCAAGTGATTTATAATTTAACAAATAGTATAAAAATTGCTTTCGAAAAGTATTACGTAATACAGAAAACAGGAAGTTACGAGTAGTGTGTGCAACCAACGGACAATTGAAGTATTTTTATTAATCCAAAGCTGAAATACCAACCTAATTTTTTTTCCCTGCATCTCGTAGTGTGTAGTTGTGCACCGTAAACTCGCAAGCCCGTTTCTTAATTATGCATTACATATATTAGTTCAGTACAGTGAATGGAATATACTACCCATCGACATCTGTAGTCTTGACTTTAAAGCAATAATGTTAAAAGTAATTATGGTGCAGCAGTATTATAACTTTATCGACATGCAACATTTCAAAACTAATGTAATACTATGAGGCAAACGATAATAATCAATACGAATGGCTATTAGCATGAACAATTACCGCGTTTCTATGTTTCCTTAATGGCTGAGGTTAATGACATATATATAGGAGAAAGCGTTTTGTTTATATTGTAAATTTTGTACTATTGACGTTATGAAGCTTAGCCGTAAGTGTTATGGAGATTTGGGGATCTTGGATGAAATCGCTTAGGACTCCACTCAAAGGAAATGATGGTGGTGATAGAAGACCATGAAGAATGGCGGTCGAGCTGCTGCCCCCGCAACCCTCAAGTAAACGTGGGCAATGTAGAGAAGAGAAAGAGGGAAATAGCGGTAGGATTTGGCCGAAAAGTACCAAAGAGCTGGATATATCAATTCCAAATTTACGTTGCGTGGTACCTTTTTGTCTCTTGTTGCTGCGATAGTAGCATCCCGAAGAGTGATTCGCTTTAAAAAATAATTCTTAACTTTAATAGATTTGAACAATTCTACAGCGACAAATAATTACTTTATAAAAATGTGAAGATGAGTGACGAAACATTTAAGTTAATTTATGCAAAGCAATTCGTGATTTTTTGTTGAAACATGAATGTAGTATTGCATAAATGTTGTTGAATACTTTTGAAAGAAAACACGCTTTCTATTAAGTTTAGCTTTAACAGAAGTTCAAATCAAAATCAAATCTATCACTAGATGCTCATTTTTCAGGAGGAAAATAATATGGGACTTCTTCAAGTTCCATTTTACCAGTATTCTCCTATTCATACTTTCAAGGTTACTGATATTTCGGTAAAACTCGCTTGTACGCAAAGCAAAAAACAAAGTGATTTCGTCTGATGAAAAAAAAATGTTGATTCTAAATCATTTCAGGTTTGGGTAAAGCGGATGTCGGACAAAGTATTTCAAACAAAGTGATTTTGTCTTATGAATAAAAAATGTTGATTTTAAATCATTCGTGGTCTGGGTAAAACGGAGGTCCGACGAAGTGTTTTAAACCAGCTTTGTTGAATCACGACTATTTCAAACACTGGCGCCTTTAACCATTATGCCACCACAGCACATGAACCGAATTAAATAAAAGCAATTGTTAAATTTAGCTTTCAAAAAGTGATTTTCTGGGGGGTTCCGGGGGGTTGGTACTTCCAGACCATGTAAAGAAAATGTCTCTTAAATATCTACAGATATCAAAAAAAAAAACAAAAAAAAAACTAGCGTCCTAGTTCCAGACGTTTAAACTAATTGATTTTTAGAGGTCCATTTGGAAAGGTTTCGAAGGAGTGGTACCCTCAAACTATGTCAAAATTTTTGTCTCTTAAATTGTTATAGAATGACCAGTAACTAGTTGTTGAATATGTCCTGGAAGGAACGTCCAGGTCTTTGCTGCTCCGACTCTACTAAACCAATTTCAAAGAAAAGAACTTAATTAAAATTTATTGAGTTAGTTAAAATAAAATCGACGCGGCATGAAAATAATCAAAAGTTTTCCAGAAATAAAAATACAACAGAAAACCACGAATTCTTTTCTTGTAAGGTACGTCCAACCGCCAGACAACTAAAAATCAGAATGAGCAAAACAGATGATCTAGTGCTAAACAGAGGTGGAATCGAGGACACAAGGCTCGAGGCCAAGGCCAAGGACACAAAAAAAATCCGAGGCCAAGGCCAAGGACAGCCTCTCTGAGGACAGACACTCTCGAGGCCAAGGACAGGAATGCTCGAGGCCAAGGACCAAGGACACAAGCGAAAGTGCTCTCCAAAAAAAACGTTTTCCAAAAAATTTTTCAAGCGCTTCACAAAATTTTAACAATTCAAAAAATAGTGCTGTCCTCGAGCCGAGGACAGGCCAATTTTTGAGGACTTGAGGCCTCGAGGCCACGGCCAAGGACTTGACCTTCGAGGCCTAGGCCAAGGACTTCAAAATGTGTCCTCGAGGACTCCACCTCTGGTGCTAAAGTAATTAGCAACCGTGCAAAAGCGTTAAAAAAAAGTATTAATATTGTGCAAAAACGATACCAAGTTAAGTGTAAACGAACTGCAGGCAAACGCTTTTTTTGGTTGCTGCAAAAAATAAGAACCATAAATGTACGTTCGAGGCCCATCTGAGTCACATAATGAAAATAAACCAGCTCGGTGCGATAACATAAATATCTCCTGCTATCAATAAAAAGTCGAGCCTTAGATTAAGCCGTTCAACATACACATTTTTGGGGATTTATTTGGGGGTTTCTAGGGGGAGGTGTTTTCCCAAAACTATGTTCTAGTATTTTTCTGTTAAATACCTTCTGATATAAAAAAAAATAGCCCTCTAGCTTCAGTCAAAAAAATTGATGTTTGGAGGTCCATTTGGGGGTTCAAGGTGATTGGTACCTCCAAATTATATCAAAATATTTTTCAATTCAACATCTCTTCATATCAAAAAATATATCAAAGCTCTCTAACTTAACTGCTCAAAAAGTGACTTTGGGCGGGCATTTGGGGGGTTTCTGGGGGGATGATACCTCCAAACTATGTTAAGATAATTGTCCCTTAAATATCTTTTGATATCAAAAAATACTGTAGCCTTAGATTAAACGTTTAAAGAAGTTGATTTTTGTGGGGTTCATTTGGGGATTTCCGTAGGGTAGATACCCCCAAACCATGTCCAAGTATTTGTCTGTTAACATTCTACTGATATCAAAAAATCTAGCAATCTAGCTTAAGCCGTTAAAAAATTGATTTTCGGGAGTCTTCAAAGAGAATGAAACCTGATACCCTCTGATCATATCTAATGTCAAATTAAAAAATATTTAAAGAGATTTTGTCCCAATCAAAAACAAAATAAGATATGCTGGATTCAATATGATTTTGGAATGAAAAAACTGATGGCCAACTAAATAATTGACCCAGGTCTTTTCAATCACAATGGTTTCCTAATGTTGGCGCTTTTAACCTTTAGGCCTCAGCAGCACATGTGTGTACGTGACAAAAATCAATTATTAAAATCACCTCGTAAACTTCATTATTACAAGTTTTTGGCGTGTCTGTCCCAAACCACGTGGCGTAGCGCCTCCAAAAATGCAAGTGCACAACTTCATATTTGATGAAAAAAAATGTTGATTTTAAATCATTGTGTTTTGGATAAAACGAATGTACAATTAAGTTTTTCAACCCAGCTCTGTTCGATCACGACAATTTCAAATTGCTGATTCCATCGCTTGTACAGATGACATTTCATTTTCAGTTGAAAAAATTAAACTGCATTGGTTCCATTTGAAGAAAATCATTAGTAAAAAAAAAACAAAAAACGTAACTCTACAATAAAGAGCTATCAAAGACGGCCGGTGATCCATGCAGAGCGGTAAATTCTGCAAAATTCTTGATCAGTTTCGCTCTCTAATAATCTATAGGGTTTTTGTCGTTCCAAAATTTCTCTCCTCGGTTATAAATTCACAGAATAAAGCCATGATAAAACAAGCAAAAATGTGTATCACGCTCTTTTTCCTCTATTACCCACCAATAACCGGCGAAGCAAATGTAATAGCCAGCAAAAAAATTTATTCGAAGATTGGCGCCAACTCACAAACATTTTGAGCCATTTTCATTTATTTTGTTTTCTTACCGAAGAAAAAAAAATTCTGGTACGAAAAAAAATGTTAGTAATGAACAAAAAAATTTTTGGCCGAACACAAAAATTTTCGGAAGAAAAATTCAAAATCTTTGCAAAAATTTTCAAAGGAAAAAAATCTTTGGCCGAGAATCTCACCCCGGTCGGAATCCAAATTCCTCTATAGCCACCGATACTTCTTCCACTCCCTTGTATGCAAATGCTTTTGGTACCCCTGGTTATATTAACCTTCTGATTCCTTCACGCTCAAACTTGAATTTATTCCCGAAAAGCAAAAATAACCGCTCCTCTCGTCGCGGATGGTTTCGAACCCATACCCGTACCAACCAATGAATTGAACTCAGCTTCAGAGGTTGCTGAAAGCTTTTTCATTTCTAAAACCAAACTGCCCAGCACACCGCCCCTCCCCCAATTAAAATGCCACCAATGACAAAAATGTTACAAAAAGAGCCCATCATCGTTCTTCAGTTCTAGTTTCTTGTAGCATTTTTCGCTTACAACAGTAATTAACAGTAACATTGACCATCAGGCCCCCCCTTAATTTAGTTTATGCCAACCAATTTCAATGTATACATAACCCGGAGGAATTGAGAGTTTTTGTTCTAAAAGTTGCTATCTCAGGCCCTCATCTAACCTTTTTACGAATGTAATGCAATAACTAGGGCCGGATTTACTATAATATGGTACAGTACCTGCAAGGGGCCCCGCGCTCAGATGATGAGACTTTTTTTTGGTTTTCACCTAAGGCAGAAAGATGTCGCAAAAATCTTCAAAGTGCCAAGTGCCCCGCGCAAAGTAAATCCGTCCCTGGCAATAACGTGGTTCGTAAGCGTAACCATTCATTGTACCATTTTAAAATAGCAATCCACCTCCACCTCGCCAGTTTTTACTCGACAAATAACTTTCGAAAAAAAAATCAGCTAGAGGAAATGCTCTATGAACAAACTATTAAATTTGAATTGAAGAGGCTTGTGCCCCTTGGTCATATACAAAGGTGGAGTCCTCGAGGACGTCCTTGGCCTAGAGGACGTCCTCGAGGACACAATTTGGAGTCCTTGGCCTCAAAGGTCAAGTCCTTGGCATTGGTTTCGAAGCCTCAAGTCCTCGAAAATTGCCCTGTTTTCGGCTCGAGGACAACACTATTTTTTTACTGGAAAACCCCAGAAACTTTGCGAAAAATTTGCGAAGACCTTTTTTGTTTTCCTCAGCTGAAGATCGCCTGAAAAAAATTTTGGATACCTTTTTTTTGGAGAACACTTGCGCCTGTGTCCTTAGTTTTTAATCTTAGCCTCGAACATTCCTGTCCTTAGCCTCGAGAGGGTCTCTCCTTGGAAGAGCTGTCCTGGGTCTCAGATTTTTTTGTGTTCTTGGCTTTGGCATCAAGTCTTGTGTCCGCGACTCCACCTCTGGTCATATATGTACTCCAGCTTGAGGTTATTTTTATGACAAAACAAAAATCCCTAAGAAAAATCCTCGAGTGGATTATTATTTACTGCTAAAATAGTGCACGAGGCGATGTACCTTGCTTTCTCCTACCTGGGCCAAATCACTTACAAAAATTTAACTTTAAAAAGCAATATTTTAAACGTGTTTGAGACTTAACTTGTAAATTAAAGTAGAATTAACCAATTTATTTTTTTTCTATTGGCTCTCGAATGTTAAAAATCTATTTCTTTTAAATGGCTCTAAACATGTGCATATTGTGATCCAATGGCATTAAAATAGCTAAAGTAGTTTTTCAAAAACTTAGAAAAAATCGTCAAGCGGCTGGGGGCTTCACCCCCAGACCCCCGTTTTTGATATGTTAGAGTTACACTAGTGGGCTTAACACGTGTACCATTTTACACATTTACACTTTTTTGGGGAGGTTAAGCTCTCTCTCTTTAGCAAAATCCTGGTTATGTTTTTAACACAGGCCACGGGTTCTGATCTTCTAATCTACAATATCTTTGTCCCACAAAAAGTTCTTCTATCAAAATATCTAATGACGTCATTGCATTTGGTTTGTGCCTTTCCTAACCAAAAATCCTAGCTACGACTATGGCGGAGCATGCTTGTATTGTAGAAAAAGTCAGCAATTTTTGGACCCCCTGAAAGAAATTTTTCCCCCCTAGAACAACGCTCTAGTTGCGGCACTGGTCTTAGAAGAACTAAAATTGTATGGTTGGGCTGGCAAATATGCAAACTGAATTGAGAAAGCTCTAAGGAACTTTTTTTTGCTCCAAGGTTCCGTCTCGCTGGCAGCAAGTGAACACTTTTTTTTGCTTATTTTTGGCAAGCTTTTCAACCGTGCAGAAGAGTCAGCATTGTAAAGCTGCAACTTTAGTTTATATAGATTCTTGGATCACGAGTAAGATCCAGCGAAAGTAGTAAGTCAAGCCGGGCTTTTCGGGTCGGGTTCGGGCCGGGTTCGGACCTAAAGATGATAAAACTTCGGGCTTAATTTGGGACTGAGACGTGCTTTTTGTCCTACGTGCACCCAAATATAATCAAAATAAAGTGGCAAGATTGCTAAATTTTTTAGACCTAACTTCACTTCGGATTTTGTTCGGGCATGATGTCGGCTTCAAATTAGTTTTCGGGTTCGGGCCGGATTCGGGATTATAATTTCGGGTTCGGGCTGGGTTTGGGCAGGGTTCGGGCCTAAACTAATCGGCTCGTTTACAACTCTGGATTTAGCGCTTTCTTTCATATACCGCCTTTAGAAAAAAAACTGGAATCTTAGATTAAGCCGTTAAAAAAATTGATTTTTGTGGAGTTCATTTCGGGATTTCCGAGGGGTGTGGTACCTTCAAACTAAGTCCAAGTATTTGTCTGTTTAATATTTCGTGATGTCAAAAAAACTAAAACCTCCGCCAGTTTCTTTTCACCAGCATTCTCCGCTTCATACTTTCAAGGCTAGCCATATTTTTGTAAAACTCAATCGTATGCAATGCAAACAAAATAATTATGTCTGAAGAAAAAAAAATGTTCATTTCAAATCATTTGAGTTTGGGTAAAACCGATGTCAGACTAAGTATTTCAACCAAGCTCTGTTCAAATCACGACAATTTTAAACCCTGGTGCCTCTAATCATTATGCCAACACGGCATATGAGCCCGGTTGACTAAAATTAATAGTTAAATTTAGCTTCCAAAACGTGATTTTTAGGGGGCCCATATAGGGGGGTTTGTCTCTTAAATATCTACTGCGCTCACGAATTATTGATGAATTTGAATTCGACTTTTGCAAAGTCAATGAATTTGAATTTAAAGCCTTAATTTAACATTTGATGAATTTGATTTCCTCAATTCAAAACTTACACTGTGAAAGTAGCAATTTATAAAGTGGTCAAAAAGATTCAGAATCAAATCAGAACACTCCTAATTGTTCTAAACTTGTTCGTGTGCTTTTATGTGTCTTTTTATCGTTTTGTATTTACTTATTTTTTCTGTTAATAATTATGAGTTTGTACATGTGGTACTGTCTTGAATGATGAGTAAGGCCTACCTAATTTCACAGATTTTCCGAGTAAAATTGTTTTGCATAGCTTGCAAGAATTACTTGAAAATCTTAGATTTTTCTACTCTTATTCCGCTCTCAGTTAGTTTCTCAATAGTCTGGTTTGTTAAATACGAGGTAAGTTTGAATTAATTATCGAATTTATGAATCTAGAAGTCGTAACTACAGATTTGAACTTATAATTTTACGTCAGTCCAATATTAAAGTAAAAATACATTTAAACTCAACTTTCGCAAAGTCAATACCGAATTTGAATGTAGTTTTTTTCAAAGTCAATGATTTTGATTTTGAATTTAAAAATTAAAAACAAAAATGAATTGATCCAACTCTGCTCACAAGTGCCTCTAACTTCGACGCCTTTAATGACAACGCCGTTTAGACTCATCATATCTCAAATATTCCAAGTTTTTAGGTTCATTAAAATTAAGTATTAAACTTCGTTTAAAAAGAAAGAGATAGTTTTGGGGCTACTTGGTACCACAAATTGCTAGCACCTAAAAATTTTGCAAGCAAGTATTTCTCACTAGGTCCAAAAAAATTTGCAATGTCTGACTGATCACTTCAAGTCATTTTGATATAATGGGAACTCAAAAAAATAGCGCTTTTTGGCTTATTTTCCCCAAACCACGTGACCTACCATTGACAAAATCCAACTTCATCTACATACTTTATTATATTCAACTTTATCTACATATTTTGTTACATTTTCATTATTCCAATTTTTAGCTTCGTTAGTTTTGAAGGTTTTGTATTCACAAAAAATTTTCTTAAAAAAAAAAGCTTATGTTGATAAAGAATTAAAGAAAGATAAAAAGAAAAGCTGTCGGAATTGAAAAAGTATAGCGGGAGCTGAAAGTACACCCCC
This sequence comes from Trididemnum nubilum, assembly GCA_963965965.1. NCBI lineage: Eukaryota > Metazoa > Chordata > Ascidiacea > Aplousobranchia > Didemnidae > Trididemnum > Trididemnum nubilum. Next base: position 14,233,677 of record OZ014489.1, on the reverse strand, counting down.
AGGTGGTTCAAAATTTGAAAATTTTATTATCTTCATGCAGTTAGTTTTCAATTTATAATGGTTTGAACCTCCGAATGGCTGTTCTCTTTTCAGTTTGCAAAACCGTACCACAAAACCATGCAATTGCTTTCAAAATTTGTACAAAGATTTGTTCCACATATTCTCCATCTAAGTTGGGAATTTCAACTTTCTACCTTTTGCCATTTTGACGTTAAGCGATTTTACCTTCTGGTTGCAGAAAAACTACAAATTTTGCTCGTAAAAAACAAAACAAAAAAAGTAACAAAGAAACTTCCGACGCAAAGCATTGCATAAATCCCTATTAAAAAAAAGTTATTTCAACAGCAAAGTATCCTGGAAATTATTTTCAAGCAATATGTGCTAAGGTCAATAATTGATTTTTTTTTTTTTGGCGGTTTTGAAAAATTATCTTGAGTCAATTTTGCTGTTTTGACTAAATTAAATTTAGGGATTTTGCAATGTCAAAGACGTCCAACAAAACAATTTTTTTGTAGTTTTCCTGCAACGTTTTGTGACCTTGGAGTGTCCAATAATACCTGCCAAGTTTGATACAAATTTAGTCACAAACGTCTTAAATTATGGCAAACATTAAGCTTGACTTAACAATATTCACCTCTCACAACAAGGTTTCAGGAAGATGCTAGAAAAGAAACAAATAATTTGGTACGTGGCAAAAAATTAAACTTACTATCAATCATTGTTAAGCCAAGTTACATGATATAAAATTAAACTTACAATCAATAATTGGAAAACTTTAATCCGCAAACATTACGCAAGCATTGGAGCATAGAAATTGGTCTTGAGAAACAGTTTCACTAAGAATAAAAGAGCCAAAGCTGTTGTCAATGTTTTATTTAAAAAAGAAACGTTTCGACTAGTTAGTTAAGTCATTGTCAATCTTATTTTAGTTACGTGACAAAGAATTAACTTACAATCAATAATTTGTAAATCTTTGTCCGCAAACATTATGTAAGCATTGGAGCATAAAAATTGATCTTGAGAAACCGTAGTTGTAAATATTTCATTCAATAAAAGACGTTCGACTAGTTACTTCAGTCATAGTCAAACTTAATCAAAAACTCTATTTGAATAAGATTGACATGACTTAAAAAACTAGTCGAAACGTCTCTTTTTAAATAAAATGTTTACGACAACCTGTGGCTCTTTTATTTTTAGTAAATTTATGTGAGCACGTGTTTAATTTAATATGTTCAGGTTAGTTTTGTGTAATTTTTTTTTGAATTTAGTGGTGGTAATATTTATGCTATTATGTCCGCAAAAGAATAATAGGTAAACAAGATTTTACGCAATTGTGCTTATAAATATTTTTTTATGAATTTATAGTATGCTGTGGACATAATTGTGGTATGTCGTCATTGATAAAGTAAAAACTTGCAGTCGTGTTTTTTTTTTCAATCTCAAGATGTGAACGGTAACTTTCCGGTACATCTCTGTAAACTACTCGGTCCGTTGACAACGCTGGCAAAAATAACGGTATTCGTTACTGCATAGTCTAAAAATTCTACCAAAATTAATGATTATTGACTTTTTTTTATTTTTTACAACTCAGGAGTGTCCAAACTTTATTTGATGGAGTTTTACGAGAAACTTCGCGAATGCCCCGCGTTCAAAGCAGATCGTTTACGTATTTAGAGGGTTTGTAATTTGTTTTACACTGATTGTTTTACACTTGACCATGAATGCAAATTCAACAGTTCACCGGCGTAAGTAATTTTTTTCAACTGATTTAACACTTTAAGCAATTTTACCAGAATTTGTGGCATTGATTTTTATTCCTGTATTGTCAATGGGCATATTATTTTCAATTTTTTTGTTTTTTGTCAACGCAATATAGGAGGATATAGTGCGCCTCCCGATCTAACTTCTAAACCAAAAGTCACGGAAACACCAAATTTGGCTTTAGGGTTGGAGGTCCCATAACTTGATAACGTCGTCACAGTAACTTTGTAGCCATATTTTCGAAAACTGATGTCATGTTTTCACTGACGTCATAATGGTTTTAATATTTTTAGATATATTTTTGTACTAAATCCTAAAATGCCCAAGTCAAAGTAAATACGTGGCAAAAACGTCTTGTGACGTCATTTAATTTGAAAATGATCTAAAAGCTGCTCAAATTTTTGAGGAGACTTTGACAAACTTAAACAAACGGGGGACTCCGCCTTACTCTAGCAACTTTAACGTCTCAAAAGTTATTTGTTAATCAATTTGATTCAACGCCAAGTTCATTCAAAATCCAAAGCGTTTTTCTGAAGGGGTTGATCACAAAAAAAACGAGAGAATGGCCAGGTTTGCCCACCCCTCACCCCACATATATAACAAAACTCTTATTTACCAAAATATATCACTCGAATTTAAATTGCCGCACTCTCAAAAATAGATTAAAATATATACTGTTTGTAGTTTCTTTAGCTGTGAAGCTGCGGTTACTAGCGCATGACCGCTACAATATTTTTGACGACAGAGAAAACGCTGTCGCTAATGTGCGTTTCTTTGCAGGCGACACTACTGTGCGATTTTGCACTGTTTTGCAAAATGACATCGATCATGTATGCGGCTATAGTGCAGCCGCTATACATGATCAAAACTAGATATAGTAATCGCTGTTGAGCTATACTTGGATGCCAAAAAATTTTGGGCGTGAAAAAAGTTGTTTCATTCACATTTCACCCAATAAACGAAAGACGGACAGAGCGAGTTTTCTTACCGATTTAGTGCAAGAGTTATCATTCGATGGCAAATCATTCCATTAGAATTTTTATAGTAATTGCAAAGATTTTGCTATCTCTTTTTGAAGAAGATATTACTAAGATTCATATTTGTAAAATGGTAATACTAAGCGCTAAAGAACGCCTTAAATATTTTTATTTTTTCGCCCAATGTTTGAACAACTACTTTGGCTTTGATCCTGCATACCATGCCTAAAGTGCAGCTAATTTTTTTTACTTTATCGAGAAAACAAATCAAAATCCGAACATTTCATTTTCTAAATTATTTTATCAGGCATTTAACTAAAATTAATAGTGACAATTATCGACATCACTTCAAAATAAACATTCTAATTATTTGATAACGGAAAGTATTACGCAATAAAAGCCGAAAGATCCATTCGCAGCGTTCCCTTACTGCTTAACACCGCGAAGTGTTCAATTATAAAATTTGCTAATTACATAATGCAATATTTTTTCTTAATGTTTACTATGCGAAAAATAACAGAATTCAGTTCAATTCAATGTATCAAGAATAAAAATTCGTGTTAATGACCGACGATCAATGACAATTTGGTTCCTGGGATTAACACATCCGTCGTTTGCTTTTTGTTCCACTATTGTAATTTATTGATTAGGTTAGTGGAATAAATTTGAAATTATACCAATGCGGTTTAGGCCAAAACAAAGAAATTGTTTTGCTCATTTTACAACAAAAATTATTGAAAATTCTTTCTTTCATTATTTTAGTGATGTTTCATAAGTAACTTCTATATCGTCAATTACTTTACGTATCTTTCAACATATTTGAACTGAAAAACAAGTTAATATTTTTATAAACAAAATTTTCGTTATTTATACTTGGTTGTTCAATCTTCCAAATACAACTACGTCCGGTAAGTTCTACAATTTATTGGTTAAAAAAAACAATATTTTGTAATCAATTAAAAGATAGTAACACTCCAAATTACAATAAACCTCATTCTCGCGTTCTTCCGGTGAAGTCACAGCAAGCTTGATCTTAAAAAGCCTTGTTGCTTTTATTGACGTTTGGGTGGTCATGACGACCAAAATCAGCAGAATACGAGCATACGATAAAGAGCTACTAGTGAAGCTACGCAGCATTAATATGAATTGCAAGATTTTTCAAAAAGCTTTAAATCCGAAAGTTAATTATTTATTACATCACAACAATAAAAACAAAACTTGTCGAAAAGTGGATAGTGTTAAAACTTTGGTCATAAAAATTACAGTATAAACTGAATTGATATCAAAGCATCAGGATACTATTATAAAAATCGTAAACTACGCGAAAAGATTCACTATCTGAACGATTTTTTTACTTTTGGCCTAGAAAGAATAAACCAAGATTCGGCAGTTAATCTTTTTTTAAATTCGTGAGTTGGTCTAATGTTCAAATGGTGAATCTTTTCCTGAAGTTTATCGTTCATTACTTTGGTATCCTGATGATTTGATATCAGTTCAGTTTATGCTGTAGTTTTTATGACCAAAGCTTTAATACTATCCACTTTACGACAAGTTTTGTTTTTATTATTGTGGTGTGATAGTTAACTTTCGGAGTTAAAAGTTTTTAAAAATTTTACAACTTACTTTAATGCTAAGTAGCTTCACTCGTAGCTCTTTATCGTATGCTCGTATTCTGATGATGTTGGTTGTCATCAGACCCTGCGCCATGGGGGGGGGGAATTTCGGGAACGTGCCCATCCAAATCACTGATTTTGCCCCCCAAGCGAGAAATGTGCCCCCCAAGCAAGGATTTGCCCTAAAGGAAAGTAACAGGTCAGGTGCCACTGGAGTGTGTTTCGGGGCCTGTGCCCCTCCAAAATACTGCTTGAGCCCCCCAAGCGTGAGGAAAGTTCGATCCAAGACGAAAACCACAAATGATCGAACGCCTAGACGAAGCCTAAGATTTCGCGCCAAACACTTTTTTATGGTCTTCACCCCTAAATTTTGGGCAAGAATCGAGATCCGCACCATAAGATTCCGTCGTGCCCCGCTAGATTATGAAAGTGCTCCCCCGAGCAAGAATTGTGTCCTGAAAGGAGGCAACGACCGGTATGCTCGGAGCGTAATTGGGGATGAAGACCTTCTCTTTCTTTTTTGTTTAGGTCTTTATTCCCGAATTTGAGGTAAAAATTTACCTGTGCACCCCCAAATATTTTTTCTGTCTCCCCAGTCACACTATTCTGACGCCTTACCTGGTCGTCATGACCAACAAAACGTCAATAAAGACAAGGAGGCTTTTAAGATCAAGCTTGCTGTGACTGCGACTTCTCCAGAAGAACGCAGGAATCAGGTTTATTTTACTTATGCCCGGCGAACACCAAACTTTTAGGCCTAGGCCTATACCTTCTTTTGCAATTTTACTGCAAAACACATTGCATGCACGACAAGGCCACATCAAAGACAGCATTGCAAGAAAAATGATCTCGAATCAAAAAATTCGACGAATTTAGCTAGAAAACTTATCGTATAGTACTTTTAGTGGCACAGTCACAGCTCCGAATCGCCGCTTAGCAGGTCGCTAAAAAAACTCAAATTAAATGTGTGAGCTTGTAAACATGCTTTGGACTTGGTTGATAATAAAGGAGGGGGTGAAGAAGCTAAAACTTTCCAGTTTGTAAATTTGTTTCAAGTATGTTTAAAAAGCGTTAAAAACGTATTTTCAAGAATTTTCAAAATTCGTCCTCTAACGTACTTGTGATGACCGAGTTTACTCAATACACTAGTTGCTAGAAACATTTTTTGCTAACAAACTATTTTAGTTTTGATCCAGCCACTACATTAGTAAAATCTTTGCTGGCGTGCTATTCAAATAATTCCGACAAGTTTTTGGTTAGCTTTGTTTTTGCCACAAATGTTTTACTGTAGAATGACTCATTGCTCATTTACCATCCTTTTTCATTTATTTTTTGCATATTTGAACAGACTAAGTAAAGCGCAATAGTACAATGTACAAAAGCACGATCTACTGTAAATGTAAAAAGTACAGTAGTAGCTTATTTTCAGCAATAATCATTCACAGTTTTTGCTGTCAACATACAACTGGAATTTATCATTGTGATATCATTTAACTACAATTTGAATTACAGGATCTTCCACACATAAAAGAATGAAATGCATAAACTGGATTGGTGCAAAGCCCAAAGGTCGTTAAACTTGTGCATACTCCTCCATTCGCAAAAGAAGCCCGATCAGTGCAGGGAACAAAACCTAAAAATACATTGCATTAGAAATTTTAATCTAACCACGTACATATTTGAGCAAAAAGAAACGATAGCTCAGTTGGTAGAACGTTGGATTAGAGATGGAAAGGTTGTTGTTTCCCAATTTGATTCTCCAGCTGGCAATGCGTCGTTGTGTCGTTAGTAATAAAACAACTTACGCTTAATTTCCATTGGGGCCAAGCACTGTACCACTTGTACAGACCCATCCAGACGAGAGACTTCAAATAGAGTTCCAAAACGGTGCTTTGCTTTGGTATGGTTAGCCAGATGCAGAGTACTTCAGCGAAAATGCCCTCCTATTTAACTCGTACACTGGATATCATGGTTTGTGATCACCAACTTTTTATTGAACTGATTTTTAGTTGATGACGTCACCATTGTAACGTCACGGCCAGTTTTTGAAAGGTTTCAATTGGCATTTAGGCGGTTCTAATAATTTTAAAATGTCCTAGTCAATTCCAATTTTGCACATCGATTTGTATTTTGAAACATGATCATAAAATGCTTAAGTGAAAATGATTACGTCACAAATGCGCTTAACGACGCCATTTGAGTTAATTATGGGCTAACAAATGTTTAGATGAGTAATTTCGGCTAGCCTTAAAATTGGGAAACTTCTCCTTGCTTAGCAACTTTAAGTTTGCTTGAAATATTTATGAATGTGTTTGATTTAAATTTAGTTTAGCTTAAAGTAATTAAAAGGATTTATCACAAAAAAAAAAAAATGAAAGGGGAGAAGCATTTTCGCCTCACCCGTACTCTCTCGCGGAAAAATAGGGTTAATGTAATAACTTCAGCCCAGTTTCTTGAAATTTGCCAACATTCTTTCGAATAAGTTAAAAAAATTTTTGAGTATCGGGAATAGTAAGGCCTAACTGCTGTTTTTATGACGCCCTATGTTGTTGGAACTAATTATAGTATTCCATTAGCCTCCCAAGTGCTACTCGGAAATTATGGGCTGGTTTAGCAGTTTAGTATCACATATTAGGATGCAGTATTGCAGTTATTAGTTTTAGCTTGATTTCGTGATAATGTTAAATAAACGTAATGAAATTTTGTAATATTTAAGCAAAACGGTTCTCTTCGGCAAAAAGGCATGATACAAAACATTATTTTTTGGTTTGTATTTATTGATCGACCTTTGGATTTGCCAAGTGATTCTCTTTTATGTTTGTAAACAAATTGAGCAATCATAAGCATCTCGAAGGACTTTTCCTGTTTAGCATTTGAAACTTTGGAGGACAGATTCTTATGGACTGTGGTACAAAAGCGCAGCCTTTGGTTTTGAGCAAAATCACAACCGAAGCAAAGGAGTAGTTAATCCTTCTAAATCACCATCAACGTTGGCTTCACAGCATGTTCTTTGGCAAAACCGATAGTTGAAAAAGTTCGAACGGTCATCTCTGCAGGCAGAATTTGTACAAGCGTTATTCTGATCACGTAATTCATCACATGACCCTAAAAAAGATTAGTATATGCTAAAGCAGAAGACTGGTCAATTGTCTCTGGATCCGGAGATTTCAGAGACGTTTTAGCCTATCAGTTTTCGAGTGAAAAGAGCGTTTGCTACCGAAATGGTAGACTCGGGTTCGATTTCGATTACCGGTTGCGTCAAACCAAATACTATAACTCAAAATCTGGTATTCACTGGTTCCCTGCTTGACGTTTCAGCGCGTAGCTGAGGAAATGGGTCTCGTAAACTACTCTCATGGTTACACGCTTTGGCGTATTACCGCTGCAGTGAGTTACAACGAGGATTTGATTTTTTTTTTAGTTTGATTTGGAGTTGATGCTGAGTGCAGCAATAATAGTCTGTTTACATGTCTGAACATAAACTGCAATCGTTGGTAAACCACGGTCTCTCAAATGCTAGGAATTTAAAAATTCAAAAAAGGCCAGTAATGTCTACCAAAGAATGCGGCTTTTCTTTCAACATGTGAACAGGCTATATGTGTTGTATCAGAACAAACTGAGTTGCAAAGTAACACGTCATGTACACTATCGGCTAGGGACACATCGTGACGTATTAGAGTAGAGCGTGATGTATCGGGAAAAAACGAAATATAAGGCTAGTTTTACACTGGCGACCAATTTGATGCGACAGTAGAAGTCAGACCAGATGATTGCATTGATTTTAATGGCACCTTTTACACTTATTCGCGGTCGGATATTTGGTCATACGACACAAATTTTGGCCGCGTCTTATTGAATCTTGACCCAGCTGGTCTTACGACCAATTTGGTCGTACGACCAGCTGTCGCCAGCGTGAAATGGGCCCAACGGGGCACATGTTGTAATGCAACTTCCTTAAACTAGTACAGCTGCAGCAGCGTCTTAAAGCTAAACAAGCGGTTTTCATACGTACCTTACCAATGAAAAAATTTACCTGTCTGTAAATTTGTGTATTAGATTAATTACGAATTGCAAATTTATCGTAAATGGGCTATACAAAAAAGGTAAAGTTTTTTTAACGCACCTTACTCTACAACTACTAAACGTTATTTTATCTCTACAGTATTCCTAAATCTCGTAGCAGTCTAAACGTGTTGTAGGTAACGCACCGGAATGTACTGGGTTCTGATTTTATAGTTATACTTCAATCAAAACTTAAATTCAATAGACATCGATCTTAAATCGTTTTCTGCTGAAATTAGTAAAAAACAACGTTTTTTAGTTGCCTCAACTGTTAGCACGTGACATCTGCTGAGTTTTGTAACCTAAGTTAGAAATATCGCAAAATGCTCACCAGTAGATGTTTCACAATCTTCCTCATTGCAATCTTCTGTTTCTTCAGAATCTCCGTTGCAGCCGATGCTTGAGCTACATTGCCTGTGAAAAGTGAATAAGTAAACTTGGTGCACGGCATATCTTTTGTTTTAAGTTTTTTGTTTCAAAATCCCTGAACATCATTTTTTGTAGATACGAGTATGCGCTCAAAATAGCTACGTTCCATGCCAAGCAAAACTAAAATCTTCAAATGTAATCAATAAACAAAAAAGTATAAATATAAAATTTGTGGAAAAGAAAGATACAGTATATACTCCGCCATGACTTGATTCCACTACTTACATAAAGAAGTTCTAAGCATTGCTTATGAAGAATGACAGTCGAAAATGATGCTGCTTCGTTTACTTTGTAAGTTGTGGAGAACATTAAAGGGTGCACAACTGCACACAATAGATTAAAATTAGTTTTCTATTAATTGGAATAATCATGCAGTGTTTGGATAAACTGACAAATGCCACAAGCAATATAAAACATATCGTAGCTAATTGAATGGTAAAAAGAAACTGATAACAAAGTTTCAGCATTGAAAAATTCATCCAAGCTGTGTGGATGCAATAATCACGTATCACAACAAAATTGAAAAATAACCCCATTTAAAAGGTACATTACAAAAGCAATCGAACAAACACCAAAATTGATAGAAAACACTACTTAAAACAGACAAAAAAAAGAAGGGATATGTAGCATGCCTAATACAGCTGTTTACCCTAATGTTAAGGCTCGTCAGTGAGGCTAAGCAGGGCGGAAATGATAAATGCTACAGAGACAAAACTTCCCAAAAAAAAAAACATTAGCAAGAAAATGATTGAATAGTTGCATATAAATTTCTGTCACAAATCAATCTTTACCCAACAAATTATGCTAATATATAACCAAATAATCCTTTCTAACTGAGATCGTTACCGAAGAAGAGACTATATGCTTCAGAATACAATAGGCTTTAGGATTCAAAAAAGTTTTTTGAACCTAATGTATCTTTTGAGCTTTTTCCGGCCCTTTTTGGCCATCGAATTAGTTTTCGAGTTCTAGCATAGTCTGGGCTTATATTTTTGGGTTCAGGCCAGAAATTGTCTCCCGTTTACAACTTTAAATGCACAGTACCTGGTTCTTTCGCGTTCTCCGCCACCGCATGTTCGCGAACAAGGGGTCCAAGAAGTCCATGATGTCCATGTTGGTCCTTGGCAAGAGCCAAGGTTGCATTCCACAGTTCTTTCATCGTCACCTTCGTCGCATCCTGGACCACCGACGGAGCCCCCGATACACTGTCTAAATTCTCTTTGATTTCCTGGTCCGCAGGTTGCACTGCAACTTAAAGATATCCAATTACCCCAACTTCCTGGACATGCTCCTTCATTGCAATTAGTTTCTCTTCTATCACGCCCTCTGCAACCTGATCCGCCGACTGTCCCACCAATGCATTCACGAACTTGAGTTTGGGACCCGGTTCCACATGTGACAGAACATGAACCGTCGTTGGTCCAGGATCCCCAACTTCCTCTGCAAATTCGTATATTACTACAAGGAATTTCTTCTGATGCTGACCCAAATTGACAATTCGGTTGACCAACTTCTCCACCAATGCAGGTTCTGGTTCTGGTTCTTACACCATTATCGCACGTAACTGAACAAGCACCATAAGGGCTCCAATCAGACCAGGTACCAGGACAATTTTGGTTTTGGCATGATTCGGATTGGCTTAGACTGCTTCCGAATTGATCCGGAGTGCATGGTGCTCTCGGGCATGTTCTGCTTCTCGATCGCGTACCACCTCCGCATGTAACGGAACAAGTTGACCACATACTCCAATTGGTGTATGCTGAAAAATCATCAGAAATAAAATATGCTACTGTAATTATAGATTATGTTTGAACATTTTTTTCTGTTACGTATTATGGTTTCGAACAAGCAGCAAATTTAGGTTGGAAGAAGTCAACCGGAAAGCTTGGAATACGGTCAACTCCAAAGCGTGTGAGACCATTCGTCCAAAATACTGTAACAGCACCATTGTCTCTTTCTCAAGAGTGGAAAATAAACATGAATCAATCAATGAATCATGTAGAAATATTATAGAGGCACAGAATAAGTACAAAACTTTAATACAATTTCTAAATAAAAGAGACTTTATAATCGCACCATTAGGTGCTTTTTGAACAAATTGGACTTTCCAGTAGCATTTGTATGCAAATAAAACTCTTGTTTGAAAAAACTTCAAGTGTTGCTGTGAATTAACAATATTGACTTAACTTACAATCATATTCAAACCATAGACTCTTTATTTAATAGACTAGAAACAGACGCACGGTAAAAAAGAGAAGAGCATTGAAGAAAAACGTTTGCTCCTGTTGCGAAGTTTTTTTGCGGTTGCGCGTATTCGACTAATTTGATTGGACATATTCTTAGCGCGAGTAAACCGAGAAGAAACAAGTCACGAAGATTGGACGAATCGATATATTTTTGAAAAATGAACCGCGAAGAAAAAAAGACAAAACTGTCAGTTTCCAGTCTATTAATAAAGAGGCTACGAGCATTCAAACATTACAAATATATAGCGGTATTGGATTCTTTCAATAAAATTTCATCAATAATTTAATAGCTAATGGCTGAACACAAAAAGCATTAGCAAAGCAAGAGCAAAGATTCAAGTTTACAATGCAGATTATAAATAACCTTAGTACCATCACAAAACATTTAAAACCATTAAATACTGTAAAGCGCTCAGCAAGCACAAGTAAACCATCCCTGCAACCACGTGATAAAAACCAATCAAAGGTCGAATGAAAAGAGCTGAAACTGCTACTGAAACCGTGGACTTAGATAAAATTCCTGGTCGGGTCAAACCAAAGACAACCAAAAATAGTATTCACAGATTTGCCTGCTTGATGTTCAGCAATAAAAGGGACAGTGTGAAACCTCCACAGTGTGTGGTAAGACAAGTGGGCATGTGGCAGCTTGAGTTTCTTCGCTTTTTTGCTTCAATGGCCGCAACGGTTTCTTCGCTTTTTCCTTCAATGCAATACAATTCAAAAACAGTAATCTCAACCATCTGGTTATTTTGTCACGGCTTTATGTTGGCCTTACCTCCTGGTGTTGAAGGATTGCACAGTTGTGTATTGCAGCTCCCAACATGTCTCAGTACTTCTCTGCAGAAAGCAATTCGGCATTGTCTTGTTCTTGCACGGTTTCCACATCCGCATGTTGAACTGCAGGCACTCCACGCCCCCCATGGTGTGACATTGGGGTTTGGTCCTATCAATATTTGGATTAATAAGTTACTGCCTTTTTCTGGCAAAATAAAGTTACCGGCAAATCAAAAAAATGTTTTTAATACCAAAATCCGTTCCGTTCCAAAAATATCTTACTGAAAAGTTTTTGTCTGCAATAACACGTTACTGAAAAGATTTTACAGCACGAGGAAATATCATCATGCTCAAAAGTATTGTGCGGCATTCTCTGTTTCATTACAATCAGCTTTTCAGCGGTAAAGCTGTTGTTTTTAGTGCTGATACCAAAATAGTTTTGGGTGAATTAAGGCTTGCTTGAGATGGAAGTGGCAAATATCTGCTTTAAATTTGGAAAGTTCATAATCCCGCAATTTTATTCAAAAGCAGGAATGAAGAGAGCGAGAGAGGGAAAGTTGATAATAAAGTTTCTTTGTTGTAACAACAGTAACACTTTAAAAGGTCTTTGAAAATCAAATCAATCTTTCATTATATTTATTGTGTTCCGCCAAAATGAGTTACGAGTTTGCGGACCCATCTCCGAGTGATTGCGCCTGGGGCAAACACAGAAATGTTGCAGCGGTGGCGAGCCGTTGACAATCTTGTGTTTGATTAAATTTAAAACTTGAACCTCAGAACTCCCTCTCTAAAAACAAACGCATTACCGCTTGTTTAACTGCTGGATGAACTTTAAGACTAATTTTCTGAATGAGATAAGCCTTACTTTTTGGATTTTATTAATACTGACAAAATGTTAAACAAAATGGGATTTGTCATTTCACGGTAAAATTTTAAGTCATAGAAAATAAAACAAAAACGAAGAATATTTATCAACACATTTTTCAATTTTACTTTTTTAAGGGTTAAGATTAGGGTTTGAGTAAAATTTGGGCTAAAGTTACATTTGAGTCAAAATGAACAAAAAAATAGATAAAAATATCCCGTGAAATATTCTTTTCCACGAATAATGCAAGTGATAAGTCATACCGGAAGATTGGCAGAGGCCACAAAATTGTCGGCAAGCGAAGCCAAATCGATTGCAGATTCCCAGCCCTGCCGCTTGACAGGCAACATCTCCTGCCGTGTTAGTGCATCCTAAAAAAATGCATCTATTTAGTTTTACTGTCTTTTTTATAAGAACAATTTTGTAAGAACACGAGGCACAGTTTTGCTAGTTGTAACAGGTCAATATAATTTACTTAAAAAGCTTAATTATTTCTTATCAGGTTGCATAACCAGTTGGCCTTGTTAGGGTTAGGGGAGGGGGCAGGCGTGATCAGAATAAATATAACTTGCAGAATAAACCAAATTTTGAATTGCAATAAAATGTGACATCAATTAAGCAGATGTAAACTTATGCAGCTAATTTTGCAACTATTTCAGATAATTTTGGAAATTGAAATCAAAAACAACGTATTGGCTAACGAATCGGAATGAATTTGTTTTTCTTGTCTTTGGAGACAAAAGTGTCATGACGGCGATGACCGATCAGGCTACTTAATTGTGCCATCGTTTAGATACTTGATTGCAGCGGCGGTGGACGTTGGTGATTTTGTACGCAAGGCAGTTGTAGGTATGTACAGAATGAACAATTAATTTAGTTAAATAGTCACTCAAATTAATTATACTATCACTTACCGGGTCCTTCTGGACAAGGATCTTCGTTGCAAACACAGTTTTGCGTATTTTCATTTAAAGGGGAGCATCCTGGTTCTCCTGCAAATCCTCCACTGCAACCACGATTCCGCCGGCGCATTCCACCATAGCAAGCTGAAAACAAAATATGCATAAATTAGCACAAAACAAAATAATCTTCAAAATTCATAAACTATAGGTTTTCCTTGAATGCGATCCATTTTCGTAACAATATTAACTGCCCATCACTGGGCTACCGATAGAAAGTTACATGTGCTCTTCTACTGAATCAAATCCTTGGTTTTTATCAAATCTTGAATAGCTTTGAACACCAATTAAGCTACTGGATTGATATCAATCAAAATATTAGTCTTCCAAGACCCGGCTTTACTTACAGCGTGAGCATTGCGACCAAGGTCCCCAATTTTGCCACTGAGCAGTTGGAGTAGGACAAGTTACGTCAGTATTGCAATCACGTGTACTGGAGTCTGATCCTTCGCAATTCGTTCCCTAAATTGATAATTTTTTCACAAAACTGTCCAAGAAAGATGACTTCGCAATAAAAATGAAAGCAAATCAGAAAAATTTCACTCTGTTTTAAAAGTGTAACTACATATTTGCACCAAAAAACTCAAAACTTTTCTTCTTTAAATTAAACCTTCATCAGGTTTTGAAATAAACAAATATCTGTTAAGTAAAGCTTCATTTGCACTTCACACCAACATTAAACCGTTACCTATTCAGCCCATTAATTGTTGTTGTTTTTTTTCTAGCTAATTCCGGGTTATTGAAACAGTTGATAGATTTGAAGGCGAGGGGCATTATTGAGGGCAAGGGCTTACTGGAGGGCAAAATTAAAATGCTCACTATTGAGAAAGCTTTTTATTTTTCGATTTGTGCTACTTTTTCGTTTTTAATTGTCGATTAGTTGTGGGAATTTATAACCTAGAACTCGATCTTTTAAACTGCAGAGGTTGTTACATCAAGTCTCCGTTCAAGTCGGATTAGGGGTCAACTTCGCTCTCAAATACACCATCAAGGTAACAAACTTCGGGTATAAATTAGACAGGACAACATTACTGTATTTCCTAACAATAAACACTCCAAAAATGTTCCTTACGTTATTAATGTAAAATCTAAAACCTTTGGTTTTTGTCTAAATTAAATTTGTTCTTGGATTAAAGTCACTCTCTTTCAAAAACCTTTACGTACTTTTCTTTTGTCCCAATTAATATGCTTTTGTTGACGTTATTTTGTTTTTGGTAGTTGCTAGAACGCCGAAATAAAGTTTTTGATTTGTTTTCACGACGCACGAATAAATTAAAATAATAAAAGTTCTTTTTATTTGCAACAAGACCGATGGTTGTGTGAATTAAAAGATTTGCAAAACAATCAGTTCAACATCAACCCATCAGTGGTCGGGTGAATAATGAGCGTCTACTCAAACGGTAGACCTGGTTTCGATTTTCGCTCGGGTCAAACCAAAATCTATAAAAGTTAAAATTCACATCTTCCTGCTAGACGTATTAAAAGGAACAGTGTAAAGCTTTTACCGTGTGTGATTGACAAGTGGGGAGGTGGCAGCTTCATTCCAAGACCGAAACTTCTCTTCGCTGTTTCCTGACCAAAGCAACTCAGCGAATAAAGTGCAATTACAATGACAATCGCAAAAAGGATACTACTACCTTACCTGACACGTTCTTGTCCTTGTTTGTGTCCCACCGCCACATGTCGCAGAACATTCACTGTATCTTGTCCAATTGCTCCATGTTCCACGACAAGGTTCGTCTTCACAATCTACTGTTCTTTGGCTTTCTCCAACACAGCCAGACCTACGCATACAAGTTCGAACTTCTGTTCGCGTTCCTGTTCCACAGGTGACTGAACAGTCGCTTGCTGGTGTCCAAGAGCTCCAGAAGGGACAGGCTATATTTTGGTTGCAGCCCTGGAAAAATATCTTAGTAAAAAAATTAAAAAAAGCGTTTTCTTTGTGACATAAAATGGGACCTTTGAAAGCATTGGAACAGGAGTGCCTAAATTTTTGAAGAACGGACCGCATCGGAGTAAGTTTTAAAAGGAACTGGCGGCTGCATACCTTCTTTGCCGCAATTTTAGGTTAAGACCAAAAAAAGGTTTTCGCGCGTTTTGATGTGATTTTTGCCTAAATATTAAGTGAAGACTAAACCTAAAAGAGGTTTTCACCGTATTTCCATGTGATTTTTGCGGGAATTTCAAGTGAAGTTTAAAAAAGGTCTTCCCGGACTTTAGGTGGTGGCCGGCTTTCGGCCTGCCGTCTATCGGCTATCGTTTATTGTTCTACTATTATGTAAAAATGCAAATTGAAAAACCCCAAGGTTTAGTATTTCTTAGTTCTGAGCATAACAAATTTTTACCACTGGTTACGCATTCGTATTTATGCCAAAATCAATAAAAAAGTAAGTTTAACAAAAAAAATCCTGAAACTTTTTTATTGCTTTATTATTTATTTTTTATGTACAGTTTAAGGTAATGTGTGTAACACTGAAGGCAAAGCAACGCGAAGCGAAGGTTGTCAACCTTCGCGGGTTTATCTAAAACAATTTGTCTAAAATAACATTCAAAAACAATTTTGTCTAAGTGAAACTAAGCAACCGCTAGCAAAGTTTGCGACAAATTAAAACCTTTCACGATTACGTCAAATTTTGGTTGATTTGCAATGCTCCGCGTCCAATGTAAACGCACTTTCAGTTTTACACAGGCCCGGCACCAGGATAGCGTGACTGGGAGGACATAAACAAATTTTGGAGGGGGACAAAAACTTTAACACTTTAAATTCGAGAGTGCAGACCAAAAAACAAAGTTGCTTATGGCGAAATTCTACGAATTCTGGAGTGTAGACCAAAAAAAAAAAAAAAGGTTTTCATACCGAAATATGCGCGGATTTTCAGGAATTCTGGGATAAGGATTTTGGGAGTCTTAGGTCTCGAAATGCACTCCAGTTGCACTGAGCTTGTTACTTTCTTGGAGGCTAAATTCTTGTTTGGTGGGCACAATTCTCGTTTGGGGGGCACAAGCAGTGAGTTGGTGAATTTGGGGGGCACGGCCCCAGAATACCCCTCTGCGTCGCAGGGCTTGGTTTTTCAAAAAATTCAAAACTGTTGCTGTATTATTTCTGAAAAAAATTATATCTGTATCTCTACCTGCAAATGTTATATAGCGTGTATAAAATTTTGTGATATAAATTGTTTGACTGCAGGAAATTACAACAAACTTAGTTATGTGCTGTAAACATAAATCAAGGATTACACTGAAACTTGCAATAACCTTTTTCAGCTGCTAAGATAGTCGAAAAAAAAGTTGATTGCTGAAGAATAAGATGTTTTCTTTGATATTTTACCATCACTTACTCTTTCTTGGTTTTCTCCTTCTTGAGGGCATTCGGGGATTCCAATTTCACCATTCGAACACTCTCTTTCTCGGGTTTGGGTTCCGCCCCCGCAGGTAGCGGTACATGTGCTCCAGTTTGAAAAATCGCCCCATGCTGTAATGAAACAAAAGATTGCAGGTAATTCCCAATATAATTCGTCAAAAACTGCTTCGTTGTATTCTTTTCCTTTAAGCGTATTTATGAGGATTTATTGTAGCTGCAACTCCAATGCAATTTATGCAGTTCTTTATAGTCTCCCGTATACCCTTTGTAAACTCGCCCTGCAGTCGCAATAAAATCAGTCTCTTGTCGTAGTGAATTGTCGACGCTCAAAATTTTTCAACAAATTCAAATTTTTTTTGTTGTTGCTCTGTTGGTAATTTTTATTTTATTTTTTTTTTATGCAGTGCTGTAACTGTTGTATCACTAATGCGTATTGTATTTGTGATTCCGATATACCCTAAAAGTTTCTGTATTAATTTTTTCTGTTTGATCTTAAAAGTTGCTTTTTTAAACGTGGTTAGCCTGTTGATTGTACTACGCGTAGTTTTCGGCTAAAAATTTGTTCAAACTTTAATAAACAGAATACACCAAATTTGTATATGCTCGTGCAAGATAAAGACAGCGTACTACAAGCGAGGAGTTTTTAAATTCCAGCTGCAAGCCATTTGGGCTCACGATTAAATAGTTCATCTTGTCCGCGCCCAGGCTTCACCAGAGTTGACCCATTTCGCGCTCAAAATTATCGAACATAATACGCGAATTGCTCAACACAAACGTCTTTACGCCCTCAATACCAAAAAATTGCATCAAAAGCCTTTTATTTCGACTTCATTCTTTTACTGGATTTACCGCCGGCCTGCAGACACTTTCACAATCTCCCAATAGGCACTTCTTCAAAAAAAAAAACTTGGTCACCCATGTTGCGGTAGACTATATAACTCATCAGTATTGCATTTTCCATAACGTAAAGGCCACTTAATTTATATTAGCTCTTGTAGGTTTGTATTTTTACTTGGGCAAGATTGTTGGTTGCACTCTTCTGTTCTTGTCGAAGATCCAGAGCAACCTCCACCAAATCCGGAATTCAAGCAAGTTCTAGTAGAAGTGCGCTCTCCACCGCCACAGCTTCTTGAACAAGCTGACCACGTGCTCCAAGATCCAAATCCCGGGCAAAGTTGAGTGTTGCAAGCCTGTAAAATATTTTTTCAAAAAATAATATATTAATCATCATCAACCATAGAGTAGCCTAAGCCAAAGTTTATTCCGTCAAAATCTATTCAAACAAATCAAATCTTTTATCATATTTGCTGTGCAGTATTACTCCGAAATGTGTCACGAGTTTGTGGATCCCATCTTCGCGTCATTGTGACCGGCAAGACAGCTCCTCTCAAAAAAATTTGGAGCGGTGGCGAGCTGTTGGAATACTGCAGCAGATATGACCGGCCCGAGATTTGAACCTCACGCCTCCTACTCCATAGAAGAACGCTTTACCGTTTGACCAACTAACCAGTCTATTCAATTTTCATCATATCAATGTTTTACTTCTTTTTAGCTTTCATTGGTAATGATGGTTAACCTTGTTACGGCCAACAATAATCCAGCAGTACTGATAATACGATACCAGTTATATAGGCTATCATTTACACGTTAACAAGGGAGAAATAAAATTATTCCGTATCAACCTGAAATAGAGTTAGAATACTGTATCTACGACTTTATAATGCCGAAGAATACGTGTTTATTATCTCAGATTCATTATAAGTTGAATCAATTTTTTGGGGGTGATTTTTTCGGGTTTTTGGATACGTGTCGAGTTTGAAGATTGTGGGAATAGCATTGAGAGATAAAGACACTTTCTCAAGCATCCACAGCTGCTCTGAGTGAAGTTTGTTTTACTAGCTGACTCAGCACAAAGAACGAGTTACCGCGTCCTTGGTGCTTTAAGTGCTAGTGGTTTTAAGGCACTGCAAACACTTATTAAGAATTTGCAGTGGCTCTGATACATCTTTCGGGGCGAAAGAAGCTCAAAGTACTAAAGGTAGCCGAACCAGCTTTCTTACGAATTTTTCCAAAACTGATACTTACAGTAAGGTTGCAAAACTGTTAAAGTTAATGATAAAATTACTGCTTATTTATATGATACTACAGAAGCTTATAGACATATTAAAAATCAAAAACAGTTTGGTTCCAAATAGAGTTGGGCGGCACAGCTTAGGAAAGATTTGCAAACAAAGCCAATATTTAGCTTTGTTTTATTACGTCAACTAAGGTACAAAATACGTAGTAAGGGATTCACCGGCACAAAGAAAAGAGAACCATTCCGATGATTTCGCAATGTACGATCAAAAAGTATTTAGCCGCATCAATTTTTTGAGAACATGGAATTATGTGTTATAGCTGTAACTGCAAAAAATAGTTATTTCATGCTATATCCGAATAATTCCTTGTTCTCAAAAAATCGATGAGGCTAAATGTGTTTTTTTGCTGTAGATAAGCTTGCTAACTCTTTTAGTCCCTGGCTTCCTTGCTCTTGCTTTTACTCTTATTATTGTTTGCACTTTTATGTCTATTTGCTTGTTTTTTTGAGAGCAAATCAAAAATTGCGTGTATTAATAGACAATAAACAATTAAACATAGTGTACCAGCAGTACATAGTAAAGAAAAAGAGTAAACATCTACTTCTGATACAATAAAACACAAAATTATTGATCTAAGTTTTACGCCGTTTCTTCAAAATGCATAAATTATGTGAACAAAGCATTTCAATTATGCAAAGTGAATTTGATTTATCAAGCGTGTGTTTTTCTCACTTAAGTTCACCATATTCGTTCAATACTTACTCTTTCTTCACTTTCTCCACCCTGAGAGCAACCGTTGTCTCCAATTTGACCATTCAAACACTCCCTTAATCGGGTTTGGGTTCCGCCATCACAAGTACTGGTGCATGTGCTCCAGTTCAAAAAACTGCTCCAAGCTGCAACGTAACAATTAAAGGTTTACACGTAATTGGAAAGACCGACGCGTGTTTTTGTGTTTTTACTCAGCCATTTTTAAACTAATAAGTGCGAAGTTTCATACTGTTACTTTTTACTTAAGAACGGTTAGGGCTAGCTACATGAAATTTTGACAGCGGTTTGAGATTAATGAGTTTTATGTTTGTACCAAATTTCGAAGCAATTAGTTCATTGATTTTGGTTTTAGGGTCCGAAAACCGTCTCAAAATTTTGGCGTAAAGAGCTGTCTCATTCAAAAACGGCCAAAGTACCAGTACGGCAAAAACTGTTTCACATCTTAAGATACCTTTTCATCTTTACCAACCAACTTTTGGCCGAGATAATTTTTTTTTCTTTTTTATTTGTTTTTTTTCCGTTTTTCTTTCAAAATCTTGTACGCTCTTTTTCTAAACCAAAAACCATCGAAATCTAATTTTTGTTAAAGTTATTGAGCTGCAAACGCAATTTTGTCTCCCGAAATTTTTTGAAGACAATCCCCCAAGGACATAACCAATTTTTTGAACGGCTTAACCTAGGGTGCCAGTTTTTATTTGATATCAGTAGATATTTAAGGGACAGATGTTTTGACTTAGATCAGGGAGTACTATCCCTCGAGGATCCCCCTAATGGACCCCCAGAAATTACTTATTTGAACGGCTTAAGCTAGTGAGCTAGTTTTTTTTCTATCAGTTTGTCTATTACTTGGGCAAGATTGTTCGTTGCAATCTTCCGTTCTTGTCGAAGGTCCAGAGCAACCTGCTCCATTAACCGAATTCAAGCAAGTTCTAGTAGAAGTGCGCTGTCCACCGCCACAGCTTCTAGTGCAATCTGACCACGTGCTCCATTGTCCGAATGCTGGGCAAATTTGAGTGTTGCAAGACTGAAAAAAAATTTTTAGAGTACAATTAATCATCACCAACTACAGAACAGTTTACACCAAGTTTCATTTCTTCAAAATCTATACAAATAATTTTCTCACAAACGAGTCGATAGGTTATCATCAAAGTTTTATTACTTAAAGGGGCCCTGCATTTGAAATAGGCTATTATTTAAATAATCCGGAATATTTTTCTGAACACGTTATCGAAAGTTTCGTCCAGAAATTCCTCACCGTTCTTGAGATATCCTCTAAAATCCGCTAATACTCAGCTAATCCGTGACGTCACTTGCCCGAGTTTGGCTGAGTTTGTATGGGCTGTGTAAGGTATAGAGTAGGTAGTTTTGAATAAAATAGGGTATAATTCACTTAATTCAGACAAGGATAAACATTCAAAACTGTTGCCTACCTACTCTATACCTTACACAGCCCATACAAACTCAGCCAAACTCGGGCAAGTGACGTCACGGATTAGCTGAGTATTAGCGGATTTTAGAGGATATCTCAAGAACGGTGAGGAATTTCTGGACGAAACTTTCGATAACGTGTTCAGAAAAATATTCCGGATTATTTAAATAATAGCCTATTTCAAATGCAGGGCCCCTTTAATATTGCTTTTATGGCCAACAGTAAACCATCAGCATCTGTTAGGCCTACAGCTAGTACTCGAACGGTAATCTATAAGCCAGCTAAACAATCATCTAAAAAAAAAACAGAAAGAAGTATAATCGTTTATCAAATAAAGCAAAGCGATTTTGCGGTATAAAGGCATACCTATAATCATATAATATTTACAAAGCTCAAGAATACGACCGTACTAATTTTGTTATTGTGAGTAAGAATATTATACGCATTTGTGGATCATCAGTGGTTTGAGGATAGGCAAAACGCATTCGCTGGCTAATAATTGCATTTTTTCAAAAATTGATAGCTAGGCGTTCATTATGCTAACGTTTAATCAGGCGGCAATCAAGATCGTGCTAAGAGGTGGGGGAGGGGGCTAGGACTTAAAGCCAAGATTTTTTTCAAAAATATCTTTATTGAGTGGCGTACTGAGCAAACTGGTGCAAGGAAATAATCACAGACCGGGCCTTGTCGCCAGACGTTGGGCAACTTTTGAGATTTTTCAGAAAAACAAGCCATTTAACGTTGTTTGTAGATAATATTCTGCACGTTTTTAGATCCATTTTTAAAGTACTAAATTGTTAAAATCAGAAGTTATTTGCAAGACTTAAGTTGCCAAGCCTCTTCATCCCCTCGCTTACTGGTGAAGTCCAAAACACGTTTAAACGCTTGAATTTTGGGTTAAATTTTTTTGGTAACTTGGCTAAGAGAGTGGGGGGCTAAAGCCCCCTTTTTGGTTGTGCCACTAATTTCAAGTATACGAAAATGATTTTTCAAATGAATGTTTTTATTTCTCAAGTTTATCATATATTTGATTAATACTTACTCTTTCTTGACTTTCTCCTCCTTGAGAGCACCCGTCGTCTCCAATTTGACCATTCAAACACTCTCTTTCTCGGCTTTGGGTTCCGCCATCGCATCTATTGTTGCATGTGCTCCAGTTTGAAAAACCGCCCCATGCTGCAACAAAAACACTCAAAAGATCATAAGTAATTTCTGATATATTTCGTCAGCGTACAATTACCTTATTCTACCTATTTTAATCGAGTTTATGAGAATTGGGCTGCAGCTTTAATGATGTTTATGTAATTACCTCAGACTTCGAGATTATTCGTGGAGTTGCCGAGCAGTCGCAACGTAATTACCATCCTCTTCGAGTTTCAATTTCAAAAGCATTTGCAGTGGAGTTGCTGACGCTCAACAATTTTTCAACAAGCTCAAAATTTTGTTAAAAGTTTTTTTTTTTTTTGTTTACTTGTGGTTCCGCTATATCTGTAAACTTTACCATTAATCAGACCAAACAGTAATCGTGTTTATGGACCGTTTGCTCCTGAAACAATTTAACTAGGGTTTCTTTCTGGGATGTAGACCAATCTGTGGTCAAGCTATAGATAGAATGTCTTCAACTGAAACAGTAGACTTCGGCTCGATTTCCAGTCAGGTCATACCAAGGATAATAAAATTACACTGGCCAACAATTTTTTTTCGTTTTCTGTTGCACGACTTTTTTTACTGATTTTGCATAATTTTTGGCTCTGGCGTCAGTTTTTTTCTGTTTGCTTTAGTTTTTATGCAATCGGCAATTTTAATAATGTTATAATAGTGGTATCTTGTACATATTTTTACACATTACATCCAATGACAAGTAACAATCTAATCCTTTGAATAGTTGTTATGCATTATTTAGAATTGCTGTAAAGTTTTTAGTCATATCTGGTTATACATGACCGATTTTCGCATTTCAGAGAACTTTGTGCCTCGTGGTTTGCCGCTGTTGATCACAGGCTATCATTGCTAGCTTGCTCTTATGTCTTGACTGTGTTCAAAACAGACCAGAGCAAATCTGTTTACTTTTCTTGATGTTAAGATCCAGCAGCTACCTTTTATAAACAGGACAAGCTAGCTTTTAGTAGGCCAATGATGTGTTGTTGTAGCTGACAACAGTGTTCACTGAGCAGGCAAGACTTCAGTCATGTTCTTTGCAAATATGCCCTTTACTGTTCAAGTTGGGGTTATGGTTACCTGCTGCTGTTGACTTTTTTGAGCAAAATGCAGGCCTTTAAATTTTTGAACTGCATTTTTTAACCAACTGAATTTCAGATATGAATAAGCTTTACATGCCAAAGCAAATGGGAGAAGACCAGTCGGACGACCTAGAACTAGATGGACCGATTACATTGAGGATCTTGGATGGAATCGCTTGGGACTTCGCCCAAGCGAAATGCTGGAGGTGATGGAAGACCGTGAGGTGTGGCGGCTCAATCTTGAGCTACTGCCCCCGCAACCCTCACGGAAAAGCGGGCAATGAAGAAAGAAGAAGAAGAAGATGGCTTGTTCAACTAGAAAGTGTAAAAATACAGCTGACTTGTTTTGTTTCATTTGTGGGATCTATACTTTTCCTCGTCAGAGGCGCAATATATCATTGGTTGTGAAGAGAGCATACAAAGCATATTTTCAAGTTCCTCTTGGTGATCAAGAAAAAAATTGGGCTTCGCATGTCGTATGCTTTAATTGCGTAGGAATGCTTTAAAACTGGACGAAGGGAAAGCGAAGGGTTTACCATTCGGTATAGACATGGTGTGGCAAAAGCCAAAAGATTATCTTAATGACTGTTATTTTTGTATGGTTAACACAAAAGGGATCGAAAAGAAAAACCGAGAAATCACTTATTGTCCCAGTATTCTATCAGCAATCAAGCTTGATTTACACTCTGACGACTTTTCACCGCCAGTGTTCAATGGTTTTGTGTCTTATGAAGATGAAATTGAATTTAAAGATGAGCGAATGGAATACGAGTATAAAAGAACAGATACAGAATCTGAATATTCTTCTTCAGAAAGCCAAAAAAGAACCCCTCAACAGTTTAACCAGTCAGATTTAAATGACTTGGTACGTGATTTGGATCTATCAAAAGAAACATGTGAGATCTTAGCCTCTATAGTAGTGATTCTCAAACGTATCTCTTAAAAACCCGCATGCTGCTCTTGGTTATCCTCTTTGTGGCTCTCATTAAATTTTTGAAAATGAATCTGTATTGCACTGTATACATAAACTTTATTGAACAATTGAACCGTTCTTCATTTTAATTGTAGATTCAATATTATTAAAGAAATAAATTTAATCAAATTTTTTATTATTGTTTTGATTATGAGCATCCCTTTAGCCACCATTCGAGGATAACATTGCAAAGTTCTACTTCGGAGTTACTGGATGTTAGGGTCAGCGAACTAGCTTAATTTCTTAGCTTCGTTCTCATCCTTAATTAATTTTTTTTCTAATTTATGCAAGACAGAAGAGAGGTAGCCCTAACTTAGTCTTTCGTTACGTTGTAGGTCTGAAGTTGCAAAATAACTAAGCTAATGCAGTCGCAAAATCAAAGTGGTCTGTCTACATTGAGAGCTGAAAAGCTGTGCAGCCTGTAAGGCTGAACAATGGCAGTTTTTGTAATTTTTTGGCAAAAATTTTCGTTTTAGCGCCATTGGAATCGCAATTCACCGGTTTTAGAGCCAATTGAAAAATATAAAATTTCAAAAGTCATAACATAAAAAAATTGCCCAGACCCTTCAGCCCCCCTTTATTTGCAGGTCAAGTTCAAAACACGTTTAAACGCTTGTATTTTGAGGTAAATGTTCTAACTAACTTGACTTGGCTGCGCCACTGGGGATGAAACCCCCTTTAACCAGTTCACTTAAACCTAAACATGCATGCTTTTAAACTTAGTTTGAACTTAAACAGGAAGCAAGGAAGCTGAAAAGGCTGAGAAATTTATTTTTGTCAAAGGTTTTCCAAATATTAACGATCAGTTCGTTTAGTTTCAGATGGCTCTACAAATGTCCAAAATGCCATCTAAATTGCGTTAAAATGGCAATTTTTTTCGAAAAATTATAAAAATTGCCCAGGGGCTATGTGCACCGCATCCAGACCCCGTCTGCTTGAAACGTAGACAAGTTTTTGTCTTAAGTTTAAGTCCCCCTCAGCAAAATCCTCTTCGACATCTGTGCTAATGCTGTAATACTAATCATTTTTTAATTTTGCGATATTTTATTTTTTGGTTTTAGTTTTGTACAGTGCCGTGATGAAGCGAGCTACCATGAACTGGTGAAATGTTTGAATAACTTAAAAAAATAAAAACTTGCAGCAATTGCACAAAACTAATTGAAAATTTCCGTTTATTTGGTTGCAGCTCCTGTCAACTTTGAAGTTTAAAATTTGGCTTTGGACCAAAAAAAGGTTGAAAACTACTGCTCTTTAGGCTCAATAAAAATCATGTACTTCATAGCTCAGCAAAGGTTTCATATTTCAGAAAAAGAAATGAACATTTATCACTTTTTTAAAGAGGAGAAGCAACTTATCTATTGTGGCAATACACCAGGACTTCTTTGCCAATTAGGCATTTCATCCTACAATCTTGAAGAATGGCGCCTTTTAATGGATAGTTTCTAAGCGCAGTCTTAAGTGTGTGCTCTTGCGCAATGGAAATAGCTACGGAGCTGTATCCATGGGTCACTTTACCGTTCTGAAGAAGCAGCAACAAGATATTAGAACAGTAATGAAGCTGCTGAAATATCACGAACATAATTGGATTTTATGTGTTGACTTAAAAATGGTAAGTTCACTTCTAGGTCAGCAAAAAGGCTGAACTTAGTATCCTTGCTATCTTTGCATGTGGGATAGTCGAGATCATAAAAGCCATTTGTTTCAAAAGGAGTGGCCCAAACGTGACACCCTTGAACGGGGTATGCCAAATGTCATTCACAATCCGATTGTAAGCAGAGTCAAAATAATTTTTCCTCCTCTTCATATCAAGTTTGGCTTAATGAAGCAATTTGTCAAAGCGTTAAGTGAGAATGGCGAATGCTTTCAGCATCTTTCATGCACTTTTCCCGGCATATCATACAAAAAAATCTAAGCTGGAGTATTTGATTGACTTCTGGTACGTACGCTTGTGCGTGATCAAGGTTTTGCTCAAACTATGAATGATAAAGAAAAGGCAGCATGGTTATTCTTCGTGCATGTCATAAAGAATTATCTGCGAAATAAAAAAACACGAAATTATGAGGAGCTAGAAGGCAACATGCTTTCAGCTTTTCATGATTTGGGATGCAAAATGAGCGTCAACGTGCACTTCCTGTTCAGTTATTTGGACAAATTTCCAGAAAACCTTGAATCTGTCAGTGATGAACAGCGAGAGCGATTTCACCAGAACTTGATGACAGTGGAAGAGCGTTGCCAGGGCAGATGGGATCGTCATATTTTGGCAGGCTACTGCTGGAGCACAAAGCGCGATAGTCCGGAAAAACCGTATAAACGCAAAAGTTACAAGGGCAAATTTTTGCGTTGATATTAGTATTTGTCAGTTGATTTGCATTTCAGCAAACAACCATGCACATACACTACATAACTAACCTTGTTTACCTACCTTTTTCGTCAATGGCATGTATGCGCAGGCGTATATGGTTTACTGGCTATTCTATGTTACACGCACGCACTATATTGCTACACGCTGTACATTTAACTTGTTTTTGTGTGCTATCTTGATATGTACTTTGTCAATCGTACTAACATACAAAAATTTTGCGTTGTACATAAAAAACAAAAAACATCGATTTGCAAAAAAAAACTGCTACTTGAAGAAAAAAAATGAGTTCAGATTCGAGTTCAGCACCCTAAAATTAGTTGAGAACAAGTGTATCTATCAATGCAAAAAAAATTTTGTTGACTAGTGTTATCATTATAAAATGAACAGTTTGAACTCTCCAACGTGATTATTATGTCGTAAACCAAATGAGAACGTTGCAGCTTAACACAATGACCGAAGGCGATCAAGTCGACAAAGACTGAACTGCTGTCTATGCTGGCAAAAGCAACTCGGTTATTAAAGCTGAAATTATTACTGCAAGTTACTATTTTTCTTTTGTTAAATCTTGAACCTGTCGCTACCATGTTAACTAAGTATGCTCTATCTTGAGTTTTTATAACTTTAAGGGATGAAACATCCAGCCAATTGCAATAGTTTACAATATGTAGCTAAAATCAAAATGTAATTTTTCGAATTTTTTGTACTCATTTTGGGGTTGCGGTTGCAAAGATATTCAACAAAAATGCAAAAATATATGCCCCCTAAAAAGTTTTTGAAAACCCTGAATCTATTATTTCAGATTGAAATTCCAGGAAAAAAGAGAAACTGAATTATACTTATCTTTCCACTGACATTACATGACCAATCGAATTTAGTAAATCTTTGTCTTTTTCTGGAAATTTAGGCTGGGAGAACGAATTAAGGTTTTCCAAAAACATTTTTAAGGAGTTATCCCTTTGTATTAATTTGTTGAAAATATTCGCAAACACAGCCCCCTCCCAAAATAAACAAAAAATTCAAGAATTATATTTCAATTTTAGCTATTGTAAACTACCGGAATTGATTGGATGCTTCAATCCCTATAATTGATTTCAAAATTAAATTATCAGGATGTACTGCATATCAACAAACTCAAGCCTTGTCCATCGGAAACGAGCATCAAAACCGGACCTATGAGACTGTTCATTATTCAAAACAAACAAAAGTGTGCAATTTTTAGTAAAGCCAGAGAAGCAAGCAATCATAAAATGATATGATCACACAGAGGTGGAGTCCTACTTGGCCTCGAGGGCACAATTTGAAGTCCTTGGCTTTGGCCTTGGCTTCGAAGCTCAGGTCCTTGGCCTTGGTCTCAAAGGCTGCAAGTCCCCATAAAACCCTGTCCTCGGCTTGAGGACAGCTCTATTTTTTGATTGGTTGAAAATGGACAATCATCATAAACATTTTTGTGTTTCGTCTTTGAGTACGTCAGAGACCTCGCGGAAAGTTTACGAAGACATTTTATTTTTGGAGAACGCTTGAATTTTTGCATAAACATTGCGATTTTTTTCGCGAAGCTTTTTTTTTAGAGAATCTTCCGCATTGTGTCCTTGGTCCTTGGCCTAGCCCAAGAGCATTTTTGTCCTTGGCCTCGAGAGGGTC
Organism: Trididemnum nubilum; assembly: GCA_963965965.1. Lineage (NCBI taxonomy): Eukaryota > Metazoa > Chordata > Ascidiacea > Aplousobranchia > Didemnidae > Trididemnum > Trididemnum nubilum. The sequence continues at coordinate 14,205,136 of OZ014489.1, read as the reverse complement.
TGTCCTTGGAAAGTCGGTCCTTGGCCTCGGGATTTTTTTATGTTCTTAGCCTCAGCCACTTGTATCCTCGACTCCACCTCTGCGATCACAGTTTTCATATATATTACTCAAGAAGATAGAAGACATCAATTAAGTCATAAGCCGGATCAGCCTCGTTTATGGCAAAAAAATCACTACGAGTAGGATGAAAGCAGTTCAGTAAATGTCTCTGGGCATCGCAGGCAAAGTATTATGCCGTAGTTAGGGCCTAAAAGTTCAGTGCTTCTTTCGGGTTTGAAATAATGAAGTTATATTAGGAATACAGAGTTTGAATTATACTATTAACATAGTAAAATTCAAATGATTTAACTGCTAGTACACCCTTTGCACCAACACGTTTAATGTCTTTTTCAATGCGGAATACAGGAGCCTTCGACCCAAAGCAGCTTCTTGTAAGCGGCCACTTAATAGTAAAGTATACCAAGGGCGTATTCTCCATGCATGCAATGCATGCATTACACGTCTAGTCCTATAGCCAAAAAAGATAACAACAATTTAAACAAGAACATGTAAAAACTTAAACAAAATCAAACTAAGTTGCCACAGTCGCAAATATTCACGTTCAAGTCAAAGTAGCAATAAATAGTTTTGCTTACTTCATTGATTTCAGTTTTAGCCTGTTTTCAACATATCGCTAAATTACAAAAATAATGGCAACACATCCAATTTTTAAATTGCATTCAAGTTGAAGAGCTCAAGAGATTGCTATGTTTCGACAAGATTACGAATAAAATTCAATAGGTTTGAAAACTTTGATTAGCGTAAAAGTTGCACTATTTAAGCAACATGTTGAGCTATAAGAGTAAAAGCAAGATGTGAAATTTATTTAACCCTATATATCTACCGGGTTATTTTCACATCTTATTTGTGCCGGTGGGGGGCAAATTTGCTCCCCCCCCTATCTGAAAACTCTTTGGTAAGTGATTGAAGTAAGATTTTTTGCTTGTTGAAGCTATTTTTTGCAAAAATTTTTAAAATTTAATATTTTAATATTGTAACGTTAGGAAAACGACGATGACGTCATCAAAACCAGTAAATTCTCATAACAGCATGCAAGTTTTTCTAAATATTGATGAATATTATTTTCACTTTGGACTTTTGTTATTTCAAAGATATCTCTAATAAAGTCACTGCAGATTATGACGTCACATGCATGATGACGTCACGTGCATGTGACGTTATGTTTAATATATTGCGTTGATTATTATCTGTAATTTTTTGTGACTGAGCATCATTCATTCACAAAATTTTAGAATACTGCAATATTATTTTCATTATATCATTCAACCATGATTCAACAGCTGATAACAATGAATATTTTTTATGCGACACAGTTTATTTCGAGAAACAGCAGAAAAAGCAATAGGTTTTAATTGTGACGTCATTAATGACGGAATGATAATGCAATGCATTTATCAGTAAATAAAATATTTTATTCCAGCTAAAGATTAGCATCGATAGGGAATACGCAGTAAAATGAATAGAATAAGGGCGTTGATAAGCATGAATTGTGCTTAAAACTATCTGAAACTCCTTAGGTGCCTCTGACAAAGGCAAAAATGACGTCACTTTTGGTTATCTGGGCTGACCCCAAACTTTCTGAAAATGTGTGTTATTAAATTAAATTCAAAATCAGGGTGCATCAAAGCAAAATTTTTTCTTAGTTTAGGCACTATTTTGAAATAATTAAGAGGGGAGCAAATTTACACCCCGTTACAAATAGGGTTAAACAGATAGTTACCGGTAATTGGATCACTTAGCACTTAGTAGGCCTAGGGTTGTTGTAAAGTTTGCACTAGGTTAGAAAAAAAAGGTTTTTAGACTATCAATAAATTACCGGTAGGTTGTTTAGCTGCTTTGTTTATGCTTTACTGGTTGGTAAATAAACTAAACAAGGCCAAGCCTAACTATACATACGTTGAACTAGTCTTGAACCCACCAGCCTACTTAATATTGCGTAGCATCGCTGGCTGTTGCCAGGCTACAATATGTTATATTAACATGAGGAAAAGAGGTTATGAAAGTAAGCTATGTATTTGCTATTCAGCAAGTTGGCTCAGCTTAGTTCTGCAATTATTATTTTTACTTCAATATTAATAAGCCCATTTTACTGTTAGTGTTAGCCTAATATGGTACTGGGTACTGGCACATATAAAACTGGTAGACTTGTCACTGTCTGTAATAACACAACAAAGACTTGTACTCGGGCAGTAAATGTACATACTAATAATTTGTACTGGAGAGGGGAGGCCTAGTTGCAATTTATCAGTGTAAGTTGCTTTTTTATTTTACTGCCTGATAACCATTGAGGTCATCAAATCTGATAACGACATCATAATTGCATGCCTTATCTTAAATGTCACGTTACGCCACTAATAAACACTTTATTGACTGGTGTGAAAATACCTTTTTCTCTGGCTTTTGAAGCACATCGCAATGGTCTCAGTCCATTCGATTAGCGGATTATTTCAGGAAAAAATTTTTGTAACTTGCCCTGCTTGTTTTCTGCAATTTGAAGGACTGAAGAACCTTTTTTGGCTTGAAACTTGAATAGAGGACGGAATTGGTCTTTTTGTTTCAAGCAACTGTGTTTTTCAAGCTACTGTGTTTTTATTTCAAGCCAAATTTGTAAAAACAATTGTGTTTTTCTTCACCAATCAGTGATTATGGTAGTCAAGTGTGTACTACTGAAACGGTAGAATCGGCTTAAATTTTCTGTTACTGGGACAAATTAAATACTTTAAAATTTAATATTCACAGCTTTCCTGATTGATTTTCAGCATTAAAAGCCTCCTCCAAGTGGGCCATTGGAAGTTTGAATCAAAGTTCGCAAAGATTTTATCGCCTGACCAAAGCAATTTGTTGAATAAAGACGTATTTACATTACATGCTGTAGCACCTATAAAATCGATAATTAAAACTGAGCTGAAAACATTCAACCATAAAGTCGTTAAAAACTTACTTGGACACGGTTGGTTATTATTGCATTCTTGAGTTCTTGAATTACTACCAGGGCATCTTCCTTGTCCTCCAATGCATTCTCTGGTGGATGTTTGTTGACCTCCTGGATTACAACTTCTTGAACAAGCACTCCATGCGCCCCAATTTGACCAGGAGCCGCAAGACGATAAGTTGCAATCCTAATTCAAATATGATAAGCTATGTAGAGTGTAGACAGTATTGAGAGTTCAGAGGTACAATCAAAACTTTGATTTACAGCCTACGATATATTGTTTCAAAACTAAATTTCAACTTCAATGTGACTTAGTTCTACTGTATTTGTTTATACTTTTGATTGTGCTTCTAACTAAGACACTGGAATCTGCCTAAAGCTTATCATTAATTTCTCAGTTCATTCGACTCAAAAATTATTATAAGTATGATTGAAAATATGAAAGCACAAACAAAAATATCATTAAACTTAATTTTGAAACTGATATAAAAAACTGACAAGTAGTTTAAAAAATATTAGCGAGGTTTAAATTGCCATCTTATTTTACATTTGTATCGATTTGTAGATTTTGGGATAACATTTGTACTAAATCATAACTACTGCGACGTCTTACCAGTAATAATTTGAATTATTTTAAGTGATGTAAGTTTGAGCCTACTAGCCTTAAAATTAAGTTGTCTTTGCTAAAAAAACTCAAAATTTTCGAGCGCTGGGGCTTGTCTTCATACCTACGCCTCTAGATATCCGAAGTAGTCTACGTGTATCATTGAATCTGGGAGTGGTTATTTCACCAAAATCAGATATATTCATTCGGGCGCTTTTCATTTACTTTTTAAAGTTTAAGAACAATCAAACGTCAAACAAAAACTTGGAAAGTTGGTCAACTTCTAAGCGGGTGTAAATTCATCTGAAACATTTGTTTTTGAAGTATGATTCGCGAACCAAGATTGGTCACAAAGGGTCAAAAAATGAGTTATGCCAAAGTGTTTCAAATAATAATGTGATGGGTAAAACGATTTTTTCAAGTTTTTTCAATTCTACATAATAATAATGACTGAATCATTCCATCAAATGTACGTATTTCATTTGGTTTTAACACAATAATGAATTATTGCATCACAAATGGTTTCCGGAAAGTTTTAGTGGTAGAGCAACTGCATAACAAGCCGTATTTTTTAGCCATTTAGCTGCTAAAACAAAGGCTAAGATTTGTTGATTCGGAGCTATTTTGGAGTTGAATAATAATACTGTAGGTCAGTTGATTCCCGGGATTATTGGTAATAAGCTTGCTAGCATGAAAGTTATAATATATGTAATATCATTAGTGTAGAGTATTTTGAAACATTTTCGATTTCAAATTTATCATTTTTGAGGTTTGGGTCGTGAAATGTTCCTACAAATCAAATTTGGGTCGCGCTGAAAAACTTCGAATCACTGGTCTAATCTAAAAAAAACATTTCCGTCGTTTGCTCAGAAAAGGAGGAAAAAATGCAATTAATCAATCAATGGGCATATACAACGAATAAACAATCATAAATGCTTTAACTTGAAAACCATTAAGCTACCAAATAGTGCGTTTTAAAGTTTTTGAGAGAAACTTTCTTTATTTTTGCACATACATAAATTTGGTACAAATGTGGATCACAGTAATACTTTTAACCCTATTTTACACTTGGGAGAGGGAAGACGCGAAATGCTCACACCTTTCGGTCATTTTGCGAGAAATTTCGTCAAAAAAAAAGACGTTTACTGCGAATTGACTTTGATTCAAATTTATTAACAAACATGCCCTAAAAGTTTCGTAAGCTTACAAGTTGCTAAGATAAAAGAGAAAGTTTTTCAATTTTGAGATTTGCTAAAGTCACATTCCAAATTCTGATCATTTCTTACCTATGTTTAATAAGCCTGTTCATACTTTAACTTTTTTTTGATTTTGATATGGCTTCGCAGCGTTTTTGAAGCAGATTTTCATACTTATCCCAAAACTAAAAAAAAATTTTGCTTGATTTAACGGTTTCCATGTTACGCGATGATTTGCGATCTCCACTTTTGAAAAAAATGAGTTTTTTTGCCCTACAGGGCGCTGTTTTGAAAATATACTTAAAACAGTAATTCAGCTAAATCCCTTATGCATTTTACATCCTTCAAAAAGAACTAAGCGAATTGCACTTCTGGTTCAGTAGCTATGACCATTTTAGTGATATTATTTGCAAAACTCCCTCTAGTGGCCAAATGTAATTTCTTTGTTTTTTGGTAATTTTTTTAAACATTTGTGTCTATTTAGTAAAAGACTTCAATTTTGGAGTTGATATTTTGCTGCACTGCCAGTAAAGAGAGTAATTTGCTATTTGTTTCAAAACTGTGTATTGATTACAGTTATATTCCCCGCTTAAGTTAATACCACTTCAAAGTTCAAAATTTGAATAAATTATAACACGGCGCGATTTTTTATAGTTAGGTTTTAAATATCGACCTAGATCATATAAAAAAGCTAGCATTTAATGCAAAAATGCAGCAACAACTCATACCGTTTGCAGCATAAATGTAACAGTATTACTGTACACTTGTACAGTTCTGTAATATTTCGAATTCAATTTACAATGCCCGCCCAGCAATTTCAATGAAGTTGAAAAGCTCTTTGATTAACAAAGACTACAATTTAAACCAATATTTGCAGATAATAATACTAGAACAAAGCTACCAAAGTTTAGCAAATTTCAAAAGTTTTTAAACTAATTAAAAACAAAAAAAATCAAATATTTTTTGAAATGGTTTGTTGTGTTAGTAAAAGTTCTGCATGTTTGTTATACAACCTGAAGTATGCTTTGTCGTAGTTGTTAAAATTTCGTTTGTTGTTAAAATTTCATTATAGTCACTGTCAAATTTAACTGAACGCCCAGCTGCATCATTGATAACTTTCAATCCTGAAACAAACTGGTTGATTTGTTGAAAAGAAGAATCTTCGTTCCAGCATACTACTGAATCCATACTAAAAGAAATAACTACTCGAAATCGGTTTTATTGAAAAAATGCGATCTACTTGAGGTAATAAAGAGGTGCCGCAAACCTTTTTTCACGATTCCCTTTATTCCTAAGTATGTTTTAATCCGCTTGACTCTGTACCATTGGCAACCCTGCATTTTGCAATTTTATGGCATCACAAAAGACATTCTATAGAGCAGTACTAGTAGCCTAGGTCTACTTGCTTCAGGAGTAGTAACCAAATTTTCAGATTTGGTTATAGGTTACTCACTGCTACCAGTTGGCAATCGCGTTTCTTACTTTTTGCAAAATTATGCCTTTTGTAGTGTCACAAAACTACCAAATGCAGGGTTAGTAATGGTGCACAGTAGGGGTATGACAAAAAATTTTTTTTGCGAATTTTTTATTCCCCATACTACCGTTAGTGGAGTTTTTTCTAGTTTTCCAGGAAAACATAGCTACTAGACCTGAACTCATAAAAAAAGTCACCCTCGTTACTGAAATTGTTTGCAAATATTAGAAGTGGTCAGTTCCGAAAACAAGCAGATGCCCTTTTTGTGATCTTAAGTTTTCAATTGTTCTGAGAACAGCTGAGGCATTGAAAGCAATAGCAAATGATCAGGTTAGCTGTTAGTTCATTCCACAAATGCTAACATTTCTGACATAACTGCTTGGTTATTTGCCAAAGCTTCTTAGAAAATGAGACTAACTTGATAAAAATGCCAAAACTTTGCGTAGTGTTAAACTGAAATGATATGATGTGCCGTTACGTGATTTCTAAAGATTGCTAGGTGATGAGGCAAATCCAGTTGAGTTTCAGGGTGGCCTGTGTGATATGGTAACGTAGTTTTTTTATTTATAAGTTAAGCCTAATCTCGTCTTTTGCTGTAGGTTTACAAGGCTATCAAATTTAGATCATTTACCTTATTCTCTGTAAAACTTGAGAACTGAAATGTCGAAGAATGCACCTCCTTCAGACAAGAACAAGAAAACTTGGACTACAAATTTAATGCAGTTCCAATTTGGTAAAACTTCAAGACGGCATACAACTGTGGAGTGTCTCAGTCAAATGAGCAAAATTCCAAAAGAACAACATATCTTAGATAGATACAAAACTTTGGCTTCAGGAGTGAAAAGCAAAAAGAAAAGAATTCAAATTTAAGCAGGTGAAGTAAAACAACTATGGAAAAACCTGAGTTTGCCAATTCAGCAAGGTAAATCAACAGTTGAACGAAAAATTCAGAATGTAATCAAACAGTATGAAAGAAATAGCCGAAGACCGGGAAACTATGATTTCACTAAGTTGTTTAATGTAACCGATGAGAAGGAGAATGGTTGTGCCAAGAAGACAGAGAGTTTTACAAACTGCAGATGTCAACGAAAGGTAAAGTAGGCTACTGCAGCAGAAAAGAAGGCAATAAAGTGATTCATCCAAGAAAAATGAAATCATTTAAGCGGAAAGTTACAGAAGCTTCAGTAACAGAAGAAATCTTCGACGACGATACAGTGGAAATTTCAGAAAGTGAAGAATCTGTGCACGAAGAACAGCTTTCTAGTAGTGATGAAGATTTTGGGAAGCCTTCAACCTCTAAAAAACAAAAAACTGCTTCTGCAGTACGTTTAGTGACCACAGCAAAGTTAAGTACAAGGAAAGCCCACAAAGTCTGCAAAACGTTGTCAGAAAGTGGTGTTTCTATACCTACACCCAGTCAAAGTGGTGTCTACAGAGCTGTAATGAGAAAAGGAGAAGAATTAAAAAAGCATTTTGTAGAAAATTTAAGACATGAAAATTGGTGTTTGCATTTTGACGGAAAGACAATACAGAAGGAATACCAGGTAGTAGTTCTGAAGAATGAAAACAAGGAAATCAGGCTTGCGGTTGTTGAATTGGCAAACGGAAAAGGAAAGACAATATTTGATGGGATAAAAGCAATTCTTGATGAGTACAATCTCTGATCTTCAATAAAAATGATAGTATCTGACACAACTGCGGCAAATACTGGAAAAAGTCGTGGTGCAGTCACACTGCTACAGAATCACTTTAAACATATTGGACAAGAAAAAGCTGTATTCATTGGATGCCAACACCATATTTTGGACACGATATTGAAACATGTACTAAATGATCACTTTGGTGGAACACCAACATCGCCAAATCTCAGTTACCCGTTCATTGCAAGATTAACAGAAGAGTATGCACAACTCAAGCAAGCGTTCAATAACACTGGAAAATTGTTAAAGAAAACTGAATGTGACCGGTGGCGAGATGACATGGCCTTTCTTCATCATTTAATATCATGCTACAAATTCTTTAAAACTTCTCAAACCTTTCCGAAGGTGAATTTTCAATCTCTTCCTGCTCTCAGTAATGCAAGGTGGAACTCCAGAGCGATTTATACTTTGCTCTCATTCATTTTGATGCCAGAGTTTCGACAGAAAGCTGAAGCAGCATGTGATTTCATCATTGGCTCATGGAGTGATATCTGGTTCTCTGCCCAGTTTTTCAACCCTGCTAGCTTTGACCATTTATCAGAAGCTTGCCAAGAGCATCCAAAACCTTTGAAGTCTCTGAAAAGGTTTTGGTCCAGAGAGCCAACAGGCCAACACCCATACCAACACAACGATCAAATATCTGTGCAGAGCAAGCAATTAAAGTAATGCAAGACTTGCTCCCAGGCGCGTAGCCTGGATTTGGAAAAGGAGGGGGCTATTTTGAAAGAGTGAGAAGTGTGCAAACGACCTTGACTCGAATTTTCATTGATCTTGAATCAGTTTCAGACGGTTTGTCCGAAAATTAAGACGAAATGTCTCAGAAAGCTCGGAAATTCAAAGGTTTATTCCGCCCAAAATTAGGTGATCTCCAAATAAAAAAAAAAAAAAAAAAATGGTCTTCGCCAAAATTCAGAGCGATTTTTCGGCCGAATTCCGAAATTCAAAGGTTTTTTCTGCCCAAAATTAGGTGATCTCCAAAATAAAAAAAAAAAAAAAGGTCTTCACCGACATTAAGCCTGAATTTTCGTCCAATTTCGCAAATTCAGACGTTTGAGGGTGGCTGTTTTCGAATGGGGGGGGGGGCTATTTTCCATTTTTCACATAAAATCAGCCTCCAAAGCACAAAAAACATGCGATTTTGCATACTTCACAAGCCAATGGGGGGTCTCGAGCCCCCCCCGCCCCCCTGGCTATGCTGCTGCTTGCTCCCACTCTGCACATCCACTGAAAGACTAAATACTAAATTTCTTTTAACAAAATAATACACAGTAGTAAAGTATTAATTTTGCCTCGTGTTCATTGTAAACAAAAAATCTGCTCAATTTTTGAAGGAATCATGAGTTAACTAGACGGCTAACAGTTTTATCAGTTGGAGGGTGAAGTTTTCTTAGGCAAAATCGAAAAGATCCATATTTTCTTGAGTTATACATAAAAACTCCACAAAATATCATATGGGGACATAGGGTTAAAATTTTGTCATACCCCTAGTGCACAGTCAAATGGATTAAATTGTATTTTCGTGAATAAACATAATGGCGGAAAAAAATTTGGGGCACCAATTATTAGCGTAAGAAGTTCTCAATTCTTCTAAATAAAACCGATTTCGAGTAGTATATCTTTAACGTTGGTTCGATTTCATTTGGATCAATATATTATATATTCATGACTCATTATTGATGAACCCATGAATTGTGCTGTCTTCATATACTTTTGGTAGTTCTGGCTTCTCTTCGTCTGTTTTGGGATATTTCAGCAAGGTAGTAGCAATGGCTTTCTTGATTTCATCACTAATTAAATTTGAAGATAGTGCAAGTGGTATGTGCCTTGGTGATTGATGCATGATATTAGTTTGCCTCACCGGTTGCTGCAGATGCTCCTTATTTGACACTAATTCTTTGGAAAGTTGTAAATGAGTGGTCGGTGAGAGATAAAGCTCTATAGGTTTAGCTTGCAATCGCTAAGTCAACTTGCATGCTTGGTATCTGCCACCAAGGTACATACCACTTGCACTATTTTCAAATTTAGTTGGTGATGAAACCAAGAAAGCCGCCGCGACTACAGGGTTGAAATATCCCAAAACAGATCTCCGAATAGGTAAGCCAAAACTACAGAAGCATATGAAGACAGCACTTCGCAAGAATTTATCAACAACGATACATGGCTATTTTTTTGATCAACCAGTAAGTGGAATAGAACCAACGTCTTCAGGAATCGATTCAGTAGTATGCTGGAACGAAGATTCTTCTTTTCAACAAATCAACCAGTTTGTTTCAGGATTGAAAGTTATCAATGATGCAGCTGGGCGTTCAGTTAAATTTGACAGTGACTATAATGAAATTTTAACAACAAACGAAATTTTAACAACTACGACAAAGCATACTTCAGGTTGTATAACAAACATGCAGAACTTTTACTAACACAACAAACCATTTCAAAAAATATTTGATTTTTTTTGTTTTTAATTAGTTTAAAAACTTTTGAAATTTGCTAAACTTTGGTAGCTTTGTTCTAGTATTATTATCTGCAAATATTGGTTTAAATTGTAGTCTTTGTTAATCAAAGAGCTTTTCAACTTCATTGAAATTGCTGGGCGGGCATTGTAAATTGAATTCGAAATATTACAGAACTGTACAAGTGTACAGTAATACTGTTACATTTATGCTGCAAACGGTATGAGTTGTTGCTGCATTTTTGCATTAAATGCTAGCTTTTTTATATGATCTAGGTCGATATTTAAAACCTAACTATAAAAAATCGCGCCGTGTTATAATTTATTCAAATTTTGAACTTTGAAGTGGTATTAACTTAAGCGGGGAATATAACTGTAATCAATACACAGTTTTGAAACAAATAGCAAATTACTCTCTTTACTGGCAGTGCAGCAAAATATCAACTCCAAAATTGAAGTCTTTTACTAAATAGACACAAATGTTTAAAAAAATTACCAAAAAACAAAGAAATTACATTTGGCCACTAGAGGGAGTTTTGCAAATAATATCACTAAAATGGTCATAGCTACTGAACCAGAAGTGCAATTCGCTTAGTTCTTTTTGAAGGATGTAAAATGCATAAGGGATTTAGCTGAATTACTGTTTTAAGTATATTTTCAAAACAGCGCCCTGTAGGGTAAAAAAACTCATTTTTTTCAAAAGTGGAGATCGGAAATCATCGCGTAACATGGAAACCGTTAAATCAAGCAAAATTTTTTTTTAGTTTTGGGATAAGTATGAAAATCTGCTTCAAAAACGCTGCGAAGCCATATCAAAATCAAAAAAAGTTAAAATATGAACACACAAACAGGTCTAATATTTAACTTAACATATTGTCGTATCAACGTTTTTGTGATCTAACTACATTGACTTAGGCATTTTAAGATTTGGCATTTCAAAAACAACCTATATGTTCAAAATTTGAATCACCTATGACGTCATTTATCGAAAATTTAGCTCTGGCGTCCCTTTGAGGTCGTTTCCAACTCCAAATTAGCCTTTCTAAAAAGTTTTGGTGAACACCAACTCGTATGCCAAATTTGGTGTCCCATGTCATTTTGGTTTGGGAGTTAGAGAGGGGAGAGGCACTTTGCCGTCTCCTTCCTCGTGTAAAATGCGTTAATTGGTGAAATAGCTCGAGTAAAATTTGGTTGACTACTTGACTTACCCTTGTCTCGCGATTGTTTCCTTGACAGTTTGTTCTTGCGGTACAAGAACGGGTTCGAAATTGCATTCCCCCACCGCACTCTTCGGTACAATCACTCCAACTTGACCAAGTTGTCCAACCTTTAAGATTTAAAAGAATTTATTGTTTGAAGAGCACCTACTGTAGATGAATCGCTGTGTATAAGCAAAACACTAAAACATTTAGGCTAACTCTCTCCTACTTTGCCTGAGAGAAGAAAAATACTTTGCTTAGAACATCGCTAAGGTATTTTGAGTAAATTTTTGTTTAGAAACTCATCCTTTGTTTGAAGTACAGATTTGATGGAATTAAACCAGTCAAGGTGCGTATACACAAAACGCAAAGCTACGCGAATCGTTTACGACATTTGCGAATGGTCGCTCAAATCACTTGCAGAAAAGAGGCCAACTTTTCATCAACAATTTTGTTTAAGTGAGGTTGAGTAACCGCTAGCCAGGTTTGCGATCTGTTGCAACCTTTTGTAAGTACTGTTGTCAATGAAGTCACAGTTCGGTTGCTTTGCGTCGCTTCGCGTTGCGTCGCGTCCTGTCCGTGAAGCTTACCTAGAGTGTTTTACAATTAGCAAAGTATTATCCTATTCCGTCCCGATAATAATCGTACGAAAGTCGACTTCCATGCAGCAGTCATTTACTAGTATATTACAGAAATGTGAAAAAGAAACTGCACAGTTTTGCACTGAAAGATTCTAAGTAAAGCGCTGCTACATTTTCAAAACTATATTTGAAATTTCAAGGTTGTTTTATACTTTGGGGCATAATGCTCGGATTATCAAAAGATTATTAATATGAAAAACAAAGCCAAAACAACTGGTTTTCGTGAAACTACTTTTCACATTGCCAAAAGTAAATAATAATGAGAGACAAAAAAAACAAAGCACAAGCACTAATTTCAAGCATCAAATAGAAGACAAAGCAGAGAGAGAGAATTGTTCAGATTACTCATTTCTTTAATGGTGTAGAGGCCCTGTCATCATTGAAATTGAGATTGTGTTTTTGAATTAGTAATGTTTCGGTGATCAATGTAATTTTCCAGTGATCAGTTTGGGCCATTTCCTTTTTTTTTTTGATTAAAGTCAATTTATGGTCAGGTCACTTATATTTTCTACGTATTGTATGTGTATTTTTAAAATGTAGTATAGGGTTTTTATTTGCAGTTTTTGTTCTGATATTAGACAGATTTTCAAACCTTCATAGTCTGCTTTCTTGCAAAATACAATAAGTAACATAAAAAGCTCTATAACAAAAATTTTTTGTTTCTTTTTTTATCGTCGTTATTCGGTAAGAGTTGAAGGATAACTATTCTGAAGGAGTTAAGAAACAGTGGGCACGATCTACATTTTACGAAAAGCGCTGACCAACAAACTTAGAAATTGTTTAAACCAGCATAAGCACTTAAATTAATCAATTTTTTTTCTGAAGCGCAGCGCAACTTTCGCAACAAGCTTTTCGATTAAGTTGAAACGCAACTTTCGCAATTGTGGAACGAGATTTTAGAGCAAAACTAAAGCGGAACGTAACTTCTACAATAAAGTTTCAAATCACGATATATTGCTTAATCAGCGGAAAAAAAATAAAAAACGCAGCGCATTTAACCTGCAGCAAATCCTAAAAGCACTCGTCTGTAATGCAACTTCTACGTAAGTTGCGTTTTACGCTTACAAATTGCGCTTTGTCCACCTCTGATAAGAGGCTATTTGTATTACACAAAATAAGGTAAATATACCAAAACAATTTGTTGTTCCTTCGCAGGTTTGGGAGCTTGTAGCGTGCCCTTCACATCCAGCGACTCCTGGGACACCGTTTAGACATGTGCGATTTCTTCTTTGCATTCCCTCCCCGCACAAGTTAGAGCAAACCGTCCAAGGTCCCCAGCTCTCCCACGCTGAATACAAATACAGAATATTATTTTAAGAAAATAAGTTTTTTTTTTATCCTGAGTGCACGAGTAAAGTACGATTGAGTTCTTGAAAATATTGAAACCTTATTTTTTGGTTCAAATTTTCTTATTCTTTGACAAATAAAAATTATGTCAATGATTACTGTAGTTACTTATAATGAAAATAACGCCCATGAAAACGCTGCGTTGCCGTTAGGTTCTTCAGGAGCTGCAGTAAAATTGACTGATGCATAAAAATCCATTTTCATTCTAAAAGCTTTGAAACAAATTACTGTATTTCATTATGCGTAAAATATTCTTATTCTATAAGATTACTTTCATGATGATGAACTGCAGTATACAGACTCTTTTTCGAAACGTCTAGAAGAAAAAAATAATTTTAAGGCCGTTTTTGTTTTTAAATACTGTAAACTCAATAAGTTTGTCATTTTCAATGTACCAGATTGATGTACGTTAAACAAACTGGCAGTTGCATAACTTGGACAAAGCAAGATAACGATGTTGTCAAAAGAAGTTAATCTAGTTACAAAATAATATAGTAACAAAATTTTTTTTTGGATCGCTTTTGGTGTGAACATACTTTTAAACCATCGGTTAACAAAAAGTGGATGGAAAATCATCACCCTTTAATCAGTAAGCTCCGTTTATTTGGTCGAAGCAATATGACAGCATTACTCTTCAAGTATTCTTTGAATTTACGCGTTCTTTTCAACAGTAGTTTATGATCTACAGTTATTTACTGTACGTACTTGCAGGCACACAAGTTTGGGGCGAAGAAGTGAGACCAGATATGATTCCTCCTATCCATTGTTCATAGGTAGTGACTTGAGTGTAAGCCCCGTAAAGTCCAGCACGAGCACAACCACGGCCAAACGAAGTGACACCAGCCAGATACCAGTCGCAGTTGTTACAACGTTGGCATGCCAAAGGCCCGCCAGAATCACCTAAAAGTAATTTTTTTGCTTTTTATAAGGTATAATTTATAGAGTGGGTCGTGTATTCCTTGTTTTTTTCAGATTTCAGATGGCTGGTGATGAAAAGTTTTCTGCTCCCGCTTGGGAGTAAAGCTTCAAATTTTGGCGCAAAATGAAAAATTTTTGATCTTGCAATCGTTGAAAGCCCAAATTTTTATTATGGCTAGTCATAAAATAAAAGATTTAGGTTTCGGAATACGTTGTTAAAGTTTCGAAGCAGTTGATTGAGGTTTCATGCTCCTGCTTTGCAATCAATTTTTCTTGAATTTTGCTAAATTTGGCAAAATTTCAGAAAATTGTTGAAAACATTTTAATTCAAAAACTACGTTTTATAACGGCAAGAAGGTTTGCTTATAACGCAAATCGTTTTATGACCGCAAGGAGGACGGGTATGGCAAGGAGGTGTGCTTAGCCCATACCTATTTGCCATCTATAATGATTATCTGTCTGTCGAACTTAACAAATTTCAGGCTGAGTGTTGGATTGGAAATAATCTAATAAATCATATTGTATTCGCCGGCGATTTATGTTGCTTGCCTGCTAGCCATGATGGTTTGCAACCTATTGTTAATGTATGTTCTAAATTTGCTCTGGAGAATGATTTAGATTTTAATTGCAAAAAATCCTTTGGTGTAGTGTTTTTGCCACGCTAATTTCAACTATTCTAAATTTGCTCTGGAGAATGATTTAGTTTTTAATTGCAAAAAATCCTTGGGTGCAGTGCTTTTGCCACGCTAATTTCAACTATTTGGTTGTTCGACACTAACCTTGAATCATAGCAAAATTGGGTTCGTCGACTTCGCTAAATATTTTGAGGTTTATTTGAGCAGTGCATTGATTGAATGATGATGATGATATTGCTTGACAAGTACGATACATGAATTGCTATGCCAATATGTTGAACTATCGATTTTATCGGTGTACCAAGATTGTCAAAAACAATTTATTTCAGTCTTATTGTGCTTTGTTTTTCTTAAGTTAACTATGGTGTAAGTATTCTAAAAGTGCCACATATCGGCTTTGTGCTGCTTATAATGATACTTACCGTATTTTGCATAATCTTCCTTGATGGACCGGTGTTCGGTTATCTCAAATTGAATGCCACATCAATACATTTGATGCTATTCTACGTAAAACTATACATTCTCTTTCATTCAACGTTTCCGATGATCTTCAGCAATTTAATTAACTCTCTAAGGACATCTGGCTGCTTTTATGAATCGAATTTTTATGTCAATTATAACAACTTGCTATTTGCTTTTGAATAATTTTCGATTGTCTTTCGGTCATGCTTGTTGGACATTATTTATGCTGATTCTGTTTTTTCTATTTAGTTTTTTTTGTGTTCGTGTCGTGTACTACGAACCTTGCTTCATGCTGTTTATGCTTGCCGCTTGTGTCTGAAATAAACAAGTAATAATGACAATAATATCGATTAAATCATGGAATAAACATTGCTTTATATTGTTGAAGTTGTCAATGTGGAAGTGAAGCTAAAAAAAGAGTAGTGACCAGAGGTTTAGAGGAAGACCTGTAATATTCAAATCTCGGCAATTGCTTTTCCTAAAAAAAATCAAAAAAAAATAGCAGAGGACGGCATTCCGAAGTTATACAAGCATAAAAATAACAGACCTACGTTCTTCATTCTCATAACAAGAATAAAAAGAGAATAACTCGAAAAACTCTGATACTTCTTTAAAACTAAAAATTATTGGCTATTTTTGCAATAAAGAGTTGGTAGGTGGTTCAATTTTTTCTTGCAAAAAGGAGTAATTGTAAACTTTTTCAACAATTTTTCAAATCGATGCCTTTAACTGGTGAAACGAGGCATCATAAAATTGATTGCAGGACAGATAGGCATCTAGAACAGCTTCTAACACTGCTGATTAGAACATTTTTGGTTAAACCTTATCTGCAAACACATATCTTTTTTGTAGAGCTATAGAATTCGGAACCCAGAACTCAGTAGCAGAGCCATTTTCTCGTGGAAAATTGAAACTGTTGATTATGATGATAATAAAAGGACATTCCCGCCTCCTAACTTCTAATATGACTAACTAATCCCTTGCTGGTAAACTTTTTGATCAAAAACTTGTGGACTGCTGTTTAATAGTGCTACCTGACCTGTCACCTCAGATTTTTGAAATAATTCTGATATTCATGGTTACCATTAAAAGTGCTAAAAAGAAGCAGCAGTGATAGCCATTTGTTGGCTGCTATGTTGCTGTTATCATGAAACATAATCAATTTATGAGTCTGAGTGGAGATTTATACTTAATCTAGCTTGAAAATCGTGAACATGTATGTGACAATTGAAAAAGCCACCACTTTCTATTCTGCACGCCAAGGTACTTCATTATTTCAATAAAAGCAATATTGTCAACAATGAGCTAAAGTAATTTAAGTCCAAATTCTAGCTTAAAATTAAGGACCGTGTTTACTGTTCGAACACTGATGAAACTCGATTTAACTCAAATAGAATAAACTTACGTTGAAGAATGCAACAAAATATTTAGTATACAATGTCATCGGAGACTGAAAATTTTGCTTAATCACACACCGTTTGCTGATGAAAAAATAACTACCAAAGACATATATTAAAAATATTTCATCAACGCAGATTCTCAAAATTGTTTGATTGCCAACCAAAATCATATGGGATATTTTTGACGATTAAGTACCATTATGTCAAAAATTGCGATAGAAAACTTACCTTTTTAAAACAAGTTTGAAGAACAGCTTGGACGGGATGTTTCGGCGCAGAAAGTCAGTCGCTGGGAAATTTCTACGCTGCAACCATTTTGAAAATACGGCAATACATGACAGACAAAGGATTTAAATTACAGTATGAAAAAATTGAAAGTTCATTGAAATTATCCTGTGACGCTGAAAAGCGAGCCAACCACCAAATTTTTTTGATTTTTTTGACGTTTGCGATAAAGAGTTTTAACGTTTAATCGTTTGCGTGCTTTCTGGTCTAAAAGCTACCAGCTTGGTAGCCTAAGGAAGAGCCACCGAACCGGAGACTACTCAAAAAAGCTATAGTAAAATTTTTTTAGGACATGTTTGCTTATTCTTTTTTCATGTTTTAAGCAGTCGTCGTTTTGGTGGCTCTTCCCTAGGCTTTCGCACCGGTAGCCTTTTTAGGCCAAAAAGCATGCAAATGATTAATGCCAAATTTTTATCGCAAAAGAAACAATAGCTGTCCTTACTACAAGAGCCCACCGATTTGTCACTTGTTTTGCACAGTACCACTAGTGAAAAATCGTTTATTCCAAACAAACTCTCTGCCACAAAGCAAGCCATTGAGGTGTGCCCAGTAAGTTCAAAAAAATTGCCCAGATGGGGAATAGATGGTTAGATATGCTTAGGGCTGCGAGAGCTGAAAGCTCGAAACAGCGCAATGCAGCTTTGTGCATTTACAGTATATTATAGCAATTATTAGGAAGTATTTTTAAGAAGTATTTTCTTTTAAGGTGAATTTACACAGTATCCGTTTTTCGTACGTTTTCGTCCGTTTTTTTACGTTTTTGCTTCTCCTTGAAAAAGTATGCGCTTTTTCATCCGCATTTTTATAAGTCCATATACGCACTAAATAGACTGTTATATGCAGATAAAAATTTTGTTCAAAAATTTTGTGTATGAACGATAAGAGCGTTATTTCGAAATAGAGCTGTACCCCTTTACAAAAAAATTTTTTCGGAAAACTTTTGTCCAGTATGTGACTGTCTGGTTAGTGCGAATATGGACACATATTAATGCGGATGAAAAACCGCATACTTTGTCAAGGAGAAGCAAAAACGTAAAAAAACGGACGAAAACGTACGAAAAACGGATACTGTGTAAATTCACCTTTATACTTGTTATGACAATGAAGAACGTATATGCCTACTACTCTTTCACATACCATCAAAATGCCATCTGCTGAAATTTTTGATTTTGACCTAAAGCAATTGCGTATATCTAAATGTTACAGGTCCTCTTCCCAACCTCACCCCACCACTTTTTTTTTTCTATCACCGTTTATTTCCGCGTTGACAACTCCAAACATATAAAGCGATGTTTATTTGATGATTTAACCGTTATGAAACGTAGGTTTTGAATAAAGATGTTTTCAACAATTTTTTGAAATTTTGCCAAATTTTTTGCAAAATTGATTGCAAAGCGGGGCCATGAAACCTCGACCAATTACTTTGAAACTTCAGCAACGTGTTCTGGACGCCTACATCTTTTATTTTTATGGCTTTCCATATTGAAAATTTGAGCTTGCAACGATTTGTAAGAAGATCTAAAAATATGTCATTTTTTGCCAAAACTTGAAATTTTACTCCCTATGCGGAACCAAGAAAACACCCCTAAAATCGCTCAAGTTTTGCACACGTCATTTTTTCAAGCATGTGCCTCTTTCGGTCACTAGCCATTTGAAATTTGAAAAGAAGTAAAAAACGATCTACACTAAGAATTATTTTTAAACAGACAAATTTACAGAGAAATAAATAGACAAGATTAAATAGCATCCCTTTTAAAGTATTTTATTAACTTCAGTAACAAAATAATTTTAAACATTATATAGTTATTTTATAGACGTTTCGTTGATAATTCCAAGCATTATCAATCTTGTTCAAATATAAAATGAAAAATATCAATCGAACGATTGATAATATTTGCTGGACTCACTAAACGAAACGTTTTTTACGTAGCCTAAATATAAGTGAAAAATAGTCTTGGCTAATTTTTACTTAGTAAGCAGGAACAATATAAAACAATCTAACATTTAAACACAAAGCTCAAGCATTTAAAGCCTCAAGCACAAATTTTAAATTCAATTTTTATTAGAGGGTTCAATTTCCCAAAAAAGGGAAAATTGGACTTATCTAGAAAGTTTTCCTCGGTTTTTAGTGTTTTTAAAACAGCAAGCAAACCTTGGCATGCATCAATTCCGCCCTCAACAACACCAGCACATATATGGTGGTCGTCTACAATGCTGGACAATGCACTTCTGCAGACAGCGTCAGACACAATAGGAAGGGCAACTTCACGTAGTGTAGTGCTAGCTGGGCCTCCTTCAACTTAAAAGACATTATCATTAATGCACAGCAGTTACAAACATCTGAATTTTAAACCCTATAAACAGCCCGGTCAAACGCAATTGATATCATCAAGATTATTAGTAAGATGATTAATGGCATTGTTAAAAAATGGTTTAAAAAAATAACGCATAATGTTCAAACTTTTTACAAAACTTTAGTTATATAAAACCTTTAAGGAGCGCTTACACTGGACGAGAAGCAAAGGCGAATGGACGCCTACGTCACTTGCTCAAAATAAGCCAACTATATTCAAAAACCGTTTTAGTAAGTGAAGTCAAAGCAACCGATCGCGAAGTTTGCAACCGGTTTAACCCTTTCACAAGTTGTCGATGACATCAAGTTTTGGTTGGTTCGCGTTGCTCCACGTTCAGTTGTCAAAGAATTACGGCGAGGATTTATTTTATAGTAGACTGAACACTTTCTGAAAACACGACTATGTCTCCAAAAATGTTCAAAAGCAATCGCATATTTATACTTTGGGTGCTATGCAAAATTAGATATCTTTGTTGCACAAACTAATTTACTAAAATTCAGCATCACGCTTTTTTTTAAAGTGGAAAAATTTAAAAACTGAAAATGAAATGTTTCAAAGATGTTTTTGGTGAAGAAGCAATTAAAGAAGAATATGATTTTGGTTTTTTACCAATGACCAATCAATGTTTTATAATAAGTTGTTGTAGATGTTGTTGCAAGTTTATCCTCCTGCACTTAGCAATTCTCCTCCTCCTTTCAGACGCAAATGATCCGCAACCATTTATGGAGACAGATAGCAAGTGCTGGAAAGAATTCCGCAGTTGCTTAGAATTTCTGGTAATCCAATCCTGCGATTTCTTTCAAATTCTTATTCATTAAATTTGCTGCTTGTTTGAAGCCACAAAGCAAAGATAATCATCGTAAAGCGTTTTGTCCAAGGACGCAACAATATGACTAGGGTACGAGTTGGACCCAGATTATGCGATCTGGGTCAACGTTGTATGCGTCTAAAAAATAAAAAACGAAAAATAAAATTAAGAGTAAAAACTTTTCAGTATTTATACAATATCTTTCCAAGTGCAGATTTAAGGCGTTAAACGGATACTAAAAACAAAATAATAATAAAGCAGTAAAAAGCCATTTGATTACTGTATAACCATTGCTGTATTTACTTTCTTTTCTCAACAACAATTTGTTTCACTTACAGATAGCACCGTATCCTGTAGCAAAACATGTTTCTCCTACTTGCGGTTGTTCACCATTGGGAAGACAAATGGAACTAACAAACTGACTGCTTAAATCCAATGGACTAGACAGTCTCAGAATAGCAATGTCATTTTGAGGAAAAACATAATCAGGGTGAATGAATATCTAAAGAAAAAGATTTCTTAATATTTAAAATGCAAATTTACAAAAGCACTAATTAGAGTATTATAAAAAAACAAAGAATGAAAACTTCTTTCGTAAAGTTTTGTCATAAATTTGGTAGTCTTCAAAATACATTTTGGAGGTTATAAGGATATATAGAGCTCGAGGAATTGAAATTTTTGTAATTCGAAAACTACCATACCGTAGTATTTTCTGGGGTATCGTACTGCAGTATATATGCATAAATATTCTGTTTATTACTTGACAGTTGACACTAATAAAAACAACGAAACTTATGATACAAATATTGCTTGATTTTTTCGGGAAAACTTTTTTTGCTAAAAATTTCAACCAATAAGCTTTTTTTGTGATTGTTTGATCTCTCTTTGTTTGACAAATCTGGACAGAACATTAATGTTTTCTAGAACTAAGTAAGACCATATTTAAAATAATAAAATTTTTAAACTTTCGAACTTGGCTATGCCTATCATCAGTAAAAAGTAAAATCTTATTTTAATAGAAATGAATAAGTAAGACCAGTCTGAATTCAACTATAACAAAAAATTGGGTAGGTTTCAAACAAGTGTACATCGCATATTTTGCATTGCCAAAATACGCGAATGCTACTTTATAAAGGTTGTTATGAAGCACTTTGCTTCGAAGATCTTCTAGTACATGCGCTGTATCCTCGCCAAGGCAGCAGCATAATTACTTAATTACTTTGCAATGATAGAAAGAAGTGTATATTTACTGTCTCAACACTGCGTCCTTGAATATGAACGTTTGACCCATCTTCAATATCGGATACCCCCGCATTAACACGAACGTTCGATGGGTTATTTGGATTGCTGCAAATGATAGAATATTTGTATGTTTAATACAGTCATATTGCATAACCAATATTACCAACAACATGAATTCGTTATCTAAAGCGGTAGTTGGTCGATCGGTAGTGTGTTCGTCTCCGGAGAGGGAGAACTATATCTTGGGCCGGTCCAATCGGTCACAGTGTTTTCAACGGCTCGCCACCGCTGCGACATTTTTCGAAGGAAGCTAGATTGCCTGGGCGCAATTTTGCAAAGATAGGTCCCGCAAACTCGTTACACGCTTCGGCGTAATACAGCGAGTACAATGAAAAATATTGCGATCATGAATTCTTTATCTAAAGAGGATCATTTATTCATTCATGCGTACGATCAAGCACTTTGTATTTATTTAACTAAACTAACGCTAAGTAGCCTTTTTGGTCTCCGGTTGCAAGTCGTTCATATACTGGGCAACCACTACAGGTTGACTGCTACACCCCAATGGGATTTATGCGTTGTTTTTCCCAACGGCACAACGACAAATTGGCAATTCGGGAAAGTGAGTCAATAGCTTTTTAATCAAAACTCGTAGCTTACTGGGAGCTGCTTGTCTACAAATTTAATGCGGTGAAATACAAAACTACAAGTTCACGTACCTTACACTATTTTTTGTCTTGCCTATCTTACCAAATACCAGATTTTAAACATAAAATTTTGCATCTAAACTACATTGCAAAATATGACGCTGTTAGAAAACACTACAGATAAATGGAGGCCAAAAATTTTGATGCAGATTAGTCTAATTATAGAGCTTTTTTGTAGTTGCGTCAGTGGTTTACGATGGTAATTTCTGTTCGGTGGCTTTGAACAAGCAACAAATTTAGTGGACAGGAATTCGAAGAAAATCCGAAGAACATTGAATTGCTAGATACTCTTAAGCAAGTGCGGATTCCTTCAAACACGTAGTAGAAATCGCAATGAAAAGTGTGCGGATTATCCAGTGTAGTTAGCGTGTGACGTTGCTCGATGACAGAGAAAAAATAAGCAACAAAAACAAAAAACCCCCAAGGTTATCTGTACGTCTAGAGGCTGAAGCCTAGAGCAGGAACAGAAACCTAATGTTTTTACTAATTCTTTGATGCAGACAACAGTAAATTGAGAACCAAACCAGTTTAAAAGGATTCAAAAATAATTAAATCATCTATATCATTCTTTTCTAAAAAGCACTTGCTCACTTACGCGAAACAATGTGCAGCAGTTATAATATAATCAGGAGTGACAATACTTCCTCCGCAAAATTCTTGTCCGATTTGAATACGTACCTGTAAACATTACAATGATCAGAGAGTTTCTAGAAACGACATCTTTGTATAGCTTCGTTTACGCGTGCGGTTACAACAAGAAATTTCCAAACTTCAACTATGTGGTCTTGAACTCCGTGGAATCAACCGTTTCTCACATTTATTGTGAAGCATAGACTTATTGTGCTTTTTTCTACTGTACATTAGGGAAATTTTTTTTTATATTAAAACTCGTGCCGAATTACATTTTTGATCTACCTTTTCGTCGCTAGCGAAATAATAATTTTAGCTTTGGACCTAGTAGTTGGCTTTGTCCACTTTTGCTTTTAAGTTTCTGCCTTCTATTTTTTTGGTTCAGTCTGCTTCAACTACCTAAAATTCTATCAATAGTGAGAAAATTTTTGTTTTTTACTAATTTTGACCAGGTTGTAAATTTACTTATACAATTTACTTTTTCACTCATACAATCTAAAGGTTTTCTTCAAAAAAAAAGGTATCAGATTTAATTAATCTCAAACCCCCTACAAACAAGAAACATTTTAAATCAAATTACAATGTTTTAAAAATAAAGCTATAAGGCACGATAACATCTAGCCCTTTCTTTTCTTGAAGCAGCCAGATTTGTAATTGCCCCCAACCTTAATTTATTTCTCAACTACGTGATTACGGAAGATATTTTTCCGAGGAAATGTAAAATTGCCAGGGTCGCCCCCATCTTCAAAATCGGAGCAAAATATGGCATGAATAATTTCCGGCCCGTTTCGATTCTCCTTGTTTTTCTAAAATAATCGAAAAAAAAAACTATATAGGCTTTACAAAAAATTCTTCAAAAACTACAACGTAATCGACAAATATCAATATGGTTTTGAAAGTAATATTTCTATTTAGTGCATGCAATATGCTGGATGTTGTCACCTCTTGTTACGATAACATTAATGAATCTTGTTACACAGATTTATCTTCTGTCAATTCAAGAAAAGTCTCGAACAATGTCACATGAAACGCTTTTGGAAAAATTGGGCGACTATGGTATTTGGGATGTGGATTATAATTTGTTCACTATTATCTTCATCCCAAAAAAAAAAGGATTGTGTCTAACAATCAATCAAAATCTGACCAAAAATTTATTCACTGTGGGATCCCCCAGGGTTTGTCGCTTGGGCCCTTTTGTTGTTTTCTCATTTACATCAACAACCTAAATTTTGCCTTGAAAACCCATTCAAGACTTTTTGATGACGACACAGGTTTAATTGTGAGCGGCTAAAATTCTGAATAATTACAAATCAAAATTAATTTGAAATTAATAAAAACCTTCTACAATAGTCAACAATGGTATTGCGTTAATAAACTTTCGATCAATCCTATCAAAACCAACATCAAAATTTTTCCCCTTATACATCCTTATACATACTAAAGCACCGATTTCATTTTCACTAGACAAGTAATGGATCCCCGGTAAATATAGTTGATAACGTTAAATATTTAGAAGTTGTAATCGATAACAAATTCAATAATATTTTAAACTGTACATAATAATAGTAGAGGAAAAGATGGCTCGCTCAGTTAAAATATTATCCAAATCAAAGCACTTTTTTTCTTAAAATATCGGCTACAACTTTATTATGCATTAGGGCATTCATTCTTATCCTACCGTACAGCAATCTGGGAAGCCACTTATCCCACCTAAAAATTATAATGCGTACAGGATCGAGCAATAAGAACGTTCGTTAGATGTCGTTACCGAGATAAAGTAAACCCATATTATATTCAAATTAGAATTTTGCAAATTGATGATTTATTAAAGTATGAAATCGCTAAATTTAATCATTGTTATGTAACCAACAAAACTTTTAATTCGTTTCAGAATTGTTTTTCTAAAACTGTAAAAAATTTTTCAGTGTTCCTAACTAGCAGCATAATTTACTTCGCTCAAAATAGGTTTAAGTATTTCTTACGCTCCACGGCCAGAATTGGACTTCAACTGAGGTTCCTCCGACAATTCTTCCCGCATTTCTAGCGCTTTGCCCGCACGTACTACCCACATCTGAAAATTTTCATTAATAGCAATTTAACATTTCAACCATAAATTTTACTCTGCTGCTGAAATCCAGTACCTAAAAAAACGCTACCAAAAATAAGCAGAAAAATATTACATTTGGCTGGTAATTCTGAAGCAAACTGAATGAAAATCAAATCTTTTATTGTAGTCGCTGCATTGCGCCGAAGCGTCTAACGAGTTTACGGGGCCAATCTTTGCGATATTGCGCTCGGGGAACACAGCTCCTTTTAAAGAAATGTGGCAGCGGTAGCAAGCCGTTAGCTATACACTGTGCCCATTTTGACCGGCCCGAGATTTGATCCTCAGATCTCCCGCTCCAGAAACGAACACGTTACCGCTTGACCAGCTGGCCAGTAAGTCAAGCAAACCGGACAACAGTTAATTTCAAGTCACATACGAACGACATCAAACAAAGATATTCAAAACATGGGTATTGTTTTAATTGAATAATGTTTAGAAAAATTTTTAAAAATGCTGCCAAGCATTTAATCTTTTCTAGCAGCTTGATGCTAAAAATTTAAAGTTGGCTGACTTACTTCTAGCGCAGCATTCCTCTCGTTGATAGTATGGCAGCAGCGGTGCGGATTCACTGCTTTGGCAAGCTGAACAAACATAGTGACCAGGAAAATTGTTACAAATTTGCCCGCTGCTATTGCCTCGGCAAATATCTGGATCAACTTCGCATTCATTTATATCTGAAAAATTACGTAAAAAAATTCAAAAAACAGTGGGCGGTTTTGATAGTAAGTTTACGTTTGTAAAAAAGCTGCATTGTTAAAGACTTGTATCAGCTAAACACGCTTGACGCAGCCAGAACAACCGTTAACAGTTATACCGTTACAGTTTGCGGGTTCTCGGAAAACAGTTGTAAAACTGACAAAACTACACGCTGCTTTGCATATTAACCGTCTGGCCCACAAAAACAGTCAAAACCTATCTAAGTTTTGGTGAAAAATAGTTAAATATAAAACATTGTAGAAAAAAAAAAAAAAAAAAAAATCACAATTATGAGTTTAATTCTGGTGTAAATTTTGGGTGTAAGTTTAATTTAGGTCTACATTTTTTACTGTAGAATGAATTTGAATGAGAACAAATTTGAGGTCACTTGTTCTGCGAAAACTTTTGAGATGCAATACTTTACTAGGCCGGAGTCAAACCCTACTCACTTTCCGTTACCTACGGTCTTCCATGTTTTGCGCGCATCAAACGAGCTTTTCCGCGTATACATCTTTACAAGTGTTCATTTGAAAAGTCAGAATAACAACATCAAACGCCAAAACACGTTTGGTGAAATTTCAATTTCACAAAACTGAAGGCGCGATTTATTGTAATTAATAGACACAACCGTACCGGTTGATAGTAACGGTATTGTAAAAACATTGCACCGCCTTTGGAAAATGTTTCTGAGTAATCCGAATTTTTTTTTTAGTTATTTGATGTCGACTACAACAATATTACTTTAAAGATGTTATTTGTTTGAAACTGCGAAGCCAAAATTTAACGATAATGTTTTAAAAAAGGCAAATTTCATCGACATTATGTAATCCCGGTTTTTGTAAAAACTTATACTGCATTCAAGAAGCCAATTTTGTCATTCGTTGACATCAAAGTGACGGTATAGCCAGTGCAGAGTTGTAAGTCGGGCCGGGCTTTTCGAATCGGGTTCGGGCCTAAAGTTGACAAAAATTTCGGGCTTAAGTCGGGCCTAAAGTTGACAAAAATTTCGGGCTTAAGTCGGGCCTGAGACGAGCTTTTTGTTTTAGGTGCACAAAAATACAATCAAAATAACTAGGCAAAATTGCTAAATTATGCAGACCTAACTTAACTTTCGGATTTTTTCGGGCATAATTTGGGCTTCAAATTAATTTTCGGTTTCGGGCAGGGTTCGTGCCTGAACTAGTCGGCCCGTTTACAACTCTGAGTCAGTGCCGGTTTTACCACATTGCAAAATGGCACAATGCCAGGGACATGCGTTTGGATGGTGATGATTTTTTTTTGATCTTCACCTTGTAAATTTGGCACGAAAAAAGAGCGCAAATTCAGAGATGGGCGTTTCGCAAAATAGTTTGGTTTAGTTGCGCAATTTGCATTGCGCACTATAATTTTTTCCACCCTTTTGCAATTTACGTTGCAAATTAAGACTTTATTTTTAGCTTTTGCGCAATATGCGTTGCGAAATTACAATTTTTTTGCAGTTGTGCAATTGCGTTTGCAAATCTGAAATTTAAAAAATCATTGCGGATCAACCGCGCATTTATTTCAAGATGCGCAGTCGCAAAGTAATTTTTATGGATAGTTCTGCGTGTTCCTTTCAAAAAATGAATAAATTTTGATTTTACGGGCTTTAAACATGATCAAGTAATACTTGGAGGCATGTTGTTGGAAAATATTTTATTCATGATCGAAGGTGGAAACTGGAAAGTAAAGGAAAACTTGAAAAAACAGGGATTGCAAAACTGGGAAATTTAGTTTCACTGTTGGTTAGGTCTATAGTATGTTTTGCTAATTTTATGCTGTAGGTCAGGGATCGGCAACTTTTTCGTAGTCGCGGGCCAAAAACAAACAAAGCAAGTCTCGGCGGGACGGAATAAATTTTCGCTAACAATTTGGTTTTTAAAAAGTGTTTTTGGCATTTTAATGCTATAACGATTCAGTTTAGTTTATCTCCATGTGGATCAGTGACTCGGTTGCTTTTGATAAAACTAACAAAGCGGTAACTTTTCACAAATTTGTTTTTGATGAAGAGAGACCAATTTACTTGCGCACATCACTGTCTGGGGGAGGGCGTGAAATCTAAGCCACAGCAGCAGAATCTTTTACAAACGATTGAAGTTTTACCAACGATTTGTGCGTTATTTAAAAAAAGATTCATGTATATTGATTTTACAGTTCATAATTGAGGTCCTTGGAGGTGGTTCCCTTTTTCGGGACTGAATGTCGCTTGATATGAGACACTTTTGACGCTGGTTGTCATACCCATCCACCTGATATCCTTTTGTCACGAATATTAATGAGACATTTGATGTCATTTTTGTTTTAAATCCTTATTTAGACCCAGTGTTAAATTTGAAGCAACAGAAGTATAACATTTGAAAATTGCCAAATTCTTGTTCCAGCTAGCGTTTGGTGACGTTCATCGACAAAATACTGTAATTTAGCACGCTTAAAAGTCTACGGCTACTTTGAGGTAAGATCGTTAGCGTACGAGCGTATCTTTAGTTTATTTCAACCAACTGGTAGCTTCTACCCTATACTGAGGCCGTACGATGGGCGGACAAAATTTGTTTAAAATATCAACTAATGATACTCTTGCCCGCTCACAATTTTACGCCCAGTATAGATCGGGTCTAAGGGCTGTCAAACATTAATACCTAATTCGTTTTGGCATGATTGTCTTCATTCAAAATGGTTTTTAGAAATATTAAAAAGTAATATTTCCATTTTAACACGCAAGCAGTCTTCGTTGCATTGCAGTGCAACTCAACAAATTTTATTTTTACAAAATTCTCAAAACTTGCTAAAGAGGTAGCAGGCAGATGATCTTCTTTGGCTATAGCCAAATCCGGCCCTAGGGTCAAAGGTTGCCGACTCCTGCTTTAGATTACTTAGTGTATAGCCTACTGCGGAAAGAAGAAAAGTAGGCCTAGTATATTGGGTATTATTAAATTTTCAATTTTTGATGTTGGAATTTGCGCGCTTGAACTTTAAACAAAAAAAAATTGGTTGCTGAATTTGCGCTTGCGCTTTGCGATATTGTTTTTGAAACGCTCAGCTCTGCGAAAATCCCCAAAATGCTAGAGGCCCAGCGCAATGTAAATACAGCCATGGCGGCAGCGTAGGGTATCGTTAATAAAACGTTGGACTTGTAATCGAATGATTCGAGTTCGGTTCCCGAACTGATAATGCGTTGTTGAACCTTTGAAAAATACTCAATGATATATCTCGTAAGAGCCAAGCAGCCAACCTATTATAATTGCGGTGATCCATCTTGAAAAATACACACTGTACTGTACAAAGAAAGTCGAAAGAATGGTCTATTAGTCTACATGCGTGTAGTTTGGCAAACGCTCACGCATGAGCCTGGTTGATAAGCATGAAATGCTGTACAGTATAAGGTTATATTTTTGAAGCTCGCTGGGTTAGAATAAATTGTAGTATGAAATACAAACTTGACAACTATAAGTCATGAGCTAGGATTCTTCTTCTAGTATAGGTTTGCTACTATTTGGGGTTCATTATTCAGTTTCATTGTTTGTTTTTGTTTTCTTTTTTTGTAAATCCTGTTGCCTGCCAGTCTGGAATTGATTTAATTAAATTCTATCTACTTAGCGGTTAGTATTTTGCTTAGCGAAGAGGTAATCAAAACTACAACTTATTCTTCAGTGCTATATTTTTTTACCAACGCATGTTCTTCCATCTGCAAGTAGAGTATGTCCTGCAATGCAGCCACATTCTGTTCGACCGGCGGATGAATCAATAAGACACAGATGATCGCAATTCAACATTTGACATTCTGGAGAGGTTAAAAATAATAAATTTCCATTAAGCTTCGTTCAAAAAAAAAATTATTTAGCTAGTTCAAAATCATTTTGCAAATGAATAATATTTACCTATCGTATTGGTGGATGTTTGGATAAAAGTGTTGTATAATTCACGAAAATTATGCAAGCATAAAACTGTCGTTCAAAATCGAAAAATTTTGGTCGTTTGATAGAGCATAGTCATGTAAGCTATCACGACATTGACTCTATTAGTAGACTAAACACCGACAATTTACTCTTTTTTCTTCACGGTTTATTTGTTTTAGAATATGCCGATTCGTCCAATCAGCGTAACTTTTTTCATCAAGGTTCACTCGTTCTACGAATATGTACAGTTAAATCAGTCGAATACGCATAATCGCAAAAGTCTTCACAACAAGAAAAAAACTTTTTCTGCATTGCTCTTCTCTTTTTTTCCGCGCGTCTGTTTCTAGTCTACTACATAAAGAGTTAGCAATCACAGTGACCAGTATAGGAGTGCAACTTTCAAAATTTTGTTTGATGTCTAGTACAGTACTAACTATGCAACAGAAGTACCTAACACCTAAACTAGAGAAAGTGATGCTTTGCAAGTGATATCAACTAGAAACTACAAGTAAACTCTTAAATTTTACAGAAACTACCATAAACATACGCAATCTTGTATCCACAAGTCATAAAATACCTGGTGTGTTAAAAGTGCACGCGTTGCATGTACTTCTGCATTGTTCAAAAACAAACTGAACGCTACACGATGATATAAATTGACTGCAACTGGCAGCATTATCTATGCAGCCTGAAATATAAATAGAAAAACTTTAACACTTCGGTAGCAATTGATATTGTCCCGCAACTTTTTACAATATAATGTGCGAAATATTCAATAACTGGCGTCTGACGCTGTCTGATGACAGGAGAATAAATAAACTAAATATGCAACCGAAATGCAGCTTGGTGATTGTGACCTACCTCTATAATAAAGAAGAGCCTCAATTTTTGATTAATGTGCCAAAATAAAATTAGCAGAACTAATTTAACAGTTCACAAAGACATCAAGTCTTACATTTGACAACTCTAATTCTTTTGACTACTCCTTAGTGCTGTCTCCACTTCTAACTGCTAATCGTTTCAACCCCATATGACGTAGGTGAGGCGGCGACTCTATCGCGGGTACATTCCCATGTTTCGAAGTCAACCGACTTCATCACCAGTACTGTGAAGATCAGCCGGCGCAATGAAAGGATTGTAAAGGATTGTACATAATCTCCGAATTAGGCTAACTCAACTAGTAATTTTGAGTATCCAAGCTATAAGGCTATAAGCTAAGGTGTAGGATATAGTTCTTTTCTCCCAACTTCAGCTGCTTTAAAATGCTTCGCTTAAAAGGACATTCAATCATATTACTGTACGACGACCAAACATAATTTATAGCTCGTATGTTTTTTTTTTATTGAAATTTCTGTGGGTAAGCTTATAGTTCAGGAAATGATTCGTTGGTGTGACATTAAAACTTCGATGAATAGTGACAAATTTTTTGTTTTTGACAAAATAACAAAATCGAAATGCCAAAATCCAACAACTGTAAAAGAGCTACAAACATAGTGAGAGCTATTTCCAGACTACAGATCAATTATTACAGTAACCATAAACGTTTTCTGAAATCCATACCATCGGAGTTTTTTGAGCTGGCTTTCAAACCACTTTGCAAAAAGTGCTTTCAATACGATATTAATCAGCAATTCTAAACTAATGTACACTAAAGGTTGCTATTTCTTGCTCACTGCTACGTGGCATTATTTAGACCAAAATTTGTCAATCTGTTTGGAATAAGTTTTTGTTACCACTTCTAGCAGCCAATTGCAAAATCTATCGTTCAGCTGACATTGCTTACTCTATGTTAAAAGCAATGTAAGCAAAGTGAAACAGCGCTTGTTGTACTATGCATAGCAGGGTTAGCGTTCTATTATCCCATGCATGCAGGCCCTGTGCCACAAGGGGCATTCGGGGCCGTGCCTCCCCAAATCACTGCTTGTGCCCCACTTAAGCGAGAAATGTGTCCCCCAAACGGGGATTGTACCCCAAAAGAAAGTTACAGGTCCGGGGCCACGGGCGGGCATGTCGGGGCTGTTCCCCCAAGTCACTGCTTGTGTCCCCCAAAAGTAAGTATAACTTTCCTTCTAGGACAAAAAATAACAGGTCCAATCGAGTAAACACCATGTAATAGCCTGAGATTTTGCGACGAAGAAATTTTTTTGTTTTTTTGGTTTAGATCCCGAATTAGGGGGCAAGAATCGCGTTCACTCCAAAGGACTCCATTGTGCTCCTCCCAACGAAGAAAGTGCCCCTCCTAGCAAGAAATGTGTTTCAAACAAAAGTAACCGCCCCGGAGCCGCATAACAAACTTTTTTTAGTCTTTAACACGCACTTTGAGAGCAAAATTACTTTGTGCTTCTCCAAAAATTGTTTATGGCCCCCAAGAACACTACTCTGGCACCGAGACAACTACTATGCCCACTAATCCTACTATGTCTGTTCAGCCTAATAAGCTCACAGTAACTATTTAGCCTACCTTGCCTGCTGTGCCTACTATATCTACGGACTTAGTCTGCTATGCATACGTGTTACAAATAATAAGCAACGCTTGTATTACAGCTTTGTTGCGGGACTTACGTCACTCTAAACCTGAAAAAGAGTGTTAATTAAATAATGTTTGAATTCGTTTGTTACCAACCGATTTTAGAAAAAGCATAAACTAGAATTACTTCAACAACGAAGTGCCCAGGAAATGCAGTATTACGTAGTAGGGATCAATTGACCCATTGGGGATTTCTTGATGAAAAAAAATCCAGCCTTTTCTAGGGTTAAGCCAAACAGAAATTCAAATGCTTTATCACATGAAGCTCTTTATAATCAATTTAATTTTTTACGTTAGTGAACAACATTTTATTTAAAATTTGGCATACAGTTTTAAAAATTCCAGTACCGAAGCCAGGGGTGCCGAAACCCGCGGCGGATGGGGGGATATATCCCCCAATAATTTGACTGCATCCCCCCAATAATTTGACTATGGTGTGCATTTGAGCGCTAGATGATCTTTCGACTCCTTTTTTTATTTTTGGTACACACTTGATTTCGAGGACAAAAACTCTTCAAGTTTCGGTGAAGACCTTTTTTTTTTGGGTCTTCACTTGATTTGCTCGAAAGCATGTTGAACGGTTGTCATATTTGATTCACGTGAAAAAATAGTGGTCGAGCTTCATCCTCCCAATGTTCAAAATTAGGGCGAAATCGGGGTAAAATTACAAATTATTCCCCCCGATGCTCAACATAAATCGGCACCCCTGACCGAAGCTATATAGTGCTAAAGTAAACCTTTCTACAGTAAATGTTTAACTTTGTAGTCGTTCTGCTAAAGGCAAACAAGTTAATTCATTAACTATCCTTTTAAAGAGTGCTAGGAACACTATAATTGCTTCAATAAAATATGACTAGCATACAGTATTAGCAGTTTTAATTAAGGGTACAAAATGAAGCTTTAATTCATCAAAATTTCACAATATGCAAACAAAAAAATGCATTTTGTTACTATATACCTGTTGGGGGTCCAGCCTGAGCATTTGCGACAGATATAAGAAATTGTAGTAAAGAGAACAAAAGAAGAAAAAATCTGAAAAATAATAATATTAACCTAATACAAAACACCTATAAAATCGTTAAAATAATGTCCCCAACAGGCTGTTTTGCCGTTAAGCTCTTCAGGGGGATGACAGCAAATCTAAATAGTTAATACTTAATTATACAAAAATATAAGAGATAATACAAGTAAATGCAAAATATTCCACTGCCCAGCAAAATTGACTAAACCCCCACCATAATGAGATGGAAAAGGTTAAAACCAAATATTTCATGAAAAATATTCCGTTGCCAAGCAAAAAAAACTGTTTAAAAAGTTTATATTTGCTGTCACCCCTCTTAGGAGCCTAACGGAGAAACAGCCTGTTGGGGCATTTTTTTAACAATTTTAAAGATGTTTGTTTTTATTGATTATTGTTAGCAGGCTCTGACCTAGCGTTATAAAGCACTTTGTTTGGTTCGCAGCAAAAACACTTTGTAATTTTAACCTATATACTGTAGTAAATTCAAACCTCGGAAGTATATCGAAAAAAGTTTGAGCGCAACACAAAAAAGCGAACTTTTAGCTCCATCCAATTTTGAATAAAACCGTAAAGCGTAATGACGATAACGTCATTGCTGGACAAAAGAACGAGCGATTTATTTTATCATAAAATAACAAAACTCATTAAACAATAACACAAAGACCTAAATCGGATCAAAATCATTAAGGCCTGGGATGTTGCAAAACGACCTTGCGATCATTTAGTAAAGCAACCACCTAAATTTTGTTACCTGCGTTTAAAAGTGTTACAGCCTAAAGTAAACAGCAGATAAAAAAAAAGTTTAAAGGAATAAGTTCAATCAGGCAAAATTGGTTTTAGATTGCGATATTGTCAGCAAAAGGTTATTGGGTTCTTGTTCGATTCTCAAACTGGTCTTGGGTTGTCATGTCCCCTAAAAAGACACTTATATAGTAAACGCCTTAATTTTTAATGGAGGGAGTGAAACAGTCTTCCGTTGTATAGAAACCAAGTCCGACAAAAGACCTGCTCGCAAACAGGACTAAAAAAGGTGCTGAGCGTCGGTAAGATAAGATAAACGCAGAGAGATAGTTTTTACGCAACAATGAATGATTTTGACCCTATTTTACACAAAGATTTGACCAACAAATTTTACATGAAGGTAGGCGGGCCAAAAATACCCCTCTTATCTAACCCCTAAACGAAAAGCCATGAGAAAACCAAATTTTGAAATGCGGGTTGGTGTTCACCAAAAGTGTTTAGAAAAATTGGTTTTGAGTAAATGACGTCATCACTGTTGCGTTACGCTCGTATTTACAAAATAACGACATTTTTGCCATGATGTCACAGGCGGTTCAAATTTTGTGCATAGGTTTGTTTTTGATGCTGAATCATAAAATGTCTAAGTCGAGTTAGTCACTTCGAAAAACATCTTATTACGTCATTTAAGTCGAGAATATTGACCAAAAAATGCTCAAAATTTGGAAAATGACTTCGAAGAACCTCACAAGTCAGAAAACTGTCCGTTACCTTGGCAACTTCAAGAGTTATTTGTAATAAATTTTAACTCAAAGTCAAGTTCATTTGAAATCAAAATCTTATTTTTGAAGACATTTATCCTCAAAAAAATAAGAGATAGGGAAAAATGCCCCATCTCCTTGCAAAATAGGGTAAAACGAATGCAAGTTCTTCTGCAAGCATTGGCACATTATAAAAACATTCAATGCATAATTAGCCGGTATACTTCATTTACAGTAGATGACAAACTAACATTGCTATGCCAGCCGATCACATTAGTTTCAATGACTCAATATCTGTCACTTCACGATTCCAACGAGGTTAAGAAGACCTCTAATATGAATCATAAAAATCGCTTCAA
Organism: Trididemnum nubilum; assembly: GCA_963965965.1. Classification (NCBI taxonomy): domain Eukaryota; kingdom Metazoa; phylum Chordata; class Ascidiacea; order Aplousobranchia; family Didemnidae; genus Trididemnum; species Trididemnum nubilum. The sequence continues at coordinate 14,169,973 of OZ014489.1, read as the reverse complement.
CAAAGGAAGAAAGTATTTTCCATGGCTCAAATGCTTGGTTTTTTTTGCTGCTACTACTGAAATAGAACCTTTTTGAGTACTCAATTTTGCAGCCTTTTTGAATATTAATTGGAATCATAAGCTATTTATAACAAAATATCGATATTAATTAAAAGTTTTGTTTGTGACAATATTCACTCACTACAACCTCAATTTCAATTTTACCCTCATATTATAGCTGAAACTTGAGTATCGATTTTGGGCATTAAATGCAATTTTTGATGTTTTTTTGGACTCAATTCATGTTTTATGGCAATGATGGGCTAAGATCTGACTTTACTCTGTTAACGTCTTGATAAAACTGTACTAAACGGACGCATGCTGATATCTTGATTTTTCAATTGTGGTTTTGTGAAGTTATTTGTACCAGAACGAAAAATTTGATTGCTTTGACTGATCCTGCCGATTCGGGTAGTTTACTATAACTGAAATCAAAAGATAATTTTTGAAATTTTTTGCTTTTATTTTGGGGCTACGGTTGCAAAGATATAAATAAATACAAAGAGATTTCTCCCTAAAAAGTTTTTGGTTACCTTGAATTTGCTTTTTCGATTCAAATTTCCAGAAAATGTGGGAGACTTTGCCAATTTTGGATTGGTCACGTTAAGTGACTGGAAGGATTAATATTATTCAGTCTTTCTTTTTCCTGAAAGTTCAGGCTGGGAGAATAGATTCAGAGTTTCTTTCCCCAAACATTTTTTAGTGAAATATTTTTTTATAGATGTTGAATGTCTTTGCAACCGCAGCCCCAAAATCAGAACAAAAAATTTTAAAAATCATGTTTTCGATTTTTGCTATTGTAAACTACCAGGTTTGGCTGGATGCTTCACACTCATTAAAATAACCATAGAAAACTTATGATCGAAAAAATTTTCAATGACGTTCAAAGGTGATTTGTACTTTCTTTTAGCAATGAATGACATTTTAGAGAAAACGTGATGAAAAACATGTTATCGCAGCAGCAAATTGTTCGGGCCGTGAGGAAAATAGCAATCAACATGGTTGAAGGTTAGGGGGTAATGAAAGCTAGCACTAAATACCATGATTTCAGTATAGTTTTACAAATACAAACAAATATGACGTCTAAATTTTTTAAAAATTGGAAATGAGAACACAATGTGATAACGTTCTTTAACAAAAATGAACAAAAATGACGTTAAAATAGAACTTATACAATAGGATTATACTACTATTACTTACTTTGCAGCAAACATCTTCAATTTTATGTTTTCATGAAGAATCTACCGTATTTAGTGTTGCTTTTGTCAAAGACCAACAACTTTCCTACACTTCGATCAAGACCAAAATCACTTTCGCTATTTGATGTGTATTTCGAATTAGCAGACTAAAAAAATATTTTCAGGCCATTAATAAAGCAAGATGCAAAATGATGGTCGCGTTGAATTAAGAGCTAATTTCCTAACTTAAGTTATTTAAAATAATCGCACCACTAACTAACTCGATGATAAACTTTTGTGTAGGTATCGGTACTGAAGCTGATTAATTTCTTGTTATTTTTAAGGGGTTAAGGTTAGGACTGCGCTTCATACTGCATACTTTAAATCACATCCTAAGTCAATCCAACTAATAACGGTTTAATCAGAGTTGTAAATGGGTGATTAGTTTAGGCTCGAACCCGTCCCGAAACCAAAAATATAAGCCCGAACCCAGCCCAGACCTGAAAACTAATTTAAAGCCCAAATCACGCCCAAAAAAACCGAAAGTTAAGTTAGGTCTGAAAAATTCAGCAATGTTGCAAAGTTATTTTGATTATATTTTCGTGCGCCGAAGGAAAAAAGTACGTCTCAGGCCCGAATTAAGCCCGAAATTTTTGTCAACTTTAGGCACGAACCCAGCTCAAACCCTAACCCGACCCGAAAAGCCCGGCCCGACTTACAACTCTGGTTTTAATGGTGCTAAACTTTCTAAGGCTAAAAGTTACTTCGGAGAGGTTTCTTATTTGTCAAAAAAATTGGCTAAGCGTTTATTTTTGTTACTATTCACTTGAAAACTCAAAATTAGCTGCACTTTTTCATTTTATAGATTAAACTTCGTTTGTTGAATAAATACAAAGTGGACAATACACGCAAATTTTATTTAATTAAGTCTGCATTTGCACCCTTTCGTACAATTTCGCGACAAGCGTTTTCCTTTTTTTTAAATTTAATTTAACCTGCAAAATCTGAGAATTCCGATAAATTGTCCTTTTACGCTAAAAGCCCAAACATGAAGCGAAATGTCATTATTCATTTAGACGAAAGATATGACCTAAAAACGTTATCCGATAACGTGCCGAATATAGGCTGTTTATAGAACTCTATACAGAAGATTTTACAAGGAACGAGCCTTAGAATAACTTCCTGTAAGTTTGCAAAAGAAAAAAGAAAAGAAATTAAATCATTGGCTATTTTACAACGCACTCACTTTCTAGCTGCCAAATACTTTAAATATCGGAAATTAATCCCTAATCGTGCGCATAATACAACAAATCTCAGACAAATTTTCTTAATGTGCTTATTATTTCATTCCCCTTAACTGAGGCAGTTATTGCTGGAATTTATATCAATAACACATTCGTTAATTACGTTAATGCTTGTAAATCGTTTTAGTAATTTCATGACGATATAACTTGCAACGCTTCATTAAAATCAGAAACGCCGGTAGGTTATGTTTAGTAAACTTTGCTTCTCACTTCTAGCTCGTTAACTTTTCGAATCACATTGGTCAATTGTTATGGTAAAGAGAAGCAAAAGAAATTTTAAAAAATTTATGTTTTTTTTGCTGCAAAATCTTTTTTAATTAGCTTAATGAGATTGCAAATAAGAAATCATTGCAAATGAACTCGTTTTGCATAAGTCTTTGAACTTAATTAACTTGGAAAAACATGTTTTCTAGATTTTTAGCTTCAACTTGTTTTTATATGATATAAAACATAATAAAGGCTTGTTTTAAAAAAAATTTAAAGCAAAACTTAGATTTGTTATAAATAGATAATATTATTTCCTGATGATTGCTTAATGATACTGTAAAAGCCAAAAATGTTAAGCTCTTTTCAAATATTCCTGTATCGTAGAACTTGCTTTTGTGGTGATCAAAGTGCTATCTTGGCTGAAGAAAAAATTTAACAGCTTACTTATTTGGTGTTAATATATGAGCTTCGCTACTGCTTTCAACTAATCTAGAACTACATATAAACTGCAATACTCAGAAATTGGTGCTTTTGTCATAATTTTCTTGCTCTGCTTGTAAACGCCCTGGAAAACACAGTCTCGTGGCTATTTGCCCTTAAATTGCTGCCTTGATCAAAGAAAAAAGTAAAAATAACGTATTAGCGCTAAATTTGAATCATTTATATTCGTTTTATTTTCATTCCTTGCTTGCGGCGTTAAAATATCTGTTATTCATACGTATACAGTATTCTGTACGAAATAATGAATAAAACATTTTTGTTGTAACTCAATGATTCAGAACAATAATATTTTCCATGAAAGATAATATAACATCAATCAAACAAGTATTATTTTGTTAATCAAAATAACAACCTAAGAGCAGCAGACTGATAATAGTTACAGATAATATTGTGTTTTGTTGGTAAGAATATATGCTCAAGTTTGACTCATGCAAATTAATTACTTAAAAGAATAAATGCGTTTCAATTGCGTATGATGGTGTAGAAGAATATTGAAAATATCGTACAAATTGCGTGTAATAAACAGAAAGAAACAGAGCAAAACTGCATGGTGTCAAATACTGTAAATTGGGTTGTGATTTGTCAAAGCAAAGACATGAGAGTGCCGTCTAATTAGTTTTCATCACATGATTACAGAGGGCATGGTGAAATAAATATATTGTAAAGGAAGACAAAGACGAACGAAGGGAGATCATGTGAAACAATGGTTGGATTTTTCCAACATGGAAAAGCTGAAAAGAAAGACATTATACTGAGACATGTGGAGGCAATTGACAGCCAACTCCCGACTCAGAGACGGCACTTACTTGATGATGCGATTATAAGTACAGTTTATTTTCCGAGTTTCCTTGGCTTGAAGACAGCAAAGGGACTTTTAGGTCTTCGAGTCAAGTTCCAACTGCTGATGATGACTGTTAATACGCATTTTCGAACTCCATCGATATTTATTCAAGTTCAAGGTTAGCCTATTTAAACGAGTCCGAGTTCACATGCAGTTTTCTAATTTAATTTTTTCGAGTCCAAGTTCGGCAAAAATATCAAATTTTTTGAGATCGAGTTCAGGCAAAAAAGAAAAATACATCTACTTTTCGACTTAATCGCTCTCTTTTTGTATACCGTACGATGTACATTAGGGCAATGACTAAAAAATTTTTTGCAGAATTTTGAATTGCCTGCTATGGCATGAGATGAGTTTTTTCTTATGTATGAAAGATTTCTAAACAATTTTTGAAAATTTAAAGGTCCCCCACCAACTCATTTTTCTGGCCCCACTTGCCCAAAATTTTGGTTTTTTTGGTTTGCCGTGTACGACAGCAACAATTTGCAAGCTTAAAAATCCTTTAGGTGGATGGCCCTTATGATTACACACAGTTTGAAAAAAATTTGAACGGAATCGACCAATTATAGGGTCAAAAGTTATGAGTTATAAGGTGTTAAACTTTTGAAATGCTGCCTCTAGCGGCAGAAATACAAAAAGTACTATAAATGGCTTATTATAGTGTGAAATTGACGTCAAATTTTATTTTAATGGTTAGAAAACAACTAAAGGAAGCAGTGCAGTAAAATTTTGTCATTTAAAAGCAATTAACATGATTTTTTGCGCCAAGGTTGACATACTTTTAACTTGTTTAGGCTTATGATAGTTTCAAGTTCCGATTTTGAGTAGTAAAACTCTTAACGTTGTCCTATTTTTGATTATGTCATTGCAATCGTCGTCACAAAAGTGTACTGTAGAAAACTAAAACCATCATTTTTCCTACGTTAAACAAAGGTACTTCAAACACATTCAAACTATCAAAGATATAAGGACATATTGCTGTGAACTACCGTACTACATTGTTTTTCTTCCTCACAAAAGCATGATCATAAACTATACCCAAACTTCAATGCTAGTTGGTAATCTAATCAAAAGCATAAAGTTTTGTTTTTTGGAAAGTACAACGATTTGTAATATTTGAAGTACGCAGATTAGCTACCCAAGTAGATCCATTATCCAAGCGAGGTTGAGCAACATGACTCTATATTTGTTCTCCTCCTCTCTTAAAAATTCAGTCAAAATACGCAGCAGCACGCAATAAAAGCAAAAAAGAGAAGTTAAACTTTGTCACTAGCATACCTTAAAAACACTGCCTATAGCGTTTAGTTAAATTTTAGCACAAAAAAGCATTAAAAAGTGACAATTGTTGCCGTAACGTTTCAAACCACCGTTTAGCAACTAAGAGATTTGTTACAAAAATATCCTTGCATAAAACCACATCTACAATTCTTCAAGAAAATTGAATTGTACAACAGGGTGTAACACTCCGACCAACTTACCTAGTGGCTAATCATCATGGTTTGTGAAACGACCCAACTTGAAGAAAGAAAAAAATTTTTGAAAAAAAAAATTGTTTAAGCGGCCCACACTCCCCTTTTTTGTTTTGCCCCCCCCCCCCCTGCGAACCCCCGATTTTTAATATCTCCACTTCTAGTAATCATAGAGCTCTAATTTTGGTGTCAAAAGTTGCAGAACACCAAAGTTTAAACTTTTTTTTTTCGCGTAAATGAACTTTATTTTGAAAATAGTGCTCTCGTTCACCTGCATTGGTAGACCATTACTGCTCTATAAAAATTGGAACTACTATTACTTCTTATTAATAGGCTAACAACAACAGCTCATCAAACACTTATGCATTTCAGTTACTCCTTTTTTCTTTGTAAAAATCTTTAATAGTCCCACCTCTAACTCTTCTCCAGGTTTGATTATCTTGGTAGGTTTTAATTTGATTTTGATCACATAGGAAAGCTCATGTTAAAACAGCCAGTTTTTTTATTTTTTCAAAATATCTCCATACAGAGTTAATTATGTTTCTGTAGGTGTTGTAATTCTACTTTTAAACTATTCATAAGTGGTATTAATACGCTGAAATAACAACGAATGCAAATTGCACAAGATTCATTTGCATGTGAGATTTTATAGCAACTGTAAGTTACTCAGTTGAACACATTAACTTATACAAACAATGACACAAAATGGCAAAATTTGCCCTCAAAAAACTTTTTTCTTGTTTTACAGTAAAACTAAAGGTTTTAAGGCTATGGTATGTTAAGAAGTTAATTATAAACTTTGGTGTTCTGCAACTTTTGACACCAAAATTAGAGCTCTATGATCACTAGAAGTGAGATATTAAAAATCGGGGGTTCGCGGGGGGGGGGCCAAAACAAAAAAGGGAAGTGTGGGCCGCTTAAACAATTTTTTTTTTTTCAAAAATTTTTTTCTTTCTTCAAGTTGGGTCATTTCACAAACCACAATTGCTAACCAAAACCAATTTTAAAAAATGAGGTTCAAAATGTTACACCCTATTGTACAATGAGCTTTCTTTTGAATGATGTTGAAAACCATGATAATTCCTGTAGATTTGGATGACAATTTTTCGTGCTAAGCTTGACATACTTTTAACTTGTTTAAGCTTATGATAGTTTTAAGATAATTTTACCCTTTTTATCTCTCAGGCTGCATTCACATGGGCGACTTTTAGCCAGGAATTTGCAATAGAGGGGAGCTGTCTCGAAGGGGAGTGAAACCAAACTGAAACAGTTTACATTTGGAATTGGAACGGTTTTTTGCCCGAAATTAGGTGAAGACCAAAAAAAAGGAAAAAAAGTCTACCCCGGGTTGGGATCGAGTTTTGCGACCGAATTCGCTTCACGTACAGAGTCAAAGCAGTCACATTCTTATTGCCAAAGACAATGGGTGGGCTATTTTTGCTTTTAGAGCAGTCTCAAAAGTAATAAAAGCAGGGTAGTTTGCATACTTTGCAAGCCAATGGGGGGCCAAGCCCCCTCCCCCCGCTGCCCCTGGCTACGTTACTGCTTTAAGCTGTGAGAATCGGCATTTTGCCTTTTAATTCTTTCTCTTGTTTTTTCTTTATCGATTTGAGAAAGAAAAAAGGCAAAATGCCGATTCTCGCTGCTACAAGTCGCCCGTGCTGTGAATGCAGCTTCAGATATATTTTACTCTAGGCCTTAGCCAAAGGAAAGCTGGCTGGGCCTAGACCCTTCCTGGAAAACTGCAGCCTCCTTGGAAATGGCGCAACTAGTGGTTTATGTCAAAACCGGCAAGCTACACCGAATATTTCCTACATTTTTTTATTAATTTTCGAGGAGTTTTTAAAGCAGTCCACTATCAATGCCAATTGCTGCTGTTTGGTATACATGATTACGTTTAATTTAAATTTTGAAAATATTTCGAATTTATTTTCCAAAATCTCATTATTAGAACAGTAATGTTATCCACTACAGACGCAACAGTTTATGAAATACTTGCTTTAAACAAATTCTATCAAATAAATAGAATTCGACATCAATTTCACGCAAAAATAAGCCAATTATAGTACTTTTTGCATTTCTGCCGCTAGAGACAGCATTTCAAAAGTTTAACACTTTATTACTCATAACTTTTGACCCTATTGGTCGATTCCGTTCAAATTTTTTTCAAACTGTGTGTAATCATAAGGGCCATCCACCTAAAGGATTTTTAAGCTTGCAAATTGTTGCTGTCGTACACGGCAAACCAAAAAAACCAAAATTTTGGGCAAGTGGGGCCAGAAAAATGAGTTGGTGAGGGACCTTTTTGTAAAATTTTCAAAAATTGTTTAGAAATCTTTCATACATAATAAAAAACTCATCTCATGCCATAGCAGGTTAACTTTTTTTTCTGTAGTAATTACCCTAATGTACATGCTGTTTTTCTCGGCCACCACGGCATAAACAAACGAAAGCCAATGTCAATTTACTCTGCGTAATCAAGAAAAAATATTTCTTTCCGACAATTTTTTAATCTTTCAACTTATTTTTAATGAACTTCTAGAACTCGATCAGTTTTATTCGAATTCAAGTTTGATTTCAGAAAAATTATTTTCTCGAGTTCAAGTTCGAGTTCACAGCCCTGTTCTACGTGCAAGCAACGACTAGACAGCAACGACTATACAGTGATTGATCAGGACATGGTTCGGTAGTACTTGATGGCGTGGCGCAGGGGTAAGCAAGTATAAGCTTCGAATTTCAACTCTAGGAGTCCAATTCCTTTGAGGGTTAAAATTTCGTAAGTAAATACGGTATAAATAACTGGATATATTTGCCTTGTATTCTTTCAAAAAAAAAAAAACGTTGAAACTTATAACAACAAGTATTTTGGTTGCTGGCAGGCGCGTAGCCAGAAATTCGCAATGGGGGAGCTATTTTGGGGTCTGGGGGAGGAGCCCCCAGCCGCCAGAGGCTAATAGAGGTCTGGAGGCAAAACCTCCAGCCGCCGGAGACACGAGGCTGTGGGGACGGAGCCCCCAGCGCTCGAAAATTTTGCATTTTTTTTGTAAAAATAACTTAATTTTTGAGCTATTTTAATAAAAACAATGCTTTTAAAACGTAGCATAAAAATTGGCAGCGCAACATGTTTCAACTGGTTGCATTATGGGCTATGTGGAAAGTGGATAATGATGACATTGCAGTACCGTTGTTTACATGCTGGTAAATCATAAAATACTATTATTTAATAAAACTCACACGGAGTAATCTGTTTCTTCCGTATTTTACAATAAAAAATAATTGGGAGGGGGGGCAAATGGAAAGATTTTTGAGAAAAATGATTGGTATTTAACTAACACTGAAAAGCCCCCCGCCCCCCTCTCCTTATTCCTGAGTTTATAATACATTTGTTGATAAAACCTATATGTTTGGCGTTTTTACACTAGCGATCAAATTTGATTGTTTAATTTTGTGCGTTTTTGAAAGGTTTTATTGATTGGTGACTTTAATTTTTGAAAAATTAGCCTCCCCTGAATATGTGTTTCAAAAGATCCTTTAAATCACTTTTTTGTCAATTCCAGCGCAAAAAACAGTGTCAAAAGAGCTAAAAACGTGGTATTTTTCTTATTCTGCATTTTGGTTGACAGGCCAATGGGGGGCTATAGCCCCCACGCCCTCCCCTCCTGGCTACACTACTGGTTGCTGCTACGCCACTGCTTGAAAAGTGGCTGCCTTTGGATCAAATATAGTCAGTTGAATGATTTCTTCTGTTACAACAGTGCTTCCCAACTTTTTTAACTGTGGCCTATTTTCATTTTGAAAAATTTCCATTGCCCCACTTCCAAGGGATTGCTCAAGAACTTGGCCCAAATTTTCCGGCAAAATCAGTCTTGATTTAGATTGAAACGGTTTTTCCGTCGAAAACAGGTGATCTCAAATAAAAAACTGCAAATACGACTTTTTCTAACCAAAATGCTTTGTGGCCATCGGTAGATCATGGCCCACAGGTTGAAAAGCACTGTGTTACTGGCTCAGCATAGACGTGTTTTATTAATTTACTTTCCAAAAAATTGTGTTGTTCAGATTTAATAAAATGATTAGTGCTCACCTAAAAATTAATTTGGTAGCACTGAGTAAAAAACTTTAAAAAACGCAACATTCCTGTAATAAGTTGAGAAGTGTGCGGTTTTTTTTTTTGTTCTTTTTTTCATGGAATGTCTGCTAGACTAACGCAATGACGAACTAAGGAAAACCAGATTATAACATTGTCACCAAATATTTCAGGATCAAGATTTTGACAAGTGTAATTGCGTCACCATACAGTATTCCCCATTTACGTGGCAACACTTTAGTAGCACGAGCTCGTACTATTCAGCACTTAAATTTTGTTCAGACTGGATTGCAAATTTCAAAATACAGTGAACTTTTGATCAACTGCGCTTCAAGAATTTTGTAGTCATTGATCGAGTGGTACCACGTTCATCTGTAGAACAAGATGTCTGAGGTTCAAAACTGGGGATGGTTAAATCGGACAAAGTGTTGCGATTGCGGCTTGTAATTCGAAAGGAGCTGTGCTGCCTTGGTGTAATGACCCAGAGATGGCTACTCGCTTCGGCGTACTACAGCAGCGAGGAACTTGTTGTGTAATGAAATTTAGAATTGATTTTTTGGGTTGTGTTTTGTTAATTAAACACCAGTTTTTGAATTGCAGCAGCCTCTGTTACAGAATACGCTTTATTCTTTTTCTGTTCTTCAGTGCGTGTATATGTCAATGCACCACCTATGAATATTTTCCTGTGCAATGAAAGAATATTATGATTCTTTTGCGGTTAGGTTTTTAGCAACCAAAAGCATTAATCAGGAAAAAATCTCTTTGTCTACGTTTGTTCATATTTTTTAAGTTTTCAGCAATAATAAAGGACAGCGTGAAGCTTGTCAAGTCAAGCTTCGATTCAAGTTGCCACCTGCTCAACTAATTATTGCGATCTTGTAAACTTGCTTGATTTATCGAGGCTGACAAAGCTTTACAAGTTTAACAAGTCTAAACTCGAACAGTTAAATGTCAATCCTACCGGTAAGCTAAAGTTACGTACTAGGTATTCCCATTTTAAATTGGTTGCAGAATATTTTGCTGCAGAATATACGTTCAAGCCTTAATAACACAGTAAGAACTACCAAAAAAAAAAAAAAAAAAATAGAAATAAAATCTCTATCCAGTATACCCGCGACTAGTTCAGCCGTACAAATTTTATGACAAGAATTGCGATAGCGTTATTTAAGTTTTATTAAGAAATTTGACTGTGCAATACTAGCTTCAAAGGATATATGGTATAGTACTGTACACGATAACAATAACACTTTTTCGACTATCGTATTGGTATGTTCTACAAAAGTAATTAAAATTGTTTAAATCATATTTTTGGCTTTAGCTAATGTAACAGCAATTATCGAAAAACACCCCAAACACAAAGTTACATTTTTTTATTCGATTTAAAGTGGATTGTGGATGAAAAAGCCAGAACATTTGCTAGAAATATTTAATTTTTTTTTTATGAAATTATCAACCACCAAAAAATATAGAGTAACCTATTTATGTATGTCTACAGTTTACACTGACTGATGCTTAGAATAATGCAAGGTTAATCGACAATGAAGTAAAAATTGCGAAGCTTGCAGTACAATCGACGAAGTGAAACTATACATTTAACTTTTAGGGAATAAAAAATTAATTCAGTTTGTTTAGGTAATCTTGAATTTACAAAACAAGTTCATTTTTAAAGATTAAAGCGTTAGAGAGATCCAGTATCTTCGGCTTCGAAAACAGCAATTGTAATTTCATGAAGCCCCAAATCAGACGCAAATTCATGTCTGTTGAAATTGGATCGACTGGTTATTGTTGGTAGTGAAAGTAGATTTTTCTGTGGTTGCTGGTATAAAAGAAACTGGTAGCGATGAGGTCCACTTCTTGCGGGCGGTGTGGGGGGAGCAAAACCTAAAATTCAGTAGTCTTAGACAAAAGCATTATGGAAATGTTATCACTGTAATCTGAAAATGTTTCAGTTTTTATTTCGGTATCGTTACTGCAGAGTTGTATACGGGTCGACTGGTATACAGACCCGAAACCGAAAAATGATTAGAAGCCAAAACCAGGCTCAAAAAAGCCCAAAAGCTAGGTTATGTTTTAAAAAAATGTGCACGGTAATTGCTCGTATGCGGTAAAAATAAAACTACTTACTGCTAATCAATTGTGATGCAAAAATAATTGTGAAACACTAATCGCAGATTCGCAGGATGCTTACACAAAGTCGTCATTCAGGGGTGCAAAATATCTTAATTATGCTTTTGTAGCAACTAAAAGGCTAAAACACAAGGCATCCAAGTCCGTAAGTGAAGCCCGAATTAAGCCGGAAATTTTGTCAATCTTAAGCCCTAAGCCAACCCGAAAAACCCGGCCCGACGTACAACTCTGCGTCACGTTATGCTACGCAATATTATGCAACGAGTATGTTACGTAATATACACATTACACAGTCAAGACTTATGTAATATATTCATTTATTGCTTCGCGCGATCAATAATACTATAAACATATCGCACAATAAGCCTTACAATCAGGCCAGGAAGCACCGAAAGAACTCGAAAGTTTTTTAATCAAGGTGCTCCATGACTAAATTCGTTGAAACATTGCGAAGAAAAAATAGCCAGAAAGCACAGCAATACAGAGGGCAAAAAATAATAATAACAAAATAAAAAAAAAGAAGAACAAACAACGGACAAAAAGCAAAAAGCGGACAGAAAACGAGTGACAGCCGTTATTTAAGTATAAACACAGTCACGATGAAGGATAATGCAATATAAAATGTACTAAACAACTTGTATAAGAACAACAATCAAAAAACATTGTGCACCCTTTTGAGCTGCCAATAATTTATTGTTTTGTGTTTCCTTAAAAAGCACTTATTAGCCATTTTCCAACATCTCTTGCTTTTGTTTGCAATTTGCAGGTGCTCTAATGTTGACAAAAGACGACAATCTGTAGTTGTTACTACCATAGCACAGTATATAATAATAATAATAATTGCAATTTATATCCCCCTTGAGATAACACCAACAAGTGTCAATGCATCTGACTAAGGGGCCAAAGTAACATTCAAATAGCTTTACAAAATAAAATTAAAACTCAACAGAGGTACTAATTCTACAGCAATAAGCAGCAAAATACTGGCATCAAACAGTGTCAATATCCTCAAAAGCTAAATTAAAATAAAATGCTTTTAGACGTTTCTTAAAAAGGGACAAAGTTTCAATTTCACGCAGAGATAATGGCAACAAATTCCATACTTTGGGTGATGCACACGAAAACATAGATTGGGATCTAGCAAAGTTTAAGCTAGTTACCCTTTGAAGCAGCCAATTATCATCATTAACACGCAAGCTGTATCTTTCCGAAACAGAACGAGAGTTGATTAAATTTTTCAAATATGTAGGAGCATAACCATGTAGGCACTTGTGTGTGAGCAAAGCAATTTTGAATTCAATACGAAATTTCACTGGTAAAAAATGAAGGCTTTTCAAATATGGTAGCATATGCTTACGCAAAGCAGAACCACGAAGTCCAAAAATAAATCTCACTGCAGAATATAAAACTTTTGTCAACTTGTGCAATAAATATTCTGGTAAGTTATAAAACAAGGCATTGCAATAATCAATATGGGACAATATCAAAGAATGAACTAGCTGAATTTTTAGAGGTTTAGTAAGTTTAGATGCAATTCTGCCTAAATTACGTAAATTGCCATAACAAGTACTAACTACTCTATTGATATGCTTCTCAAGGTTCAGTCTGTCATCAAATATTACACCAAGAATTTTGACAAAATCGTTAGGCATAGGCAAAGAACAGCTATCATCAATTTGTATGTCAGAAATTATTCTGGATTCAATGTTACGGTTAGATAAAATTTCGATGACTTTGGTCTTACTTTCATTCAATTTTAGAAAATTACTAGTCATTCAATGCTTTAAATCTTGCAAAAAGGCTCCAATTTTGTTTTTAATCATGTCTACAGAAAAGTCTTTATCAAAAGAAAGATAACACTGCATATCATCAGCATATGAATGCACAAAAAGACCATGTGAATTAGCAATTAATTCAGCACTTTTAAAATACAAGTTAAATAGCACTGGCCCTAAAATTGAACCCTGGGGTACACCAAACTTAACATCAACTGTATGAGAAGAACAGCCAGCACCTTAATACGTCATTAACATGCAAAAGTTTAACCATTAACCAAATATATGGATTATGGTATGTCACATATAAGAATTAAAAACTCTACTAACCGTTTCATCTGTAATCGGGATCACCAAGGGTTTTCAAAAAGAGTAAGGTCTTTATGTTGGGGTGGGATTTTGTAACTACAGTTTTATTCACCAAGCTGCTTTGGCGAACAAATAGCGATCGGAATGTTTGTGATTTAAAGTTAAATTGCCACTTGCATGTCAGTCTACCATCAAAAGCAATGGAGGCTATACGTCTTTTTTTTTACTGTTGAACACCAAACAGGAAAGCTGTGAATATTAATTTTTATAGTCTTTGGTTTAACCCGACCGAGAAAATAGAACCCGAATCTATTGTTTCAGCATACTAGAAGCTCCATCAATTTGATCAGTATTATGATGTACTTACCTTTTATCAGCAAGAAAGGTATATGGACCATGGTAAAAGTAAACTGTACGGTGTACAGGATAGGGTTATGATTTTTTTTATTGTCTACGAATGCCTGATGTTGGAAGTGATGAACTTTTGCATGTTAATGACGTATATCACTTTCTTTTTGGTTAACTTTACAAAAACCTGGCGCACCAATCCCCCGAAAAAATGATTCACAGAAAAATCCTATTTAAATTAAATTACCCATTAAAACTAAACGAAAATAGCTACGTACAGCACGTATAACTGAGTCAATAAGTTAGTGACACACCCAATCATACGAATTTAATTTGTTAGTGAAGAGAAGTAGCACGTTTGTGGTGGCTTCAAAAACTATATACCCCTAAATATTAGTAATGTTTGACAATTAAAAAAAAATTTTCCATGATACTGATTTCTCTTTTGGCTACTTCGTTTAATCGTACTATCTATCTCAACTGCTGATTGAACATCAATGCAATGAGTCTGAATGTCAGTGTTTTTGGGCATGCTATGAACAGTTTAAGCTAGTAAAAGAAGAGCTTGGTTAATGGTTAAAATATCAATTTTTACTTCTTTTAGTAATACTGATAGTTGAATCAAGCTTCTGTTCTCACAGTTACGGTTTACAGGAGATAATTTTGCACTGACTTGTTTTGAACTAGCTAGAACATTTCGCTTTAGCTTAAAAAGTTTTTTTCAGGGTGCTGTGGCTGTCCCATACTGGCGACAATTTAAGATTCGAAAAAATTTAGCACTTGCAAGCAAAAAATTTTTAGAGGACATCCACCAGAATTAGCCACAAAAGCTTTTTTTAACGACTATAGCTATGAGCTACTACAGTATGTTTGACTGCTTCGAGCTTTGTTGCTGGTCAGATCATTGCAAGTGTCATAAACAATTTTTCAGAATTTTTTGCTTTTTTTGGCCTTGTTATTTCATGTTCTTAAAAAATCCAAATTTAGTTCGTTTGTTTTTTGGTAATTGACCTAAACTTTTAGTGAATTCCCAAAAAAATTTAACCATTTTTTAACTCAATGTCCAAAAAAAAAACTTGAAAAAGTCAGCTTATTTTTGAATACCATCCTGAAAATTGCCTTTTTGCAATATCAAAAATAATCTCAAGGTTTTTGAAATAACAAAACATTTACAAAATTGGACATTGGATCTAAAAGTCTGAGTGAAAAATAAACCCAAGTCTCCTATATTTGCCAGCGATCTACTTTTCCATTGGCATTCTGTACAAATTTTTAATGCACACTTATCAAGGAGATTTCTTCGGTTTACCGTTTATGGGGCGCCGTTTGTGTACCTTAGTTTGTGCAGTGTTTTTTTGCATATTTAATTAAATAGTCATTTTAATTAAATATACAAAAATAAATATACAAAAAAAGCTAGTGCAAAAATAAATATGCAAAAATTTTTTGTGCGGACTTTTTTTGACTATTTATTTTTGCGATAAGAAAAAACTGCCGCAGAATAAACCGTTGCAAAAATAAATCGTCAAAAAAACTGCGCACAAAATAAAGCGTTGCAAAAATGCGCTGCAGACATTTCTGTATAATTGTTAGTAGAGCTTGGCAAAGCGCTCTCGGCTGCTCATAGAGCACATTAAAGAACAGCCGATAGCGCATCAAAGAGCAGCTTTTTGCCACGCTCCACTAACAAATGAAGCATGTTTTGGCAGAAGTTGATAAATGACATTTTTCAAAAAATGAGTTTTTTGTATTTTTCAAGTAATTTACTAAAACTGTCTTACTTGAGTAAAAACTTATGTTCATTTTCAATTATTTTTTGGTAATAAATAGCTTATTATGATGCACTTGACAATGGAGCTAAATGAAAGTTTAAAGCTTTAAACGTGATTTTCTCAAAACGGCGAAATGCGACTTATCAACTTTTGCCAAAACGTGCTTCAAATATACAAAAATGTCTGCAGCGCATTTTTGCAACGCTTTATTTTGTGCGCAGTTTTTTTGACGATTTATTTTTGCAACGCTTTATTTTGTGCGCAGTTTTTTTGACTATTTACTTTTGCAACAGTATATTCTGCGCAGTTTTTTCTTATTGCAAAAATAAATAGTCAAAAAAAGTCCGCACAAAAAATTTTTGCATATTTATTTTCGCACTAGTTTTTTTTGTATATTTATTTTTGTATATTTGATTAAAATGACTATTTAATTAAATATGCAAAAAAACATAGCACAAACTTGGGTACACAAACAGCACTCCATAACCGTTATTTTTTTAATTTTGTACATTTAATTGTCGCTTCAATCTATCACAGCTTTCAGCTTTTTCGTACAGCAATTATTGCGTAATTTTTTATTGCGCTCATGCGAAGAACAAATTTGATGTACAAATCATACCTTTCTAACGTAATAAATATATACCCGTTCCAAAAATCGAACCAAAAATTGTAATAGGTAACATTCAGCCGTATTTTGTGGATCTCGTTTGCTACTATAGCTTTACTTTACCGTTGTATCACTTTCTACTAAATATAATGCTGAAAGAGCTATATCACTAATAAACTTTTGGCTATTAATAAATAAACTATAAAACCAGCAGGCTTATCTAAAAGTTGAATTTTTTAAATATTTTTTATGCTCTTTGTTTTTCATTATAATTGCAAGAAAAACTTTTGCTAATACAAAAATTTCACCTCAGCGTCATTGCTAATAGTATAATTAAGTCTCCACTATTTTTTGAAGCTTGGTTGTGATGCTATGTTCTATTACAGTATATTAACCAGGGCCGTAGACAGACTCAACATTGTCTGGTGAGGCACACAAATTACAGTCGAAAAGTTGGTCAACACTAAACGAAAAAAGATTTCGCTTTAGATTTGAGTCAGGATCAATAACAAATTAGACATAAATTTGGGTAAAATTAAGCCTTCCTAGCATTAGATGTATTTTATCATTTTGTTTCTTAACTTACTCATAAAAATATTGTTTTCAATACTTTTATTTTTCCGGTTAAAATCTATTCCTTTTACCAAATCTTCCCCTTTGACGTTCATCAAACCCATATGTAGCCAATCTGCCGTAATGGGATTACTGCGAGAAGGCGCATCCGGATCCAGCATAAGGAGAGTGTAAAGAGTCTAAATTGAACATTATCAAATATACAACACAAATATACAACACAAACATACAACATTAAGGAAAAGTAATGTTGTGTCATAATGATTGACCTGTTTTAGTCACGACTCAAATAGCTAAAAAGCGTAAACACCAGCAATAATTATCCAGTAGCTTTAAACTATCAATTTTTGCAATCATTAAACAATTAATTTCTGAAGCAATTGTAATTACGTAGTTTTGATGGATAATCTGCTAGTCAGTAAAACAAATTTTTTTTGCAATCAAACAATCAATTTCTGAAGCAATTGTAATTATGTGTTTTGATGCGCAGTAAACACTACAGGCATTTGTTCATTGAAAATCTGCCAGTCACTAAAACCAATTTTTTTATGCAATTCTACCAAATTGCCGCAGTGGGCGAGACTCAACTCCCAAATTTACATCCAATTTCTGAAACAACCGCGTATTTTATGAGTAAAAATTTTTACTGTATTTCTCATAGAAAAATACAGAATTCCAATCTTGTTTGCAACTTGTTGCAACCTGCAAGTCCAGTTAGATATATGCCTTTACACTTTTATAAGAAAAAATTACCAAAACCTACCTGCTCTAATTGTAATTATATGATTATTTGGCAGGTTTCCATGGGTAGGAGACAGCAAAGGAATCTTGCGATCTTCGAGTCAAGTTGCCACCTGCTACCACACACTGTGGATGTTTTACACTGTCTCTATTTAATTGCTGAATGTCAAACAGGGAAGCTGTGAATAATAATTTTTTTGTCTTTAGTTTGACCCGACCGAGAATCGAACCTGAGTTTACCATTTCGGTAGCAGACACCATCCACTCGACTACTGATCGGCTAACACTAAAATACGAGCTGTAATCAGAAGCAAGCTTTCTATGATTTTATGTAGCAATATCGGAACCATTGAGAGAAATTCTGAGTCCGGAAACAAATCCAAAACAAGTAAGAGTACTTCTCTACCGATCAGCTCTTCGACCCTTTTCACTTGAAGCGAAAACCAACAAAATTGGGCTTGTTTTTCTCTCGAAATTAAGATGAAAGACCAAAAAGAAAAAAAGACTTTTCTCAAATTAAAGTTAAACCAGTTTTCTTCCAAACTCAAGATATGCTCATGTTTCTTCAAATTTCACGATTTTTTCAGATCAAGCTTTAATCTGCACGAGTTTTCCAAAAATTTTGGGCTGGGTACTGCACCCCAACTTGCTCCTCTCTCAAAAGACCTGACAAAGCTTGAGGTGGCGCAATGCGGACTATTTTTTTTATTCATAGGTACTGCACTGCTGAAAAAATGTATTTATATATTAAATGCACTACGTTATATACAAACAATGAATTGAATATCTGCACTTTATAGTACTGTATTTCACTTACATTGCATTTCGCTCGATTGTAGGTCACCTTTGGTTTGATACCAGTCTGAAATAGAGAAAGGGGAAGCTGCTGGGTAGTTTTATCACCACAACAAATTGTTGTTTCACCAAAGCTGACTAGTAGGTCACAATGCTCTTCCAAAGACACAGCTTGGTCAGAAAACGCAAAATGACTCAACTGGAGGAACATACACAAAACTACAAATATAAAATGCTTTTCCATGTCTTACATGAGGCTGTTTAAATCTTTCTTTTTAATTTTTTTTATACAGTATTTCTGCAAAAAAAATGTTAATAATTTTGATATTAAATTGTGAAATTATGACGATGATAATAAAAAAAAAACAGTATATTGCATTATAAGAACCCAGCTATTTCGCATTTTTATATTCCGAAGTACCACAAACGAAAAATTTATAAATCTAATTGGAACGACCGACGCTCGCGTTGCGTGTTCCTTTGTTTTTCACTCGGCCATTTTCCAACTGACGGGTGCAAAATTTTAGACTTTTGCTTATAACTCGAGAACGGTTAGATCTAGCTACATGAAATTTTGACAGGAGTTTGAGATTAATGAGTTATACGTTTGTACCAAATTTCGAGGCAATAAATTACGTGACTTTGGTTTTAGAACCCGAAAACCGCCCCGCAAGGTTGGCGTAAAAAAGCGGTCTCAGTCAAAAAAGGCCAAATACATTTCTTACTTACTTACTTACTTACTTACTAACGTGCGTCCCCAGTGCTCTTGAGCATTTTTACTCAACCCACAAATTTCCAACTTCTCTAAATTTGACAAGCATTAACCATTTCCCGCAAAAGAAAATAGTTTTCTCGGCTCTCAAGATATGAGATCAAGTGATCCATCCTTTCACGGTTTTACTTATTTGACTAATGAGTATCCCAGTCAAAGCTCGGCTCTTGAATCAACATTATGAAAGGAACGGCGATCACGTTCGTTTAGAGAGTTGCTTCTACGACATTAAAAGACTAGATTTCTTTAGCTTTAAGAGCAACTACGAATGCGGCGAAGCGTCTGCAGTCCTTAGAGAGCTAGTAACGATAGATGTACTATTAATTTACAGTGCTCAGAGCTGCTATGGATGTCGAACAAGTGTCTCCTGTGCTCTTCGCTTCAACAACCACCTCAAACTCCACAACTTTTTTAATCTCTACAAAATTACAAAACCCCCCAAAAAGCCACAAAACAGCTGAAAAATGATAATTAGATTAGGGTTTTGTACAGTACAATAAAGCAAATAATTTTTGTGCAGCACTGCAATTTTAACTGCAAAAATAATATTGCATTAGGGTAGAGATTTCAAAACCTAACACAACTACACTTTTAAAGACACTTCACTTTTAAATATCAATCACATTGCAGTGTTCTGAAGATATTGTTTAGATGTCACAAAAAATGACTCATATCTTATTGATTTTGACAATTTCAAGTGGTTACAACAACCATACTTCTCACAAGATCCGGTATTGAACTTGATTTGCCTATTCAGTTCCTCACCTCTTCAAACAAAGTCAATCGATATAAAACAGCTGATTTTTTGCTGCCTGGGTTTTAGCTCGATAATAAACAATAACATGCTTGACGAAGATAACGATCAACTGAACGTAAGAAAAGGAAAGGTTCGAAATTTTGAGCGATGGTGTTGCTGTACATACCCCCCTCCAAAAAGCAATATTTTGGAGTGCATTTTGTTGATTTAAGTGTTCAAGAGTATTTACTTTAAAGTGTCACTGTGTATTCAACTTCAAACAAACACCTAAGGCATTGCAATACTATGAAATGATACGCATACCTATATTTCTATAGTTTATTTCACAAACTCCAAGGCATATGATTATAATGCATTCGTTACACAAACTTTTTCCAAATTGCAAAAACATGGATAAATCAATTTGATATTCTTCTAAGCGGAGGTCAAAACAGTTTTTATGAACTTTGTTTTCATTTTAAAATTAATAGTTTTGAGATTTTTATTTACTTTCTGAACCAGTCAGAAGAGCAGTATTTTATTCCAGCGAAACTTATTTCGTAAAAGCGCAAATCAAGTTTTATGACACTTTTAAAAGTATGAAAATTAAGATGATATTGTGTATCCTCAACTTAGCTCCTATACCCGTCCCGCTTTAAATACGTTTACACCAGCAGACTGCTAGTAGAGGAAATGCGTACGATAAAGCCGTGATTTCAGTGTGCTGTAATTATGTACATTGTACACTGCAGTAAACGCCATAAAGTGAGGGAGAAATTAAACTAGCCTTACAAAATAGCTGAGATTGGAGGAGCTTATACCTACGGGTAAACGGTAAAAGGAAATACGGAAGTACTAGTAATAAAAGTTTATCAAAATTAGGCTATAATTTTAATTAAATTTTCAATTTCTTTTTTTAGTAGAGCAATGAACCGGTAATCCAAAGGCTGCAGATTCGATTCCTGTGGGAATGCAATTTTTTTTGCATTGCTTGTTTTAAGTAGTCGACGTTCTGGTCGCTCTTCCCTAGGCTTCCGCTCTGGTAGCCTTTAAGCCAGAAGCACGCAAAACGATTAAACATTAAAACTCTGGCCAGCAAACGTGAAAAATATTTTAATTGACTTATTATTGAAATCATACAACAAGCAAGTTGCTGGGTTTAAATAGCCAAAATTAAGCATGCATGAAGACGTCTTCTATAGCTCAAGAGGTAGAGCAGTGGACCGGTAATCCAAAGGCTGCAGGTTCGATTCCTGTAGGAATACAATTTTTTCGCATTGCTTGGTTTAAGTAGTCGCCGTTTTGTTCGCTCTTCCCTAGGATTCCGCACTGGTAGCCTTTAGGCCAGGAGCACGCAAAACGATTAAACATTAAAACTCTGGCCAGCAAACGTCAAAAATATCTTGATTGACTTATTATTAAATTTCCAATGTTGCATTTTGAATTTTACAGGTCTACTTTTACAATGTACAAATAAGCAAATTTATGAAATATTTATATGACAAATTATAGACCCAAAAGCAAAAATAAGACTGATGTTCTGTGTAGCAACACCAGTCTACAACATAATCATGTTACTCCGGAATACGCAATGCACTGTAACTTATTTTATTTTGTATCTTTTTTTTTTTTTTCTTAATGAAGAAAAAGATTTCACGAGTATATTGCTCATTAATATTTTTCTTCAATTTGCCTCTGAAAGCGATTGATTATACCAGATATTACTACAATCGAAAAGGATATTACGGTTGTAGCACATATTGCAGAATACAGGAACTATTCGTAAAATAATCAAAGCTTATAGCTCTTTTGTGCCACCTCTCTTTCAAAAAAAAACTCAAAATAAAAAAAATGTTTCAGAGGCAATTAATGCGAATTATAAATGTAACGTTGTACTGTAAGATGTTAACAGAACTTTCAAATTGTAGAAGCAAGAAATATTTTGGGCGTCACATTACGGTACTGCAAAAAAGAGTTGAGTACTTTTTATATTTTATAGGATGAATTAGTTAAGCAATAATGCGTTCGTCTGTGGAGCAAGAGGTATGCGGTTCCAATCTTAGTCCGGTACAATTGGACACAGTGTTACCAACGGCAAGTATAATGAAATATTTGATTTGTTTAGTTTGAATTGAATGTAAATGAAGGATACAGCAATAGGTTCAGACTAGGAAACGACTGTGATTGCTGTTTTTTTTTATTCTTTCTTATGATTAACTTTGAAGTTCTCTATATAACTTCTGCAGCAAGTTTGTAGATTTTGAATGTTCTGAGATCTAACTCGTTTGCAAAAGCTATCTAAATACATTCATTTCTCGACATTACTTCATAGACTGTTTTGTACTAATGTAGCCAGAAACGATATTGTTTAAGCCAATACGATGGCAAGCAAATAAACAAACAAAAATTTGCATGACGCTTTTGATGATTTTTATTTTCGCCACTACCCAAAAAATGTACAGTTATAACATATAGGAACTCAATGAAACTGAATAACAAAATTGTAAATCAAGATGACCGGCCAGTTGGTCGAGCGGTAGCGCGTTTGTCTCTGGAGCGGGAGGTCAAAGGTTCAAATCTCCGGTGGTTCAAATCGGACACAGTATTACCTACGGCTCGCCACCGCTGCGACATTTTTTCAAAAGGAACTGTGTTTCCCGGGCGCAATGACGCGGAGATGGACCCCACCAACTTGTTACACGTTTTGGCGTATTACAGCGAATATTATGAAAGATTTGATTTTAATCTGATAAATCAATCTGAAAAAAATGGTTAGGTTGAATTACAGTAATTAACAAAAAGGGAAAAAGGTCTATTAGTGTAAAACAAGCTGAAACTCATACATAGCATGATTTAGCGTCAAAAATTAGAACAGTAAATCGGTAAGCTTTCTAGCTAGGTATTTTCAAATACTATCATGAAGCAAAAATCATGAACGCACAGCAATTTATCATATAGCAGTATAACTTGTATGTTATTATTTGTCTGAAAACTAGCCTTCAAAACGCTACAGATAGGTGCTGCGTGAGCATAATAATTGGCGAACAAAATCAACTGCTGGACGGATTACAGATGCATAACAATACTGTTGATTACATGTTCTTCAAACACAAATTAGGGTCACTTGTCAGACCTAAAACAAGGAACTGAACTCTGCAATGTACAACACGGCAAAAACGAAGCGTAAAAAGTTTTTGTTACAAGTTGTGCAGCTGGTCAGTAGTAATCCTTCTTTGAAGTTCGCTAACCAATTACAGCATGTCTTCTAGATCATCATCTATTTCTGCACAAAAAAAAAGTGGAGAGTAAGTGTTCTGAGATAAAAATTTGAGTTTGTGTATTAAACGATTTAGCTAGACGGCTACAAAGTTAAACATTTTAGAAAGGTTTACTTCGATGTTTGGGATTTCAAACTAGAGATACTAACGTGTTTTGACACAGTCTGCGTCGAAATACGCTAGAAAAATCTTCACCAAAAAGTATTTCTGCGAAAAAAGTCGAAGAAAAGATATTCAGACGATTTTCTTGTTTGGAAGTTCGCTTCAAAAACGCGGTTTTGTGGTGTAAATGTTTCTGATGTTTTTTCTCCAAAAATTTAATATATTTTTTTTTTTGAAGTGCCCTTGCTGACAGCACTGGATCATTTTTATTAGAGGGTTGCTTCTACTACATTAAGTGGCTAGACCTTTCCTTTAACTTTTACAGCGACAATGGATGCGGAAAAGTGTCTGCAGTGCTTAGAGGGCTGGCAACGACAGATATACCTATTTTACAGTAATCAGAGCAGCTGTGGATAAATGACAGGTGTTTGCTGTGCTTGAGCACTTGCACTATTGCCAGAAATCCTGCAACATCTCTAACTTAGCCAAAAAATTAAAAAATAAAAAACAAAATTTCATAAAAATGGAAGAATATATACTGCATATTAAGAGAACAACAAAGTTCAAATGATTTTCCTATTAGCATGGCTCTGACTGCTGCAGACGCTTGAGCTTTGGAGAGGTTCTCGTATACCGTACAGCTAACGCAATTGAATAATACTCTTAGTTACTTACTTAACCTACGCTACTCTACTGATGATGGACGTAGGTGATTCCGAAACGTTTAAAAGTTTTACTATCCAGTTGCTAACGTGTTCGTCTCTGGATTGGGAGGTCTGAGATTCAAATTTCGAGCAGGTCAAATCGGGCACAAAGTTGCCTACGGCTCGTCACCTCTGGACATTTCTTCGAACTGACGTGTGTTGCATGCTGGCGTAGTGACGTGCAGATGGGCCCCGTAAACTCGTTACACGCTACGGCGTAATGCAGTGAGTATAATGAAAGATTTGATTTGTTTTGAAATAGCCTAAGCTTATTTACCAACGTTATTAAATTCTTGTTACCATGGTTCATTTTGTTTAACCTCGGGATATGGAAGGTTGGTTGAGGACAGAAAATATTCTAAATTAAATCATCTTCACAAAGCGCAATTTTTACCGTAACAAGTTTCTCCTTTGCATGCTCTTTCTTCAACGCCTACTCCGCTGCATCCAACCACTCCAGTAGAACCGTTTATGCAGGATCGACTCCGTCTGCTTCTACCCAGTCCACAAGCGGAAGAACATTCTCCCCAGGAACTCCATTCATTCCATGCTGAAAATAATTAGGCTTAATTGAAAAATTGATGTTCAAGGGTATTTTGTATAGTTACGAGGCGTTACGCAAAAAGTTTGGGAAAACTTAGTGGTAAATTACAATTTTATTAAAAATGATAGTTTAAGTTTCATTTTTCATATTATGCTATAGATATTTATGTAGATATAACTCAAAAACAAAAGAAAAGTTTCATACTTGGAATAAATTCTCGTTATTAGCGGATGATCTAAATAAAGAGTAGCGCCCTTTCAAAAGATTGGTAAAAGTTATGTTTTGGAGCCAAAGCTTAGCCAGGGGGGAGCCCAGGAGGCCTGCCCCCCTATCCCCCAACTGGAACGCCACCAATGACAAAAAGTCTATTGCTTCTTCAGTTTCTTCTAGCATCTTTGTTGTGGAACAGTATACGCGCACAACAGTAATTAACAATAAATAATATTGTCGACCAGAGAGCCCGTGCCTCCTCAATTCAATTTTTCAATGAATTTAAATTTATAACCCTGGAGAAATTAATAAGGGCTTTGTCCTAAAAGTTGCTACCTCAGGTCCTCATCTCACTTTTTATGAACGTAATGCAATAACCCGGGTGGGGGTTATCATATGGCACAGTGCCAGGGCTCTGCGCTCATACATAAGCGTAGCCAAGGGGGGCAGGTGCCCCCCCCCAATTGAAATAACACCAAAGATAAAAATGTGACAAAAAAGTCTATGTTCTTCAGTTTCTTTCAGCAGCTTTGCGTGCTACAGTACACGTGTACAACAGTAATTAATAATATTATTGACGACCATGGGGCCCGGTCCCCCTCAACTCAACTTTGACAACCAATTTATATGTATAAACTTGGCGAAATTAGGGGTTTTTATCCAAAACGTTGCAACGTCAGGGCCTCATCTAACGTTTTTTATGAACATAATGCAATAAGTAGAGCCAGATTTACCATATGGCATAGTGCCAGGTGCTCTGCGCTCAGATGGTAAGACATTTATTTGGTCTTCACCTATGTTTAGCAAGAAGATCTTGAGAAAACCCCCTAAGTACCAAGGGTCTACTCAATGTAAATCCGACCCGAGCTATAACATGCTGGTAAGTAGGCCTAACCATCTATTATACCATTTCTCAATAACAATTTCTTCCACTTCGCTAGTTTCTAAGCGAAAAAATACTTTCAAAATAATAACTGGGGGAAATGCTCATTAAGCAAATTAGTAGGGTTGAATGGAGGGGACCTGGACACCCTGGAAGTACATGAACTCCTATAACTGCTTATTTTCATGGCAAAACGAAAATCTTGGAGTAGATTATTACGTAGGCTACTGCTAAAATATTGCAGGAGTGAATGTGCCTTATTTTCCCGTACTTGGGGCAAATCTCTAACTAAATTTAGCACCAAAATCTAAGATCTTAAACGTGGTTTGGACTTAAATTGTAACTAAAAGGAGGATTGAACAATTTAATTTTTTAATTGACTATCGTAGGTTAAAAATCTAGTTCTTTCAAAAGAGTCTGAACACGTGCAATATGTGAGTGCTTTCAAATGAGTCTGAACACGTGCAATAACCCAGACCCCACATAGCCTTTTGCGGCTGGGATACAATTGAGTGACCCAAGTTTACTCGACGCGTCTCTCGCTTTAGACGTTTTTGGTGTTTAACATTGAGTTAAAGCGCTATCCCATTAGCAAAATCCTGGTTAAGTGCCAAAACCAGGCCTCACCTTTTGATCTTCCACTTTACGATATCTTTGTCCCACAAAAAGTGCCTCTTTTAAAAACGTTTGATGACGTCATTGCATGTGATTATTGGTTTGCCCCCCCTACCCCCAACCAAAAATTATGGCTACGTCTATGTTTTGGAGAGCACAGTGTCAAACGCGAATAAGCATATTGCTAAATTAAAGCAAAACTAAATCATCATTTTCCAATAATCTCTGTTGGCCTTGTGCGTCATTGCTTGTTGCATTGGATTTAGCTTGCTTCAATCTGGCAGCCGTTTGTTTATAATTGATTGCCTATGATTGATTCTTTAAGGCGGTTTCATAGGTGAGGGGCTTCAGGTAAGACAACGGAGTCCACACGCGTTGATATAACCCACGACTTGCTGAGGTGACAAAGCATAATAGATTACAGTACTCAGCTAAATGATGTGAAATTCCACAAAGCAAATCAATTTAATTCAACGATTGGGCATTAAAATTTTTATATCAAAATATTTGTCTAATATACAGTATTGAACTGGTACAAGTGCACAACTGTACACATAAGGATTAGCAAAAGCACAAACGTTCCAAAAGCAGTTTATTGTACTGTACTTACTCGGGCTAACGCAGGATTCTTGGCGGAATTCTTGTCCGGTATGAGTTGTGATCCATTCTTCATACTTTATGACATTCGTATAAGCGGTGTACTCCTCCAAGCCACGGATGCTTGAAGAAACTCCAGCCAAATACCAATCGCAATTGTTGCATCGCTGGCAGACAAGAGGACCGCCGGGATTTCCTGCCAAAAAATGTTCGGCACTGTAAAAATACATTGAGCTTGTTTGTCGTCAAGACATTAAACTATCCAGCCGCCATATAGCTGCAAGCAGCATCAAATTATAAAGAAGGATTAAAACCATTAGTGCCTTTTAATATGCTTTTTACATGGTAAAGATTGGATGTAACAAATTTGCATTACTGTAATTTGTACTGCTAAGTTTAAAGAAAAATTTATTACCATTAATGTTTAACAATATTGTTTTAATTTTATTGTATGTCCTATTATTCACGGCCAATTCTAAGAATTACTTTGCATTTATAACACAATCAAACTAACCAAAGCTTTAAATAAAACCGGATTCATCTTTTATTGATTGGGTAGCCTTGAAAAAGGCTGTTTTAAGGTTTAAACGCTTTCGTCTAGCTCTCTTCAGAAACCATCGCTAGAAAAAGATAGAATGAAAATAAAACAATGCGGATTCATTTATAAAGGCAGAGAAAATCGCTGATTGGTTGAATAATCATCGCTGATTGGTTGATTTGTGTCGTTTCGTTTGCGTACAGAAGTGGCGCTGTTGCGAAGAAAACAAACTTTCATCAAGATATCTTGATTTTATGAAAGTTTGTTTTCTTCGCAACTTGATGAAAGTTTATGAAAGATGAAAGATAACTATCTTGATGAAAGTTTGTTTTCTTCGCAACAGCGCCACTTCTGTACGCAAACGAAACGACACAAATCAACCAATCAGCGATGATTATTCAACCAATCAGCGATTTTCTCTGCCTTTATAAATGAATCCGCATTGTTTTATTTTCATTCTATCTTTTTCTAGCGATGGTTTCTGAAGAGAGCTAGACGAAAGCGTTTAAACCTTAAAACAGCCTTTTTCAAGGCTACCCAATCAATAAAAGATGAATCCGGTTTTATTTAAAGCTTTGGTTAAATTCTGCACCACCAAACAATCAAACTAATGTTTGTTAATATACAGATAAAGTAACTGTTAAGTTTTCCCGAATGAAAATTCATAAAATTTTACAATACTTTGTACTGTAATGTAAAAACATTGACAAAATGATTAGAAAATACATTGTTTACAGGTCTAAATTCTATTACCTTGCTGCGATTCCTTGTCTCCTGTGGGGTATCCCTGCACGCAAATACTTTTTGTCGAATTTGCAGCCGAGCCATTGTTTTCAATGCCATAATTACAGGGAGTAATTTTTAAAGGTAACTCACGAAGAATTCCTAAAACATCAATAGCTATTATAGATAATGTACCACTGCGAGTTAGCCTAATTACAGTATGACAGGGTGCATTAAAGTATTTTAGTAAATATACTAAAATCGATCTAATACCGGCAAATTATTTTAGTTACTTAAAATAGTGATACGGCAATGCTAAGCTCCTGCGGAAGAGGAAAAGTTATGAGAGCTTTACAATTAAAATGCAGTGACAAAGTCAGCACAGAGCAGAGAAAAGTTCTTATATGGAAAAATTTGACTACTACGCTGTTGTGTTTTTCTTTCAATTAATTCATTACTTTTTTTTGCTGATATTATTAGACGTCGTATGGAAAACCCGACGTAATAAACAGTTTTTTGAGACTATCAAAGAAAAAATGTACAAGTAGGCTAAGAAAACGATAAATTATTTATGCCATATTACAACAAAATTGCAGAAGCATACGCATACCTGTGTTTCCGTATTCAGAAGCATAGCAAGTTGAACCACTAACTGGTTCCTCACCGTGAGGCAAACAAATGGTCGAAACAAAAATGGAACTTATGGTTGGTCTATCAAGCATAATTAAAGCCAAGTCAGCATCTGGGTGAAGATTTATCTATAAAATAATGAATCAATCATTAAGAAAATTCGTTAATTCCTATGAAAACATTATTTAAGAAATTATCACAGTCAATCTAGAGTAGAATTATCAAATATTATCATAATTGCAATTTTGTAATTACATGTTTATTAACCAGGTTGCCTTGGGCAGGAAAGAGTGAACAGGCCTTTTAAAGTGCTAGTCAAACTTTCACCTGCCCACCTGTCTACCACACACGGTGGAGGATTTACACTTTCCCTTTTAAATTGCTAAAGGTAAGCAGGGAAGCTGTGAATACCATTTTTTACACTCTTTGGTTTGACCTGACCGGGAATCAAACCCGATCCTACCGTCTCAGTAGCAGACACTATCCACTCGAGCACTGATGTAAGATTAATTAGCCTATACTAATTTTGATAATATGCTTAATACGAGCACCTGAAGAGATCTCACCTGCCTAGCCCTGAAGTTTTGAACGTGAATGTTGCTTGTGTCTTTAACATCATACGCTCCTGCCAGAATTGCAATGCGTCTGACATCAAATGTAGACCTGGAAATCAACAAAACCGAATATATTTTTTCGGAGTTAGTTGTCGTGTATATTGTGAAGTTGGTTGGTGATCCAGAACTTGAGAATTGCTTTAATCAAAATGTTCATTTCTTTGTACACTAATGACGTCCTCTCATTGTTTTTAGCTAATTATGGCTTTAGCTTTTTTCTATACTTTACCGTTTTTTCCTGCGCTATGCATTCTGACAATTCTTATTACCAAGTCAGGCAAAAAGCTTCGAAGAAATGAATATTTTAATTTAAGCAATCCTGTGTATTGTGTTTTTTATTTTTTTTTATAACCATATTAAGTTTTATACAGCACTAGAGGTGATTAGTAAGAATGCTGAAAAAACGATTTCATTTTTTGCCGCGAGTAATAAAAAGTAAACTGAAACTACTCAATGCAGAATCTACAAACTTTCAATTATAAATGTACGTTTTAATTATAGGTAATAATGAAATATACTGCATGTTACTAACCATTTTAGACCCAATGTTAGGAATTTCTACTAATTAAAAACTCTACTAATTAAGCAATAATGTAAAACAAAAAATATTATTTTCCATTTACCCAAAGCATTGAGCTGAAGATAAAACATAGTTCGTAGTGAGCAATGCACCGGCACAAATTCTGTCCCCAATCCTTATGTATACCTAAAAATCAGAAAAAAATAAAATTATCATAACGATCGATTAGTACATACATGCAGAACGTTAAAAAGCTTTACATAACGAATCAATATTTTTCTTCAAATTATTGTCAAACTTCAAACAAATTAAAAATATTTTAAAACCAAGTAACTGCTACCGAAACGTTGGTAAATATTCAAAGAAGCCTTTGTTTTGACATTAACACCAAAAATCGTAAAAATAAACAAGTGAAGTTTATTGTTTTTCTATTTTTGGATCATTTTTTTATCAAATATCATAGTTGCGGACAGTGAAGTTCTGCTTCTGCTTTCCATTGTTTTTATAATAAAAAACTTACCGTCCAAGGCCAACTTGAAACGATTATCTCTTCAGGACTAAAAATTATTCGTCCTCGGCCGATGGTTTGTTTTCCGCAGCTAGTACTTGGATCTTAAAAGTAGCAGAGTGTTAAAAAGCCTACTTAGCCTACCCTCCTGGTTTCACTAGCACTGCAACGTGATGCGAGTACAATCAATGCAGCCGTATTTCCAAAAAAGCTTGCGGAAATCTTAGTGCAAAAAATAAGTTGGAAGTTGGACTGTTCCCCTCTCTCCGTTAAATTATCCTTGCGAATTCCATGGTCTGAAACCGATTACCTTCAGTAAAGATAGAACCGAAATTAAACTGTATAGTTACTTTTTAGAGAAGATTTTGCCAAGTCAAAGTTGGGGGCACAAAAGCAGGACGCGCCCCACCCCACCAGGAATCTTGCGCCCCTGACTATGTTACATACAATAATTTTATTCTTTTTATTGCATTACCTTCAAATTTTGAAGAGTAAACTTAAACTAGGAGATAATTAACAGGATGGTATTGGTATGGACTGTTAGTGTTTATCGACAAATTTCAAATGTCATCCCCATCACGCATTGAAGACAATTAACAACCCAGAATCCTAACCAATTGAGTTTTGTGGTTCTTAAAAAAATTTATTTATTTATTTATTTTTTTTTTACACACAGGTAAACTTCGATGACTAAAGGATACGTTGACCAAAATGATGTTGTGCTAGATAAAATAGAAAATATTTTATAAAACCAAAACATTAAATCGTTTCAGGAAAAAACATTTTTTTGAGCTTGAAACATAATTTAAATACTTTTGCTTTTCAAACATATAGCCTGAATCAGAAACGAAAAAAAAAACAGCATTCTTACTTCGCAAACAGCAGTCGTTTCTTCCGAAGTATGTCCACGTTTGTAAATTCAGATTTTGACACGAAACACACTCATGGGATCCTTTAAAGTTTTGACAATAAGGTCTATCGCTAGAACTACAAATGTCGTGGGTTTCAAAGCATTCATCGATATCTGTGTGAATAAAAAAAAAGTTAACTGTAAATAAATACGATTTAATAACAAATTTAATAGCTTTAGCAAATTTTGAAGATTTAATTCTATTTAAACAAAGTTGAAAATTCAAGTCAAATTTTCCCGTTCTAAGTGGAATCTTTCTTTTTTTTTTGTTGTTTTTTGTTTTTGGTGAAAGCCTTTTACACCATCACGTTTTTCCGCTCCGAAATCTGATTTACTGGGTGAAAGCAACTGATTGTAGCAAACTTTAGAGTTTAGAAAAGTATCAGGCTTCTTTTTTTTTTAATTTGCCTTGAACTTTCACCAGCAGCTTGCATTATACGTAAAAACAAAAGGATATTTTGAAAAATGGTTGATTTGAACCAAAAAACCGCAAAACTACCATTCAAAATTGAACTAACAATATCATTTTTCATAGCAAAATGGATATTCAGCCAAAGATGTTACATGAAAAATTGGCTACCAACCAAAAATAAACATTTTTCGGGCTGCTTTCTTCATTAAAAATCGTGATGAAGTTTGCAAAACACATTAAGGAAAATGTCAACCAAATTTTAATATGTAATTTCGGAAGCAAACAATTTGCAGTGTAGAAGAAAATATGGTCATTGGTCATTTGCGCGCCATTTTGTTTTCAGCATTACAGTTTACTTTTTTTAAGCATCACTAAATTTTGAGTTGAAACTGTCTATTCTTCAATTTTCTCTAGTTATCAGTCTCATTTGCTTTTAAATTTTAGTTGAGGAAAAGGACACACTTTATCCTTGTACTATAAAAAGTCATGTTGTGTAATTGTTTTGTCAATTGTCAAAGCTGTAAACGTAAAACAATAACACAATTTCAGGCCATGATTACAAAATACGGCACATGATTGCATAATACAACAGAAAATAATTTTTTGGCTTTTAAATGTTGTACGACACATGTTTTTAAGAATTATTTTGTTTATGCTAAGGCTGGCATTGTTCTGAGTTTGTTGTTAAACTTTGTACAAAAATGAACCTCATGTTTATATAAAACTTTAAAAGTGCACTTTAAAAAGTAAATTTTCTGAAAAAAAGGGAATTTTTACATGTGGCATAAAATTTCTTCCAAACAAAAAAACAAACTTAGAACTACGTTACCAAGATTGCGCTGTGCAGGCGCACATAGTTTTTTCTTTTTTATGCTGTCATTCAGCAAGATCAAAAATGATGAAGTATTGTTAAAGATGTGGCAAATTGTTTTTTTTTAATTTGGCATTGTACAGTAGTTCGGCAAGCCGCAGACAAATTACAGTACATTAGCAAGTTAAGCTTTGAAATGAATAGTTGACTACATCAGCAGATAATAAATTTTGTATCATTATGTTCCACTATCAATAGTTAATCTTTTTGATTCCGGGCATACTCTACCTCTGCAAGTTCTTTGATCATCATCTAACGCGTACCCTTCCACGCAATCACAACGTCCTGAATTTGGGTCGTCATCATCCGTAATGCAACGTTGAGAACAATTGAGACTTCGACAGAGATCTAATGACAAAAATAATATTCATGACATGAGCAGGGTGTTTTGCAATCCAATATCGTGACTCTCCAACTAAGGAAACTCAACTTTACAAGAATATTATTTACATAAAAATAGCTGTTTTATGAATATCATTGAGGTATACAATCCTATAAAGGTAGTTGAAAAATATAGAGTTAAATCGTTAAAAATAGCATATTGATCTGTCTTTCTTAAATGCTTAGCTGTGGTTATCATAAAAATGGTTTAAAATCGTAAGAAATTATTTCATATTCTTGTCAGCTCTTGTCAGCTTCATACCGATATTTAAAAGCAAACCTTGAAGTCAAAGTACTGCACAATCATAACATTGGTAAAACATTAGTACTGCTCAGAAGTGTTTGTTTTGGGCCTGTGCTATGCTACTATCAACATTTTTTTTTAGATTTAGAGTAAATAGTTGAAATCCTAGTTAGGTAGCAATCTTGTTGGTAATCAAATAATTTTTCTTATACTAGAAAGACAGGATTAGTGTGCTGTAAATAGTTTTTGGCATTTTTTGAAAATTGGAAATCCCATTTAAAAACATTGAAAAAGGTCTTGAAAAGAATCTCCAAATAAACAGTTTTCGACTGACACACAATAGACTCTAGCTGCACTTTATAGACGTGCAATGTCAAATTTTTGCTACTCAATGTCATTACTACAGTATTTACAGCTTACCAACATTTGGAAAGCAGGTTTGACAAGAATATTTACAGTTGGCACGAATAAAGGAAGATGAATCGCATTGACTTTTAAAAGCTGGACACCAAAAAAATGAATCTTCACAAGAATCTGGAAAGAAGAGATTGTGTTACAAAATAAGTAGCAAAATTTAATTAAAATTAAAAATCGTGTCAACCATTCCATCAGCTATTATATTTTAAAAACAAATACCTAAAAAGCATTGTTCCAAAAATATAGCTGACAAGCAAGGCTGATATGTCTTTTAATTTTCTTTAGTTTGCATTTTCTGTGCCGTTATTGCCTTCCTAAATCGTGATTGTATTTTCACTTATTCTTCTAATTCAAAAACTTCAAAACAAAATAGGTTGCAAGCAAAGATAACTATTGATAGTACAAATCATTACCATTTTTCTTACCTAAAGTTACGACCCTTCTCATCTCAATCATATTACTTCATGCTTGGCTGTTGTTTAACAATTTTATAAATTTAATAAAAAACAATTTTATAAAAAAATTATAAACGTTTCTATACTTACCGCTTGTTTCAGCTATCGCAGCAACAAACAAAATGGATGACAGCAAACATAAAACGATCATTGGGGATCTAGAAAAAACATTTCAAGTACATGATTATGCTACGTATAACACTGTAAAAATTCAAGAAACAAAACAGTACGACTTTTGGTAAAAATAAGCTATGGATTCACTTCAATTTTAGGGCATATTGTATTTTAGACATTTATTTGTTTCTCTTGTTGCGTAAATTCATGCTAAACAAATCTATAAATTTAGTAAGTTAGATTGCAGATTAAATCAACATTAATCAGTATTT
Source organism: Trididemnum nubilum (assembly GCA_963965965.1). Taxonomy (NCBI): domain Eukaryota; kingdom Metazoa; phylum Chordata; class Ascidiacea; order Aplousobranchia; family Didemnidae; genus Trididemnum; species Trididemnum nubilum. The sequence goes on along the minus strand of OZ014489.1, from coordinate 14,135,253 downwards.
TAAAAACGAGAGGCTTTACCATTTTTTTTAAACACTGAAATTGTATGTGCTGAAAAAACTTTAAAAAGAATCATAAAAAGTAGATTGAGAAAAACTGATTGACAATGTAATCAATCCTCTGATCAAATGCTCGCTGATAAAAATAAATAATCAACATTCTTATTTACACGAAATGGTAAGCAGATCAAAGTTTGCGACTTGAGTATTGCAAATCCAGAAAATTAGATTTTTTAGTTAAAATTTATTTAAAACTCTAAAATAATTGTTGTTTTGGAAAGAGTGATGTTCACTAAACACTGTATTAATCAGACGTTTACCAGCAATGCTCAATTTTTTTAAAACCTCCCCAAATAATGGTAATCTTGCAGAAATGTTCATTCTCTCACAATTTGCAATAAAGGGTTTTGGTATTTATTAAGAGAACTCAAAACTCAAACTTTTACGTTTATTTCGAGTACACTATAAAGATCAAAATAAAAAGTAAACATTTTCGAGTCAACAAAAAATTCGCAAGCTTACTGTATATCACAAAATTAAAATTACATGCCAGAATACAAAGTACTGTAGTTGTTATTATCGAAAACCACAATTTTCTTCGGTCTTACCAGATTTTTTTTTGGGGGTTAATTCCACCAATTTTTTTAGTTAATTAAAGTTGCTGATAATTCATAATGATATAAATTAATTTTGGGAAGGGTTAATCAAACCCAATTTTTATTAAAGAGCTTATTTCTTTCAAAAATTTGAAATTAAGGTTCTCAACCAAGTAATTGAAGTGTTTTGAAGCGTATGTCACCGCCATTTTTCTTCAACATTGAGATCAAACCAGAATCTCGCACTTGCTTGTTGTTTCAACAATAAAAAACACACAATAACACTCACTTAGCTTGTTCCATTTTCCTCAACATAAGGCTGAATAAATCAAAATTAACTAATAAAAAGGCTAAAAAAATTTGAAATCTTGTACTGCTCTTTTGCCGTAGAAGTTAAGCTAAAATAACGATCAAAAAAGGTATGCGAGTTTTGCTTTATAACAAACAGAATTGAATCTGAAAAAATAAGCATTGATAGTTTTTGATCTGAAAAAATCTAAAATCTATAAAAATAGGCATTGGATGTAATTATTTTTTTTTTTGATATAAAATTTCTGCATTTTGTTGGGTGTGTATTTTTTTCTTATGAATTTTGCAGCAAAGAGCTGTTCAAAATAAGTTAAATTACGTTTCATCAAAATAATTAATTTAATGGTGACTACATAACTTAACCTTTGAATAATCAAAATATAATTGTCCAACAATTTGTAATGAAACTTTTTTGTTAAAAGTTTTTTATAAAAATAAGAGGTCAAAATTTTTTCATATTTTGTGTCACAAAATAATGATAATAATTGTTAAATAACAAAAATAATTTAAATAAAAATTGTTACGCAATATATTGCAAAGTGTTTTGCTCAAGATCAAAACGATATTAGATCATTATGAAATTTTGTATTTTCTGACAGCTTACTATTTTGCTCTAAGCAGATTACTTAACCAAAAAATGTAACAAAGGTAGGAATTCTAGGAACCATTTACCAATTAAACATTAAGCTTACAAAATATTTATTCAAATTTAGTTCTAAACAAAGCAAATTTTTATCTTTGCAACCCACATTTCTTTAGTATTTTTTTCTACAAAAATAAAGCAAACAAACGCTTAACGTGCATGAAGTCGAAAATTAAAAAAAAAAAATTCAGTAGAGTAATTACACTTTTAAAATTTTCAAGACAGGAAAATAAGCTTTGTTATAGTTGGATTTCAAAAATTGCTTATCGCTGCATTATTTAATTTTATTCAATTTAATTACAAAATTGTAAAAAAGTATTGGCAATTACAAATTTCTTATCAGAAACAAGTAATGACAAAACAGAAATCAAAATCTCGATTCAGAATAAAATATTTTTCGTCTAGAGTTGGCAAACATGGGTAAGCTAGTTGAGAAATCCAATTTTCAGTTTTTAACTAAACAAACACACCAATAAAAATTGGATTAAACTAAATTAACCCCCTAAAACCTGATTTTAAATCAGATAAAGCATTTTGTAGGTATCTGCTAAATTTTTGGGGTTAATTTAACCCAATTTTTATGAAAAATTTTTTTTTCTTTTAAAAATTTTGTACTATTTAGATTAGGGTTTTTGAACCAATAAATGACTTAATATTTCCCTTGTACGTGGCCGCCATAATTCATCAACAATGGGATCAATCAGAATCTCATGCTGTAATTCCCATTTGCGGCCATCATTTGGGTTATGTTATTACTATTAATTAATTTTGACATGAATCTGAACGTTACCCACTTTTATAAGTTTAGGCTGCAGTATCATTTGTTATTTTTAACCAAAATCGTGACCAAGTCTTTCCCAGAAATTCAGAAGCTTGTAAGCATGCATAAAATTGATTAATTAATGGCCTTATTAGTTAAAGCAGCTGTTTTCTATTGTAATTTTATTTATATCACTGTATCCGTTAAAACGCCGGATGACTATGTCAACAAATTTAGGATTTCGAAACGGTTAAAATAGAATATAGCGCATTTCGTGCGAATTTATTTTGAAAACTACTTGACCATGTGGGATTTACCACTAAATTATACTTACAAAATGCACACGTAAGAGTCAGAAAATCTTTTTCCATTTAAGGCTAACGGTAAATTCTTCTTGATTTGAATAAAATTATTTAGGTTGGTTTGGTAAAGCTAAAGAATACCTCCAAAGAAGCATACCATATAACATTTAATTACGGTTGAGATGGAATTAAAATCCTACTAGAAGTATTATTTTACGGTATTCTCCTAAAGGATTTAGCTTTGCATTTTGAAGAATCTTTAAGTTTTTAGCTAAGATTTAACAACGAATTTACTAAATCTTATGTAAGTTACAAAACTACAAGCTTTTCAAAAACTCGTGTATAAAACTTTTGTTTAATTTACCTTCTTTTGTGTAATTTTTGGCTTTGTTAACACATGTCGCGATCGATAGTCTATAGTCCCTTTACAAATGGTACTGCATATCCATTTAATGGTCGAACTGAAAATAATGCAATAGCTACTAAAAGTATTAGTTGAACTGGTGAACTTAAGAAACGGATAAAATATCATAATGAAATTTTTTTAAATCTAAGCTTTTAACTTAGATTTTAATGTATAATTTAATTTTAATAATTAGCCTATACGGTGGTCATTTGGTTTGAACAAAGTTTTTAGAGCTGCTTTTTTTTTGCAACCTCATAACAAGATATTTTATTAGCCTATCTTTTTTCCTGTAGATATTTTATAGAAATTATGGTATTAAACGATTTGATCAAAACCCTTATCTCTAAATTTGTTGACGACTCGTACGTACCAGTACGAATTCCAAAATATCAAATTTCTACCCCGGGAAAAAGAAAAGCATCACTAAGGCCAAACCAAAAATCCCACAAAGATGAAATAGAAAAGTGGTGCGTTACCATTTGAGGCGTAATTGCAGAAAATTTTGCAACAACGTCACAAAAAACAGTAGAATTTAAATTTATAGTTAAACGCATTCCATTTTTTTTTCGATAACTTCTGCCTCTGCATTTGGTTTCTTAGATATTTTTTTCCGCATAAAATGCATTACTTTATGAATAAAAATATATTTTATCTTTATGAGGTTGTATGGTAAGCAGATTTATTCTTGAAATTGATATTCAGCTTATAAGTAGATGATGTCATCTTTGATCGCATTAGAAAATAATCTTGGTAAGACAAAACAGTTTCCTAAATTATTGCTGGTAATAAAACAATTTTAGAAATTAAAAACAATCTAAGGAAAGAAATCCCCACATTAAGATTTTTCTTAGTTTGCCGGGTCTTTTTCTGCCCAAGTTCTTCATAAAAAAAAATCTGAAAAAAAATTATTTTAACAAAGCTACCCATCAAAATGGATTTGAGTAATGTCATTAAAATGAGACAAATCATTTGATGAGACTTCTTTAAACTTTATTAAATTTATTAAAACGAGACAAATCATTATCGCAAATTTGTTACAAACATTTGAATTTAAAATCAAAATATGCTTTCTAATTTCGCACCTTTTTTTGGTTCACGTTCTCTGTATGTAAAAGTATGATGTTTTGTTTTTGGATTTCTTAATAGAAACTTGCGTGATTTTCTTACTTCTGTTATTTTTTCGATTTTGATTACGTTTAAAAACCAAATAAAATAGAATGATTTAATTATGCGCTCCTTACTTTACTCAAAAATCCTAACTGGTTTTACCATTTTCTAAGTTACAGCAACTTCAAGGTAGTTTTGTCCACCAATAACGTAGCAGGGAAGAAGCTATAGCCGGGAGCTATTCAGTATTTAATTTAGTTAATTACCAATCACTTTTCCCAAATCTCGTTCCGAGAACCGCTTGCCCCAAACTATTTTTCTCTATAAAATACATTCGAGTTAAGACTTAGGAGTTTTTTCGAATAATTATAGGATTTTATGATTCAGTCGCTTGCATTAAAATTTTACCATGATGTTGATTGTGATGTTTTGACGTTTGCGGGCCAGAGCTTTTAATGTTTATAATCGTTTGCGTGCTTTCTGGCCTAAAGGCTACCAGCGCGCAAGCCTATTAGGAAGAGCCATCAGAACGGCAAATACTTGAAACAAGCAATGCGAAAAGTTGTCTTCCAGTAGGATTGGAACTTGCAGCCTTTAGATTACCGGTCCACTGCTCTACCGCTTAAGCCAAAGAGAACGTCCCTACGCAATATATTGGCGATTTAAACCCAGTCACTTACTTGCACAATGATGCTGACAATAATCAATTGTGATGCTTTGGCACATGTGGGCCGGTAACCCAAAGGTTCAAAATCTGTGGGAAGACAATTTTTTTACGTATTGCATGTTTTAAGCAGTCGCTGTTCTGGTGGCTCTTTCCCAGGCCATCGCGCTCTTTCCTTTAGGCTAGAAAACACGAAAACTATTGAAATTTTACTACTAAGCCAACACCAACATTTACGCAGCCAGTTTAATCATGTTTTTGCAATGTTAATTTCTTTCCTATGTTTTAAAGCAATACTTTTTACCAAAATAGGTCTAAAAGTTCTTTTTGCTATAAAAAAATTGCAAAATCTCTAAGCGCTGGTGGTCCCGCCCCCATTTTCTCGAAACAGCCCCCTCATTGCAAATTTTTAGCTGTACGCGCCCGATATTCACTAAATTTTTAAGAATTAGCGTAAATTGAGAAAAATCTCCCCCAAGTGTAGCAGTAAGGTTTCGATCACATGCTGGTCTTCGGTCATTTCCGAGTTGATAACGTCATACTAATGAATTATTTTCAGAAACGTAAACTATTTTCGTTGAGAGTATACTGTATCTGCTCCGGTGAAACGGCATTTCCAGCTCGCGAAGGCTGCGAATAATATTGCATTTGGTCGTCAGCTACTCAGTTTATTGATTCGCTAATAAGTCCATATCGATTTCAATAGTTTACTTCTAAACGTGTTAAAATTATTGTAATTATCTTTTCAGGCAATAAAATATCAAGACTTAATAGTGCAAAACATTAAACAATCTCGCTGCGGATATCTACAAGTCCTTTGATTACATGATTCATGATTATGTGGTATTTTGTGAGAGAATCTTTGCTTTTTCTGTGAAATGGAAAGCAAAGTGCTGCTTTAGCGCATTATAATGCGACCGACTTTGCAAGGACAGCAGCTGTTTGAGCCCAATAGAAACCGCAATAATTGCAAGCACAGCGAAGAAAGATGAATTTTGCTGTAAGCCATCATCAGATTCGCCACGGCAACGCAAGTCTACATCGATTTTACAAATTCGTTCCGAGTACTTAGAGATGTTTTAAATGAGTCGTTTTGTTATTGAAAACATTTTTGTGTTTTCCGGCTATAAACACCAAGCCTTATAGGAGCAAAATACAAAACGATGTTCCAAGACATTACAAAGAACTTTGATTCCATATGTCATGTGGCGTCACTTATCAATTTTTTTGTCTTTTTCATCAAATGAGGAACTAAGTAACCGCATGTTTGATCTTATTAGAATACGACTGATTTTCTTGAGACAAGGCTTTTTATTTTACGATTTATGAATTCATAAATTACTGGCAATTAATGAATTACTACACTGCATTTCAGTTTATTGCAAGTTTAACATTGTACATTTACAATTGCAATTCCATAACGTCACAATCCGTATTAAAGCAACACTGCACAAAAATTGCACATAATTGTGATGCCATCATAAATGTTATTCTGCTATAACGAGATTATAACAAAAAAGATACGCCATACAGAAATGTCTTGTTTTTTGGGGGAATACCTTCTTCCGTTTTTTCGCGATTTATTCAAATTTATTCACAAACTACTCCAGGAACTTAAAGTCGCGAGATCAAGAGAAAGTGTAATAAAGTTTTGTCGGCAACATTTCACCAAAATTTACATATTTTTCCATGATAACTTAAATTACATTAAAAGTTTTTGTGACATCATAACTTTAGCATCTTATGTTCCGTACTATTCCAAAAACAAGCTTTTACACAAAATTAAAAATACCTATGAAGTGTTAAAAAAAAAGATGTTGCATGATATTTGACCGTTAATAACTTATTCACGCAATTTTTAACGGTCGAGACAGAAATACAAAAGCAATTAAGGTATACGCAATTTTGAGCCAAGACAAAATTATCAAACATAATTCCGCTTGGAAAAGTGGTGTATAAAATAACGCTGATTTGAAAAGCAGAATCCGTATTGTAAAGGGGATTTTAAGATTAATAATGCAACATGAACATGGCATAAGTCATATTCATTACTTTCCCAAACAATTAGTACTAGTAAAATCAATTGCGCTATTCCGTAGAACTATACGTCAGTTTTAAGTCAAGAATTTAGGTCAGCATTGCTAAAAAATTGTAGAGCAAAATTATTTTTGACGTCGTTTTTAACAATTTACATTCATTTAAGGTTAAATAAGTTGAAATATGCAAATAGCTACCTTAATGTCGCAAGCAAAGCACGCGTACAGTAAAAGACACTGCTAGATGGTTTAAAAAAGACACTTCACGTATGTCAGTAAAATGACAAAAAAACGAATGAAAAACGACAAATTTCCATTATGTTGAAGAAACCAAAAAATAACGCAGTTTTTCAAGTTTGAAGAAAACAGGAAAGGGTAAAAAAACTAGGATAGTGGTTAGTTGGTTACCTAATCACCAAACAGAAAGACAATTTAACACTTGATAAACTAACAATACAAGCCGATATCGAAACTAACTGTCAATAGGTTCTAAATTTAAGTCCCTGCAAGTCAAATGAGCCTTGATTATTCATTTAATTAAAATAACTTCTTCCGTAAATTAACCGGCATCCAGTTAAAACTTTCTAAGGAAATATTACAGTTTAGTTTTGTGCGTGTGAAAATCAACGTGAGAAATCGCGGAAGTGCAAAAACTAGGGCGTGATCACAGAAAACGAAAGCATATCTAACAGAGTTTAGTGCTGTATTAACACTTTAGTTAGCTTTTAACATCGACATCGATTGATTAATTAATCCAATGCACACACAACATGAAAATACTAAAAACACTATTAACCGATATTCTTTGCAAAATATCGAATTTATAGTGATTTCGTATTTAAATGCGATCGTATGTTAAACCGCTGATAGTTTAAAACATACACTTATTTTTTTCAGCCAAGTTGAACTTCCAAAGTATTACTAAGTTCATTACACTCTTTTTATTTATACGAACAATTTCATAAGAACACGAGTCTAATTTTTGCTCAAAATTTAACAACAAATTGACAACGATCCCAGCCTTAGCAGTAAAAAAAAAAAGAAACGAAAAAAAATTAAAAGAAACTAAATTTTGTACTAAATCAAAATAAAATTTTAATAAATTTCCAGTAGGGGAAGGTCGGGAAAGTTGGGTAAGAGGGTAGGTTGCACAAACGTAATTAACTCGTGATTGGCTCATGGAATTATTACGAGATTTGACGCTTGGAAAGATAGAAGTGTCTTTTATCAGTTCCAATACTTTCAGGTTGCTTCTGTAAAAAACATGGCTGCAGTGGTCAATTATGTTCAAAATATAGTCGTTTTAGGCACTAAACCAATATTGTGAAGAATTATTCTCCGCCTGTTTGAAAGAGAGTCGTGAAAGGTCGCTTTCAACTAAAGTATTTGAGAAAGACTAGGTGCTACAAGTACCTAACAGGGTGTTTCGCTTACCTTTAAACTCAAACAGATTTAGACTGACAGCAGTCTAAACAATCTGGCAGCCTTGAGGGTAAATCGGACGAATTTTGGTAGGGCATGTTGGACAGTTGTCCATTATTATTATTATGGTGATTATTCACAGAGCTGGACAGCGCTGTTTCGAGCTTTTAGCTCTCATCGGCAGCCCTCAGCGTGAGAGCTAAAAGCTCGAAACAGCGCTGTCCAGCTCTGTGCATACTTGACTTGAGCTACAATGTGAAATATCATTGGAGCTGCAGGATTGGTGGTTGTAATGGCCACCTAACTGCCAGTGGAAGTTGACATGGCTTCCCAGGAGTCGACCATGAAGGACGTCAAGATGTTGCAATGTTGATTATTATTATGTTGGTGGTTGGACGATGGTGCTATTTTGCTGACGATGTTGGCTATTTCCAAGGTTGGCTGTGTTGTGTATTATCTGCACAGGTTTAGGCCTAATGACTTGGCTACAAAATTTTGGTTTGTAGGCTAGTCCTTATTGTGACAATTTTTTCTGATTTAAAGTTTTAAGTTTAAGTCATGACTAGGAGCCGTTCAAATATCATATGACGCGCTTTTTGTTCAAATATCATATGACAAAATTTTAACCCCTCCTCATTTAACAATTTTAAGACGTAGGCCTAATTATATCCATCCTTTTGCATGGCATTTAAAGCTTTTTCCAACCCCACCCTCTTCTGAAAGCGTCATATAATATTTGAACATCCCTCCTACGCTACACCACAAAGTTTTAACCAAAAATGTTAACGGTGTACCGGTACTGTACTTTTTCCTCAGAAAGTTTCGTTATTTTTGATATTTTGTTAGCTTTGCCGATAAGTAGGCCTGCTCTTTTGTTGCTCGCAATTTTCTCGGAGCAGAATTGAAGAATGGAGCAATGAGCATGCCACCTAAATTTCGTTATTATTCGTTTAAGCCTATGCAGTAGAGCGATTATAATGTTTTGGCTTTGGTTCCCACTTCCCAGGTCTTAGTGGAGTGATGCAAAATGATATTACGACTGAGTAACTTAGTCTACTAATGTAAGCTGTGGTTTAAATCTGGTTTAAATGTTTTACTGTGGTGTAGATTTCTTAAATTAAATGGCTATTGTTATGTATAGCAGGCCCGTAGCCAGAAATTTTTCTCAGGGGGGCTATGTCCAACGCACCCTACACGGTTGACCAACATACCCTTATATGAGGGTTGTTTAGACAAATTAAGAGTACTTTTTGGATCGAATACTTTGGCTTGAAGGTAATGTTCAACACAAGATTTTTGGCTGTGGTTAAAGACCTAAATGCATGTAATTTTATTTCATACCAAAACGGTTTTTATATCTGCAAGCATTCTCGAGTAATGTGCAATTTACAACTTCAGTGTCCAACTCACCCGACCTTCCCCTATTTACAAGCGAAGTTATAGCGATTTCGAGATTACAGCGCTGTTGCGCACTACGCAGCTGAGAAAATTTTTTGCAATCGCTTTTTCACTTTTGCAATTTTCAGATGCTGCTAAAGCCTTTGCAAAAGCCTTTATTCTAGCAGATAAAGCATAGAGTTTTACAAACATGGTTGCTAAAATTGACTTCGATGCTCTCAAAATTACGAACAAATAAGGCTGAAAATTGGTAAAAAATTAAGAACAGCCAGCCTCAACTCAAAATTTACTCGTTCTTATAAAAAAAAAGAGTGTAATTCGCCCTCTTTTCTCTATCAAAGATTTAAAAATATTGCACTGCAAAACACAAGATGAATAACGCTTTGAACAATTTTAAAAATTTCAGATCTACTACACTTTAAAAAGCTGAAATTAAAAAGTCATGCAAACATAAGGTAGTAAATTTTGTACAAAAATGAAACCTTTCAAGATGATATGAACGTAATACTTTATGCCATTTGACAACAATAATATTCTATGGATAATCTTCAACTTAAATACAAACGCAAAATCTCAAAACTAGCATGATGTAACAGTAGTATTTAGCAAAGAGGCAGCTGGTACAAATTTACCGCAAAAAGAAAGAAAACGAAGAATTCTTGTTGGTTTGTCGATCGTTAGAAAGAGATCTTTGTTTCAGTATCATCAACACACAAAAATAGAATTTTCTTTGAAATAACACATTTAAAAATACTTTGAAAAGTAAAAACTACATTGAGATTGAAATACTGCAAGAGTGCACTTTAAGAAAATTGAGAAAAAGACAAACAATAAGCACTACACAATTGCACATAATTCCCTGTGTATTGCAATATCAAACCCAAAAGTAAAACGACTTCTAAAATAAGAAATGCTTCAAAATGAAACAATACGCTATTGAATGCTGTTTATGATTAGCCTATAGATTGTACTAAACCTTCCAAAATTTTCATGCAAAAAATAAATAAAAAACATGTCAAGCAATATTCTTTATGATACCAAGCAAACAATCGCTTGCTCAAAACAAAAACATGAGAATCAATTACCAGCACAACGAATGTTATAATTCTAGGCGGAAAAATAGTAACAGTTAATCATCAGTGCTAGACAAGATATTTTGGAATGAAAATGGCACAAAATCATGGCCTTCACCACCATAGAATTTACTCTGAAACTCCACCCAGTGCAGACGCAAAGCGTGGAGAAATGCAGACAAACCCTCCATCACAAGTAATATGGCAACTGTAAGAGCCGAGAAAGCCCTGCAAAGCAAAAAAAAACTTTCCATTATTGTAAGCTCTTTATTTCCAGTCTGTGATTGCCGTCAGAATTTCAAAAAGTGCTCAAATATCATATTTCACCAAAAAATTTAACTGAAAAATAAAACAAAAACAGCACGCAAATATGCATCTGCTTATCTATATTTCTCCCTTTTAGAGGCCGAGTACAAGATAGAAATAAGTAAATAAAGTTAATCCAATTTTCTGGTTGAACAAAAAGTGCTTGTTATTTCTAACGCTCTGCCGTTGCAGTGCTGTAAAGATTTATGGACATCGTAATGGGGCTTAATTATTTTCAAAGCGGCGTTGCTAACATAATTTTTTGTTTTGGAAGGGGCTAGGCACAGGCTTTTATGCTAGCTTTATTGCAGTTTGGTGCCGGGCTCTTGCTCGGCGCTTCCAATTTGAGAGACTATAATGTTTTTTAATTTATTTTGAGAAGCTATATTGCGGATAATAATAACTTATTCTAATTCATAAAATACTTCAAGAGCGATCTTGGTTTTGCTTTAACAGTGCCAGAAAAAAATGTTCTGGCAGTGTGCATAGGCGTCGATTTTTTGATGATTAGCAAATTCGATGTGGCATAATGTTTTTGCGAAGTTTGGTCAAACTTAATAATTCTATTTTGGTCCGGAATTTTGCCCCCAAAATCAGGTGAAGACCAATAAAAAAACTATGAAAAGGCCTTCGCCGCATTCTGGTCTATCTCAGGCCGGAATTTCGGATTTCTTGTTGCCAAGTAGGTATTACTTGGCAGAAAACCGAGGGGGCTAGACATATTTCCCACCCTACAACGTTAGACCGGAGGGGACGCCGCCCCCCGGCCCCTTCAAAATTGACGCCTATGGGCCAGTGTGCACTGTTAGCCAGATTAGTGAAAGTAAGTGCCATCCGGCAGGGTGAATCGACAAAATTTAGTTAAATGCCTGGCTTGCCAGCTTTTCCACCTATTTTTTGTAATCATTTTGGTGTTCTAAATGGAGGTTGATTGGCAGCAAATTGGTCACCGTTTTGGTTAACAGGGCCACGTATCAGAATTAAAAGTAGCTTGGAAGTCTGCATACTGCATAGTACTCCCTGCTGGGTGTATCAACTGAGCAGTTGTTCTTCACGAAACGTAGAAGAGTGATCTGATCCGTCTCAAATCATGTTTTAGCTGGAAACGGTGTAGCTAACTTTTTTGTTTTTTTTTAATGCACTAATTTTATTTCTGCTGACCCAAAAAACAGCAACACGATTTTTTTTAATACATGTAGCACTTTTTTTATTCATAGCTTGAAAAAACAAGAATATATACTTATTGAATTGTGATGTTTTGACGTTTACAGGCCGGAGTTTCAATATTTAATCGTTTTGCATGCTTTTGGCCTAAAAGCTACCAGCGCGAAAGCCTAGGGAAGAGCTACCAGAACAAAAGACTTTAAAAAAACGAAATAAAAAAAAAAACATCGCAAAATTTTCGACATTGCCTTCTTACTACACAAGGTTGAAAAAACAAGACCTGTAAAAAAAGCAGCGGGTTGGCCACCCTACATCTAAAATTAAAAACCTAACTTAAACTCAACAGTTCGTTTCACCCATAAATGGGATCATTATCAGCCTCTGATGATATCCTTTTTACGGGTGAAACAGATAGCTAGGTTTGATAGATTTTAATTTCTAATGATTTTAATGTTTTAATATTGTGATAATCTGCTGTGATAAGCTCTTTATTTCGATATTAAGTATGTTCGATATATTTCGATATCGTGGCGTGAAGCCGCTGTGGAGTAGTGAGTAAATGATTGAACTTTAAATCTGGCTAAATGCAAACAAGGGTTAATTTTTGTCTACAGCACTATTGGTATTTGTCAAGGAGGAAAATCAGAATTTGAAAAACTGCTATGCTTTAAAAGAACGCAAGTGGCGAGTTGCGTTTGAGTAATTAGACGTACTGTGCTGCAACACCCAACCTCTGTTCAATACTTAACTACAGTTAAAGTTAATTTGTTGAATTTTACGGTATTTATTAAGCTTTGTTATCCTCCATTAAACAAATCTACAATATCAAGATGTAGTTGAAATAGCTGTCATTTTTAAAAATCTCACCAAAATATGAAGAAGCTCAAAAAGGCACCAAATACTCCTGATATAGCAGATAGCCCATTACGCATTACCATCGTCCACAGGACTTCCGACAATTCTGTAAAACACTTCGTAATTAAGGTTGTACGATCAGACATCAAATTTGTTTGATCATGACACAAGGTTGGACTTTTCCCAAACCACAACTGGTATTAGATGGAAAACATCTGAATTTCAAAATGCTAAAAATCTCCAATAGTCGAGAATATTAGCAGAGTGGCTGGACATTGAACACACCTACATGCACTGCTTAAGCTATAACATTTTATCTCAGTTTGCAATACCTTTGAGGTCCTACTAGGCTAGTATGGCATGAAAGATAATTAAATCAATTAAAACGAGTAACCGAGTATATTATAAAACAGTACAGTGTTGTGGTATCAAGTCTTTTCAACGCGACAAGCTTGATACGGATGGTTTGATACCGATATCTTTTTGGGACATGCCTGTTTTGTCAAAGAGATCTTTCAACGCAAATTTCGAAATCTACTTTTCATACGTATTTATCTCAATCAGATATACGAAGCTGCAATCAAACAAATCTAAAGCGTACCCAAATGCAATTTAAACGAGATTTACCAAACTTACCAGCATGGGCGAGACTGAGCGCCCAAAGACGAAGATATGAAGCAGTGTGTGATATACAGCTGAGACAATACTCAATAGTATGAATGATTTGATGAATCATAACCTCGCTCATGATAAACTGCAAAAAAATCAATAAAATCTTAAAAACTGGGTGGCATGTGGACGCGTAAGGTTTGTGCGGAGATCATGAGAACCATCCCCGTGGCTAGCATCTGAGGTGGTCGAGCTTTATGGTATGTATCGACAACTGAACCAAAAACGGAGTCTCAGAGAGAGATTAGGGAGGTGCTGTGCAACTGCGTCTGACAAATACTGTAATGAGAAAAAACAATAAAAAAAAAACTAAACAGTGAAAAAGATACTACAAAAATAAGGTACTTCAAAATGGCGACAATGACCGCCAGCAAGCGAAAAGATTGTTGCAGACATTTAATGGCGTTTTTTCAACCATTTACGTGTACGAGCCAAGTATTCTGCGTCTGTCCAGTCACGCCAACACAGAGCATCCTTTTCGAGGTTCTGTTTGCCGATCTTCAGTCACAAGTCGCGTGCTTGGACTTCTCATGGGAACTGTGGCGAAGTGTATCAAGATTAAATCTATTCATCTTGGTTCATCTATTCTATTAAGTTGTTGCTGTATTTTGCCAAAAAATAAACTAAACTTTCATCAGGCTGGGCCACAACAACTGACAGACCACTCGGCCCCAATGGTAAATGGAGTAAAGCGCCTTTTGTGAGGACGCAAGGAAGCATTGCTAGCACAGGAATCGAACAAGTGGCCAGCAACCTTTTGATCTCGAACGCTGATGATTTAAAATTCCGTTAACACGAAAGAAAATTAATATCTAAAAACAATCGAAACGTGGAGCTAAATTAATAACTAATATTTTTCAAACATTTTCGTTTTATCTATAAAATCTTCCAACCTCATCCTCATCAACATTTTCAATTAATTGTTCTTCATCATTCAATAGATCGTTGTTGGGTCGTGGATTGAATTCCAACATGGATATGTCACCTGACCCAGCATCATTAGGCTGAGCTTCAAGCAGCTGTGAGCAAAAAAAAAAAATCTAGATATCACAAAAGCCTTTGATACAATAACCCAGATTGCTCTCATTTACAAGTTAGAATCAATTCAAGACCAATATTTACTTTCTATTCTAATACAATGCATGTTAAATTTTATATTGCATTTTCTGACAAGAAGCTTAAATTTGCCTCGTCAATATTAACTTGACTTCAATTAAGATGAGTGGAGTTTGAATTCAACTGCTTCAAAAAAGTGCTCGAAAGCCAACGCCAGAGCGAATATCATAACATGTTTTGGTATGACTTCAATTAAAATCAATATAGAGTAGGTGGGCAAACAATCTTCCAGCATACTCACTAAACTGGTCCTACTGGTGCTTGGGCGAGGATTGATTACTGGATCTGCTGAGGAAACTAACTGAAAGATAAAAAAGAAACAAGTCAGAAACGTTCATCACAATATATTCAATAATAGCATTTAAAAAACTAAAACTGCATACAGTAAGTCTAAAAACAAACCATGGACAAAATTTATTTTGGTAATTTAAGCCAAAGTGGCGAAGAATCCACTTGGAGAACATTCCAATTCATTGATAGAGTTAATATGCCAACCTTTGAACTGCACTCGAGCAACTCCGGTTGTCCATTCCTCGT
This sequence comes from Trididemnum nubilum, assembly GCA_963965965.1. Lineage (NCBI taxonomy): Eukaryota > Metazoa > Chordata > Ascidiacea > Aplousobranchia > Didemnidae > Trididemnum > Trididemnum nubilum. The sequence continues at coordinate 14,119,893 of OZ014489.1, read as the reverse complement.
TTGTACATTTAGAACAACAGGTACATTAAAACTAAGCCATAACTGACGGAGACGGTTTTAAACATGCAAAACAATCTTTAATTGAAATAACTTACACGAGAATAATTCTTTTTGTTATATCGAAAATAGAGAACGATAGGCTTTGCTAGAAGCATCCAAGGCACACAAATAAAAGCTATCACCACGAGTAAGATTTGTAACCCATACTGAGCTGAAGCACTGGGTCCCCCATAAACAGGGTAACTTCCAGAAGCAGCATCAGGGCGGACAAACATGAACATGTTAATAAGACCAATTAGCAAACTGGGAGCAGCCTAAAAAACAAAAATGAACCTTGCATCAAAAAACTTGAAAAGTAAAAATAACTACGGTCTACAAAATTCAGCTCTGGTATACCGTCAAAATACATAAAACATCTCTTTCTTTTTTAGAACAATGTACTGAGAAAATTAATAATAAGCTATAGACAGTATCCAGAGTCTTAAACGCACAATCAAACTTATAGGCACAACCAAAAAAAAAAAAATTGCGTCATGATCTGGTTAATTTGCGATTCTTTGCCTTTCTACGCTCATGTTCATACCTGTAGTCCTAGCTATACCGACGAGGAATAAAAGATGAATGTCGATTTCGAAACAGTATGTCTTAGGCTGTTAATCAAAGACTTGATTGCGCCTATAAGATTCTGGAAACTGTCTATAGCTTATTATTAATCTCTTTCTTTATTATGAAAATGCAGAAAATTGTCATACTATGCCAATTCTGACCGAACGAGTACCATGCTAATGGTGCTGTCTCACTTGCAAAACTCTGTTCGACAAAAACTAAACTTTAGCATCAAGCAAAAATTCTCCATGAGACACAACCATAATCTCTAAATTTGAAAGAGAAGCACTTTGAACTATTTTTCACATTGTCTTGCTGGTAAGTTTTTGTCTGTCGTACACGATTTGTCAAACATTGTAGTTAAAATTGGTACAAGTGGGCAGGATCATTAGCTGCTAGGCATCTAAATAACGTGCTAAACTACATAAATATAATTACATTGGCATTAGCCACAGTCCAAGTTGACCATTTGACAAGGATGAGAATACAAAGGTAGCCAATCACGGTTAACATGAAGAGCATTTGGGGGATCCATTCACAAAAAATCTCCAAGTGATGTTTGAAATATCTAAAAATAAAAAAAAATGAAATGCTGAAAAAAATGAGTTTTTCGACTTTCGTTTGAAGAGTGGTGCACCGAAAGATGGATTCTTATTGCGAGCCACATTAGGATTTTCGGATAAGTTCAGCATAAATGAAAACCGCTAAACATTGAGGTTTAGAAGCATCAAAATTATCAAACGTACGGTAAAAACAGAGTCATTCAATTAGGGATATCCATTTCAGAATATCGAATCCTACGAAACCGGTTCCTATTTTGAACCGGTTCCATTTTTAGGATTTGGTTTACTTGCGAAGAAAACCTGCAAGTGATAAATTTGTTCAACCGAGCCGGCTGACCGAGTTAGGACACGTCCTTTTGACTCGGATGTTACAATGGCGTGATTTTCTCTAAGAGGACTAAGCCCACCTGTTCGCGGGCCTGTTTCCGAAAACAACTAGAAATGACGGTTAAAATGAAAGCAAAAAATTTAGAGAAGCTGATGAAGCATTGCAGAATGAGAATATCCATCCAATATTCATGTGATTTGTACTGCTGTAATTCTTGTACTGGCTATACAAGTATACATTCATTAAAAATGAAACAAAATGGTAGACTTTTTTGTTTTGCAGTAGTCAAGCAGTTAAGTGCTGAATTGATATCAAAATAGTACTGACGGCCATTTTATAGATTTAGGATTCGGAATTCTTTGGAAAAAAGATTCGGAATTATTCTAGATTACATAATTGTTCTGAAATGGACATCCCTACATTCAGTGCAAAAAAACTAAATTAATTAGCCTATTTTTCATGATCAGTCATAAATTATGCACCACAAACATTAAATAAAACTCACAGATGATTTTTCAAGGCAAGAATGAGACCAAATATCATCTGACAAAATCCCACAATCACAGCTGACTTCATTTTGTAACTGTTTAGAAACGTGATTTTATTCAGGGCAGTTTCCCATATCTGAAAATAACTTAAGCATAAAATAATGCGTCTCGATCGTACACATTCGAAGACACTGAAAGCAGTTTATTGTTATTATAACTGGACACATGCACGCTGATGTATACTAAAGAAATTGCGGCACGGCATTGATGGGTGTGATGTTTCTAATACAAATGTGTTTCGATAAAAAGCGAGATCTTTTTACGTAGAATAAACCCGATTGAGGCGTTTTCCGGTGAAGTCACAGCAAGCTTGATCCTATAAATAAGCCTTGTTGCTTATAATCATCAGAATACGAGCATACGATAAGGAGCTACGAGTAAAGCTACTAAGCATCAATATGAATTGTAAAATTTTTTAACGGGAAGAATGCCACAATCAGATTTATTTTACTTATGCCCGGTGAACACCAAACCCTTAGGTTTTTAGGCTTATTCCTAAGGGTCCACGACAACTGACCGCGAACCAACTGACCACGAGCAAACTGGCCGCGGACAACGCCGATTGGCTGAAAAGGGCGATCCAAAATATATTTTTACTATACCCAGAGCCATCTTGCCCAAACCCTCACTTTGTTACGAAATCACTGCGACGAAATCAGTGACGAAATCACTGTAACGAAATCGTCGCTTCGCGGTCTGTTTGTTCGCGGTCAGTAAGTCGCGGTCAGTTGACTTGGCTCGATTCCTACTTTAGCAATTTTTAATCTTTTTCTGTTTAACCTTTTAATTGAATTTACAAACAAAATGTTTGAAACGGTAAGTTAAAAAGTGACCAGTATACTTTACGGTTAGATAATTAAAGCGTTAATTAAACAGCAAATAAACAATATAAGCTGGTTTTCACCGCGTACAATTAATTCAATAGCCATGATCGCTGAACGGAAATTTACGCTGGTTTTATTTTTATTCCTCATCAAGTCTTTTTATACGAGGTGTTTCAATGGGGTTCATAACAGAGAACCAACGCGATTTCGCCATAAAAGCAAATCACAGCTGTAATGACAACCGGATAACTGTTCAGTGTTCATAAGGGGAACTTCGTGGGTGTCGTTATTTATTTTTGGTTGTTAATTTGGTCGACTCCTTTGATTCTGAGAGTTGATAAGCCTACCTAGCTAGCCTACCTGATATACTTTAAAACATGTGACAATAGGATGGCTCACTTACTTTTCTCAGTATAAAGTAATAATTTTGGTGATACAAGCTATTGTGACGCAATAGCAAAGCATTCGTCTTCAAACATGATGGGAAGCTTTATGTAAACCTACGTTGCACATTGATATAAGTATAAATAACCGAAACAAATTACCGGATCCATTCCAACAGGATATGGATTTCCGACCAAAGATGCAGAAAAGTTTCCACTTGTAGAATAGCGACGAAACACTCCTTCAACGGCAGGATCGAGAGCGAGAACATTTGTGCTGTTGAGCAATTCTTGTCTAAACAAGAATTAAAAAGACTTTCTTATTTGATCAAAATTAACCGGGAACACTGAATGAAGAGCTGATTTACAACTTTAGTTCTTTGTGGTTTATGAAGAATTACTCAACCTTTAGCGTGTAAACTTCCATCTCAGCAGATTTACGAAATTAGTTAGTAGAAAAACCAAAATCGATTTGAACTTATAAATTTTGCAATACATAGCCCAATTGAGTTCAAAGCATTTCATATCTGTGGTACTTGATATATACATTATACAAATGCTCCATCGCCTGCATTCTAATATAAATATAAATATGAAAGTCAATTTAAAACCTTAGAACTGCTATCGATTAGCAGTCTCGATAACAAAAAGCAGGTTGTTTTTTTTATAAGATTTGTTGTCAAGACTAAGCGTTTACTAAGAACAGAAGAAAGCTAAATCTATGTTTAACTTCACCCTGAAAATGACAAAGCTGAAAACAAGGGATCAGCAGTAATTACATTTTTTATCAAAACTTTAAAGCTTATGGCTCAAAACCGAAATAAAATGCCTTGCACCAGAACCACATAAGCATCTTCGGATCTACTCCTAAACTGGTTTGAATACTGGGGGAAGTCAAACTGTTTGGTTTTTGGGCGAGTTTACCAACACCCATAACTACCAAATTGGGTGGGATTAACACACCCTTTTCTGATAGATCGCTATCAACCTGCATTATAAAAGTTTTGATTTGGTGTTATCCCGTCCAACCACTGTCGTAAAAAACGACATCATACAGGGAAACAACTTTCATCTTTTTGTTTTACGTGATTTAGCGTTTTTAAGATGTTTTATTACTTACGAGTAGTTCATGGCAGCAACATTCCAAGCTGATCCAAAGACGTTGAGCGATCGTGAAAAACACTCATTGTATAAAAAGCCAGTGTATATTGAAAACAAACCCATGAGTAAAATCAAATACCGACCACCAAACATCATTTCCCATATCTAGTAAAACAATGGAGTATCAGTGTTCAGGAAAGAGCGTTCATAAAACAACGTAACACGCACCTAACACACAAAAAATTGTTCGTATAAAAGCAGCAGCACAAAAATTCTAAACAAGTCAAAAATCAATGAACAATCTATGAGTATCAAACTACACCATTGTTATGTCTGTTATAACAGTATATCCACAAAAAATAGCAGCTTAGGAAATCAGGGGTGCGTAACTCGTGGAGTGGTTAATTAATTCTTTAGCTTCTTTTCAAGAATTCATCCCTAACCCTAACCAATTGGCAGGGCTTAAGGGCCTGTCATTTTGAAAAATAAAGCTATACTGTAAAAAGCAAACTTATTACTGTAGACCATTTCTTCAATTTCTTCCCATTAATTCTAGTAATCACGATCAATTACCTCATTATCTGATTTATTGTTAAACTTCTTCTCATTCCATACAAGATAGAGACCAAACAAAAACATAAGAAAGCCATGACCGAGATCACCAAACATGATTGCGAATAGAAATGGAAAAGTGATGATAGTAAAAACCACTGAAAACACAAAAAATTAAATCCAAGTTGTAGGTGTAGGAAGGTTCTTAAAATAACAGTATGTTCGAATAAGTTTATGTACAGGGTGACCACCAAAAAGCAACCACATAGTATTTCTCTAGGTAGTTGAAGTAAATTTAGTGCATGGAATATTGAAACTATATTTTTCCCACCATGAGAAGGCATTTTGCGAGGAGACCTGCAGACCTGTTAGAGTTTTTTTTTAGGATTCTGCTTTTTTGTTTTGGTTACGCTGTACTTATTTTTTAGTTCGCAATTTTTTTTTTTTTGAGCTTTAAAACCAATACATACTAGACAAAACAAGACGATTTTAACAGGAATGAAAAAAAGAGCTAGACATTACAGTATAGCAGGATTTTACCCATTCCAGACTATTGTTGAAAATACTTCCACAGCCATTGATTACAAAACATCACAAAGACGTTTGTTAAATATTGATAGAAAAACATTCAAATAAATAAATTCTGGCTTACGCAACAACGAGCATTATCCAAAAGAGCTAGTTTCTTTAAACTGACAGTGCATGCATACCACTAAAATGTGGAGTAATATATAACATAGATACATTATGTAAGATATGTCACGTGCTATGTCCAATGTCCATGCCAGAAAAAAACCTTCGCACACTATACTCTGCTTACTTGGATTGATTTCTTTGTAATTTGCCACACCGTAAGAATCGATCAAGGTTTGAAAACTGCCAGTGAACTTGTCTGTTCGATTGAAAGTTGGGGGCGCCTTGTTTGTTGAGATTCGTTGTAGTATTGAAGGAATCGAGGAACCGCTTGATTGCTACAGCAACATAAAGGACTTCTTTTACAATTGCTTTTCTTTTCGTTGGTCCAACCTCAACCTTTTTTTTTTATACCAAAGTTGTAAGCCCAATTTGGGTTTTAAAAGCAGCACGGCAAGTCTAACAACTCGACAGGGACAATACTAAACGGCGGAAAAGAGGAAAAAGGGGAAATCGCGCTAAAAGGCGGGATAGGTTAAAGTTCACCCAAACCCTAACTGCCTTTTCCTACTTTCCCGCCTTTTAGCACGATTTCCGCCTTTTGGCACGATTTCCGCCTTTTAGTACTGTCCACTCAACAGCACATGCCTATAGCCTTTTTTGGAGCTTAGCATTCACTTAACTACATTTACTGTTTCTGACCAATGCCTATAGAGATTTTAGCAAACTTTAAACCCGTTTTCACCACAAGTAACACATGAAACCAATTTCTTAACCCTGCCCAAACCATGTTAACACACATGAGTGTAAAAAATTTATGTGGACGCAAAGATTACAATAATCCAATTTTCTAACTTACAAAAACCCAAGTTTACTGTAAATATTACAGTAATACTACATGTCGATGAAAAAATATAGCGACCACTCACACACAAATTAACCCAATAGGTTACATAAAAATGACCCTGAAAATAAACCTGTTGGAATCTCTGGTGCAAAAAATGACAAAAAATATCATTAACATACCGTGGCATCTTGTAGCGCATCTTGAATCTGCGGAATATCAGCTACAGGACACCAACATTCCCCAATCAAACATTTCTGTGCTATATTGACGTTAAACAAATTCAATGTGTGGTAAATCGCTTTGATTTTTCGAACCTAAAAAGTCGAGTTAACTGAAAAAAATGTCAAGTGAAACTCTTTGCAGTACATATATTCACTTTTGCAATCAGAAATCACGCCGATTTTTCAAAACCTATAGCGACCAAGGCTGCATGAAGAATGAGGCCTTGGATTTCAGCCGTCTTCCGGTATAAGGGGTTCTTCAAAAAAACTTACCATATATTGTTTAATAATTATTTTTGAAGTAAAAAAATAATTGTAATAAATAGGCCCAACTTCTCAAAATGACGGATTGCGCTAACACAAAACACATTCGAATACGTTCAACTGCAGAATTTTTTAAAAGGTTATCGTTGACAAATTAATTTACAAAGTTTATTTTAAAACCGAAAGCGGTTCAAGTATGTTTGGTAATAAACAACTTTGATTTTTTCTCAACGAAGAAATCCCATCACTAAACACTTTCGAAACTGCACGTGACATTTATGATGGTTATACAGGGTTGGCCAAAAAAAATTGCACCCTTAGACAAAGTGCCATAACTTTTTTTGCATACGGATAACAATTTAAAATTTTTACCATTTTTTTACGACGATATATTGCGTAGCTGTTTAAAATTTTCCAAAGAAATTCCAAGAAGTTATAAAATGACGTCCATTTAAACATTGAAGACTGCAATCTCTTTTCACAAAGAGCGTTCAAAGGTTTTATTGCAGGTAACGTAACTTTTTTTTTTATAATTGGCCTTTTTATACTCATTGTGACATAACAATGCCAGAATGCTAACAAATCTTTTTTCAAACGATAATAAAGTTTTGAAACTATCTTACCTTAAAGATCTTACTCTTATCTTAAAAAGATCTTAATCCAGTCGATTACTGCGTTTGGAGCGCTCTGGAGCGAAATGTTTACCGCGGAAGAAGATTTGAAAACACCATAGAATTGAAAGACATTCTTCAAGAGTGGGAAGCATTGCCCCAAGCGGTAATCAATAACGCCATCGATGGGTTTCGATCTCGTGTGCGGTTGGTGATTGCAGAAAACGGACAACACATCGAAAAATATTGAACGAATGAACAATCGCTTACTATTTGTGCCGTGTTAATTTTCATGCAATTGCAGTTTGTGATATATACTCACTATTTAAACACCTGTAATTTTGTTATTTTAAGGAAATTTTTAATAAAATTTTACACAGCTACGCAATATATTGTCGTAAAGAAATGGTAAAAATTTTTAAATGTTATCTCATTCCAAAAAAAAGTTATGACACTTTGTCCAAGGGTGCAATTTTTTTTGGCCAACCCTGTATATTGACAATGAAATTAATTATGAAGCAAATCATTAAAAAAAGTTGCTTGTATCTAAAAGTAGAATCCACAAAAATTTTCTACATCATAAATGCTTTGCATCATAACTAATTTTACTCTTCACATTAATCAGCCCTAATAAGAGTCTTGACGTTATTATTATAACAACACTAATAGGAATATGGATAAATTCTAAAAGGCGAAGCCTGGTCAAGAAAATAATGAATAGAGTAGACCTAATGCATAGAAGACAAATAATTATTTTTTAAATTCCATATTGGTTTAAAGGTTTACGCGCTGATTACATAACCAATCAAGAACATGAATAATCCATGATAATTATGCCAAGTAAAGAAACGCTTTGAGAGTCACGTAGCATGTTAAGCCTCAACACAGGCTTATATAATACATATATGCAGTACAGCAACTTGAGCGATACTGAAATATGCCTTAACTAGTTTAAGAAACTAGTAAACAATCTTTGCTTGATGATGCTTGATTACAAGCACAGCAACTTTGGTTTTAATGTATTTTAATAAAGCCAAGTATGTGCTTTTAATACTAAGAGAAGTGGCAGCCCAAATTCGTTGTGTAATAATTTTGAAAGGAAGCTAGTAATCAATCATTTCTCGAAACTGCCACACTGAAAGTACGACTAAAACTCCAGTTTCAATAGTGCAAGGTTAAGCGTTCCATTTTGGTAAAAGTAGCACTCCAAACCATCTACACACTACGAAATGAGTTTTGTGACAACATACTGTTAAATGTTAACGCTTCTTCAGGGCTCGAGCAGTGAAAGACAGTTAAAAGTAACCAATGAAGAAAACCGTTAACAATGGCCACTTATATAATGGTAGTTGTGCTAACCTTTAAGCTGGTGTGGAAATGCCCATTTCTACCAGTTCTCTCTCTACGAACGCATACCTGAGACTACGTTGTGACATATTTTTCGCAACAATTTGACTAAACTACTTTGCTGGCGACTTGTAAAATACAAACTAAGAAACATAACAATATCCAACCTTTATTAACCATGTTCGCACATGTTGAGCAATGTGAGACAAAACTTGTTTTTTGTGCTCGCAAGTTTGATTTAGTATCTAGAAAGACAATATAGCATTAAAATTCGTATTTAGGCATCAAATTCGACACTTAAAAAAATTGCATGCTAAATGCCGCAAAATGCGTAACTACAGTATTCTTAACAAGTTTATTCAGAGTCACATTTTCAAATTTTCTGCATTGAAAATTTTTTTGAATTGTTCACATTTTATTACAGATGTAAATTTTTTTCTCTATTTCATTGATGATACAACGAAGCTATACTAAATACATTATTACACAACAGACAATAAGACATGCCATTTTGATTTGATAACGTGCAATTACAAAAAGAGTTAAACTACAGAAAGCTTACAGTTTGCAAGTCGGCGATGCGATTTGTAACTCCAATGGTAACTTCACGGCGTTCTTGCGGGTTAGCAGGACAAGTATGAAGAGTGGCAAGAAACCTAAATCATAAAAACGTGAACAATTACTTTTATAGTTAGCAAAGCTAATTCGTAGTATTAGGCTATATACGCAAAGGAAACGTGCTATTACAAAAGCAAACCATTTGATGGAAGCTTTCACAAAACATATATACAGGACATGGAAATGGGTGAAACAAATTTTCAAGTACGGGCAAATAACTCAGTTTCCATAGTAGCAAGAGAACTTTTCAAATTTTAACTAAACTATTACTTACCCTTGACAAATCTTTTGAATTCGAATTTTCAAATGCTGTCCTTGGAAGAATATCACAAATGCACATTTGTACACAAAATAGCCCTGTAAAAGCAACTTAGGTGTCATAATGGAAAGATTTTTCAGCATGTGGTGTAACTCAGCAAAAAGTTTGCTTTATGCAGCATGGTTATATCGAATCATCTATTAAACTCACAATTAAACTCACAGAACAACAACGAACTGCTTATGAAAACGTACAAAATACCGTGTCAGCTAAATAAACGTAGAATACAAAACATTTCTTTTAAAGGTAAAGGAGAGTACCATCAGTTGACTTTAAACTCGCCTGCAGTTTCCTGTCAAATCTCAGAGGGTAAAAAGTTATTTCTGGATTCCGGAATAAACTTACTGTGCGAGGATCTTCAAACGGGACTTCGATTTCTGCCACTCGAAGATAAACGTTTCCACGACAGGCCCGCCACAGAAACCTCTCAAATGCAGGAACTTTTTCTCTCAAAATAACTCCACTCACGTATCTATAAAGTTCTTATAAATTTAAAAGTATCAGTATCCAAGTCGACAACAACCCTTGGAAGACACAGCACCTAATTAAAATTAAACACAAAACAAACAAACCATGAGGCTTGTCATTGAAAACAAACTCGTTGAAACCGGAAATCTTATTTTAGCCTTACATAATTTAGGTAGCAACTGAAAAAAGAATAAGAATCCTACCTATTTCTGTTTCACTGGATAAATAAAGCTGCGCAAAAATGATAAGGTACCAATACAAACCACCTTTCTTACAAACAAGATTCAAATGTTGAATCAAAGTGACATATTTTGATACTTACTCCAGCTGAGTGAATGTTATATTGTCAGCAACCAACAACTGAGCATCCCCTGCACCTTGTAATGTAGCTTCATGCAATTGTTGTTGTTCTTGATACAAAGCACTCTAAACAGAGAGTGTTAGCTACACAAATAGTTAAAGTATAAACCCATAGCCGAAACCATATCTTTACGTACTAAGTTGCCTTAAATGACTTTGCACTCATCTAGTCAAGTTGAAACTTGTCTAATTGCGGAGGGGTCCTAATTATTTGTGTCTCCTAAAAAATCCAATAGCTATTTTACATCTACAATAATAAACAATTATGAAGTCAAAAATGACTCAACTTGACCCAATTAAACGCTGATTTGTTGATAAACATCAGCTTCTTAATCAATTACACAGTCCACCTATTCACCAATCAAGGTACATAAAGTCTGCTAACACCAAACAAGCTGCGAACACCTATCTTATATTTATTGCTTTAACCAAGAATTGCACCCTTGTCTACATTAAATAATAGATTTTCTAACCACTGATCAGTTTAAAAATGAGTATTACTGATAGTGACATTTAATAAAATATAATTTATAACCCTTAAGTCTGTTTCATCCGTAATCGGGATCATCAGGAGTGTCTCATTCAAATAGAATCAATCTTGTCATGATATTCGTTCTGGCCAAAGCTGCCGAGCATTTTTCTAAATCAGATGAATTTAAACTCAACTCATATGTGGTAAAATTGACGATTATCAGAAGTAATGTCAACAATCTTAACCTACTTCATCGAAAAAGAGTCTTGTTTTCATCAGCACATATTTGAATTCGTTAAGTTCCAAATAGTTGAGTTTCAATGCTTGTTCATTTCCATTCATTTCATGTAGATTGGCCTCTAGCTTTTCAAACTGAGCCTAAAATCAGCCAAAATTATGAAGTTGCTGTTTTTTTTGTTTAAATTAGGCGAACTGAAACAAATATCAAGTGGGTGAAAACTATTACGAATAACTAAACAAAACTTTAGCAATGCTTTGCACTTCAAGAAGGCAAGCAAGACAAAAAGAATAATATATGAAAAACAATATCATACAGCCATAATATGCACATCGACTAGTGTCACTTCCAGGGGGGCCAGCGCCCCATCGGGTCTGACAATCAAGAGGGCAAAATGTTTCTCGCCCCTCGGTTTTGCTGAATGGTTAACGTGCTGTGCAAACGAGTTAAAATTCAGAAGTTATATCAGATACAATTTAGTTTATAAATGATAATTAATATTTCAACTTTGTTTTGTTTGCGGGATCAAATGTTTTCGCTAAAACGTAATCGAGCGGGTTAGTAAAATACAACTTTCAGACAAGCGTTGCGAAAATGAAGAACGTGGCGAGTTTGTGATGTAATTTTTTAAGTATTGCAAAAAAAAAATCTATTTCGCCATTCTTAAATTACACACTTCAACCGCAGTAAAATTTCAAAATACCAATTGAACTAAAAACATTGATATTAATTGTAGCGGAAAAATTTAAGTACTTTCAATGTTTAAAAGTTTGCTAAAAAACAATGAAAAGCAATTTGCAGTCAGTGAATCGACCAAAAAAATTTACAACGCAATAAAAAAAAATTAAAATGATAAAACTAAGACTACGTTTGCCGTACTGAAAGAACAAAGAATAACGTAATACTAAATTACGGTTTATTTTAATGCTGATATAGGCAATTACACAGATATTTCTGTCCAAACCCAAAACGCTAACTAAACCAGTGAAGTCGTTTTCATGGCGCTCTTACATTTTTGAAACAAATGTTATTCTGGCAATGCACCCACTATTTCAAATCAATTTATTTTGTCGCATAACAATAACAAATTAGTATTTTACTCTAGTAATTGCGTAAAATACACACAACACAGTATATTTATAGGTATCTATTGAAAACACTACAATACGTTTTACTATGATGTGTTGTATCGCCTGTGCAGCAACAAACTTTAGAACTTAGATATGTATTTACAGTTTTATGTAATCGGGCTTCGATTTCCACGAAACCTCAAAAAGACCTTCAAGATACGGTTTAAATTTGGCATAAATTTGTAATTCTCAGGAGCATGCAATTGTATCCAAAGTTTTAAACTGAAATTTCATGCGCCTGGCGTGCCACTTGCTAACGTAGTAAATATTTGAAACAAAGGATGCGCTTGCAACTCGTATACGCTTGCAATTTGTACGCCAAGTGTAGACCGGGCCTGCAGCGGCAACGTGTTAAAAATAAAACCCAAACTGTTCTTCGGGGTTTGATTTTATGGATGGGCGTTGCCCTGGACTACAAATCTGCGTTCGAGGAGATGTTTTGTAAGGTCGATTTTGCATAGTTTACATTTTACCAAATTCGTTTATTTATAATGCTGAGAATTTCCAAATATGATGTGCTTTTGTGCGCAAATGGATTAGCAAGAGCATCTAAATTTTTGTATGGGGTTTTCATGTTATGCGCTTTGCAGTTATCACAGTGGTTTTCTAGAAGAAATCTGTGATTGCCGCGCTTAGGCACGGTTTTTACTGCTCGTAAAATCGTGATCAAACAAGTGTATTTTTCAGCATACTCCAAATGAAAATTCGGTACGCCTGATATAATGCCTCTCCAGCATACAAAGTGACTGTTGGTTAAGATATTAATCAAACGATACGCTCAGTTCTCGTATGCTCACGATTCTATACAAAGTTTGGAGTGTAGACCAAGCTTTATTAAAAGTACTCAGTTTATGAAAACTAAACATTATCGCATAACTGCTTTTTTGCATTATCTACTAAAACAATTTAATTTTGATTATCATACTGGATAAATTCGCGACATCTGCTTTTTGGCATTAAAAAGGAGATACTGCTGGAAGTCGATTTCATTGAAGAAATGAGAACTACTTCAGGAAATAAAGAAGGACCCCCTAAATCTTTTCCCACAATTCTTTTTCGCGAAAATACGACTTAATCCGTTTCAGTCCATTGGCAACCCTGCATTTCGCAATTTTGTGACATCACAAAAGGATAATTTTGCAAAATTTCACGCAGACTTTAGGCTGTTGCCTACTATAGCAGTCCTAAAACAACACCAGCCAAGCCTGCCAGTCTTATTCTTGCCAGCTCTTTTCACTAAGCCTAGTTATTGTATAACAAGCAATAAAATAACAAAATATACTGTAGGCTAAACTCTGATCTGTAATCAGAAACTAGCAAAATAAATGCAGTACTGTAAGCCTAATCTAATACCCATAACTTACCAACATGTAGCAGAGAGTAGCCGAGGGAGTAAATTAAAAAACTTGGCTAATGCTACTAGTACCTGTAAACCTTGGACTGTGAATTTTAGGCCAAGACGTGTAAGCGCGGGACGTTTAGGCACAGCCGATTAAGCACCGGGACTTTTTTGCACCGAGACGTTTAGGCACCAGAGGAAAAAACTTTTTTTCCAAAATTTTTTTTCAAATTATTTTCAAATAAAAATTATTTTCAAAAAATATTTCTTTCAAGAATTTTTTTGTTCAAAAAAACATCTTTTCGTTTCAATTAACAGTTTTTTTCAAAAAAGTGCAATTTTTTTAATTTTTTTTTTCAAATAAAAGCTTTTTTCAAAAAAAAAAGTTCTTCAAACAAAAAAGTTTTACTTTGGTTAAAATGTTAATATTTTTAAAGCTTTTTATCTGAAACTTGTCAAGAAGAATCGTCAGAATAGAGAGCGCCGGAAAAGAAGCGGCTATAGGAAAAAGCCAAACAGTGATTGGCTGAAAAAGAATCGAGGAGACAGTGTGATTTGTGTACAACAATTAAGTTGAACACAAATTCTTTTTGTCAGCAGAGGGCGGGATTAGAAGTTTTGATAAAAGTGACTTCAAAAGCAGATAGATGGAAGGAAAGCGGAAACAGCTTTACAAAATATTAATTTCTTATTGTATTTTTTTCAATTAAATGTCACTTTTATCAAAACTTCTAACCTCGCCCTCTGCCGACAAAAAGAATTCGAGTACAGCTTAAAGGTTATACACAAATGACGCTCTCTTATCGTTCCTTTTCCTGCCAATCACTGCTCGGCTTTTTCCTATAGCCGCTCCTTTTCCTCCACTCTTTATTCTGACGATTCTTCTTGACAAGTGCCAAATGAAAAGCTTCGAAAATAATAACATTTTAATCAAAGTAGAAGTTTGTTGTTTGAAAACCGTTTTTTTTTTTTGAAAAAAGCTTTTATTCAAAAGAAAAATACGGTTTTGAAACGAAAAATTAAAAAAATTGTTTCTTTTTTGAAAAAAACAAACTTATTTTGAAACAAAAATTTTTTTATCTCTGGTGCCTAAAAGTCTCAATGCCTAAAAGCAGACGCATAAAATCCCGGAGCAAAATCGGCATGGCCTAAACGTCCCGCGCATAAACATCTGCGCCTAAAAGTCGAAGATCGTGTAAACCTAGGCTGCCACCACTGATCCAAAGTAGGCCGTTTGAATTGTCACAAAATAGCGAAATGCAGCATTGTCAATGACACGTAATTAAACGAATAAATCGTATTTTTGCGGCTAAGGAAATTTTGGAAAAATGCTTGAGGCACCTCCTCATTACCCGAAGTACTCTTATTTCTTGAATACAATTGATTTCAAGCAGTATCTCTTTAAGTCAGCGTAGGGCAAGAATAAACATGCGAATACGCTAACCGTCGTCACCGTAAACATATCGCAATGCTACGAACAGATAGGCAAAAGGTAGTTGAAATTGCAACTAAACGTGGGAGGATCTGTTTGTCAGTAAGACACAATAACAACATTTGTCACTCCCTCAAAACGCTTACAAAAACCATCTCAGCAAAAATTTTTGCCCCCCTGGAATTTGCTTTCTGTAACAAAAAATTGACACCTATGTGTAATCCAATAAATTCTTATGTGCAATGCCTGGCCTGCCACTTGCTAATATAATAATATTTATAATAAGTTTCCAAATGTAATACCAATACGATTAGTTTGCCTTGCTCTGATGCAACACCGGAATACCAATATATTTAGTTATCTACTCAAACCACAAACAAAATTGAAAAAATCCTGCAACATTTTACAACTTTAAGAGTACAGTAAAAATTTGTTTCAACAGACAATTTTAATCTATATGAACAACTTGACAATGCTGGCAATATTGAGAATGATTGAACACATAATAGCATAGTATATATATATATGCATGCCGGTTTAAACTACCTCCATGTCTATCATTTCTCTGGGTCTTGGAGCAGCTGGAAAAGTACCATCATCAACAATAGAAAATCCGCTATTTTTTAACTCTCGTTGAAGAAAACCTTGAATCAAAAACATTGTAGTTTTTACACTTAAAGAGATAACTTTCTTTACATTACTGGTATATTTTTGCGGAGCAATTTTATCACCTCTTTTATTTCTGATCTGTTATGCTTGAAACAATAGACTCTTACCATTTTAATTTAGCAGTTTAAAATTGCAAGCTACTCCATAAGAGGAATATTTACTAACTGATATGTTACAGTAGTTAAGCACTATCCAGCAATTAGAATACTAATAAAATCTATGGTGAATCTGAAATGGATTTGATATCACAGTCTTTGATGCAAAATATGTTATTGAAGATTGTCTTACAAAGTTTTCTTTCCATTTCATCACATCGCCGCACCTCATTGACGAATTTGCGCTGGAAAGCATTGGTGGAAGGATTTAACTGCAAATAAAAAAAAAAGAGTATGCATATTCATAATAATAAATCAGTAGTCTAATTTAAAAATTAAATCATAACTCATATGAAAAAATGACCAATTGACCAGCTTCTATCAGTACAGTTGGTTTCGTTAACTGGCTCACAAGTAATATGATCGTTTAGTTATCTCGATCATTTTCTAAGTCCAAATTACAATATTTTATTAAAATATAACACACTGTAATGCACTCGTTTATAATGCGCACCTTTTAAGTTGTTGATTGAAAATAGGTAAAAACTTTCGTTTATAATGCATTTACAATACTTCGTTTATAACTGCTTAAAATCATTATTTTTTGGGCTACATTGACAAACGAAATATGCATTCTTATGGTTTTGGGGACAAGGAATTCATATTTTCACTCATAATGGTGAAAAAATAAAGAAAATCCTTCTAGTACATGACTGCAATTTTAGGGGGTCCTTCACCTTTATGCCACATATTTAAAATTTGCAAAAAATTTTCTCCCAAACTGATTTTAAAACACTAACAGCTAATTGCTTCATAAGGGTAAATAAAAACAAAGGTGTTTTGTTGCATATTTTTTTTAATAAACATAATTATGTCAGCACGAAATAATTTATTATCGCGAAAAAATTTCATGTCAGCAACTACTGTTTGTTTAAATGTTTAATGAGTAGTTATAACATAACTGAAGCAGTTTTGGATATAACACACAGAGATTAAAGCATTGTGAACTTTGTTGTGTAATTTCAAGGCTTTGCAGTCGATATTTAGCTTTAAAAAAGTTGATGCCCAATTATACTTAAAAGGGCACTCAGGACGTTTTTACTTTAAAAAATTTACAGCGAAACCACAGTGAAACAATTTGGGCATTTTTTTTTTTGAATTTTTTTGCAACAATTTTGATTCTCTTCAGCCAAGAAATGTAAGATAATTGTAATTCTTTTTCCCCTTAGACAAGGGAGAAACACCTTCCGAATGTTACCAAACCTAACAGAAGTGTGACAAAAACGTTCCAAATGACTGACTACAGCTGCAGCTGTCGAGGCAGTGGCTTCGTAGGTACTTGCTGATAACCGTAACAAACCTATAGGAAAAATATTAACTAAAATGCTTTGAATAAAAGTTTGCAACTGCATAGGCTAATTACGAGAAAAACTAACTGGCGTCTGACCGTTAAGCCTAAACAAATTGTGCATTAATTGCACAAAACTTACTGGCTCACTAAAAACTGGAATCTTAGTCTAAGATTTAGTCAGTTTTGATGCTTTAGCCTTCAACATGCAATCATTTCTTGGGATAGGCTATCTATACTAAGCAATAGCCACAATCGGCTATAGGCTACTTTCAGAGGTGGGCACAAATAGCATTATATCAAAAGCAAAGAGCAAAAAGCACAACGATCTTTTCAACCATTAAAAGCGCAGCGCAAAATGTGCAATTTAATTTTTTTAATTTCTGACGCGCAACTTCCGCAATAAGCTTTTTGATTCAGTTGAAGCACAATGCAATTCCGCAATTGTGGAACGGCATTTTCAATGTTAAAGCGCAACCCAACTTCTGCACTTGAAATTCCACAACACAATGCAAAAACCGTAATTTTTGCAATTTTAGACAGAAAAAGAACCCAATAATTTGCTAAAGGCCGGCATTTGTCAATATTGTGATCGAAATGGAACAAAATTAAGTTCAATGTATAGAATTGTGCTACTATCCGAAAAAAAACTTTGAAAGCGCAGCAAAATCAACCTGTCAAAGCGCAACAAATTCCAAAGACTTTAGTCCGCAACGCAACTTCCGCAATGTTTAAAAATAAAAAAATTAAAGCACAATTTTGCGCTTGTAATTGCGCTTTGCCCACCTCTGGCTACTTCCCTAAAGCACTAAAACCTAATGTTGATTCCAAATACTTTAGTAGCTTTTGATGGCCAGAACACTCTGGGAAAACATTCAACTCTTTCAATTCAAACAGCAGTTGTTCCACTAATTTATTTACCTATACTTTCAGCACTCACCAGTTCCAAGAAATCCAGTATTGCTACTTAGCAAGACTTGAAATAGGAGAAATTTACAAAACTGATTTATTGCACAATCTACACGAAACAAGATGGCAGAAGTTTGGATTCTAAGAGGAAAACATGAATTTTTTTTGCTTAAGACTTTGTTAATGAGATGAGTTGCAAGAACTGCAATGGGGTAATGTTCGTGAACTTATTTTTTAAGATTTTTTCTTTGTTTTTCAAAAATGGGATTGAACGCCCTTTTAAGCTACCCTTTAATGAATATAAGCACATCAGCATCATATACTGGAACTTCTACAACATTACCATTAGCACACAACAATTAGCATATATAATGCCATTTCAATAAATTTCAAATTATTCATAATCAATAATCATTTATCACTAAGTTTCAAAAGTAAAGGTATGTTATCATCACAGAATAGTGCAATGGATCACAGAAAAGCATATCGTAGACTTTAATGTAGTAAAGGTCATGCTTTACAATAAGACAGTGGTTACTTTGCCTCTAGAGGCAAAATTGTCCCATGCTACTTTGGCTCAAGAGGCAAACAAGCCCTAAATGCTATTTTACCTATAGAGCCAAAACAGCCCTAAATACTATTTTGCCATTCTAAACACTGTCTTGGTCGTTGACTAAGACCTACTAACCCTAACCCTTACTTTGCTTCTGGAGGCAAAATAGCCACTTCCTTAAAATAATGGTCACAGAATGAACAGAAGTCAGTCTCTGCACCATAAGGTTCTGGATTTGACTCTAGTTTTATCAGAAGCAATGTTGGAATTAGATTGAAGAGGTATAGCAGAATATGAAGCCCCGCAACTGTAACTGTTAAATAAAGGTTTGTTGGAAGAAGTGGTTGAATGGTAGATATGCATGCTTTTGCCAACATCCAAGTCCAGTCACTACTATAATTATGAAATATTGTACAGTAATAGAATATTCAAAATATACAAGAAAACTTAAATTTTTGATCTAAATCTTAAGACTTACAAAATATCATAAAATAAAAATGAAACCTAAATTTGCAATTGCTCTATCAAAAATTCCTTTCATTCATGACATAAATCGTGACCAATAAACACGAGACATTTATAATAAATATCTTGGAAAAATAACAAACCTAAAAAAACTGTTTTGGACCAGAGTTTCTATCGCTTTTCTCGCAGATTAGCAGAGATTTACAACATGATGTAAAAAAAAAACATTAACACAGAACATTCCAGAGCATGGTGCCATCAAGACCCCCACTGGCTCTAATTCTGGATTGTTTTGGCACACTTTAACCATGATATGCTCCTTAGCTTATGTCAAACCATTGCATAACTGATGTTATATACAACATAAGCAAATACTCATGAAGAGATTAATAATGAAAAGGGTTAATAGCCTATTTAGTACCATGTTAGCTGCCACAATCAGAAAAGATTTTATTTCTGGTCATCTGCACTCCGCAGGTCAGTGAAAAAATTGGAAACACTGTAAAAAAAATTGGAAACACTGTAAAAAATTTGGAAACCAATAGTGGTAACAGCTAGAACAAGAATCGGCTGGATGAAGTTCAGGGAATGCAGCAAAATACTCTAAGACAAAAGATCTTCATTAAAGATGAAAGGGAAGGTCATTGAAAGTTGTGTAAGATCAGCTATGTTGTATGGAGGTGAAGCATGGTGCTTGAGAGAGAAAGAAATGGCAATTCTGAGAACAGAAAGAGCGATGATTGAAGTGATGTGTGGTGTGAAGCTATTACATCGAAGAAATAGCAAGGAGTTGATAAACATGTTAGCATAAAGCAGTCTCAAGATAGGATGGCTAAAGCAAGTAGTATATGATGGTACAGTCATGTTTTGAGAAAAGAAGATGAAAATGTGATAGTGAAGGCTTTGAAATTTGAAGTGAGCGGTAGTAGAGGAAGAGGAAGACCAAAACAAGCGTCAAAAAAGTAAGTATAGAATGAGATGAGGAAAAATAAACTGGTGAAAGAGGATGCATGTGATCAAACAAAATGGTGAGGAGTGGTAAAGACAATGACCATACGAAATCCGGCCAACTCCGTCGACATATCTGGATTAAACGAGTGATGATGATGATGTCCCTGGCAATTACACATCTATCTCAGACAAAAATTTAAACTCCTCATCAGTGATCTGATAAACACAAGCAGATCTGCTAATGTTTGGGGTAGAAATTTGCGATGAAACATCAGCTTTTGCAACATATAAAATGTCATCATGCTTTGGCCAGTAAAAGGTTTACTGTGGCTCATTTCATCACTTATGGTACTAAGTTTCCACAATCCTCACTGCCTCACACTGATAATTCTCAAGGTAATCACTATACACAGCAGTTGATGTTATTTGTTGATAATTTCACGATCGTAACATCACATACCAATTCTGTAATTGATCTTCTGCAAATAAAAAGCTTTAGATTTTAATTTTCAAAATTTATGCCTATCGTCATCTTAATATTTTCAATGTCTGTTGGCTTGAACACCTTAAAAATGCAACAAAGTAAACTCTTACCTCAAAAAGGCAAATCTTAACTAGATTAAGAAGATAAAATTTTATTCTAGAACATTCACTATGACATCACTTTGTGTTGTTTTACAATGATGTAATTCATGAAAGCTTAAATACTTTTGAGAAAAAAATTCACATTTTTTGACTGAATTTAGCGTAGGTCAATTATTGAAGTATATATGCAACAAAACACCTTAATTTTTATTTTCCGACATGAAACAATTAGCTTTTATTAAGTCTTTGGACATGGCTTCGGAAAACAAAATCTTCTGTAGATTTTAGATATCAGGCATCAAAGTGGAGGACCGAAAAAAATTTCAGTCAAAATTAGAAGGATTTTCTCTACTTTTTTTTTTTTCACCACTGTGAGTGATAATATGAATTCCTTTTCCCAAAACCATAAAAATGCAAATTTGTTTGTAAATGTAGCTCAAGAAATAAAGATTGTAAGCACTTTTTTAGTTTTTGCAATGAAAATTAGTGCCTCTAGTGGCAAAAATGTTAACACTGATATTTTGCAAACCAATTGATGAATTTTGGTGAAGCCAACACTAATCTTCATCTATCACTTAGGACTGCAACATATTAAAAAACAAAAAAATTTTAAAAGGGCGGGTTACATTGACTGTCTGTATTATAATAGAATGACCCTGATTCTCATTTCATTAATTTTTTAAGTTGGGTTTTTTACTGACTAAAAAAAACTTGACCTTTTTGAATATAGTTCTATATCTTTTCGGCTAACTGGATCAAAAGCCCTTGGCCTAAAGAGATCCAGTTAAGCAGAGCCAACTGTATCAATCCAAAACCAACCAATCGCAATCTCAAATCTAGCAAGGAAATGAAGCACCAAATTTTATTGCCAATGATTTTAGCATATGCAAACCTAAAGGTGAATTTACATAGTATCCATTTTTTGTCCGTTTTCGTCCGTTTTTTTACGTTTTTGCTTCTCCTTGACGAAGTATGCGCTTTTTCATCCGCATTTTTATGTGTCCATATCCGCACTAACCAGACAGTCACATACTGGACAAAAGTTTTCCGAAAAAAATTTTTTGTAAAGGGGTACAGCTTTGTTTTGAAATATCACTCTTATCATTCATACACAAAATTTTTGAACAAAATTATTATCCATATATAACAGTCTACTTAGTGCGGATATGGACTTATAAAAATGCGGATGAAAAAGCGCATACTTTTTCAAGGAGAAGCAAAAACGTAAAAAAACGGATACTGCGTAAATTCACCTTTACTGGTAAATAAAGTAGATCTAGACATGTCAACTATATGAATTTGAAAACCTTGTTTAAAGCTTTTTAAAACATGTAAATGACACAAATAAACTTGAAACATTTATTATATAAAGCAATAATCTAGATCATCAAGATTGCAAGACAGTGATAAACAACTGATAATTAAACAATCCAGGATTACAGGAATGTTTAGAAAGCAAAAGCTAGGTTACTGCACTTGGTAGGTTTCTCGGCTAGGGCTTATGGAACACAGTACTGAGTAACAGTAGCACTACCAAATTAACAAAGCATAAACAACAAAACTTAAATCAAAGTTTCAAAGGAAATGTCAGATATAGCTTGGTATTTTTTAACTTGTACAATGTAGATACATATCAACTGTAGGGTTTGGTAGGGTAATTCGGGACAAAATTTCAGTTTTCCATCTCTATTTACCAACCTAGCACTTCTAAACTTGGTTTATTAACTTTTTTATATATTGAGATATCTGACTTATATTTGGCAACATCTTGGTTTTCAACACTTAGCGGAGTAATGAATTATGAATTTTTAAATTAAGCCACTTCACTGTCCCGATTTTTCCCACCTGCGGGGTAATTCGGGACATTGATAAAAGCATAGTAACAGTGCATAAAAAAAGATGAAAATATGTTTGAAAAGATCTGGATAACGTTTGAGAATACTCTGTAAGAAAATGATTTATGCTAAAAGAGGCTTTTATTAGTTGTTTTTTTGATGTCAAAATTTTGTTGTGCGGTTTAAAGCATTAAGCTTGGATTGCGGCGAAATTGACTTACAAGGATAATTTTTGGAATGGATTTAACGATGCTACTCCGCTAATTTTTGAAAAAAGTTTAGCACATTGGATCCTTCAAGACTTGAATTAAAAGATAAATGTAAAGAGATGTCTTTATTACTTCTGTCCCGAATTACCCCAGGGTGTCCCGATTTACCCCATGTCCCGAATTACCCCACTAAACCCTATCAATATTTAGTATTCCAGATTTCAGCTTGTAAGACAACCATCAATATTACTGGCATGTCTTTGTCTGATATATGCTCAAGGTCACTGGTCAGAAGGTTATGTGGTTAATAACTAAAAATTGAGATTAGAATCTCTGATCTAAATTAGGCTTAAACAGTCAAATGGTCAAAACACTATTTTTGATCAGAACTACCAGCAGACCCGTACAACCAATCATTATTACTAAGAGAATAGACTCACATCATTAAATTGAACTAGTCCAAGTTCACCCAATTTGTTGATGCATTCAAATGCTGCTTCACTTTGAAGAAAGAGCTGAACAAGACAAATGTCTTCACTCCGATAAATGGAATTCATAGCCTACAGCATAGGCTAGTCTTTGGTTCACAAAGAGCTACAACAAGTACTGTAGGCTTCAGGCTTTGTCAAAGATTTGTGATCTTAATTTTTCACTTCAACAAAGTTGGCCTCTACCAGTCTACTGCAGACTGTCTATCATCTATAAGCCGACATATATACTGTACTTTTATTGCCAAAAAGATTTGCCACATCAGACATGGAATGGACAATGCCCATGTTTAACAACCTGTACTGACTGACTGAGTTTTCAGTGGTAATGTCAATCTGCAGTTAATTGAGTTAGCCTACCTAACTCAATTCTCCAGAGTGAATTGAGTGTCTGCCTAGTGCCAACTGCCAATGTTGAATGGAAAATTCACCAAATATTGGTTCCTCAACGATTACTGGTTCTAATTACATTTTGTTTACTGTAGCACTCGGGTTGCATTGGCCAAGAGATAGCGAAGGGACCTTTCGGTCTACGAGTCAAGCTGCCACCTACCTACCTGTTTAACACTGAAGGAGGAGGCTTCACACTTGACACTGTCTTTTTCAATGCTGAACTTCAAGCAGGAAAGCTGTGAATACCAATTTTTAAACAAAGTGACTTGGCGCACAGAACATGCACGGTTAAACAAAGATTCTGGTGAAGTCACTCGTTTTCCGGAAATTTTTATTTTGATTATTACACTTTACAGTTATAGGTTCGAGTTAGAGTTTAGGTTAGGCTTACAGGCTTAGGGTTAGGGCTAGGATTAGGGTTAAGGTTACGGCTTAGGGTAACTTTTTGGTAGTGTCTAGTGCACCGTCCCGGTTTCCGACATCAAATTGCTGGATCACCGGCAGCCAATCACATTGCGCTTTTCTCCTTGATTCGCTTTAAATACAGCATTTTAACATGAGGAATTCGAAATCCAGATGGCATAGTGGTTAGAACGCCTGGCTACAATGCTGAGAGTTGAGGTAGGCCTATCGAAACTCGCTGGACACGCTCACCAAAGATAGCAATCTGCGAATTCCTTTTTTTTTTTTTTCTCTAAAATCTTAATCTTAGAGTTAGGGTTAGGACAGCGATGCCAGCTGAGAGATAGTAAATTGAACAGCTAAATAAAACAACCGCCGCCGCCGGTGCAGCAGCGATTAGATGTTGGAAACCGGGCCGGTGCAACAGACACTGCCTAAGTTTTTTTACACTTTACTACGAAATGTCTGCGCACACGGAACCTGTGCCAAGCTTTAACCATTTTTAAAGACAAGTCTTTAGCTTGACCTAACCAAGCATAAAACCCCGATCTACAGTGTAGCCTACTGCTTCAATAACAGACGCTTTATCCACTGGACCACTGATAGGTAGGCCTAACCTTTTCGAGTTTCAGCCAACCATTCCGCAACGTGTGGTGAATTTCCTGGCAACCGATTTTAAATCCAGTCCAGAGTTGGGTAGCCACTATGCAAATATGCAGGAAATGGAAAGTTTTGCAAACACCCTACCTGTATATTTTCTCAATAACCTACAATCTAGGTTCAATTTGTGACGAGATCTCGCTTTGCAAGGGGATCATTGGCTACCTTACACAGACCACCTAGACTAGAGACTTGACGAAACTTTAGATTAAAACGAGGACTTAAGGCAAAATCAATGGGAGTATCTAAAGTTAGGCTGATTGCATAAAACTAAGCTAGATTAGTGTTGACTCCTCCAAGACTCCAAGCCCTCATTAATTTTTTGCGCCACGCCGATCAAAAGATTTGGAAAGGCGCCAAATAAACGGATTAATTTCGCTACAGAATTTCCGTCTAAATCCACTTTCAGCAACTTTATTCATGGTAATAAAATTATCACCACCTATAAGCTGTAGTTTATGTTGGTGAGGAACATTTGCAGCTCGTCGAAACTGGTTTTCTTATTTTACGCCAATTTGGTTTAGCATTTGCAAATTTAGACAGGCCTATTCTGCGCCAATGTGGTGGAAACTTTGTGAATCTGTGCGCTGTAATTATCTAACGCAACACGAACTTTTCAGTGGCCCTGCTAGCCTCTAGTTCTCAGTTATTTTATGACCAATTTTTGGTTTAAAGTAGGCCTACCGGTATTTTACATTCACTCTAGAAGAAGAATATTATTGCCCATGCCAAGACGGAATTGCTTGTTCAAAAGTTTAGCCAACTCCCATCGACACAATTTTAGTGACTTTTATAGCGTAAGCCTACAGGCAGGGCCTCAAAGAGAAAGTTATCCAGGGGGCAGAGGCGCCCGCAGAAATTTTTTCAGGGGGGGGCAAGCGATGTATCTATTATCTACTGGATTGAATAAAACTTTACTGCTGCAACCAGGATTTGCTAAGGGGCTTGAACCAAAAGTTGAAATGATCCTGTTCAAAAAATGTTGCAATTGTACGGCATGTTGAGCAAATTAATCCAATTTAAGTATATTATGGAAGGGGGTCTGGAGGCGAAGCCCCCTCTCACTGGACAATTTTCGCAACTTCTTGAAAAAAATAACCATTTTAACGTCATTTGGATCTCATTTCGAACGTTTTTAAGGCCATTGGAAAGAACAAAATTGTTGAGATTAAAAATCTACTTGAAATTCTTAAATTGCCCAGCCCTTTCAGCCCTCTTTAATTGCAGATCAAATTCAAATCACGTTTAAACGCACGCATATGTGACTTAAGTTTTCCAAGTGACTTAGAGAAGAAGAAGGGGAGGCCAAGCTCCCTTAGCCCACTTGGTTGCGCCACTGACTGCAACCTGAATTTTGTTAGGGAGGGGGGTTCATTAACCCAAAAAATTGAAGTTTTTCCTTGAAAAATTCTGCAATTGGGACAGGGGCGTAGCCAGAGATTCGCAATGGGGGGGAGCTATTTGGGGGGTTGGGGGCAAAGCCCCTATCCGCCGTAGGCAGCCCCAGCGCTCAAAATTTTTGCATTTTTTTTTGCAAAAATAACTTAATTTTAGGGCTATTTTAGTAAAAATTAATGCTTTTTAAACGTGGCATAGAAATTGGCAGAGCAACATGATTCAACTGGTTGCGTTAATGGACTATATGGTAGATGGTTAACGATAAAACTGTAGTTCTCTAGTTTACATGCTGGTAAATCATAAAATCCTTACTATTCAATAAAACTCACTCGGAGTAGTCTATTTCATAGGAAAAATAATTGGTGGTGGGGGCTAATGGAAAGATATTCGAAAGAAGTGACTGGTAATTAACTAACAGCAAATAGCTTCCTCCCCCTTATTCCTGAGTTTATAATATATTTGTTGATAAAACCTATGTTTGGCATTTTTACACTAGCGATCAAATTTCATTGTTTATTTTTGGGCATTTTTTAAAGTTCTCATTGATTTGTGACTTTAATTTTTGGCAAATTAGCCCCCCCTGAATGTATGTTTCAAAAGTTGCTCTAAATTACTTTTTAGTCCATTCCAGCGCAAAAAAAACAGTCTCAGTAGAACTAAAAATGTGGTATTTTTCTTATTCTGCGGTTTGGTTGACAGGCCAATGGGCGGGGCTATAGCCCCCCCCCTGGCTACGTTCCTGAATTGGGCAACGCGCCGAGAAAACTGATGCAACTAAAGCATATCACATACCGGGGTCTCGGTACAAATCCCTAACTGCTGGCAATTTTTTCCAATATTTCAGAAAAATAGCCATTTTAACGCAATTCGAATCAAATTTCGCATCTTTTTAGAGCCATTTAAAAACCTAAATTGATAGCCTACAATTTGAGAGCCATTTGAAAGAATTAAATAACTCTGTCCCTTCAAACCCCCATGTTAGTCACAGGTCGAGTCCAAAACTTGTTGCAATTGAATAAAGTAATTGATGAGTAGCCCCCATCCCCTTTTTTTACAAAACTTACGTTGAGGATTTTGCATTATGCGATTAATTTTGAAAGCTCATTTTTAGCCATGTTTTCAAGTTTTTATCGATTAATTTGTAAGCTGTATTTTGACAAGTAAGTTAATACTCCGTCTAAAAAAAACAATACAAATGTTTCAAAAGTGGCTTTAAACCACTTTAGAGGCCATATAACTGCAAAAGACTGCCTCAGAAGGGCAAAAATTGTGGCATTTTTCTTATCGTGCACTCCCAATGCTGGGGGCACAACCCCCTTGCTACACTACTGACTACAAGTTTGGTTTTGATTTCGGTTTCTGAGCAAAAATAATTTAATGGCGAAGTAATTATTATTTTAGGGTTTATATAACCACAGCGTAAACTTGAAATATTAAACGCTGCATATTGTATTTAGATCCTGATAAGGGCTTAATGACAGATGCTGAAACGTTTGATATTGATTATTTAATCAAACAGTTTAATACTTAATCCTAGAATATTGCTTAAGCTCGCTTTCAAGAAAATGATGTATGATATTTTACGTGAAATAAGCAATCCTGTTCCTCCTGCCCTCCAGGGGCGTCGCTAAGGATGGTAACACCCGTGGCGAAATTTATGGAGTCACCCTTCCTAATGTATAGAAGGCTGCAAAAGGTTATATTTTAAAAAAAGCAGTACTACGCCATTACTGTAGATGGCGCGATTGTTATTTGGCTATCTTAATAACTTCTCATTGTAAGATTTTAAAACTTGGAAGTATAAGCAGCGCGCGTTTAGTATCAGGCGTGTAATTAGAAATCTGCAGTGGGGGAAGGGTTGTTTTGGGGATCTGAAAGCTCCGTATCCCATCCACCGGAGGCCATTGGGGTTCTGGGGGGTGGAGCCATCAGCACTCGAAAAATTTTATTTTATTTTTCAAAAAGAATTTGAGGCCAATTTTTATTGAAATTAATGCTTTTGAAATATGGCGTAGAAATTGGCAGTGCAAAGCATGATTAAACTGGTTACATAAATGGGCTATGGCTATGTGGGAGGTAGCTAATCGTGAAATTTCAGTGCTCTTTATTTACAAGCTGGTCCTATACATCAAAAAATTTTGTAGTTCAATAAAACTCACAACAAGTATTGCGCATTTCGTCTATTAAACTACAAACGTCGATTAATCAAATAGAGAAAAATGATTGGGGGGGGGCTAATGGAAAGATATGGGAGTCGAAGTGATTGGTATTTAACTGATACTGAACATCCATCCCTCCCTATTAATGAGCTTATATTTTTTTTATGAAACCTATATTCAGCATGTTTCAAGAAGCGATCAAATTTGATTGCTTAGTTTTGGCCAATTATCAAAATTTTTAATGATTTGTGAGTAATACGTTTGACAAAAGAGCGCCCAGCCCTTTAAATAAATGTTTTAAAAGACGCTTTAAATCGTTTTTAATCCATTTCGGTGTGCTAAGCATTCTCGATGATATCAAACACATTGTTGTTTTCTTTTTTGTTCGATTGGTATTATAAAATGGTGTCACCCCAAAATGATGGCAACCGAAGTGGGCCGCCCCCCTAGCAACGTCACTGCTGCCCCCGCCCTCTGCACCAAGTTAAAAAAAAACTCTCCAAGAGGTTGTTTTCTTACTTTAGATAGATATATTTAGACTTATTTTGCAAACTTAAACACAAAAAATACTTGACATCTTAATTTCCAGGGGGGGGCACTTGCCCCCCCCTGCCCCCCCTTGCGGGCGCCCCTGCCAGGGGGTACGGAGATAGACGCCGGGCCCCCAAAATTGAGTGAAGAACTTACAGATCACTCTGAAAAGGTCTTCACTCAAATTTGGTCCGATTGTTTGCCCAAAATTAGGTCAAGAGCAAAAAAAAAAAGGTCTTCACTCAAATTTGGTCCGACTTTTGGCCCAAAATTAGGTGAAGAGCAAAAAAAAAAAAAGGTCTTCACTCAAATTTGGTCCGATTTTTTGCCCAAATAACAGGGGCAGATAAAGGGCAAGGCATAGAAAAAAATTTTGTTTAAAACTTGTCGCGACAACCTCCACTCTTCCGGGCCCCCCTGAGCCTGGGCCCGGGTACGATGTACCCCCTGAACCCCCCTCTCGCAGGCCCTGCCTACAGGTACATAAACTCTTGAATGAAGCTGTCTATTTCGAATATCCGTGCAGTGTGCTATAGTTAGTAATAATAACAATAATGCAGGTTATCGACTTTAACTAAACCTGGTAGGAAGCAGTTCTTTCGCTCAGCAATTATGTCTTAAGCTATGCACACAATAACACAAAATTAATTCAGGCAGCGTAAAAACAAGCAATTGAAGTAAATACGTACAGTTATCATGGAAACAACAAACTATATAAATCGAAAGATAATAAATTCAAGCACGTTTAGGCAAAAGTTGATAAGTGATTTTTTACAAAAAGTCTTGTCTTGTCCAGCTGGGGAAAACCTTAAAGCTTCGTAGGAGGGCTAGTTCAAGCTTCTCTCTCCACGATACATTCACCAGTGCTACTGCAAATGCTTTATAGGTGTTTGCGGAGTCCAAACTCACAGGCGCTCGGGACACTAAGGACGCGGTTACGTGTTCTTTGTGCTGAGTCAGTTAGTAAAACAATCAGTGTCTGCAGCTCCCACTACCATCTCACAAGCTCCACACATTTCCAAAAATCCCACAAAAAAAAAAGCTGGGTAGTTGGAGCTTCTCTCGCCACGATATATTCACCAGCGCTACTGCAAATGCTATATTCGTGTTTGCAACGCATAAACTCACTGGCGCTCAGGCATTCAAAACGTGGTAACGCGTTCTTTGTGCTGAGTTAGCCGCGCGGTATAACAATCATCACTTAGAGCAGCTGTGGATGCTTGAAAAAGTGTCTGCAGTGCTCAATACTACTCCCAAGACAATCCCACAAACTCCACACATTTCCAAAAACCCATAAAAATCCCCCCCCCAAAAAAAGCTGGGGAATACCTATGAACGGAGAAGCTGAGGGCTGCCGATGAGAGCTAAAAGCTCGAAACAGCTCTGTGCATTTTATGACTCGAGCTGCTTTGCGGCTGCAGGGTTGGTGGTTGTTCTGGCCACCTAACTGCCAGTGGAAGTCGTTCTGATTTCCCAGGAGTCGACCACGAAGGATGTCAAACTTTTCGGTTATGATTTTCGTGGTCACACAGAGGGGAACCCTTGTAGTAGGGATAGCCTATGGCTGTCCTTACTTCACTGCTCCAGCGAATTTTCACTTGTGTTTTTTTTAAAGTACCACTTGTGAAAAATCATTTATTCCCTAGAAACCCTCTGCCACTGTGCAAGCCATCATGGTTAGTGGAGTTCGGCCAAGAGCCAATAGTCTTGTCCAGCTGGGGAATACCTTCAATTAAAGAATAAAAGGATTAACATTAAAACAATTGTGACATTGTGTTCTGTTTGTTTCTCGTAATTTTGTAATAAAAAAAACACAACAGCTGGGGAATACCTTTGATTAGAGAAGCTGAGGACTTCCGATGTGAGCTAGAAGCACAAAACAGCGCTGTCCAGCTCTGTGCATAACCTAAGTTAGTAAATGAAAAGTCAAGAGTTTCTTTGTAGTAGGAAAATATAGGACTTCAATTTCTGGGCCTGTCAAATCAAATGTAGACGTGTTGCCAACGACACACGATCAGTCGAGGCCGCTTTTCATTTCTTTTCAAGAAATTGGCCCAGTCGCAACGAAGGATGAGGAGTTGATCCCCGCAAACCAGGTAGACCCGTGCATTTTCCCTGTAGGTCAGTGGCGTACGCGAGATTTTGAAAAGGAGGGGGCCAGAAACTTCAGAAAATTTGAGAGGAACATTGATCAGAATTTGAAATTGTCACATTCAAATTTCGTCCCATTTTTCGCCCAAAATCAGGTGAAGAGCAAAAAAAAAAAGTCTTCACTCAAATTTCGTCCCATTTTTTGCCCAAAATCAAGTGAAGAGCAAAAAAAAGGTCTTCACTCAAATTTTGTCCCATTTTTCGCCCAAAATCAGGTGATTTCGAGCCAAAAGCCTGATGCCCAACTTGCAAAGGGGGGGCCATGCCTCAATTTTGCTCACTTTTCTATGCAATTTTGCAATCCTGGCGACCCAAAGGGGGTCTATGGCCCCCCCCTAAATTCGCCCCTGCTGTAGGTTATTCGGTTTTGAATACTGCAAAGCAAAAAAAATGTCCAACTAAAACCTCTGATCAACTTACAATAATACGCAAATTAAAATTTTGAGATAGGCTAAAACAGCGGTCAGAGTCAAGAAATTTCCAAATCGAGAGTGCTCAAACCACGTCTTGATGAGCGTAAGTCAAACTCAGTGAAGAGGGTTAAGGACAAGAACACATGGTAGCCTATAGTGTCTCACAATAAATGGAATATATCACAATAAATGGATTTTAACCGTTGCGATACGTTTCGTCCTTGCACAAGGGATTCATCAGACGATAAAATCCAATTTTGTTTTATTGTCCAAAAAAATTGTTAGGGGAAGTAGGGGACCTATCGGACAAATTTTACTTAATTCTATTTTTTGTCCTACTGGTTAGGCAATATTAAATTCTTTTTAGTTTATGTTTGACTTTGGTTTATAACAAACTTATCCTGCACCAAAGCAGAACAATTCGAATTGCTTACAGTAATTTTATTTGCAGTTTAAAAATGTCACTCAAACGTCCGAACGGTCCCTACCCATGGGGACCTTTCGTCCATACAGTCGGGACCTTCCGGACAGCTATAAATATAACCTAAAGTAATTGCAAATGTCCAATTAAAATCATTGCTGCAGTTGGATAACGAACATATGTTGACTGTTTTGTTTCTTTTAATTCAAACGAAACTATACCACGAACTTGGAGCAACAATTACAGCACATTAAGCTTAGCATTGTGACCTTAAAAAAAAACAACACATGGTTTCTATACAAACATAAAACATCGCATAACCAAAAACAAGGCATAACAAAATTAATTAAGCACTATATAACGTGCAAAGTTATACTTCATAATGAGCAAGATCTGCTTTAAACTTAAAAATCCCGCTCAGTCGTT
This sequence comes from Trididemnum nubilum, assembly GCA_963965965.1. Classification (NCBI taxonomy): domain Eukaryota; kingdom Metazoa; phylum Chordata; class Ascidiacea; order Aplousobranchia; family Didemnidae; genus Trididemnum; species Trididemnum nubilum. Next base: position 14,087,628 of record OZ014489.1, on the reverse strand, counting down.
TTGTTGTTGCGACTGAAAACGGTTTCGGCAGCACTCGAACAATATCTTTCAACGCAACGGAGGCAGCATCCTCATCTTCTGGGAACTTAAATCCATCTTTTATCTTCTCCGATCGTTTCATAAAAGTTACCTCAAAATCATCATCGTCATCAGGTCCATCACATATTTTCCCAATAAAGATTCTGTGGAATCTTTTCCTTTCTGCTGAAAAGACTTTAATGATAGCAAAGTCTCCAACTTTCAGCTTGCTCTTTATAGGCTCTGGGCTTTCTGAGATTTCGCAGAGTCCACTCATACTGGATTCATCACTAACATCACTATCGGATGCACAATGTACGGAAATGTTGCTATCACTTGAAGAAGAATCAATTATGGTTGGACGTTTTGCAGGTAGGTTTTTGAAACGAGAAGATTTCGCTTTGCTTCCAGAAGTTGCGATTTTCTTTGAGCGTTTTGCCGGTTGTTTTTTGCGTCTGGAAAGAATGTTTTCTTTTTCCGGCGGGTCTGTGATTATGGCAGTCTTGCATTTGTTTCGGTTGGAGCGTTTTCGTGCAACATTGGCTTTTGGGTAGGGCGAGATTAATTCAAGAAGAGCTTCGTTGTTCATTGTAGGAGAAGTGCTGTTTGATGCTGCCGATAAGCCACTTGTTGAAGGAAGAGAAGTGGGTGTGCTTAAAGATACGGCAGTTAAGCCACTTGACGAGGGAACACAGGGTGGCTCTTCACCATCGTCATCCTGCTGAAGGGGAATATCTGTTACCAGTGCAGGCAGAAATTCATCAACGGTGAAAATATTTGGATTGTATGGGAAAATTCCGGTGGCTCTGAAGGAAGAATTTATGTTTTCGATAGTAAATGATCGTTGGAATGCCTGGCCTGATAATTCTGCTACGTCATAAATTGAAAGAGTCTTGCCAGGATTTGATGTCATCCATGAATTACAGAGAGAAGAATAGTAGCGCTTGAATGGCGAATAAACTCCCACATCCAGGGGTTGAAGCTTGTGACTGCATTTTGGTGGAAAAGCAAGCAAAGTTAATCCATTTTCTTTAGCAATATCAATAGCCGCAATAGAGAGATGACTGATATGATTATCCAAAGTAAAACAGCAGGGTTATCTTTGCTTACATTCATAAATTTAACAAAATGCCTCATTGATTCTGCAAAAAGATCAGTTGTCATCCACCCCGAAGAATGCGCCAAACCTAAGCTTTCCGAAGGAGCACCCTTCAACATGTGGTTTTTAAAATGCACTCGTGGGAAAATATACGCTGGAGGAAGAGCATTCCCAATAGCGTTTACACAACAACACATTGTAACAGTCGTTCCTTTTTCAGCGGACGAAATTCGCCCCACTTGTTTTACCCCCTTCTCTGCCAAAAGTTTGTTCGGTTTAACGACGGTAGATATCCCTGTCTCGTCCAAGTTCCAAATTTTGTGCGGAGCTAAAACCGAGTCGTTTCGGAGAGAGACCACCTTTAATTTCGAAAAGAAGGAGTTGACAACAGAGCGATTAAACCTGACTGAACGGCCCAAGCTCGTCGACTCTGGATTCCGAAGAGACAAACTTCCTGATCTCTTACGGAATCCACGAAGCCAGTCCTCCCCGCTACTTCGTTCTCTAACCAATTGTCTGGCATGCTAATACCTTTGCTCAGAGCAAATTGATATGCCAGTTTACGGGTTTGGAATTTTGAAAATCCAAAAAACATCTTTGAAGCTTGAATAACGTGGTGTTCTAACGCTTTTTCTTCATCGGCATTGAACACCTTTAAAAAAAGCAACAACATAAACCTAAGGGTAACTCAACCTACCAATTTAAAAGTTAAAAAAATAAACCAATAAACGGAGCTAAGCGATATTCACTTAAACGCACCACCAAGGACTGGTCTTAAGCTATGAAGGAAAGCTGATTTTGAAGTCTATCATGAGGCAATATAGGATTTTAATGGACCCAAATGACGCACAATAAATGAAACTACACATCACAGTTCACTAAGTTATTAATTAAGATTATTTTTTTACCTGCTTCGTTGTCATACTAAGTTTTGAAATAGATATCGAATCATTCTTTTTGGCCCTTTTCACATAATCTGCTAGGGCTGACTTTGGGATGATATATTCTTTGGCAGCCTTTCTGAGGCTGTTCCCGTCTTCAATGATGCTTTTTAAGGCTTGCTGCAGTTGGGCATCGCTAAACAAGCTCCTTTTTTCCTTTGATTTTTTGAACGTAGGCATTTTATATAATTAACAGTCCTTATCATAAGCGTAAACAAACAAATAAAACTGCAGATAAAATCTTATAGTAGTAGGGACCTTTCGGACAGTGTCTGAACATGTCTCATAGACCCCGTCCGAAAGGTCCCCTGGTAGCCATTTTGAACTACTTTCCAAAATTTTCTGGTTTAGGAATGCCATCTAGATCTAAACTCAATGCCTTCAGTAAGCATGGGTCACACCCAGCTAACAGTGCAAACGAAATCTCAATACTATGAGTAAGCTTTCTAAAATTTTAAAGTTATTCTGCCTAATATTTTTTACTTTGAACCAAGAAAAATAGTTTTTTTTGTCTTAGCAAATACGCTTCATGATCTATTCTTACACAAACATATGGTTTTACCACTGGTAAATTTCCACTTGCTTGACTAAAGTAAAACCGCAAAACGATCACGTGATCGCGAAAATATGCTGCTGTCCGATAGGTCCCACATTTCCCCTATTGGAATAGACTCTCCTTATCTTTTCTATACGTGACCCAGTGCAATAATGCCACTTCAAAACTTTTCGCCTACAACTGCGGACCACAGTTACCCTGTGCTTACTGTCAACTAAAAATCTTCAAAATTTACCGCATCTATATAATAAAGCTTCTACTGAAATTTACTACCAACGGTATTTATTACTGAAATCTACTGGTTGGGCCTACTTACTTCTTACATTTCACTTTTGGTCTGCATATAGGTAAATTTTGCAGTCAATCATAAGTACAGAGTTAAAAAATACAAAATTTTGCAAAACTTAACGTACTGAGCTTTACGCAATGAAAAATTTTAATAAGAGACTCTAAAGTTATTCCAATTAAAATTTTTCATCGACTTAGCATTATCTCAGAGAGTGTAATTAAAATATGCAAATTTACCAAATTAACTCGTTCAGTGGTCAAATGAATACCGGTACTGCCTTCGAAGCCAATCGGTTACTCTGTGCGTAGAAAGAAATTATTCATTATCCGTCTCTGGAAATCAGATCATTACAATAGCCTAATTTTTTCACAACTGTCTGTGGTTGTATAATGATTACAAGCAAATTTTCATGTCATTCTATTCTACGCTATATGCTTTGTTTACCATTTTTTGAATCAAATGACAATAGAAAAACTAGAACGTGACCAGTAGCGTAGCCAGGGGGGGGGCGGGGGGGGCTATAGCCCCCCCCATTGGCCTGCCGACCAAAATGCAGAATAAGGAAAATACCACGTTTTTAGCACTTCTAAGACTCTCTTTTGCACTGGATTAGACTAAAAAATGCTTTAAAGCATAGTTTGAAACGTTTATTTGGGGGGGGGGGGGCTAATGGACTGCCGACCAAAATGCAGAATAAGGAAAATACCACGTTTTTAGCACTTCTAAGACTCTCCTTTGCACTGGATTAGACTATTTTGAAACGTTTATTAAGGGGGGGGGGGCTAATGAACTGCCGACCAAAATGCAGAATAAGAAAATATCACGTTTTTAGCATTTCTAAGACTGTCTTTTGCACTGGATTAGACTAAAAAATGCTATAAAGCATAGTTTCAAACGTTTATTTAGGGGGGGGGGGGCTAATAGACTGCCGATCAAAATGCAAAATAAGGAAAATACCACGTTTTTAGCCAGTAGCGTAGCCGGGGGGGGGGGCGGGGCTATAGCCTAGCCCCCCCCGTTGACAGGTCGACCAAAATGTAGAATGGGAAAAACATTACATTTTTAACACTTTTGAGATTGTTTTATGCACTGGAGTGGACTAAATAGTGATTTAAAACATTTTTTGAAACATATGTTCAGGGGGGGGCTAATTTGTCAAAAATAAAACCAACAAATAAATAAAAACTTAGAAAAATGATAAGAAATAAGCAATCAAATTTGATCGTAAGTGTAAAAATGCTGAACATAGGTGTCATCAACAAATATACTATAAACTAAGGAATAGGGGGGGGGGGCTATTCAGTATTTGTTATTTACCAATCATTTCTCTCAAATCTCTTTTCATTAGCCCCCCCCAATTATTTTTCTCTATAAACTGTATACGAAATAGATTACTCCGTGTGAGTTTTATTGAACTATTCGATTTTATAATTTGCCAGCATCTAAACAAGAGAACTAACATTTTATTATTAGCCACCTCCCAAATAACCCATTTATGCCACCAGTTTAATCTTGTTTGCACTGCCAATTTCTAAGCCACGTTTTAAAAGCATTATTTTTTAATCAAAATAGCCCTAAAATGAAGTTATTTTTGCAAAAAAAATGCAAAATTTTTAAAGCGCTGGGGGCTCCGCCCCCACACCCCCGTGCCTCCAGCGGCTGGGGGCTTCGCCCCCAGACCCCCAAAACAGCCCCCCCCATTGCGAATTTCTGGCTACGCGCCTGAACGTGACATAGCAAGCGATATCTGGGGACTTCGCGGCATTATCCGACTTTTACTAAACTTTATTAAGCTTTAAAATACTGTAGTGATCCGATTGCTTTGAATGAATTTGTAAGAAATGTGGTCGTTAATAGTCAGATCAATAATTTATATGCTCCCCTTTCAAATTTTATTTCACTAACTTAAATCGCTTTGTGGTTATTTGAGTCCAAAATTTAAATCTTTCGAAGTTATCAAAAATAATCGAGTAACGTCATTCAAAAAGTTTGCATAACAGTTTACTACACTAAGTCGAATCTCAGCACTTTTTAGGAGTTCTTAAACAGTTTTTCACTCCATTTGCAATAAAATAAAGCGGTCTTTAAAATTCCAGCGACTCACAAGCAAATTTCCTCACATCAACCAACCTTACAGCCCTGTATAATTCTAAAAACGCTCTTTCGCATTGCAATTCAAAATACGCGTATAGTATTAGGGATACCGGTTGTTTCGAAATTAAAACCTCAACAAAAATTTGACAAATAATCCTCAACAGCATAAACTAAAATAAAAAAGTGCTAAAATTACGCAAATTTACTATAGGCATTTATTTAGGTTTTTCACTATATCGTTCATGTATTTGCCTCATAGTCTTCAATCTCAAGTGGCATAATTTGACAAATTGCAGAAAAAGGCGGAGAATCAAAATTTATTTTCCCTAGTTAATGTTTCACTCACAAGTTGTCACAGGTCGATGAGAATATCGCAGTTTTCTATAAGCCTTTTAATTAACCCGATCTTTTGAGATGACTACCCAGCATGCTTTTGTGAAGGTTTCCTTAGAAGGTGAGAGGTGCTGAGAACTCAGCTGCTCGACATGAAAATGGAAGAAATTTGAAATCAAAAATAGTTTAGTAGAAACTTACGTTAATCAACTTCAAACTATATAGTCTAATGAAAAAAACTTTATAAATTTTCACATAAGCGGTAGAGGAAGGGACCCTAATTTCGAAACGCGCTGTATACAGTATATTGTTAAATCCATTATTTAGCACTAAAACTTCCTTACTTATGTAAATTCTTCAAAAACCTTGAGCCATAAAAAAAAGTACGCTTTCTCAACGTCACAGGTGACAGTTTCGTGAAAAAAAAGCAACAACAAAAAACTCAATCATGTAGCTAAAATTTATCAAAGCCATTAAGCTCAACTAGAGTATGACATCGCAAGCGATATCTAGGGACCTCCAATTTAAATGTTTCGATGTCAGATTGTGTTTGAATTTTTTTTCCTGTTTTTAATCACAAATTTTTTGTTTATGATTACGTCTTTGATGCTGTTTTGTGTATCTTGGTTGTGATTCTGTTCAGTTGTTAACTTTATTATATTTTTTAAAACCAACCCATTCCGAAAATTCGATCCATCTATGTCTAAGGTTTAAAAGTTCAAAAATTTGGTGCCCCATTTGAGGGGGCCCCCATTTTGATACCACCAAATCTTTTCAAAATTTAAACTCTTCTTTATATTAGCCTACGCTAAAAATTTCATCTGTCTAGCATGAGTTGTTAAAAAGTTTGAATTTTGGCGGACCAGTTTCCGGGGGAAACCCCCATTTTGGTACAACCAACTTCGGTCAAATTTTATCGTTTTTTTATATTTGCTTACCTTAAACACTTCGTGTTTCCAGTTTAAAAGGTTAAAAACTTTGAACTTTGAAAGGCCCCTTTTGGGGGTACTTCCCATTTTTGAACCCCCATTTTTTGTGAAATTTAGTTTATTTTTAATATCTACCCATTCCCAAAATTCGGTACATCTACCTCTAATGGTTTAAAGTTCAAAATTTTGGCAGCCCCGTTTTAGGGGTCCCCCCGGTTTGGTAACCCCAAGTTTTTTCAATTTTTGTGTTTTCTTCATATTTACTTACCCTGAAAATTTCGTGTGTCTTGCATTAGTGGTTAAATACGTAGTTCCGATTTGGACAGCCCCGTTTGAGGTGGAAAACCCAATTTTGGGACCCAAATCTTTTTCAAATTTTCTACCCATTTTCGGCCTGTAACACTTTGGTCACGAGATCGGGTGTCCCCAAACTCGGTTTGCATAAACCATTTATAAGCACCCATTCTGTGCCTCAATTTCAGCTTTACTCTCCAAGTGGTTTTTGAGTGATAGGCGAATTAATAAATTTTCAAACCAAAAATCGCCGTTTTTTATGCTTTTTTGCGTCTCAATTCACGATCACGTGACCTAGGATCCCCCAAATCGGCACACATGACGCTTTCCTTAATTCTCATGCTGAGTCCAAATTTCAACTTTGTAGGTTTTACTGTTTGTTGGTTCTGAGTAAATCAATTCTCATCAGCCAAAATTTGCGAACAAAAACAAAGGTACTGCATGCTCACGCGAAGTCCCAGTAAATGCTATTAGCGAATGTACATGCATTTTTTGTTCTTCTGAGAACTGCTAATTTTTTTTATTTCAGACGCAAGATTTTAACAGAAAATCATTTTGATCGAGATACTTACAAGATGAAACCTGAAAACTCAACGAGTTGAAATTTAATTCCGCACTAAAACAGAGATAAGGTTACATTTATTCCGCACTAAACGGGAAGCGAGATGACCTTAGGTGCAAAAGCAAATAACAAAAAAAGGAATAGGCCTAGGGTTCAAATCTATAAAGAGAGAATGAACAAACTGAAGAGTGTGCTGTAACAGCAGCACAGAGCTCTGGGATTTTCCTCTTAACTTTAGGATTTTTTTTGCCCGAGTCGGGTATTTCTCAGTATTTAAATAGTATAATTACAAAAAAAATTCGAAATTTTTTCGAGATTTTTCGGATTTTTTAGAAATAGAAAGATACCGAAACTAAGTTGAAATATTATAAACGTCTAGTTTTCGAACTGTTCTTATTGTCAATGTTGTTGTTGTTTTTTTGTCGGAAAAATTGCACAAGTTTAAAGTCATATCAGGCAGGTTATTGGGAAACAATGCTCCTTAAACAAAATTCAATTACCGTATGCCTAAACCAGGGTTCGAAATTAACGCTTGCCGCTTGCCCGAGGCAAGCTGAAATCGTTTCGCGCTAGTTATTTTTCGGCTTAACTTGCCCGACGGGTAAGCTAACAAAATAGAATGTATTAAACAACATCAAACAAGATTATTTCGAGACGCAATTTAGCTCCGCTTTTGTTGCAATAAAATATGTACTGTAAGTCGAGAAAACTGTTGCTTGTTTTATTTTAGTTAAACGCTTTGTAATCATCACCATTAACACTTTGTTTAATTTATTCGTACGCACATTATTAATCGCAATTAACACTTCTTAATCGCACGCAGATTTTTTGATACTCAGACACGTTTAGCTAAATGCTACTTTTCTTTCTTTCTTTGAAAAATTTTCCCACGCTAGTCGCGTTAACCGCTGTTTCAGATATCTCAAGTACTACCTTGCGCTGCAGAAAAACATCAAGAATTTTGCAATTATTTTGTTATGATTATTTTAAAGATCTTTTAGCTCTTAGAGCTTTTGCAAAAGTTTCGGCTTTCTAGTTGGTGTAGTTTCCAAAATATTCGCGATTAAAAATGTGCTTGCATCAAACCGTAATGTAATAATTGAAATAATTACAATTAAATAATCAATTTTTGTGTAATGCATGATTGGAAAAAGTTAATTACGTCACATTAACATCTGACGTAACATCGCACGCAAAAACTTGATTCTCGAAGTTGAATACGCGACAACGCTTATTTTGCAAATTCAATGCTTTTTGCCAAGAAGTACATTTTTGATATATTTGAATTATATCATATTTGATATCATATCTGATTTGATATCATTTGAAGATATTTGATATCACTTGCCCGACGGGCAAGTTGTTGAAAAAGTTAATTTCGACCCCTGACCTAAACTAAATAAAGTTCAATGTTGTGATGTGCACTTAGGTCAACGCTGCTAAGCACGTTTTTAAATCAGTTGAATTAAAATATTCTTGTTTTAAACAAAACTCAATTATTTAATAATATTAAAACAAAAATTGAAAAGGGAACACCATTTAAAAGGTACGTTACGAAAGCAATCGAACAAACATCAAAATTCACATAGGACATTACAAAAATCAGACAAAAAAAAAAAATTACCAGTTGCATGACTAAGACAGCTGTTTCGCCTAATTTAAAGGCTTATTAGTTACGCTTAGCAAGGCCAAAATGACACCAAGAAAATGATCAAATATTCGCAGATAAAATTGTGTCCCACAGCAATCTTTACCTAACAAATTATGCTAAAATAATTAATTCTTTCGAACCGAGATCGTAACCGAACGAAACTCCACGTCCCAGGGAGGCTAACTGCACCCCACTCAGTTTGGATGGATTTCCTATTGCTACAAATTTGCTGTCCCTTACTTTTGAATTTTATAATGTATATTCAAAAATTAACACAAAAAACGTCAAATAATTGTCGTTGCAGTGCATATTTATCCTTATGTCACCGAACAGCGTCAGACGCTAACTTATTGGAAGATCCGCTCACTTTTTATTGTATTGACTACTAATTCGTACTTGGAGAAATCCGCACTTGCTTAAGAGTTTCCAGTGATCCAATGTTCCTGTAGGTTTCTTTGAACTCTCGTCCACTGAATTTGCAGCATGCTCGAAGCCACCACGCAGAGATAATCATCAAAAGGCGCTTCATCCAAGGACGCAATAACATAACCAGAATGCGGTTTGAACCTAAATCATGTGATTAGGGCCGTCGTAAAAACGACGCCTTTTCCCTCCTTGCCACGATACCGGTTTAATATTACCCTCTGCATTGCGCCATAATGTTATCAACCTCCGCATTAGATGCAGTTACCGTAGTGTATATATCTACTGTACTCGATTTGAAGTAGTTAAAATAACCTCTGAATCTCGAATTTTTACTTATTCAATCTTACTTGCACCAATTGATTAACAGCTCAGCTAATTATTCACAAAAGTTTTTGATCAACCAACAGCCCAGGATTATACGATGCACAATACAGAGTAGGTTGAAAATGCTGATCACGCAGGATTCATTGTCTCAAAATTGTTTTTAGATGATGATACGCATAAGGGTTGTTCAAGAAAATATTTTTTTTGAAAAGTGATACTGCAAACAGCTTTTCCGTTGTATAATCCCAACTAATGATACTTACCAATTTTCACAAAACAATTTTGATGTTTAGTGGGTGCGCAACTCGATCTTAGATTAATTATGACGTCAGTAAACAAAAGTAAAAACAATTTTTTCGGAAAACACTTGTACAGTAAGTGATATATCTTCAGATGCAGAATGACCCCCTGAGTCGTAATCTGTTCATTGTTCTGGTTTATTAGCATTAGGTACAAATTTATTTTAAAATTTTAAATCGATGACGTCATTATTTTTAGTTGAAATTGCATCTTTGCGCGGTTTATTAATAATTAAATGGAATAAAAAAGAAAAAACAACGTCCGTTGACAAGTATATCGACGATCGCAACATCACAGGAATCACTAGTGAGCATCCGCATGCTTATCAACCGAGGTTGTTCTTTCTGATTGATTTGAATCGCTATAGTTTCCCGCCCGGAGGTGTATCATCTCTGGTACCCTTGTGGTTCCCATGGTGGTTTTAGGTAGTAATTAAATGGAAAATGGTTATCTGGTTGCCTTTTGTCGATGCAAAATCGTTTTGGTACAAATAATATCAGTCATGTATAACGTCTTTTTAGGCAATATACTAATCATAAAGTATTTAAATACTTATCAGTAATCACCTAATTTTTGTGGGTAGCTTTTTTAGATTTAATATTAGCATTTGAAATGTACCGAAAAAGTAACTTATTTTTCTGTACATTTCTACAGAATTGAGTAAATAGAAATGACTACCACAAGAAGCGCAACTGAAATTTGGTTGATTGGCAATCCTAAATCTAATCTTAATGCCAGCTGCTTACCAGCCAATGGTGAATAGTTGATTTTATACGTGACTTTTTCACATTTTCAAATGTTACAATTCAAAACATTGCAATCCAAAACCCTAACTCAAGTCGCTGACAGGAAAGGTTTGTCTACAAATCATTATTTCTCTGTCGTTCCTTCCATGATTGATGCTTTTTTCGAGAAACCAGGATGTTTTTGATCTTTTACCTAGTACCACATGACGCCAAGATCATCAAACAGGAAAGCAATATCAACTCAACCAAACCAAAGCTTTGACCCTCCTCAGTATCAGGTAGTTCATTGAAACGGAAAAATCATGAAACAGCTTTGATGAATCTGAGGAATGTATTGCTGTTGCGATAAGTGAAACACCAGACTATAATAGTAGAAAACTATGGGGCTAAGAAAACTAGAATCCAGCACTAGTACAAATCAGGCACTGAGGAGGAACGAATTTTTGGTTTATTTAAGATGATATTGCTTTTCTATTCGATGATCTTAAGCGTCTTCCGGTTCTAGGTGAAAGAACAAAATCACCCCTGTTTTCCGAAGAAACATCAATCATGGAAGCTACCACAGAGAAGTAATGATTTGTAGACAAGCCTTTCCTGTAAGCCTCTTGAGTTGGGGTTTGTTTGGGATTGCAATATTCTTTTTAGAAGTTGCATGGATACGGTTTGATTAGAAGCATGAATGCGTTTGCTCGAATAAGGGTTGAATTCTTTCCTTGAGGTTTCAGATTCAGAATGAGAGCAGGAGTTTTGCAAATAATTTGGGTTAGACGTAGGCTTATTTGTCTTGCTAGATAAGGCTTGTGTTTATTTGAGATTTTCAGTTGCAACTCTTTGACTTTTCTTTGTCATTTTTCTCTTGATTCATGATCCAAAGAGGACATTTGCATTTTTCGAGCGTTTCTTTGGTCATGCAAAAAATCCACATCTTCTGTTTTAGCTAGTCGGTTCTTAGACGATCACCAGAAATTTGTTGCGCAGCGTTTTTAGCAGCAAGATCAAACAGCCAAAAATTTTCCCAAATTTTCACGAAACCTTTTCTGTTGTTTCTTTCGGTGCTATTATTGCGCTTGTTACTTTTTTTTTCCACGATTCAAAAATTTTCAGAAGTTGTTTTGAATGAAGCCATTAATTACTTTTCATAGAAATTCCCGATTTCAACCAAATTTCAGTTACTGCTTCAATCGTTCGCTTTAAAGCATCATTTGTTGTGGCATTTTGATTTTTGAAAATGTGAGATTGCAAATCAACCAAATTTCAAATTTCCTTTGCACTTCTTGTGGTAGTTATTTCCATTTACTCAATGCAATAGAATTGTACAGAAAAACAAGTTATGTTTTCGCTACAATTCAAAGGCTAATATTAAATCTAAAAAAAGGATCCACAAAACTTGGTGATTATTGAAAAGCATTTAAGTACTCTATGATTAGTATATTGCCTCAAAAAACGCTGTGAATGACTGATATTATTTGTACCAAAACGATTTTGTATAAAGAAGAGGCAACCAGATAACCATTTCCCATTTAATAATTAATATAGCGTGCAAAGATGCAATTTTAACTAAAAATGATGACGTAGGCTATTTAAAATTTTAAAATAAATTTGTATCTAATGCTAACAAACCAAAACAATGAACAAATTTCGGCTCAAGAGATCATTTTGCATCTGTTGATATGTCACTTGCAAGTGTTTTCTGAAAAAAACTTTTTTACTGACGTCATAATCTAAAATCGAGTTGCGCACCCCCTAAACATCAAAATTTTTTTGTGAAAATAGGCAATATCATTTTTGGGGGTAATAGAAGGGGAAAAGCCGTTTGCAGCATCACTTTTCAAAACAAATGTTTTTTGGACAACCCTAAATTGCACATAACTCGTTAACTTCACCATTAACTGGTAAGGCAACAAAGATCTCAATATCAAAATGAAAACCACAATGATTTTTAAACTACTGTGCTTTTGCAATTACAAACTTTGTATCTGAATTAAGTTTTTAATAGCTAAATATAAGCTAAATTAATTGCTAGAGCAATTGCAAACTTTTCCAATACACTAGTACCACTCTAAAAAGTAGTTAGTTGTTCAACTATTGCTGTCTAATTCAAATGTTTTGTATTCCTTCGCTTTATCCGAACTGTGTGACGACTTTCGTTTTTCTTGTTCTGCTTTGCCATCCTGAAAGACAATTAAACAAAGTAGAAATAAACTGCTCTTTCTTCATTACAGAACTTCCATTAAAATTATTTAGGAATGTAAGAGAGTAATTTTTGATCAATAAAGTGACAATGGACAAACGTTATCCTTGTCTTGAATAAATGAAGCTTATACAAAGTTATACGCTTGCTTGTTTCAACTGGGGAGAAGTAGGTGCAGTAGGTGGAGCTAAACATGATGTAATTTTGGTATTTTGTGAAAAACTTTAACACAAGTTATCCAGCATTTTTTTTTTGTTCGTTTGTCATTCATAACATTCAGCTATTCCATTTATTTTTGAGTTAAAGCTGAATTCTTGATAACTCATTTCTTTCTTGGGCCAGAAAGTTATTGCCTTATACCCCGCGACTACTCTCATCACCTTTTTTTTGTAACTTGAGTATGCTCTTAATTGCTGGTTTCATTTATATACTAATCACGTAAACTAAATATAGACCGAAAAACGGACTTGGATGACACCAAATTCCAACATTTTTTATGTTACCTGTAGAACTACTAGTTGTATATTAACTGCATTGACCCAAATTATGGTTACTTTAACACGAGATAGTCCAAGAAATTAAACAAACGTTAATGTGATAAGATATTTAAAAGTTAATTTTAGCTTTTTCTTGCCTCTTTTTCAGATTTCGTTTCGTTGACATCGTTAATATTAAAAAACTTGGACTGATTTCTCATTATGACGTAGCCATCTTTAGTTTCACTTGATATCACCATGTTCTGCAACGCATAATAGTAGTAGTAGTAGTACACAATGGCTCTATGTTGAGCAAGAAGCAAATTCAACATTTTGAATCAATTATTATTGTTCAGTTAAATATTAGGAAAATTAGTTTTGAGCTAATGCGCCATTGACATCACGGCCAATTTTGGCAATTCCAATCTTGCACATAGGTTTGTGCTTTGAATCTAAATCATAGAATGCTTAAGCCAAAATAATTACGTCGCAATAATGTCTGGTGACGTCATTTAAGTTAGACATGAGCCAAAATGACCAAACTTTTGATAAAGTGGCTTTGACAAACTAAAATTGGAAAACTTTTCCTCAATCCAGGAACTTCAAATTTTCAGAAGTTGTTTACAATAAGCTATTGGATCTACATCAAGTTAAAAGAAAAACTAATTTTTTGAAGGGATTCATCGAAAAAAAGTGACGAAAGGCATTTTATCCCCCTCTTTCCCTGTGTAAAATAAATTGAAATAGAGAATGACATAAGAGCTTTTTTTGAGGTTGAATTTTGAGTTAGTATAAATTGCTCTGCTAATAAGTACCAGAAGTCGTTTGTTGAGTTAGTATCCTTTAAATAGTATTGCTGTGATAAAAAGATTCATGTATCAGGAGTCGCAATTTCATATCCCTTGCCGTTGAAGCTTCTCAGTGTCCATTTTTATTGCTGAACGTCTGTATGGGAAAGCTATGAATACCAATTTTTCTAGTCTTTGGTTTGACTCTGCCTGGAAACAAAATCCAGCCTACCGTTTCAGCAACAGACGCTCTATCTCCTCAGTCCTCGACCACTGATCGGTTATTGCTAATGTATGCATTTTACCCCTCCAAAACAAAAATAAATAAGCACCAAGCAGGTAAAATTATGAAAATTCGGCAAGAGTGGGAAGCGAGAAGAAGCAATGGAAGGAAAAACTGTCAATTAGTTTTGCTTACCTTTTTTATTTTGATGCTTTCGTAATCTTTAATTTTGCACGAAGGTTTTTCCTGCGGTTAAAATAAATTGACGAGAAACTTGCTAAGACAAAAGTGCTATTTCCAAACGATCTTGCCCAACAAGCGCTAAAGATGCTCGCTTAAATTTCTCAGGGAGATGCATGGGGACATGTTACCTTATGTGCGTCAGCTTCTAATAAAACGTCTATTGTGACATTAGATGTATTAAGTATTGCTACGACAAGATAATGTCCTTGAAGAGGAATTTTTTGAATGGAAGTTATCAGGCGTTTGTTATGGCAATCGTTGTGTTACTATTTCTTTGGTTGGAACGTTCTAATAGTAATAAGATAATAGTAAATCGGTTAAAAACAAAAGCACTCGTCAAGATGGTTTACGGAATCTCCTTCGTTCTTTCACAGAATTCCTTGTCGTCCTTTCGACTAAAAAGATAATTCCACAAATATTTTTGATTCGTTTTCAACTCCAATCATTAGTGCTCAAAAAAAAAAAAAAAAAAAAAAAAAACGAAAACAACATCAAAAACTGTGTGATAAAAATGTCACATTTAAGTTTCTATCAGCTTTTTGTAGGCCTATTTTTTAACGAAAGTTATTGTTGAAAAGTAATCTAAATATTGTGATTATTGGGTAAATAGTTTTTGGAAACATCAAGAAACCTGTATTGGCTGTCTGAAATTTGGAAAAAGTTTACGTTTAAACAATGCAAAAAACATTCCTAATTTCAATTTTTTAAGTGACGGAAAACGCCTTGAGGGTTTTGATAAGTATACTATTATTTTAACAGTAAGCAGTAAACTTTAACGTTTGCCAAAAGTAAACAAATTCAGTATTGCTGTACTGCTGCTGTCTTCTTCAACTGGTGCTTCTCAATATTTCTTTTTCAGTCGAGACAGTAAATGGTTCTCTAAGCAAAACGCTTTTATCGTAGCAGTTTAATGATATACATGGCAGACCATTTTAATTAATTTTCGGTAAAATTTCGCTTTAGTTAAAAATTTCAGCATTTTGCCATTTCGCAATCGCTCCAAGCAACTTAGAGATCGTGAATGGCGTTACCGATCTCACAAAGTTTACCATAAACGCACAGAAATAACCTAAAAGTATTTTGCTGGGTAGCGCCTTTCAAAAAAAATTTGTTGTTAATACAAGCGAGTAAAATCTTGTAATACGGAGCCCATGTAGTATTACGTTAATTACTACTGTATATTTGTAGTATTAGTATGAGGTATAATAATTACAAACGTAATGCAAGTCATGGAGTGGTTTAATTTTAGACTTTTTTAAGCATCGCAATTAGGATTCAATATTATATGCGACAAGTAATTGAAGTTATTCATACCGCTGGTGTTACTTCCGGAGCTAAAGCAGTCAAAGTGATGTAGCCATTTTCCTCTGAAAAAACAACATATACATTAGTATAAACATACTAAAACAAAAAGAGCATAAATTAATAAAATTTATACGTTGGTGTAAATCCAAATATTTACGGGTAAATTTTTGACTCAAGTTCTTTGCTGCAGTAAACATGTTTAAGGCAATAATAAGATTCACAGCTTAATGCTTATCTTACAATAACTTACAAAAAAGCGCAAGGTAGTAGTTACCTTTGCATAATACTGGTGGTCTGAATCAGTGGAAAGACAGAATGTTGCAAGTGGGGTGGGTGAGGGGCTGAAGAGTGAAAAGTCTTCTGACAAGAAATGGCATTTTTGCTTAAAATTGAAGTGAATACCAAGAAAGGTCTGCGCTCAAATTTTGTTGTGTTTCCCCCTCAGACTTCGTTTCAGTAACGCGCTCGATCAAAAAAAGAAGATTATACACGACTACATGTTTCACATAGGAAAAGGACATTGCCGCATTTTACTGAATTTTCCTAATGACGTGAACAAATATTGGGGTGGAGACCGACAAAAAGGGTGGTGCATGGCACTGTGCCCAGCATTCTCACCCCCATAATACGTTGCTGGCCTTCATAACGATGGTTAAAAAAGAGAACGAAAATACCTTCAACCACTTCGACATTGTTTTGAAGATTGACATAATCATGGTCTTTGGGTAGTAAAAGTGGCGGAGTCTAAATGCATTTGATGAAAATTAGTTGCAATAAAGATGATCATGCTCTAGTATCAATGATTAGACTTAAACAGCATATCGCTTTCCAAGATCGATAATGATGAGGAGATAACAAAAATTAAGATTAAATCTTCTAAAAGTTTGGAACCGTAAACCATTCATCGTTTTGCAATTTTGTCGCGCTTTAAATGGCCTTGCTGCATGTTTAGGATTTGAACATTTTATTTAGCATAACGGTAACTAAGTATCACATCAATATGCTATCTTAATAGCTGACAAATGTGTCAAAGGGATAACTCTGAAACAAGTTGTGTAGAAACTGGAAAAAAAGAACTCGATGCGAATAGAGCATGAGCGCAAAACTTGACTTTAATACAGAGAATGGCTACATTGTCACTCTTGGTGTACAAAACCTTAAAAAGGTGAAACATCCAGCTAGGATTAGTTGTAAAAAATAAAGAACAATTTAAAACACATATTCACCAATTTTCAACTTTTTATGACTTATTATTTCCAGGATATTTCATTTTAAAGTTTAGGAAATCCCAACAGTGTTGCCAGTTAAAATTTCATCTTTGTAAATTACTGAAACGTTAAAGATAGGACTTTCAGAACTGGCTGATTTGCAAGCACTTGAATGCAAAACTTCAGCCTGAATTAGCGTTGCAACAGAATAATTTTACAAGTTCGTTGTGACAGGGTTACCCAAACTTTTTTGCTCGCGACCCCTTTTAATTTTCTAAAAATTTCAGCGACCCTTCACGGTAAAAGTAATAAACACTGTGAGTTGTGTATTTGTGGTATTTATTAAATGGAAAAAAATAATACCAAGGCACTGGTACCCAATGTGCTCAAACGCAAACACATTCGTTAACACCCTGTTTGCATTTGTCTTTACCGCTGCTTCAACATCATCTGCAGTACGCTTATTACAGTTATTGTGCGACTTTTTTTAATCAGCTATTCATTGATTAGAATCTAACCAGTAGTAGTAGCATGGTACGTATACCTCTTCTGAACAGCATATATTACGCTCCTACTCCTCCACTAAACTAGCGATACTACAGGCAGACGCAGAGCCAGAATTCTGCAATGGGGGGGGGGCTGTTACGGGGGTCTGGGAACGGAGCCTTCAGATCTCAAAAACTTTGTATTTTTTTTTTGCAAAAATAACCTAACTTTAGGCCTAGTTTGATAAAAATTAGTGTTACCAAAACGTGGCGTACAAGTTAGCACTGCAAAAACATGATTATACTAATTGCATAAATGGGCTCCGTGGGATTGCTAGAATTTATTGCTAGAATTTCAGTTCTATTGCTAGAATTTCAGTACTCTTTTTACAAGCTGGTAAATCATAAAATCCTATACCGGTAGTTCAATAAAACTCCCAAGGAGTAATCTATTTCGCCTATGTTTTATAGAAAAAGATATATTTAGGGGGGGGGGGAGCAAATGGAATGAAGTTTGAGAGAAGTAATTTGTAATTAACTGATACTGAATAGCCATCGCCCTATTTCTGAGCTTATATATTTTTTGATGAAACCTATGTTAAGCATTTTTCAATATGCGATCAAATTTGAATACTGGTTTTTGGCTATGTTTCAAAGTTGTTTTTTTCTGATTTATGAGTTTTATTTTTGACAAGTTAGCTCCTCCTCCCTTAAATAAACGTTTTGAAATATGCTTCAAAAATCATGTTTTGAGTATAATCCAGAGCAAAAGACAGTCTCAGAAGTGATAAAACGTGTTTTTTTCGTATTCTGCGCTTTCCTCGGCAGGCCAATGGGGGGCTATAGCCCCCGCCCTCTTTGGTTACGCTACTGAACACAGCATGCAAGCATGGAATTTGGTTTGGATAGTTCTATTATGTCGTAAGCCAAAGTGAAAAAACGAAACAAGTTAGACATTCAGCTGTGCTATATGATACGAATGGGGAAAAGTTTACCGTATATACTCGTTTTACCACCCGATCTTGATTAAGGGTCCGTTTGAATAGCCTTCTGTGTGAACAGAACATAAAAATAAATAAGGGCCCGTGCTTGAATACCCGCCCGATGTAACAGCTGATTTTTCAGTGGTAGAGAACATACCACTTGCTGAATAAATATAAATTTTGATTTGTTATTTCTTGTGAATAATATAAACTAATATGAGGGAATTACTCTTAAGACGTGAATAATTTGCGTTTGACGAGAATAAATTGACATGGAAAAGGATTGATGTCGTGAAATATTCGTCTTCAACGATAATTTTTGTACATAATTTTACTTTAAAAATAGCTAGCGCCCGTGCTTGAATAAGGGCCCGTTTGAATTAGAGCCCGGTAGTAAGTTTGTTTGAAAAAAATAAAGGCCCGGGCTACAAAACGAGCAAATACGGTATGTGCTGTCTAGTTATATAATACATTGCTCAACAAAGTCTCACTATTTAATAGCGCCTATTTAAGTATAATCTACGGCTAAGTTAAGAATGACGTTTTGCAGAATTGCACAAGTTTTTAACGGCAGTCAGGGGTCGCTGAGAGTACACCAATTTTACACTTCCTGTAAAAATTTGTACGCTCTTTGCGACCATAGGCGTTACCAGGGGGGGGGGGCCCAGGGGGCCCGGACCCCCCTCCCCAATCAAAATACCACTAACGACAAAAAGTTATGACAACATAGCCTGGCGATGTTTAGTTGCAGTTTTTTTTCAGTAATTACGCACATAACAGTAATTAACAATAATATTAATGACAACAAGTGAGTCCCGGGGCCCCCAACTAACAACCAAGGAGTCCTTACTAACAACTAGGGGGCCCTGGAATCCTTAACCGACAACCAGGGGTCCGGGACCCCTAACTGAAAACCAGGAGGCCCATAACTGACGACCAGGGGCCCCAGGGCCCCTAATTAACAACCAAGGGACCCTAACCAACAACCAGGGGGCCCCTTAACTGACAACCAGGGGGGCCCAGGCCCCTAACCGACAACCAGGGGGCTCCTAACCAACAACCAGGGGGCCCCGGAGTGCCCAACTGACGACCAGGGTGCCCCAGGGCCCTAACTAACAACCAGGGGGCCCCTAACCAACAAACAGGGGGCCAGGAGCCCCCTAACCGACAACGAGGAGCTCCGGGACCCTCCTAATTGACAACCAGGGGGCCCCAGGGCCCCTGACCAACAACTAAGGGGTCTTGGAGTCCCTAACTGACGACCAGGGGGCCCCGGGGCCCATAACTATCGACCAGGGAGCCCTAGGGCCCCTAATTAACAACCAGGGGGCATGGGCTCCTAACCGACAAGCAAGGGGCTACGGGGCCTCTAACTGGCAACCAGGGAGCCCAAGAGCCCCTGACTGACGACCAAGGTTCCCGGGCCAGGGGCCCCTTAATGCAAATTTTTAACAATTTATATGCAAAACGTGTGAGAAATCTAAGAGTTTTGACCTAAAAGTTGCCACCCCAGGCCCTCGTTTAACGTTATTATAAACTTAATTATTTACTGCTAAAGTATTACATCAGGCAATGTTCGTTACTTCCCCCTATAGACCAAATCACTTACAATCAAAATTTTACACCATAATGCAAGATTCTAAGCGTGTTTTGGGATTTAATTGCAAAAAGAGGATGGAACAACTAAATTTTTTCGATTGGCTTTGAAATGTTAAAAATCTAGTTCTTTGAAATGGCTCTGAACTCGTGCGAAATGTGATCCAATGGGATTTAAATAGTTTTTTTTTCCAAAAACTTGCAAAAATCGCCCAGCGGCTGGGGGCTTTGCCCCCAGACCCCCATAGCCATCGGCGGCTGGGGGCTCTGCCCCCAGACCCCCGTCTCTGATACGTTTGAGTACACTAGCTTACTCAACACGTCTTCCAAGTTAGACTTTTACACTTTTCAACAATTAGTTTTCGCCCTCTCCCTTTACCAAAATCCTGGCTACGGCTTTAGGTCTTCCATTCTACGATATCTTTGCCCCACAAAAAATTACTTTTTCGAAAATTTCTGATGACGTCATTGCGTGTGATTTGTGGTTTGGGCCTCCCCCCAATCAAAAATCCTGGCTACGCCTATGTTTGCGACCCCTGAAGTTCGTTACGCAACCCCCAGTTTGAGAAGCCCTGCGTTATAGGATATTCCAATTTCTAAGAAATTAGATTTTATTTACGACATCAGTGTTGAGGAAATCTCCCAAGAAATCAAAAAGCTCGGAAAAGATAGGCCGTAGAAAGCTGGCATTTTCGGAGAAAACGTGTTTTAGATGTTTTTTTTGTTTGTTTCGTATACCGGTCCTCCTGCTACATGCTGCACTCCGTTTTACTGTAACCTCGGCCCGGATCTCGGTTGTGACACTAGATCATTTATTCTGTTTTTTATTTTTTATTTCTTGTTCATTTTTACATCAGTAAGAGCCAAGAAAAGAGCCAGAAAAAGATGGCCCGTCATGCAAAACGGGTATTGGGTACCGGTAACGCTATGAACTAGAACATTTAAGTATGACATGGTTGTCGGCGTAAGTGCAGTCTCTTAATTAAGTTAATCAGCAACAAATACCTCCTGAGTTTTTGTTTTCTTATCCAAAGGCGGAAACGGTAATGTGGCTGGTGAATCGGTAGATGTGCTTTGCGTTTCAGTATTGTCTGTTGTCTTATGCACTGCTTCAGCATTGTTGGAGGCGGATTGCGTAGGAGCTAAAAGCAGTTGAACGTTGATCAGTCGTCATATTGCATTGCAGTATAATAAATCTATTTCTGGATGAAACAAATACATAAAAAATGCTGTAATTATACAGCATTTTTTGATTACTATTGTGCGCTTAAAGGTTACGTTTCTTCCGCACAATGCCGACTCAACAAGAGCGTGAACATGTTAGAGAATGGTGAAATTATAGAATCGGCCCTTTTTTCACAGTTTATGTTTTTCCTGTAAAAAACAAAGCTACCGAAAAATAAAACTTGAATAATGAAAATTACTCTAAATTGTTGCTACAAAGCTTGAGCTATTAGATAAACTTTTTGTCACATCATGTACCTTATATTTTACATGCGCAAATGGCATTACAAACCAATTACTAAGAACAATAACATGCAATGAAAAACACATGTATAGAAAAAAACATTAAAAAACTATATGCAGGAATATAATTATAAAGTACTAAACCTGGATGTGAGGTATAGGAAGTTTGATAAAATCTACGGTCCTACGCATTTTGTCAACAAACGGTATTATAATAGTCGCTTAGTTTGCGTAAAAAATGCTTGCATCTACAATTATAATCTGCAATGAGCGATGGTTCTTGCCGATGTATTTCAATCAAATAAGATATGCTCGATTATTATCTGTTGCTTCGAAGCATGTTCTGTTTTATAAACTTTATTAAATATTTAACTAAAAATATTAACAAAACATAAAGCAACTTTAGGCAAAAAACATATAAGCTACATTGTAGTTCTAAGTTTACTCTTTTTTAAACATATCGAAACAGCGCATTTTGTGCATTTGGGTATTCTGCAACTTTTTCATTTATGATTTATAGTGTGATGAGTGTCATTTGATTAATTGAAGATTTCACGTCAATCTACCGCTCCTTTTCTTTTTTTTTATTTCTTTACTGCATTGTGATTTTTTCGTATTTTTCAAGTTATTCACTAAAACTCTTTTTCCTGAGAAAAAACTTTTCAATTTTCAATCATTTTTCGGTAATAAATAGCGTAGTATGTTGCGCTTAACAAGATATGTCAAACGAAATTTTAAAACTTAATAAACGCGCTTTTCTCCAGGCAGCGAAATGCGACTTATCGACTTTTGCAAAAACCTGCTCCATTGATCATAATTATATTTACTGGTGTTTCTGAATGGTGTTGTTATATGGTAACTGAAAGCATAGACTCTTCATTAGTAGAGTAGAAACAGACGCGCGGAGAAAAAGAGAAGAGCATTGAAGAAAAAATGTTTGATTTATGTTGCGAAGGTTTTTTGCGGTCACGTGTATTCCACCGTTTTGATTGGACCATTTTAACACATTCGCAGCGCAACTGAACCGCGCCAGAAAAAAGTAACGCTGTGGACATATTAGCAGTGCAAATAAACCGCGAACAAAAAAAAGACAAAACTGTCAGTTTCCAGTTTACTTATAAAGACTTGAGTTTGTGCTGAAAGTAACCTCTCTACCGAAACTAAATTTACATGTAGTGTTGAAAAAAAAAACTTACAAATTTACACGTTTACATGCAATCAATTCAAAAGTTAAATCAATTTCTCTTTTTGTTTCTTTACTTTACGATACTTTTTTCGCTCTTTATCTCTTTAATAAAGAAACAAAGGGTAAAATCGATTTAACTTTTGAATCGATTGCATGTGACGGCACCCATTGACTTGACTTAAAGAGATATACTACTGGAAATCGGTTTTATTGAAGACATGAGAACTAGCGTACTTGAGATATTGAAGAAGTGCTCCAAACTCTTTTCCGCAATTCCGTTATTGGCGAAAATAGGATTTAATCCGTTTGACTCCGTACCTTTGGCAACCCTGCGTTGCGCGATTTTGTGATATTACAAAAGGCTGATTTTGCAAAATTTAGCGCAGACTTTAGGCCATTACCTACTATAGTAGCCCTAAAACAACACCTGTGCGACAAGCAATAAAATAACAGAGTATACTGCATACTGTAAGCTAATCTCAGATCTGTAATCAGAAACTAGCGCAATAATACAGTACTGTAGGCCTAATCTAATATCCATAACTTACCAACTGGTAGCAGTGCGTAGCCTAACATATCTTGAAATCTTGGATACACCTACTGGTACCGGTAGAACTAGGCTACCAGTACAGTTCTACAGGAGGCCTTTTGTGATGTTACATAATTGCGAAATGCAGGGTTGCCAATGGTACGGAATCAAACGGATTAAATCGCATTTTCGCGAAAAAGAGAAGTATGGAAAAACGTTTTCAAGTAATTTTCATTTCTTCAAGGAGACCGATTTCCAGCAGTATCAATTTAATGAAAATGTTTTGGGAATTGAGTTACAGATGACGCTAGTTTCATAGTACGTTTTTGACGTGTGAAAATTATGCATTGTACAATTATGCATACTGCAACTTTTTCATTTATGATTAATAAAATTCTAAAACGACTATTTAAGTGAAACTTAATTGTCACTCTGATTATCGTAAACACTACATTTCTCAAGAATTTGAACATAATTACCTGGAAAATTCTGATTCTTACGCCGTGTTTTAAGATAATGCATCACAAATAAAACGAGGCTTAGAAATAGAAGCACACCCAACACAAGCCCCACAATAAGCGCGGTAGGGTTTAATACTGCTTCTTGCTCTTTTGCAGAATTTCGGAGGGTTGGGGTTTGCGTTTCAGAATTTTGGGTCGTTGGGAGTTGCGTATTGAACACTAGGACTGTAAACTCAATTTCGTGGTTCATCGGCGGAACAAAGGATCGAACCGTAAGCACATAACTCCCATTATCCGCAGAAGCAACCTAAAAATTATAAACGCCGTTTTTATTTCCGATTATGGCTAAGCCTTACAGCGTTTACAAGATATTATTTCAAGAAATAATCAAATTTAATGATTTTGTCTTACGCCAAAATATTAGCGATAAAGAGAAAATGGCAATGTAGTAGCAGAGTTACAAAATTTTACGATGCATGCAGCAAGACAAAGAAAAAAAAAATTAACGAAAGGAAAGTTTTAGTTTACGAATAATTTTGTGCAACAAAATAATGCTGATACTGCATGGGTCCCAGGGTCTCAATAAATATGACAAAGCACTACCAATTTAAATGAGAAATTTTGGTAACCCTAAGTTTGACGAAATATTGTTTATTGTGTAACATCCAATTAGCTTTGGTCAAGAGAAACTTTACTTGAGTTTTTGTGAAATGGAAGATTTGTTCATTGACTGCTGCTCCTTGGGCAAAAGATCCTTGATTTGAGATAATAAGACCTAAAAAAGCGTTTTAATTATTTAGATAAAAAGTTCCGGATATGATGGATGAATTTTTGCACAACCAATAATAGGCCTGTAAAATAAATGCTTTTGAGTACCATTCACACAGTTCAGCAGTTTCTTTATTCCTTGCGCCGCTTTGTTGAATCGTTAAAGTACAGTATGGTATAGTTTATATTATTATCCTCAATCAGCAAAGCTATATCAAATGTTTAATGAAGGTTGAAGTGGTTTTTGGTTTTGGTTTAAAGGTAATTACAAAAGAAAAACATTAAATGCTATTTTGGCTTCACCGTATACACACTACGCAGCTACGATCTGATACAAATTATACCATGCACACAAATAACCCATAGCGTCACAAATTAGGTTTATGGAAACCGTTAGTTTCGTTCTCTGTGTTGATAATTAAATTGAGATTAAGGCTCATCATACCACGAAGAAATTGTTCATTTATTTTTTCCGATTAACGTAGAAGGGAAATGAAAAACTTGCCTTTACTCAAGTATGCAGTACATATTAAAAAAAAACAGATTTTAAAAGTGGTGTAGACGCGTTATAATTTGTTCAAAAAATCTGAACGAACAACTAAATTTTAGGAAAAATACAATGGGAAATCAGCTTGAAAACAAACAAATATAGCTTCTCAATAACAAGCAACATAACACAAACAACAGGCATACCAACCTAAATAACCGTGGGATCACAAACAAAATCGAAGATAACTGCCTAATACTTTATAGCGTAGCAAGAGAGGATGCTATAGCCAGGCGCGTAGCCAGAAATTCGCAATAGGGTTACTGTTTTGGGGGTCTGGGGGCGGAGCCCCCAGCGCTCGAACATGTTGCATTTTTTTGTAAAAATAACTTCATTTTAGGGCTATTTTGATTAAAAAATAAGGCTTTTAAAACGTGGCTTAGAAATTGCCAGTGCAAACAAGATTAAACTGGTGGCATAAATGGGCTATTTGGGAGGTAGCTAATGGTAACAGGGGTGCAAATCTTTGTTGAGCATTGGGGGGATAATTTGCAATTTTACCCCAATTTTTCCCTATTTTCAAGATTGGGGGGGATGAACCTCGACCACCATTTTTTTCAGGTGAGCAAATGAAGTAAAGAGCAAAAAAAAGGTCTTCACCAAAAATGGAACACTTTTTTTCCCCGAATTCAGGTGAAGACCAAAAAAAAGGTCTTCACCAAAAATGGAACCAGGCGCGTAGCCAGAAATTCGCAATGGAGGGGGCTAATTTTTGGGTCTGGGGCGGAGCCTCCAGCCGCCGAAGGCCAATGGGGCTGGGGGGTCAATAGGAGTCTGGGGGAGGAGCCCCCAGCGCTCGAAAATTTTCCATTTTTTTCAAAAATAGCTTGATTTTAGAGCTATTTTTATAAAAAATGTTTTTAAAACGTAGCATAGAAATTGGCAGCGTAACATAATTCAACTGGTTGCATTAATGGGCTATGTGGGAGGTGGCTAATGATACCATTGTAGTTTTCTTGTTTACATGCTGGTAAATCACAAAATTCTGTTGTTCAATAAAACTCACTCGGAGTAATGTATTTCGTTCATATTTTATAAAGAAAAATAATTGGGGGTCTGACGGAAAGATATTTGATAGAAGTGATGGGTAATTAACTAATACTGAATTGCCCCCCTCCCCCTTATTTCTAAGTTTATAATATACTTGTTGATAAAACTTATGTTTGGCATTTTTACATTTGCGACCAAATTTGATAGCTTATTTTTGGGCATTTTTCGAAGTTTTTATTGATTTGTGGCTTTTATTTTAGACAAATTAGCCCCCCTCCCTGAATATATGCTTCAAAAGATGCTTTAAATCACATTTTAGTCTATTCCAGCACAAACAACAGTCTCAGACATAGCCGTAGGAGGCGGGGGGCGGTCGGCTCCCCATTTGGTTCAAAAGGTCGAAAATTTGGGCGAAAATCTGTCTCAATTTCAGTGAAGATCTTTTTTTTTTTTTGGAGAACACCCTAATTTGGACAGAAAAACCGTCTCAATTTCAGTGAAGAACTTTTTTTTTTTGGAGAACACTTCTTCATTTGGACAGAAAAACCGATTGATTTTTCGTGCATAACTCAATGCATCAGGTCATTTTTCCGGCAAAAGTTTGGTGCCCCCCCAAATCATTTTGAGCTCCTATACGGCCATGGTCTCAGAAAAGATAAAAACGTGGTATTTTCCTTATTCTGCATTTTGGTTGACAGGCCAATGGGGAAAGGGCTATAGCCCCCCCCCTGGCTACGCTACTGAATGGAACACTTTTTTTCCCCGAATTCAGGTGGAGACCTACGCTCAGATGCATACCAGAGTCAAATTACTGGAGGGGATGCAGATGTAGACCATACTCAAATTATTGGGGGGGATACAGTCAAATCATTGGAGGATATATCCCCCCATCCCCCCGGGTTTTGGCACCCCTGAATGGTAAAATGCTAGTTCTGTTGTTTAGATGCTGGTAAATTATAAAACCCAATAGTTTAATAAAACTCACACGGAGTAATCTATTTCGTATGCAGTTTATAGAGAAAAATAATTGGGGGGGGGGGGGGCTAATGAAAAGAGATTTGAGAGAAATGATTGGTAATTAACTAATACTGAATAGCCCCCCCCCCCTTTATTCCTTAGTTTATAGTATATTTGCTGATGACACCTATGTTTACCATTTTTACACTTGCGATTAAATTTGATTGCTTATTTTTTATCATTGTTCAAAGTTTTTATTTATTTGTTAGTTTTATTTTTGACAAATTAGCCCCCCTGAATATATGTTTCAAAAGGTGTTTTAAATCACTATTTAGTCCACTTTAGTGCATAAAATAGTCTCAAAAGTGCTAAAAACGTAGTGTCTCTCCCATTCTGCATTTTGGTCGACATGCCAATTGGTGGGCTAGCACCCCCCCCCCCCCCCTGGCTACGCTACTGGCTATAAGGAAAATACTACGCTTTTAGCACATTGGAGACTGTCGTTTGCATTGGAAATCAATAGATATAATTTTTTACTGATTCTTTACTTAAGCTACAACAATCTTGCAACACACTCAATGCTTGCAACTTTTTCTATTTATGTTATATCCGTTTTCCGTTATAATTGGTCGAATTTACTTCACTTGCTTGTTTCTATGCTACATGAATCATGTGTTACTGTGTTTATATAACTCATGTCACGACTGCTAATTGCCAATTACTTCTCTCAAATCTCGTCCATTAGCCCGCTCCCAATTATTTTTCTCTATAAAATGTAAACGAAATAGATTACTCTTTGTGAGGCTTTTGAACTATGGGATGGTATGATTTACCAGCTTGTAAATAAGAGATCTGAAACTTTACCATTAGCCATCTCCAGCATAGCCCATTTATGCAACCAGTTTAATCATGCTTTTGCTCTGCTAATTTCTATGCCACGTTTTAGAAGCATTAATTTTATCAAAATAGGCCTAAAATTAAGTTAATTTTGCAAAAAAAAACATGCAAAATTTTGAGCGCAGGGGGCTCCGCTGCCAGACCCCCAAACAGTAACCCATTGAAGATTTTGGCCACGCGCCATGGTACATACAAGCTTCAAAATTTTACTGCAACCATAAAACATTTTTTTCTCAAACCACCGTCTCCTGCACTTCAGTTTCACTGGTAAATCAATCTGTTTCATCGTAGTTTTTTTTAAATTTTCTTGGGAATACGTAGAGCTCGATCTTCTTTATGGGCTATGAGTAAAAAATCATAAATTTGAAAGTTTAGAATCTTTTATTAAATTTTACATTATGCATTACTGTAAGTGCTTACCATTTCTTCGCAAGTTGACAAATTCCGCCTTTGGATTGGCAAAGAAAGAAATGTTACACGCTTCAGACTCATTTAGGATAAATCGACATTGAATTTCTCTGGTTTGATAAGGCGCATCTATATTTGAAATGTAAAAGAGCGTTTGTAACAAACATATACCAAAACTGTGCATATTGCATAATAATTATTTTAAGCACATAGAGTAGACAAAAAGAGCATTTTAGGAGTAGTTTATTTAGTTTTTACTCCAACAGCATGTCAGCCCGCATCAATTGCATAGGCTATTCGTTTTTTTACAAAAACAACTACTGTATAAATTAGTCTCATAAGCTGTAGCTTTTGACGTTATTAAGTATTGTTTAGCAGTGCATATTGCGCAACTACTCAATGCGCTTGGTTTTACCATTGCTTATTCACATAAGTAGCCACTAGGATTTTAAGGATGAATTGGGGGACATTTTTCACAATGACAACCAGAGATGAAGGCGACTGCTAGCCAGAAATTAAAGGAGCACAAAAAATTATCTGCGTTGGTATAGTAAAATATACGCAAATGTTCATTTTTATAGATTAATGAATGCCGTTATGATTATGATTAGAAGTTTTTGTGGTGTTATATCGAAATAGCAGCCAAGCTCAAGCATAGTTCAAGCACAATTGAAATAAAGGGGGCTTGGAGGAAAATCGTTTATTCGGGATACTTTTTGCTTTCTGAAGAAAACCTTGTTTTTGCAGTCTTTTAAAATTTTTGACTGGTGGGTATACGCTCTGGCCCTTTCTTTAATTCCTTATTTTTTCTCTCTTCTGTCACCCTTACTGGTTGTGATACAGTTACTTACAACGAACATCAATAAATTGAATTGCTGATCGCCCAGTAGCGTTAAATCTTCGTGTGTACGACGTGACGGCTTGACAAGATATTGTTTTATTGAAGTCTTTCCTACTCAGGGGGTCGGTAGTGAAACTTTTGTCCTACAAAAAATAATCCTTTTGTTAAAGGCAATCAGTGACACAACCAGAGTTTGGAAAACAAAAAATGAGGTAAGTTACGAAAAGACAACATGTAAAATTTCCCTAAGAATATTTAAGCAAAGAAGAACTTTCAGTTTTGGTTTACGTTGAAGACATTCAAGTCGGAAAGTTTTTTGCTCGGTTGGTTTTCTCTCAAAAATTTTTGGCAGTTATGAAGACTACCTTCACCAAGCTTGAGCTTTCTACGACCCTCAGTTTCCGAAATATAGCAACGTATAGATTTCCCCTTGGAAAGGTTTTTCCTTTTAGAAATATTACCAAGGTTACCATTTAGAAACAAAATTTCAAAGAGTTAGTGAATGTTCTTAATTCTCAAAGTGTTTTTCGGTATGGTTGTTGTCGAAACTAAGCAAAAAATCAGAATTGCAAATTAGCTGCTTTTCAAGTAAATAAAAGCCAGCTTTCTAAGAATTAATCATCTGACAAAATATTGACAAAATAGCAACACTGAATGAAGAAGTGAAGAATTATAAATTTTGAAGGAAGAGTGTAGAACACCAAAAGAAGCGCAGTCAGAATCGACACGCTTGAGTGATTTCTTGATAATTGCTTGACTTAAATTCACAAAACTCGTTTATTGTTGCATATTGTTTATTGAAAAATGTCTTTGTTACGTATTCCAAAAACTTCCGAACAAACACACAAAATTAAAATTGGAAAATCACTCAAGCGTGTCGGTTCTCACTGTATTTTTTGGTGTTCTAGACTTTACCAATTTTGAACTGTAATATCTTGAAAATGAGTTAACGCAGAAAGTTCATATTTAGAGAGAATGCAATTTAGGCTTTTCCCAACATTTTCGGTAACAGCGAAAAACTTGACTTGAATGTCTTTTTAAACGTCTTTTCAAATTCACTAATATCCTTCATCTTTCATAAATCAATATACCATTTCCCCCTTTTTTTTTGTGCTTACAACAAAGTACAGTAACTTTGTTGTACACACTATGTTGCGTTTATGAATATAAGATTTGAAAACAAGAAACAAAACAAGTTAATGCTAATGCACTTTCTCTACTAACCTTTTCAACCTCGATACCAAAACCATCGTAAAAATACAGCGAAGTGCTCCCAACAGGAATGACGTCATCGTACTGGCAATGTACGCTCAATTCACTGCCTTCAACGACCACAAATGATCCAACCAATGTGACGTTATCGGGCGCTAAAATGTCAGTGTATCAGGTTAAAATGGCCTATGTTCTCTTAGGTTTTAAGAAATTCCTGGAAAATCACAACAATCAGTCACAAAAAAGTTGTAGGAACTAGAACAATTAAAAATCCATGTCTTGCACATTTTACTAAGAGGAAGTTTTCAAAAAAACTGTTACGTAGCGACATGGAAACATTTGTGGCCTTTAAAGCAATGCTGCAGCCAAATCTGCAGTTCTGCAAGTTCCTGAAAGTTTAAAAGGAACTACTTAACAGTAATATTACCTTCAAAAGTTGAGTTTGAAACAAAGATAGTTGAACTCTTTCACCAAGAATAAAAGAAGCACAGCTGTTGCAAACATTTCACTTAAAACGTGACGTTTCGACTAATTGCTGTGCTTAAGTCATTGTCAATATTATTGAAATAGGTTGCCTAAGAATAGATTGTCATAGTTTCTATTTGAATAAGATTGACAATGACTTAAGTAATTAGTAGAAACATCTCTTTTTAAATAAAACGTTTTCAACAGATTTGGCTCTTTTATTCTTGAGCGTCTCTCAAGACCTTATTTTTATGCTCCAAAATCAAGCTATGCTTTTTGCAGTTGTTATTTTGCCAAACTATATTTGCAACGTTGCACGCATCTGAAGAGTGCAAAAAATTTTTCGCTTTTCAGATCAAGATATCACCTGTCTTAGTGATTACCACACACAGCTGAAGCTTAACACTACTCTTTCACCGCTAACTTCAAAAGCAGGAAAGCTGTGAATATCAAATTTTATAGCCTTTGACTCAACCAAGAATTGAATCCGAGGCTACCGCTTTATCCACAAGATCATTAATGACAGTAGCGAAAGCCAGGGGCGGAAGCGCGTAACAAGGTTGCGGGGCCCATCTTCTCGTCATTGCGCCTGCAGGCAATTCAGCTGCTTTCGAAAAACGCTGCTACGGTGGTGAGCTGTTGGCAACAGTTTGTTCGATTTGACTGGCCCTAGGTTTGAACTAAAGACCGACCGCTCCAAAGACGAATGCGTAACCACTTACCAATCGAGCAGTTTTTCAACAATAAAAGCTGAAGAATGCGAAACATTAATTTCAAACACCTTGAATTTGCATTGTTTACTATTTATCGATAAAATTACACTGCATTTTAGACTCGCTGATATTTCTGACACACCGTAATACAAGGTTTAATGCGTAATTACCTTTCAAACACTGCAAACCTCCTTCTCCAGACCAATTCGCAGTTTCATTGCAAGTAGCAGGTAATTGGGTTTCAACTTGCGTTCCATTTTGGTAAAACAAAGTGCTGCCAGCGCGGCAACCAAAATATCCCTCAGAACCGAAATCCGATGATATCGAATTGACAATTACATTTGATGGAAGAGTTTGGTTACATTCTAAAAATTTTTGTTAGTAGAGATCAAGGAAAAATCTCAACGCAGAATTAAAGTCAATCTAGCATGGTGTCAAAATTAATTTTTGATATTGATTAGTCAATTGTTTTGGATCCTAATTCCGCTGGAAAGGATTCGACCTTCTAAGTAGTCAATTATTTTGTTCGGCTTCTCGCATTTTTTCCATTGTTTTGCCTCAAAGCAGAGCAAAAACAGCTGCAGCACAACGTCACTCATTATAAGACGCAAAAACGCAACATGATTAAGATAAAAGTTGAAGCAAGATTGTGTGATCGAGTTAATAAATAAACATTTTTTAGGTTTGGTCTACAATGTATGTGTAAAATTGTAAACTTGTAAGATATCCTTTTAACCAATCGGCAGCTTTGTGAGCTGGTAAAGCAGCCCACAGGCACAGCCGGATTAAGCAATGTGCAAACTGGGCTGATCCAATCTTTCGCGCTGTTACTAATCTTTAGCATTATTAACTACTGAATTGAATTGGAATAATTTTACGGCCTTATAACCCACATTACTAGCAAACTTGAACTGAGAAATCAAAAGATTTACGTACCAGTACAGTAATAATCTGTACGAAAAAAAATTTAGAACAGACTTTTATTGACAAAGTAACTGTTACGTCACAGTATTGACTTGTATAATCAATAGCATTTAAATTAATGGCTGCAAACGCTTGTCAAATGTTTAAAAAATCTTAGGCTTTTGGCCTATATCTAGCAGCGTGCAGACTGCAGACAAATCTGAATTTTTGGAAATTTACTAGATATTTCATTTTAAGAATGTTTAATAAATTTATACGCTATTTCATTACAAGCTACAGCCAGAATCGCTGGAAACTTAATAACCTATAGACGATAAAGTATAACTAGAAAGGATATTAGAAAATTTTTCTGATAACTTTAAAAGAGAATTTAGGGTGTCGGATCTTCGCACTTAGCCCGAAATTCGCCAAATTTTCCAAATTACGGAAGCTTACCTGTATTTATACTTATAGCAGTACTTAAAGTAAATTCGAAGAGATTAAGATAGTTCAGTTTCCGTGACCGCTGCAGAGTGTTTCATATTTAAAAGTGCTCATGAATAGAAGAATTCTTGAGTTAGGCCGAAAATATCAGAGTGGAACACAAAAACGTAAAAGTAAAAGAGAAAAGAGAGACAAAATAAAACGCAGTTGAAAGTAAGTGTAAGAAAATAAGTCAGTTCTTTCCTAATGTAAACGAGCAGTTAGCTAATCCTACATCCATTCATTCTTTGAGCTATGATAGTCAAGCCTTAGAAGCTATGAATCTTGAGAGTACAGCAGAGCAAACTTTTGACACCGCTTTACATACTGAATCTGAAAATAAAGGGGTGAATGATGTAAATGAAAGTATGCAAACATCTGCCAACGTAACTGAAAGCAATAGCAGTGATCCAGCTTTGTGGGAAAATATTGATGATGATTTCCGCCTACACTTCCTTGAAAACGCAGTGAACCAGAAAACTAATATCAGTTTTACTAATTCCAAAAGAACGTATGATGGTGGAATTAACCGTTATCGTAAAAAGAACATTTCTACAAGAGTTTTAACAAATCAAAATAACAAACGATCTAAATTTTAAAATAATCAAAATAAAAATTTGTCGTCAACATTGATAACTTTTTAAGCGCCGACCCAAACCTGAGTTTGATAAATTTTATAACATTTTCAGTTGTTATTGTGATGTCAATAAAATTTTATATCCAAAAAGATAGTAGTTGTTTTCGCCTTCCATAATTCAGGGGCCCCGCGCTTTTATCTGCCCCGGGCCCCGCGATCTCTTAATCCGCCCCTGCCCACAGGGTGAACCGCATGAATATCTATGTAAAATAAACTACATTATACGCTAGTGCGCCTATGGTTTTAATCCTGGCAGTGTAGACCAGGACTTCTTCTTTTTTTCTAATTTATTCATTTCCCACTTTTCCGTGATGGTAGCAGGGGAAGCAGCTCGAGATTAAGCCTCCACACATTACGGTCTTCCATCACATCCATCATTTCGCTTGGGTGAAGTCCCTAGAGTTTCCATCCAATATCCTCAATGTAATTGGTCCATCTAGTTCTAGGCCGACCACTTGGTCTTCTCCCATTTGCTTCGGCAAGTAAAACTTCTTTGGGGAGTCTTTCCTGAAGCATTCTGCTTACATGGCCAAAGCAGCATCTAAGCAGAGATCTTTCAAATCGGAGAAGTAACGGCTCGATGTTTAGAGATTTTCGAATCTCAGAGCTACGCACCTTGTTAAACAGTGTAACTCCTTCGATTCTTCGAAAAAACCTCATTTCGGACGCTTGCACTTGCGATCGCAATCTTTCGGTCATTACCCAAGATTCATGACCATAGTTGAGAATGGGGCAAAGCAGACCAGGACTTATCAAACCAAATCTTTTATAATACTAGCTGTATTACGCTGAAGCGTGTAACGAGTTTGCGAGGCCCAATTCCGCGTCATTGCGCCCGAGCAATATAGCCCTTTTCAAAGAAATGTTGCAGCGGTGAAATGCCGTTGCCAACAACGAGTCCGATTTGATTGGCCCAAGATTTGAACCTTAGACCTCCCGCTCCAGCGACGAACCCGTTACTTCTCGACTAGTCTAGGACATAACCATTTGAATAAACTAGACGCTTTACACACTGATTTAACACTGCAAATGCTATCTGTAGTTTTAAGAACAAAGCAAAAATAATGCCCTTACCTTGAAATTTGACAAAATAGCGTTTTAGTATTACTGGTACTAAGCTGCCATTGACTCTGGTTGTATCGTTAAAGCATGAGAAAATTA
Organism: Trididemnum nubilum; assembly: GCA_963965965.1. NCBI lineage: Eukaryota > Metazoa > Chordata > Ascidiacea > Aplousobranchia > Didemnidae > Trididemnum > Trididemnum nubilum. Next base: position 14,052,943 of record OZ014489.1, on the reverse strand, counting down.
CGGACAAATCTTCTCTTACATCAAAAATTTCCAAGGTTATAGTAAAATTGTTACTGAATTCCTCAATTGCTGTTGCCAAGTTATAAGAGAAAGTCAAATTGTCTGATGCTGTTAAATTATCGCACAACGAAAAGTTTATGCATACGCCAATGATTTGATTCGCTACATTCCAGGAGCAAAACAGAATTATTTCTTCTCCTTCATGCCTTTCAATCAATTGTTCGGTATAGCTAACACCAGTTGCAACTATTTTGTCTGGAATTCGTTGGTTGTTAGTAGGGTTTGTCGGAAAACTACCTACAGAAATAAAAAAGAACGATTTATTTTTCAAAAAATACAATAATTTGTCTTTCACTTTGCTGTACCTTGTATGGTGTTCTTTGTCGTTGTACTTTGTCGTTAATATGGTGCCGGCCAGTTTTGGTCAAATAAACGGTAACGCGTTTGCATGGGGCGCCGTTTGGGAAAAAATGATTTATATTGTTACACCTCGTTTTTGAGCTAATTTACAATAAAATTTGTCCAATATGTATTGGAAATTTCCTACTTACTGCATACGACAAAATACTCTCTAAGTTGGAACAAAATACGCTTACAAAGTAAGTCGTAAATTTCCGACTTATTTTGTAGACTTTTTTGATCCAACTTACTGCGTATTTGTCGCGAAGTGTAACAAAAAAATCATTTATTTTGTTACACTTCGCGACAAATACGCTCGCTGTAAGTCAAAACAAAAAAGTTTGCAAAATAAGTCGGAAGTTTACTGTAGGCTCTTTTATTCCAACTTAGAGTGTATTTTGTCATATACGCATAATATTACATATATCGAAAACTTCTGATATATATCGGAAATTAAAATTTTTTTTTGTTCGAGCTTAGAGTGTATATTTTTGTCGTATATATATATAAATATATACCGGAAACTTCCGATATATATTGGAAATTTACTATATATTTTGTAGGCTTTTTTGTTCCAACTTTAGAAAGTGTTTTGTCGTATATCGGACAAACTTCATTGTAAATAAGCTCAAAAAAGCGATGTTACAAAATAAATAATAGTTTTCCAAACGGCGCCCCATTCGTTTGTCTATGGACCGACAGGACTAAAAGTGCCTTTACATTAGATGCAAAGCAAAGCGAAGTGGAGGTTGGCAGCCATCACGAGTTGTGATTGCTTACGCCACTTTGTTCAAAATAGGCCAACTATTCCAAAAGACTTTTCTCTACGTGAAGTTAAGCTACACGAAGTTTGTGACCAGTTAAAACTTTTCTCAGGTTGTCAATGACGTCAAATTTTGGTTGTTTCGCATCCAGTGTAATCGCGCCTTAAGGTTTAGATCTCTGGCACGTCAAATCTGACGCAGTGTTGCCAACAGCTCGCCACTGTTGTAACATCTCTTCGAAAGGAGAAATGTTTGTCGGCGTGCAATAACGCAAAGAAGCAGGCGTCAACGAACTTGTTACACATTTGGGCGTAAGGCGGCTTTTACAGATCACGCGCATTTGCGCTATACAGAAATACGCTTATCATTTGACTGCATGCCTTTTTCCTTTTTTTTCTTTTTTTGCATTTACGTTGAAAAGATAGAATGTGTATTTCCGGTTAAAAATACGCGTGATCGATAAAAGCCGAATAATGGTCAACTTCGTTATGAAGATTTGATTTTGGTTTTGTGTTAGTTTTGCTCCAGAATCACATTGTCAAAAAGTGTTTCCAGTTTATTCAACGATGATGGTTAGATAATATGATAAGCATCTTTCTCAGCGTATTGTCCTCACTCTTAATTTGCATAAATGTCTTTTTTCGCGAGTTTAATCACTCACTTCTCATCGTTGCTTTTCCCGTGATTATAATCACGTGATAACCTCTTTGTTTAGTTTTTACACGTTTCACGTAGGACCTGAGCTAAGTTTTTTTTTTTCTTTTTTGGTTTGGTGCTGAACAGTGCGCAGTAATTTACTTTGATCGTTGAATGGTTGTTTGTTGGAAGTCAGCCGGGAATAATTGTAGTAAAAATTTGCTCCATTTGTTTAAGTTGCCCTGATAATTATTTTACACACCATACCTAAATACATTTATCAAATCGACGGATTGTAGCTGAGATTTTCTTTGGATCGGGCAGCTTTAAGAATTTTGAGTGAAGACCCTGAGGGCTCCCCACAGGGTTACCGTTAATCTTCATGTTAAATTTGTTATAGTTTCGTAACAAGTATGATATTGAATTAATAAACTGGCGCCAAATTTGAAATTAAAAATGAAAATAAAAAGACATTTTAAAAACTTTGGCTCCAAGTTTAAAAAAAAATCTCAGTCTTAAGAAGAGTATTATTGGAGCATGACAATACTACAACTTAATTGTCAGTTTAAATTAAAAAAAAATTATTACAATATAGGCTATATGCAATGAAGCATTCATTCAATATTAAACTGGAATTTTTTAAATGCTTACCAACTTACTTTGAGCATCCGAAGCTGCTGCCCAAACCAGCAAAAGAAGTAAAGAAACAGATAAACTCATTAGAAAACTGTATCTAAGCAACAATTTATAGAAAAAAAAAATTAACCAATTGTCGGTCATAAATGTACCATTGCTACATACGTAATAGTAAATAAGATGTTTGCAGTAACCAACTTTCAGGTTTGTGTTCTTGCTCAGTTACAAACAGCAGCAAAGAATATATAACGTAAAACTCTGAACTTTTTTTTTTTGATAAGAGGTCAATTTTATGTATTTAGATAATTTTAAAAAATCAATTGCGAATAAAATGATATAGAATAAAAAACTAAAACAAAACAGAAAATTATAACAATTTTATTTGATCAGAAAAGTCAAAGCCAAAAATATATGAAACATATTTGAACTAGAAACATTTCGGTTTATTCTTAAGCCAATATCAATCTTATTCAAATAAAATAAATATTCTGTATAAATAAAAATTTTCAATTCCATTTGAATAAGATTGAAAGCGGATTAAAAATAAACCGAAACGTGTCTAATTTACACATGTTTCATATATTTTTGGCTCTAATTTTTCTGATCAAACTAAGTGCTAAACCCATGTAATAATAATGTTTCACTCAATTTCTACAGTGTGAAATACCGCAAGCGTGTAGCACCTTCAAGGTTAGGGAGGTTCAAGCCGAGATTTATCCTAGAAACATAACATTTCAAAAGTAGAAAAAACATTATGGGCACTTTGCAAAAAAAAAAAAACATTTAACTTGCGTCTAGTTTCAAAGAAAATGTCAAAAACGAGTATGAATGGCGTCATTGGTGGGATAAATACTGTAAATCGTGCAATATCGATTTTAGATGGTATAAATATCATGTAGTGTTATAACGTCTAGGCAGAATGATTGCTGGAAACCAAAAGTTTTTTTTCTGAAAAGCTAATTGACTACAGCTATTTTGTCTTTCTAAAAGCGATTTGGGGTGATTCTACTTTGTTAGGCAATAACGTTATTAATTTTCCGCCTACGCAGTTTTCTGTAAAACTAGGACAAATTAAAAGCAAGTTTTCGTGCAATGCCTTTACAACTTTTTTCGCTGCTGTAGCTTCTCCAACAAAACCAAAGGAAAGCTTAAAAATCATCACGACTTGAGTAACTAACCAAGAAAAAGTCTGTTGCCTATTATATGAATTTTTTGTTTTGCCGTCATCAAAGTGGGGTGGAATAAATTTAAACCAAACATAGCTTTCCCTAATTCTAATGATTTATTCTGACTACAAATGATGATTTTGCACCATTAAGGTAAACAAATATTAAAACAAAATAGAAAAGAAACACCATTTAAAGGTACATTATCAAACTAATCGAGCAAACATCCAAATTCACGGAAAACATTACTTAACATCAGCCAAAAAAAAATTATCATTTGCATGCCTAAGACAACTATTTCGACTAATTTTAACGATTATCAGTTATGTTAGCTGGGCCGAAATGACAAATATTACCGTGAGATAAACTCCGAAAAAAAAAAAAAACTTTACCAAGGGAATGACTAATTATTTGCAGATAAAATTCTGCCTCAAATCAATTTTTACCCAGCAGATTATGCTAAAACAATTAATTCGGTATAACTGAGATGGTAACTGAATGAAAGTAATAGTTTATAACTTCATTCTAATAGTTCATAACAATACGTAAGGTTAGGCTTTTTAGATTATAGTTATTAATTAGTAGCTTTAGTTTATGTAGTAATAGTTCAGCTAGTTTAGCATGATGTACCTATAGTTTTGTTTTAGTAATATAACAGTAAGTTGTAGCCCGTAGCTCAGTTTCAGTCGGACAAAATATTTATTTGATCTACTTAGCAGTGTTGGTAAAATACCAGTTAGATTAGAAGTCTGTAGCCCAGTGTGATTCCATAAAAAATTTCAGTTAGATTCATTTCCTGGAAACTAGATTCAATTGGTAAAGATTTCAGTGAATTTAGCATCCTGAAGCCTCGAGTTTCAATAGGTAACGATCCATTCACAACGAATTTATTGGTTTAGCATAATTTATTTGGTAAAAATTGATTTGCGACAGATTTTTATATGCAAATATTTAATCTTTCTCTTGGTAAACTTTTTTCCAGAGGTTTTATCAAAGCAATATTTGTCATTTCGTCCCTGCTAACGTAACTGACGAGCTTAAAGTTAGGTCAAACATTTTTCTTAGGCATGCAACTGAGAATTTTTTGTCTGCTCTTAGTAATGTTTGCTCGGTTGCTTTCGTAATGCACTTTTAAATGGTGTTCCCTTCCAATTTTGTTTAAGTACATGATTATTGCACCCATTTAACTTGGAAGGATTTTCTAATGCTACAACTTTGTTGTCCCTTTTTTTTGAAAACAAATACTTAATGATTGCATTTATACTGTATTTAGTTTCAATGAGCTAATAGATGACTAATATCCTTTTTCAAAGATGTACGATTACAAAGTACAACTACTTCAGTTTTTATTGCACTGCATGCGCAGCTACTACCTAACTATATCGTTCTCTTTTACTGCAGAAGTTTTGCAACGCCTATCACAAGTTTATTTCCTTGTTTCACGCTAGCATTTTTATCCAATGGTTTTGGAATAAAGTTTTTGCTTTGAAGATATTCACCGGAACGGGAAGATCTAAATGTTGTAGGAGTTTGCAAGAACATGCGTTGGCTTATAGTGTACTGTAGTTATTTTATTTAATATCGTTTTATAATGACTCAAGACTTAAAAATATATCTAAGTGGCCTTTATAGCTTGCTTGAAGTTTTACTAATAAGAATAATTGGTTGAAGTATTAATATATGATGTCACTTGGGAATTCTAGGACTAAACAATTGCATGGTAGCACTATAACATATTTTTGTCTGGAATGTAAAGTCTAGTAAAGTTTGACAGTGTTATATTTAATTTTTTACCTTCATGTATGGAATTTTTTTCGTCAGTTGAATTTTTTTTTTCATCCTTCATTCAATTAATAGTCTCTTACGAGCTGCGATAGGTCCAATCACCAACTTGACCGCTACTGGTTGATTTAGTAAAAGTAATCTTGTACTTGACTCGAAAGATTTCAAAATAATATCAGATTTTAGTCGTTATCACGCAATCTTGCTCGTTATTTTAATACAAGTTAAACATATTACATGGTGGCACTACAGAGCTAATTTCGTTTTGAACACAGTAACACGTAAATTTTTGATGTTTTTTCTACTTGAGCTGACCTTTTTTTCCTGCAGCCTTTTTCATCTAATATTTATCTCATACTAACAACAACATCAACGAGTCTAATCCTTAACGGTTGCCTAACCACTTTCAAACCCCATCTTGAATCATGTCAGTAAGAACAATAACAGATTTTACAACCATTTGAAAATTTTTGACAAAAATTTGCAGTACTCATACCGTAAAAATGGAACTATTTTAGCTACCGGTACCTAATCTGTGCATGAACTGCACAACACAAAAAATCTACCACAAAAGTTTATTAAAAAAGCTACTTTGCGAAAAGCATACAAACAAAATTCCATTTCAAACGACAGCACTTCTTTAACAGTGCAAAAATTCAACAACTCGAGAAATATTGCGCACATTAAAATCTATTGAGCACCGTTTAGCATTTGCATAACTAAAAAACGATCACATACAAAATCCTTACTCAATCTAAATTAACTGAGTGATACCACAATCAATACCATTATACTTTCCAAAAATTTGACTTAAAAAGTTGTACCGCCGTCCAGATGCTTTGTAAATTCATAATCAGCATCTAACACAATAACGAAACGCAGAAGCACAATGGTGGGATAGGATTAGTTTGTTAATTGCAATTAGGCCACAAATCCAACAATTTTGACTGTTCAAGAGCTGGATTCATTTATTCATACGTATGGTGGGCCAGGCATTCCGCGTCTGTCTAACCACTAAAACGCCAAGCAAATTTTTTTGGACTTCTGTTTGCAAGTCTTTGGGTAAAACTGGACCGCTAAAACAGACAAATTGCTAGACCCAAATGGCAAATAAGCATAGAATGTCTTTCTCAAAGACACAACAACGCATTGCCAGTTCCGAATAATCATCTGAATTGAATACGTACGTCCAGTAGCGTACGCAGGATTTTGAAAAGGGGGGGGCCAGAAACTTCAGAAAATTTGAAAGGAACATAGACCAGAATTTGAAATTGCCACACTGAAATTTCGTCCCATTTTTCGCCCAAAATCAGATAATGAACAAAAAAAAAAAAAAAAAAGGTCTTCACTCAAATTTCGTCGCAGTTTTCGCCCAAAATCAGGTGATTTCGAGCCCAAAGCCTGATGCCCAACTTGCAAAGGGGGGGCCCATGCCTCAATTTTGCTCACTTTTCTATGCAATTTTGCAATCCTGGCGACCCAAAGGGGGGGCTATGGCCCAATGCCCCCCCCCTTAATACACCCCTGCGTACGTCCAAGTATCAGTACTTGGATGCATCAGCATAATTCGAAAGAACCAAAGCAAGAGAAATATGAAGACATTGCGAAAGCTGAATCTCCTTCAAAACTCAGGTTGTCAATGAAAAAAAAGGTCGCGTGAGACATAGTTTCATAAGCGATAACACTGTAAAACACCAAAGCTTAAAATTATTTCAAAATCAACCATTAGTATGAACTAAGACATTTATAGTTGACAAAGTCTACTTTAGATCAAGCAATTTATCTCTTACAGTTTAATTCAGCAAATCATGTCAGTTGGAAAAGGCATATAACGACAATGGGATTATAACAGTATTGAAATTACGACGCTATACCTCACTAAAAGAGCGTAATCATATCAATACAGTTTCTAAACTCTTTTAATATAAAAGCCAGCACCAATAAACATGAAAATCAGCACCTTCTTCACATTCAAAGAATTGCAAGTTTGGGTAGTATAATCTTGAGTTGAAAGGTTACCATTATGAAAATAAAAATTAAACATGTTTGTTGTTTAAGTGCAATAAAGCGTAAAAATCAGCTCAATTTACTAAATGAATCTGTTAGGATGAATGGTTTTAAAGGAACGTTCTAAAAAGAAAGCAACACAAAAAATTTTTAAAGCAATTTCAAAGCACTAAAATTAATTTCGCTATTATTCAAAGTTTTCGCACTATTTCCAAAAATTTAACCGCGACATAAAGATAAAAATCGAAAATTTCAGAATAGCTAGTTAAAACTCATTTGTATCAATTTTAAACCGAAAAAATAAAATACACGCGTTTTTAGTTCACAAAGAATAGATCACAATGCTACACTACAATACGACGATACAGATCCTCACGCAGTCTGTAGCATTCATTTTGACTCAAAAATAAGCAGCAACTAGCCGAGTTTCCACGATCCAATCACACTTTTCGATTGCAATCACATGAAATTCCTAGATGTCGAATGTAGAATGACGTCATAACTACCATTACCACAAAGTTCGTTTAAATGTTTGTAACCAGGTTTTCCGAGTCCGTCTAACCACAATGGTCTCGTTTTGAGTTCCACTTTCAAGTCTTTTGTCAGGCTGTGCCACTACAGCGGATAGACTGCTTGAACCCAATGGGAAATAAGACGTTTCTTTCCAATGAGACAAAGACGTGCATAATCACTATGACAATAATAATTAAGAATAGCACTACCAATGTAGCAGTGTACGAATATACCACGAAGGAGGAGATAGTATAGTGCAGTTATCCAAATAATATTTTGCTGAAATACGTTTTAAAAGTACCGGTACAATTTTCCTTTGATAAATCTAAAGAGTAAATACCGTATTTCAATGAAAGTACCAAAACGTACAGTGACTAAACAAAGTTGAGTTACATATGACTGCCAGATATGATGTCATCATAAAATAAACAATCCAACTGTTTTAAAAAAGGCTATGAAGTTCGCTACGATGCGCGGCAGCGGATCGCAACAGGCTGTCAAGTATCCCGGATGTTTCTAAGATTGCGCAATCATCTTTTAGTTGTGCCATTCTGCGTCTCTGAAGCCAAGCTTTCAATGAGGAGAATTGCACTGTCATCTTCAGCGTTGTCGCCATACATGCAAATTCGTTCTTCAGCATTCGCTAATTCTTCAATTCTTTTGTCGCTTTTTTGTCGTTCGAACTTGGTGTATTTTACGCTTTCGTTATTGGTAGCTGGAGGCGAATTCTTCTTAGAGAACTTAGGCAGGTCTGACAGACTGAATTTTACATCCTTGAACGCGTGAAGAAGGAAAATGCCAGTCACGGTCGTGGCAAAACCTAAACATATTGTGATGCCATTTCAGATTAACAACTTGAAACTTCCAAAAAAAATCTGCAGGAAATATGACGTCATCTGTAGAAAACTCGAAATTTGAGCAACATTTGATTAGGGTAAAAAAGTTAGCTGTAATCACACTACGAAATTGTTTGTTTCAGGCTGTATAAGTGTAAAGTTCTAACATAAAGTTATTTATCACAAAAAGCGAAAAAATTCAAATTACTAAGTTTTTTTACATTTAGACGTGCAGTTTAGAACTTACTTGCTAACTCAATTAGGTAAGGAATAGTTTTCACTCCCATTAACCCTAATAAGGTAAAATTCTGTCTTACTAAAGAGCAGCTATTTGGTAATTTTAAGTGAAAATAGGGCAGTCAAAATAAAACCAATCGCTCGAAACCACCGTAATGCCTTGTTACGTCTTCGATTTCAATTTTAAACATTTAATAAAAGAAAATGTCAATAACCATCACCACAAGACCTTAAAGTACCTGTCAACATTCCAATAGCTGTTTTAACATCCATATCACTCCATTCTCGAAACAATATCGCAGTGCAAAGAAGTACAGTGGTAGTGAAAACAACATAATACACTGGAGTGACTACAGCAGTGTTGAATACGTCCAACGCTTTGTTGAGGTAGTTTACCTGTGAACAGAGTACGGTAAATGGGTTCTTGGCTGATCACAATATCCAAAGTTCAATTTTTTCTGTGCGTTTTTCAGAGGTAGAATTGTGAAGTGAATCTCATTTTCCGCAAAGTACATATTCACGAACCAAGAAAAATATTGCAGTTACAAATTACAACTACGCACTCTGCAGCCGTTAAGCTGCAGAGAAAAGCTGCAAATGAACCTTTCAATCTTCAAGTCAAACAGCTAGTCAGCAACAAAGGAGAAGACGAAAATATAATTTAGAAAACTGAAAAGCCATTCACCCAGGAGATTACCTACGGCGCACGATCAACAGTAGATGATGGTGCAGTAAACTGTGAGCAAGGGTATGCTCGCTTTATGAAAAATAATATAAAAATAGTTTTTAATCTCTTGCACATGGTTGACGTTCCAAGGAGTGATATTCCATAGAAAAAGAAGACATTAAGTCATAACGTCACACCTCATTCTACTCAGTCCACAACAACAGACCACCGCAAACTAACCGCGAATCAACTCATCTCCAACTAACCCTAGCCCTAATGTTAGGGGACCAGTTGATTCGCGGGCAGTTGACTTGGTTCGATCCTGCTCTACTCAACCATATGAAAATGGCTACTACCAAACAAACAATTCCAAATTTTTCCAAACAATTACTCTACTTCCAACCAAAGACTTTAAAAATTGGTATTCAGAGATTCCCTGCTTTATGTTCCACAGTAAAACGGACAGTGTGTAGCCTCCACCGTGTGGTAGACAGGTGGGCAGCTGGCAGCTTGACTCGAAGACCGAAAGGTCCCTTCGCTGTCTCCTGGCCAAGGCTAGGCAACTTGTGAATAAAAGGAAATTACAATTACTTGGGCTATAATTTTTAGTTTGCACCAACTAAACAGACATAGCGAATGATTTGCCCGAGTGTTACAATTTTTATATTTAAAATTTTGATTTATAGGCCCAAAGTGGCAAGACAGAAGCTGTGAGCTAACAATGCGTAAAACCAAAGCCATCATGTGTCTTCTACTACCTTCAACTAATATTATTAAGATAATGCAGGTCAACCGACTTTAACTAGACCTGGTGAAAACAGGTCTTTCGTTCTGAAGTCGTGTGATAAGTTACATACACAATAACACACAAGTCATGTAACGTAGAAACAAGCAAGTGTAAATACGTACAGTTATCCCAGAAAACGAAAATAACAAAATATAAATCAAAAAATAACAAATTGGAATGCGTTGCAAGATTGCTGCAGGTTACCGGCAAGTAAAGAATCAGTAAAAAACTAGGTCTATAGATTCCATGCCACACGAAATAAGTAAGTTTTTAAATCACCCTTGAATACTACAAAATTTAATTCATTTTTCAGAGCAGCTGGTAGTTGATCCCCAAGTTTAGGAGCATAAATTGATACTGCACGATCACTAATTGTAAAGTTGTTGCGTGGCACTTTAAGGCGAATAAAACGAGTAGACTTAGAATCAACTGAAGGCAAAGATTTCAATAATTCAAAGTGTACAAATGAAGTGGGGTTAATGTATTTATACGTCAGTAAATACATTTAAAACATAACTCTGAAGCAAGTGGAGTTCAAGCAGTTACTCAGTGCATAACAATGCACATTGTACACGTCCTCTGGCCCCACTAACTTTACGTATGAAACTCAGTTGCATATGAGCGGATGATTATGTCTCAAGTTATGCTAAGAAAACTCGTTTTTTTTTTCTTTTCAAAAGGATTTTATGCCAAGAGCGTTTCTCAATACCCAGTCTTTGATTCAGAGAATTCTAATAACCAGTATACTGCGTCATATCTCCTTCACCAGACGAGCTAATACAATACCCGTACGAACGTGTCGTGCGATCTTTTATTTGCCAATGTCCCGACAATAAGCCGTTCCTTTCCAGTAAATATGTACTTTGCCACCAATTTGGTAATAATCAACTTATCAAGCGAATGGAAATGAAATAAGCTGTGCATGTGTAATTTTTTTGATCAAGTTTATAATAGTCAAATTAAGCAAATAGCCCTTTTTTAATTCACCAAGTTACAATTATTACTTTTGCTGTCGCATGTGTTGATCTTGAAAAAGAAACCAAAGCATTGTTTGTTTTTGAATAACGGAAGGTTCACTTAGACAGGTAGTCTGCATGAGGTGAACATGTCATTTTTTTAATGGTCGAGACAACATGCAACTGTAGCGCAAAAACTTCCAAATGCTAAAAGCAATTTTTGTAATAAATTCTGCGAAGATATTCTTCGAATTAATTACACCTAATATTCTGCACATTCAACCTCGTTCAATCTGACTCAACCTCATGGAATTGCATTAAAAAATAAAAATAAAAAAAACTTGAAATAAAAAACAAAAAACAAAAACAAACTTGAATTAGAATGGTTTATAGATTAAGAGCAAGTTCCGCAGGGCGTTGCTCTTAATTCTTCAATCCGTTACTAGAGGGTTTGCAGCTGTCAGGACAAAAGAGCTACAGAAATTATCCAACAAAGCGGGAATGCTACCCTGATTGCTAACAAAGCAAAACCATTTAAATTCTAAATGCAATGCAAAAGTGGTGGCACTAAAACCGGGCAGCAAACTGAAAATTTCGTTCAGACGGGATAAATTCTTTGTTATAGAAATTTGCTGTTACTTGAATGCTTTAATAGTGCTACCATATGGCGCTATTTATTTGATCAATTTAATGGGATTGAAATATTTAATCCAAACAAACTTTATTCAGTAGAATCTTGGCCGGCAATGCAAATTAATCCGATTACGTTGTCTTGGTATGCAAAGTATGAGCATACTTTCAATATTGTTTGTCTTTCAAACCTCGGTAGAATAAAGGTATGTGTGAATTGTGCGATCAAGTAGTTACCTTACGCAATGCATTGATGATGTAACGTACTTCATCTACAGCGCGATTTGACAAAATGCAAAAGTGCTGTTGGATTAGGTACCCCTAACTTCCTTTCGGCATGTGAGACTATGAAAAATAAGAAAAATTTCCTAGATGACCCAACCGTCAACTTCCACCGTCCTATTCTAGAAATACTGAACTATAGGCAAAAAATGCGCAAAGCGATTCAAAAGTAATCGGATGGGAAACATCTCGAATGGGAAACATCTCTATTTTTTACATCTCTTTTCTTCTAGCGAGCAAACCGTTAATTATGTTAAGGTAACAAACTAGCAATTAAAGCACAACATGTAACTACCTGCATTGATACTGAAGCTACCAGACCAATGAGAAGAATATACGTGAGTGCATTGTGCCAAATATCATGGCCAGCTATGATGTCCTTCACTGCTAAACCAATTCCTTTGACGCACACCACGGAGAAGGAGCCAAGTAAGGAGCAAATACTGATGTAAACCATGACATTGGTCATTCCATGTCGAGGTGCAATGACAAATATTAGAAAAAGTGACACCAGTACAACAATGATGGCATAGATGATGAAAACTGAAAGTAAAACAAAGCATTTTTAGACTTGATAAAAGCATTCGACACATGAATTGAATTATGCTATCATTTTCGCGTAATGCTTAACGATAAACAAATATACAGTTCCTCTACACCATACCCAGTTTTCTTGCCACAGTAATTACTTCTTGAGCTCAATTGCTGTTTTATTTTTCTAGAACTGAAAACCATAGCCAGTAAACTGACTGACAGCAAAAAACAATACAACACTCATTTTGACAAAGAGAAGTGATTTTCTCTCGAACACAAAACAACAAACAAACAAAAAAAATTAAACATGATTGCGGTCAAGGTTTTTTAATTCAAACGTGTATTTTTTTTTTTATAAAAATATCAGAAAGCTCAGGTTTTCATCAAATTTTGCGAAATCGTTACATCTTACAGTAGTTCTACATTTAGCATTAATACGATATCAATCGAAAGAAGCTGGATATAATACAATATTTTTCGCGCGAATGGTAAGTTTCCAGCTTGTCTTTACAGGATAAAGCCTATGTTAAGTCAATTAGGCGTCAAATTACAGCGCCCTAATTGATATTAGGTAACAGCTGTGATTTCAACAGTACGCAACAGAAAATCCGGCAAGAGTATATCAAATCCCCATCATGTGTCAGTGTGCACATATCAAGGCAGGCTGTACATAAATCCGAAAGAATCTAGGTTTTCTAGCAATTTTACGTACCGGTAAATGGTTTTTGAAAGTCCATTATGGCCGACTCTTACGTTAGCGCAAGTAATTCAATAACCTCGGCGTTGTGTGACGTAACACTTTTACTTAACGTTCATTAAATCAATAAAATGTTTTAAATTAAAATTTCTCATTACATTTTTGAGGTTAGATATGGCAATTGGCAAAGAATCTCCGTATCGAGCTATACTGTATTAGTATATTACTCAATTGAATTGGATTATGAAAAGACTGTAACTGGCACAGACAAAATTACAAAGGATATTTGGATTCTACATTCCTACTGGTCTTCGTGCGTTCTTTTACCATTGTTAACTGTTAATTTTAGGTTTAAACATTACTTCTCAATACTTTTAATATCATAGCAGTATTCATGAGAGCTATTTTTCAAAGACACCTGCCATCCAATATCGATGATATCGTCCATAACTTGCTCATAGCCACGCAAAATAACAACCTATAGCACAAATTCAAAATGTTCCTTTCCACCTTTTAAGATTTTGAATAAAAAAAAGTTGGTACAATCCTTGAAAAGTGAAAGAGCCGAAGTTTAGTGTTCCCTCCTAAGTTTCGAAGTCTACGTGTGCCGAAAAATCGGTTCTTAGTAGCAAACAATGCAAAAAATCGAAATGAGTCGACCAGCAACTTAAAACGCTGGTTTGCTAAAAATTGGCTTTATAGTTGCATTGATTACTGTTAAACAACTTTCCAAGTTGAAGTGCTTAGGTTTTTATCTCAAGAGGAAAAAAAGATTGAGAATCGATCACAGAAGAGTTTCAATTAGATTATTTTATTTCACGTGCTCAAAACTCTTTGAGGCTATCTGGTCGCTGATTATAAAGTTTATTTTTCAAGTTTATTGTGTGTTTGGGTGAATATCTTTTATGTTTACGAAGTAGTTTTTTTAGTCGCTACCAGTACACATATTGAATTCAGTTGAAACTAATTTTCTAACCCTGGCAAATATTGGCCCAATATTGAACTCGTCTAAAAGGAGTGCAATTTGAGTACGTCTATTTGTAGCACTACAAAAAGAAAGCAGCTTTAAGAGTGCCATCATGCCTTGTATTATTTCGAATAAAAACAAGATAACGAAAAAGATCGTTCAAAAAAATTCATCCATATTCCATACGTTTTTTTTGTGTTTTTTGTTTTTTTTTATAACGTCATCAATTAAATAAGACTGTTTGATCTCCAAAACTTGAATCAATTTTGCCTTTACAATTACATAATTTCTCTAGAGTCATATTTTAGTCTTCAAGTGAAATTGTTCATAAAAGAATAGCATCTGCTTCTAACATCTTAAACAGTTAACGCTATACAGTATCTTTACGTCATTAAACATTTTTTATGTTTAATCACACAAAAACAAAAATCTGGCTGGCTACTGCATTAAATAATGGAAATTATACACAAAACAAAGTGATATCGATACAGGTATTTTGTATTGAGCTAATTCTAACAAAATGTTGTTTTTTTAATATTTCAATCTAACTTAAACTTGGTAGTTGAAGATAAACAAGTTAAATTACCGAATTACTTGAAAAATGCTACAATTTTTAGCTATGATATCACTTTCCAGGTGCAAAAACATAGAAAATGATGACTTTCTGTATGATGACCAGTTGACCACACTGCCTTATATGGGCATGTCATTCAATCGACTCTAAGAAAGATGTTTTATACAATCAGGTCGAAACAGGTTCGTTTGCTACACGAATACACGAGAAAATAGATTCAATCAGGTAACTCTGTTGGCAAGCAGAGAATAGAATAAAAGAGCGCATTTCACTAACTTCGCTTTTACTGCAATTTGATGTAAATCAGCCGTTATGCGATTATGTTGAGGCATTAGTAGCTAAGGTCTGCTACTTGGAGTTCGAAATGCTAACAGAAAAACCACTACGATTGCAAGAAAGCATAAAATCAGTACCATTATTAAAAAGGCGGGGGCGATAGCTCAGTAGGTAGAGCGTCGGTATAGACAGACATTGCATGCTCCCGTTTTAATTTCCGAACTGGGAATACGTCGTCGCGTCTTTGAGATTTGAGACACTTGACGCTTATCTCCCATTGGAGCAAAGTAGTCTAATCATTTGGTAGTCCAGCGGACGAAAGATTAGCAAATAGAAACCAAAAAAGGGTGCTTAGCGTGTGTGTGGTTAAACAGACTAAAAGTGGACGGCTCATACGGAGGAATATGTTAAAAAAAAGCAAAGAAACACGATTGCGTCAGATATCCAGCCAACGACATTCAAATTTATTCGTTGTATCTACAGCATTGTTGTTAACTTTGAAAGTCATTAAGCATCAATATTGACTTTGAGCTAGTTTTGTTGTTAGCACAGGCTATGCTAACAATCGACTCTTACGTGACTTACTTCTATCAAGTAGTTTTTCAAACATTTCTGTCAAATTTGCAACTTCTTCTTCTTGCGGAGCGTGGATCACGATAACTGTAGAGCCGAGAATGCAAAGAATACAACCAATCTTGCCCAAAAGATTCAGCTTTTCATCCAAGAAGTAGGACGCCAAAACAGCGCTAAAATATAAAATTACCATTGATTAAAGGCTGCAGTCCACATAATTAATGTAATACGGCCAGTTTTACGGCATTTTTACATTCCTGTACAAAATCATCAAAGAAACAGCACTACGTGGGTGAAGAATTGCATAAGCCTGCTATTTGGCGTTTCATTTGTGAGTTAAAATCTGTTCTGCACGAACAATTTAATAATTCACACCAGACCGAGCGCGAACTTGATCGAACGTTTTGATCAGTAGTAGTAGTACACTATGGTATATACATAGTGTACTACTACTACTGATCAAAACGTTCGATCAAGTTCGCGCTTGATATTGGTATATATTGGTAGCTTTCTAGTTTTGGTATATATGTATATTGGTAGCTTTCTAGTTGAAAATCGTATTAGACCCATTACTATTGGCAAATCAAACATAAGTATTGATGTGCATGCTACCACATGCATAACACGTACTGTACCTGACAAGTACACTCAAAGCTCCAAGAGGAGTAACAAGAGATGCAGGAGCAAAGGCATATGCCAGAAAATTTGTTGCCTCTCCAACACCCACTGTAACAAAAACTCATCATTTTTATCAAGAATCTAGAATTACTTTAGTGATCTGCTAATTAAAATCACGGTGAAACAACAAAGACACTTTGACATGCAAAATTGCTGTGAACATAAAATGTTTTCCGTGAAGTATTATAGTTAATCCAAGCACACCCTGAACTACACAGCAGAAAAAGGCTACAAATTTTTTACAATGATCAATTATTAGGCCTCTCTTGCTTTCATTACAGGTATGACTCTTAAACTAAACACCATAACCAAGAGTTGAATGATTTCCCAGACAGCAATTTGCATACAAATTTATGCTTTAATGGTAAGAATATACTTATAAATACATCCTGATACTAGCAATTAAAACGGTTCAATATACTAACATACTTGATATCAAACCAGCCCACCACATCCATTCTTTTAGGTAGGCATGACCGCCATCACCTAGCACAGAAAAAATTTATTAACGCTTTCAAAACACGGTCTATCTATATCTAAACTTGAGTATAGCACAGTGTGTATGGTAAAAATGGATTTCATGTAGTACAATAAAAGTTTCAGCAAAAAGTTGAAAATGCTTTCTTGGGTGTAAAGTTGAAAAAATTAAAAAATGCATTTGCATCAACACTGCTTCGGTTGGACATAACGAGTATGAGTTTTTTGCATAATTATGTTGAAAGTTATGAAAATTTCGAAGGGTAATGATGTAGGACTTTATCATTTTTCAGATTATTTCGATTTTCAAAACAAGTTTGATTAAAACTCCACAACTGCTCTAACGAGAAAGTTTTAATGCAATAAAATCCTCTTATGACAATTCCTGTTTATACTCTCTACAAACACTTAATCATACTTGCGACAAATTACAGTTGATAATAGAACAGAAGAAATTAAATTGGCCCTGAGGCAAAACTTCATTAAAGGATTTAGAAAAAATGTTTGTGCAGTTGGTTGTAAAATATGAAATAAAGTTACTACCTAGTTAGCAAAAGTTGCAAATTCTTCAACATCTGATCTATCATCTCTTTATACTACCAGCTCAATATTCAATACCAATATAAAGTATCAATCGACCATGTCTCATAATAAAGCAAAGTTTTTATCAAATTGTTATACAAACCTTTGATATCACAATATATTACATAATACACTGTAATAAATACTCTTTGAATGTTTAAATTAATTTTATTTCATCTTTTCAAAATAAAGATAGAACGCAAATTTTCAAGATAATTTAGTTTTATTTCTGAAATAAGCATCACTTAATTGTTTTGTTACAGACAGCCTATCTGTAACATAAATTGAAGGGCTTGGCGCATAACTATGTTAACTCAGTTTTTTGCGATTTTGAGTTAAATACACATGGGTGAGTTTTTACTTTAAATCTATTTTTTGCGCTTGGTGTTATTTAGCTAGCACGCACAATTTTTGAGATAGGCAATGCATTACTATGTTAACTCACGTAAAAATTCCTTTTTTGCATGCAAGACAATGCTAACTCTATGAGTTAACATAGTCTTGCAGGAAAAGGTGGAATTAACACAGTTTTGCACAAAATTATTTGCGACTTTGCAAAATAAATGCCAGTTAACATTTTAATTTACCGGCACAGTAACAGTTTAATCTTGTTCTGAATGGTACGTGAAAATCAGAGTGGGCATTGCACAATTTTAAACAAAAAGTATCGACTGAGATGCATTAGTAAGTAGTACTGCAACAGCAATAGTGATGCAATATTTACCTTACTTTTTGTTGGCAGAGCCCCCACAGCACTCTAAAGCCGATTCATTGCCAGCAACGACTTGATTGTCAGCTGCAGCACATAATGCTTTGAAAATAGGACCCAGCAGAGTCTATCTTGACTTCCAGCAGTATTAATCACTTACTCAATATAAGTTTTTTGTTAAAAGAACCAAAAACATCAACAACGAACCCTTCAAAATCTCCCAAGTTTGTGTTTTACGAGTTGAGCGCTTTGGATTTTTCAAGTGTAAAGAAAACTTTGACGACCCAGTCTGGAAAGAAGTAGACATCCGAAGAAAAAGAGGCCCATTTGTAACCTAATTTATTCCAGGACCTCATCGCCATTTTTATGAAACTTTATTGGAAAAAAGTGGTGCAGATTCCGAGCATGAAAATTATTGATTCAAACTGTTGTGTTTGGCAGTATTTGTTATCATAAATAAACCGAAAACAACAAGTTAACGATACTTAACATGTTAATGCAGAGAGAATATTACTTTCATTAAAAAGATTGTGTGCATAAGTATGTTAATACTGGTTCCACCTGTTTGACGAACCAAAACAATGCGTTCTAATTAAATAATTATGTTGGTTGTTAGCTTAAAAAAATTCCGTGATCACATGTTTGATCATTTCACTATCAAAATTTAAAAACATTCTGATTTAATACCACAAAAAAATTGAAAACTTTAAAACCCAATATCTCAAAACTTCAAAAAATGAGTTAACATAGTTATGCACTAAGCCCTTCAATTGTTCTAGTTGAGTTATCATCCAAATTCCAAAGCCTCAAAGTTTCTCTAGTCAAAAACATATTGACAGTAACATGGGCTACGACTCAGTAATAATTTCCATAATTGATTCCAACCTTAACTTTATGCAGACCAAATTTGCAATGTTAGCAGTATGTAGGACAAGCATGTAAATTTCGCAGGTAGCTTTTATCAATGCCAAATTTTGAAGGTTTCAAGTAGTGAGTTAGTAGCCTACTGGGCAATAGAGGCTGGTAAGTTGCAGGTGAAAAGTTTTGGAGCAGCCATATTGCACTGAAAAGCATATAGCCTAGAGATAGTAAGGGGGGCCGATTCCAATTCAATTTTTTGGGGGGACTGATAAACCAAAATTGACCTTTGCCACCTAAAGAGTCCCTTGAGCAAGGATGAAATGCGTCGCAACGGCTCAAATCCATTTAACGCCATATTATCATTAAATCATTACTCATTTTGTGAAACAATGTCCCACATGCTCTTGTTTTAAACCCCCTTAACTAAATTTAATAACAGTATTATCAAATATGATTTTTCACACAAAAAATACAAAGATAATCATACTTGCTCTTGTTGTCCCTTTAGAAGCTAATCGTAGCAATCCCTTCTTTTTCAAAATAAAACTTCCGCCAATAAAAATGCTTGAGCTAACAGCAAGAGCCAAACCAATATAAAAACCATCTGATGTCTTTTCTTCATGATGATGATGATGGCTAAAAAGTGGATTGATAAATTTCCACTTTAATTTACCACAACTGATTATCAGAAAATTTTAATATTAGCAGCTTAAATCACAGATTAGCAATATATTTTCAATAAAGCGAAATAATTCCAAATTGATTTCAAACACAACTAAACTCTGAAACCTACAAAACTTTGGGCCCGAGCCATCACACCAATGAAACGAGAAAAACAGACTTCGAAAACAAATTCCAAAATATGTTTTTTGTGTAGTACCAGTATATATGTTATTAATGAAATCATCTCAAAATCAATCTTTTACTGATATATGATAGAGCTGCAACAAACGGTACCAAATGAGATCGTAAAATATTCTAATAACTAAGCATGATTGCAAGAAAAAAATGAAACTATGAAAGCATCACTAACTAAAAAACTTTTAATGTTTGTGAAGGTAGATTTTATTGTAATTGCCTTTGTTGGAAAACTATGCATAACGCACTTTAATTTTCACACTGCTAAATACATAATGGCAAGTCTTGTACCAGCCTTAGCATAAGCTACAAACTAACCTCAGTGGTGTGGTGCTCAAAGTTGATGTGCTAGTATAATTTTCAAAAACAGTAACATTTGAAGGGAAAGGAGTAGTTAACATAGAATTGTTCTTCATATTTACTGATACAGCACCTGTAAAAAAAAAAAAGAAGCACCAGAATAACTCGAAATGTTTTAGTGAAATTTTTACTCTTAACACAAAAACTATATAAATGACAGGAACACAAAAACTCTTACTGTCTGATCTGATCAAAATTAATCCCTGTAGCATATTTGAACTTTAGCTAGAGAGGCTTATGAAGACTGAATGTGCTCATTATGGTATGACTAGATTAAAATCAGTGAAACATTGATAAAATAATAGCCACAACTATCGGACTTGGGAGGCATTATACAGATATATGTGTTTCGCTTATTTTAATCTTTAACATGCTGTGACCATATGTCATTTAGTTCTTTAAATGGTTTATGGCTATGAATATTTATAGATACCACATAATACAGAATAAAAACTGAAAAGGTATTTGTACTATGCCAGCATCAAACCATAATACTAAAATTTCTTTGAAATTTATTGACTGCTGTGAGCTCTTTCAAAAATTTTTCACTAATTTACTACTTATTTTCGTTAATAAGAATTTTTATAAGAACACAAAACATATTTTTGGCAAAAGTTCAGAGCTAAGATCAAGTTAAGAATAATGCCAGCCTTAGCATAACAGAGAAAAAAAACTTTTACTGAAAAAGTCAAATTTAGTATTGATAGTTAATGTTATACTAGTGTACTAGGTAAGTATAATTTTTCAACTCAACAATATGCAAATACGTAACTATAAAACTTAGTAATAGTAGAAGTACTAAGCACAAAAAAATTCTTTGAATGCATTAATCTGTGGTCTGCATTGACATCTACAATCTAGACAGTTTTTTAAACTCTTTATTCATTGATTAGTGGAAGAGACTATTTCATCAAAGGTTTTTATCTACCAGTATATTTCAGATTTTTTCTACCGGTATCAATTCTGCCACAAATCAAACCTACTGGTACAGGTAAGTCAAACCCTGACTCAAATCCTAATCCTAACCCTTAAGTATCATACTTTTTATCTGTTATTTTGATTTTATTTTCTTTAACTTAAAATTTTTGATGAAATGCTGTAGTTACTCCTTTGTTAATAATTAGCCTACCTTCAGTTACATAAAAATTATTAAAATTTAAAAACCTCGCTACAAGCTGTTTTCCCCAAATGGGTTTGGCTGCTTTTTCCCCTAATGGCAGAGTTGGTTCATACCACAAGCAGACAGGTATATGCACAGTACAGTTTAAATATGCTACTGTAATAGCCTAGGCTACGATCAGAGTCTATACCACAGTATAAATATCATATAGTACTCTCACTCCATGCAAAAACCATTGTGACGTGTGTCTGCATTTTTTGAAAGGTAAAAGCAAAGCTAGGTTTTTTTTTGACGTCATAATAGTGACATGGTGAGCGGACGAGGATAACCCCAAAAAATAGGAATTGTTTTGAAATTTTACGTGTGTTTTCTTGGTTTGACGACGTTACCGCCTTCATTCTTTTTTGCACCCCTAAACGTTAGAAGGCAGCATTTTTCCCCTCTGCATTAGTCCAGATATATCGCGGTTTAGCTGCTTTTGCAGAGTTCGCACGGGATCAGAATTAGTCTCGATGGAACCGTCAAAGCTCGGGCTTCGACTGGCTATAATTTTGACGTCACTTTCTTGTGATGTCACAAAGTAGTACGATTAAGAAGAAAAAAAATCGGAAATTTTCTTACATAAACAACCTTTAGTTACTTGGGGTTTTGCTCGCAGCCGGAGCCCAACATTAAAAGTTTGTCCACACTTGGTTCGTATTGTTAACTAACTATCCTGCAAATTTCGTTTCAATAGCTTAACGTTTAACAAAAATATCCTTGATTGTTTGCTTTGTCGTTGTAAAATTCGTCTTGAATTGCAGTTATATGCAGTGATTGTGTTATTGCTTAGGCCTATCACCAAATAGACTGTGACATCATTATGAAGTAGTAATCGTGAACCTCTAGAACTTTTGATCTAAAAAAAAGTTCCATAAACTGTATGAGTTATCGTTTATTGATGCAGACGTTCAGTGTAATTCATGATAAAACTTCAATTTAGCTGCAATATTTTGCCCAATCCTAGTTATTTTCTTCTAGTTGCAGCGGTATTGAACAAAATCATTTATTAATTGCATGTTTAAATAAGTTTGGTATTAGTCACTTTTTTGAAGTCTTGTCCCGCTTGAATAGTAGTTGGTCTTCATCTCAAATCTGCAAAAAATTGCGATTTACATTTTACCTATGATGAAGATGTTGACCTTTTGTTATTATAAATTTTTTTATTTAACTTCACCTCATATTCGAACAAAATTGCAATTTTTCTGAAGTGAATAAACATCGTTTTTTCTGATTTTTTTTTTGACTCAAATTCAGGAGAAAATGCGATTCTCTAATAATTCTGTTTTGCGTTTCTACTTCAAAAATATGGCAACCGTTCATTTGAGCAAAAACAGAGTGGCGCAGCGAGAATCTTGCTGAGGAAAACGGGGATTGAACCCAAGTTTTAAAAAAATTTGATCAAAAACATGTCATTTAAGCGATGCTCTGAGTAAACTGGTGTAACTAAGCATGTCACATACAAAGGTCTGAAGGTAGGCAGCCTCCGCCCAAGGCCATGGGGTCATTTTGTGCAATGTTAGTGATTTTTCCCAAAAAAATAGCTATTTTAACACTATTTGAATACAATTTTGCACATTTTGGAATCATTTGAAAGAAAATAAAAATAAAAAAGGTATTCACCAAATTTTAAGGTAGTTTTTGGCCAATTTGTAGTTGAGGACCCTAAGAAAAAAAAAACTTTCTTCAAATGTTGGGGTAGTTTCAGAGCAGGATTTGGTTGCGTGGCCAACGACTTCCGGAAGTCACATAAGGGATCTCGGATGGATGTTTGAGATCGCGGGCCGGATACAGCCCAAGGGATAAAAGTTGCCGACCCCTGTTCTAGTGGCGTACGCAGGATTTTCGAAAGGAGGGGTCAGGCGCGTAGCCAAAAATTTGAAAAGGTAGATAAAAACCAGATGAGAAACATGAAGACCAAAAAGATGAAGATAAAAAACATAGGTTTTCAGTCAGATTCAGCCTGTTCTTCTGTCCAGATTTAGGTGAAGACCAAAAAAAAAAAGAAAAAGGTCTTCACTCAGGTCATTGTCAGATTCAGTGCGTTTTTCTGCCAAGATTTTCCACCCAAATTCCAAAGAGGGGGGGGCATGGCTCAATTTTGCGTACTATTATGAGGTATTAAAACATTACTGGCGACCCAAAGGGGGGGCTTTGGCTCAATGCCCCCCTCCTAAATACGCCTCTGCCCTATTCAACAAAATATTTAGCAACAGGTGCAGGCATAGTCAAGAATTTACAAAGGAGTGTTGAACTGATATCAGAGATAATAATGATTACTGCATGATCAAAGAGACTAGCTCGTTATATACAACCGTTGGAAGTCAATGGGGAAAATTAAAACTCACGTTAAGGGAGATATAATTAACTACCAAGCAGAGTTGTAAACGGGCCGACTAGTTCAGGCCCAAACCTGGCCCAAACCCGAAAACTAATTTGAAGCCCAATTCATGCCCGAAAAAAAACGAAAGATAAGGTTGATCTGAAAAATTTAGCAATGTTGTCAATTTAATTTGATAATATTTTTGTGCACATAAGACAAAAAGCAAGTCTTAGACCCGAATTAAGCCCGAAATTTTGTCAACTTGAGGCCCGAACCCGACCTGAAAAGCTTGGCTCGACTTACAACTCTGCTACCATGCGGTAATTAACTCTTTACGTCCATGGAACTTTGTTTAGATCGCTTGTTGTCATGAATATTTTTTAAGCGGGTTAGTCATAGGGATAACTAAAAACTTTTATAATGATGTCACAGTCTATTTGGTGATAGGCCTAAGCAATAACACAATCACTGCATATAACTGCAATTCAAAACGAATTTTACAACGACAAAGCAAACAATCAAGGATATTTTTGTTAAACGTTAAGCTATTGAAACGAAATTTGCAGGATAGTTAGTTAACAATACGAACCAAGTGTGGACAAACTTTTAATGTTGGGCTCCGGCTGCGAGCAAAACCCCAAGTAACTAAAGGTTGTTTATGTAAGAAAATTTCCGATTTTTTTTCTTCTTAATCGTACTACTTTGTGACGTCACAAGAAAGTGACGTCAAAATTATAGCCAGTCGAAGCCCGAGCTTTGACGGTTCCATCGAGACTAATTCTGATCCCGTGCGAACTCTGCAAAAGCAGCTAAACCGCGATATATCTGGACTAATGCAGAGGGGAAAAATGCTGCCTTCTAACGTTTAGGGGCACAAAAAAGGATGAAGACGGTAACGTTGTCAAACCAAGAAAACACACGTAAAATTTCAAAACAATTCCTATTTTTTGGGGTTATCCTCTTCCGCTCACCATGTCACTATTATGACGTCAAAAAAAAACAGCTCTGCTTTTACCTCTCAAAAAATGCGGACACACGTCACAATTGAGTAAGATTACTGTATGATATTTATACCATAGGTGGGCAAGTTAATGCAAAATGCTAGCTTCGTTAACCACTAGTCCGTTAACAAACTTCACACCTCCGTTAACGTTAATCCGTTATTTTTAGCTTTAATTAACGGAAGTTAAAAAAGTCCGTTAATCCGTTAATATTTTGCGTGTAATTGACATTTCTTTTTATTTTCTCGCTTCTAGAACACGTATTGACGCTGTTGAGCTGATTGTAAGGAAATATTTATTGCTATGGTGGTCTTTTTGTGTTTTGGAAGTTACATTTTACAGTCTAATCTAATTTCAAGGTAAAATGAATTCAGATGCACTAACAAAGCAGCGATCGGAAAATTTTTGGAAATTGCGAACAGCGATAATTAATAGGCTGCAGCTTATTATTTGCCACAAAAAAGAGCTCTTTTCTTTGCTTTCCTCTATAAGACTTGTGCTAAAACGCAACAAGTATTACCAGTGCAAATTGGTTTGTACCAGTACGATGAATGAGTGGTGCAAGATATTAAAGATAAAAACCTTAACGAAAGTTAACAGAATTTAACGGAAGTTAATTTAGTCCGTTAACAGAACTTAACGGAAGTTAATTTAGTCCGTTAACGTGAAACAACTTTTTAACGGATTAACGAGTTAATGAAAAAGTTAGCTTCGTTATTAACGGATTAACGGACTTGTGCCCACCTATGATTTATACTGTAGTCTATACATTAATACAAGCCTAGTGATCATTGATAGCTGTCAGGTCAGAGCCCAGCCTATAGACAGATAGATAGTTTACTCAGGATTCACATTTGAACAGGACCTACCTGCCATT
Source organism: Trididemnum nubilum (assembly GCA_963965965.1). Lineage (NCBI taxonomy): Eukaryota > Metazoa > Chordata > Ascidiacea > Aplousobranchia > Didemnidae > Trididemnum > Trididemnum nubilum. The sequence continues at coordinate 14,027,139 of OZ014489.1, read as the reverse complement.
TGGGCTTTTAATTTCAAAACCTTTATGAAGATGAAATGAATTCTCACTTCTTGAGCAAATCCTGAATCCGGCAGCTCACAGTAGGCTATTCTCTAAATACCAAAACTGTACAATTGGCTATCAAGCATATAGAACTGGAAAATTAATCACTGATCCACAAATCTGAAATGGTAGGCCTATTTAATTCAGAATTTCAATGACAAAGATAAGTATTGAGTAAGCAATTTATTCAATAGTTAAAGAAAGACTAAGACTACTTTAGAGTTCAAACTTGCAAGATATCTGATAGATGCATCACACTTTCAAGTTTCAAACACAAAGCAACAAAGAGCTGACTACTGCAACAACAAAAGATTGGCTAGTCTACCGCTACCTACGTACGTAGCTAAGGATTAGCCTATTGTTTATGCTGGTACCAAATTGTATCAGGTCTTAAAACTCAGCAAGCTTACTAAATCAGTCAATCTGCAATGTTTAATCAGCACGACAGTATTAGTCGGTCAGTAACACTACAGTTTTAGAATTACCATACATTTACTCTTCTGCAACCAACAAGACGATTTTATCAGCTAACCACTAAACCAGCGTTTTTATTGGGCACACGCCAACTCAATTTTGATTTTCCATTGTCTGCCTCTAGAAAATCGCCGAAAACAGTGATTTGAGTAAATGAATAGACTACCGTTCCGGCAATCAGATCAGAGTTGAATACAAGTATTTCAAAAATTGGAGTTGAACGTATTTATTACTGTATCTGTTATTAGAGCCTACATTTAAAGTTTCTTTGTACTGTATGTACTAAGTACCTACTCAGTACTACTGTATATCTCATTATCTGCTTGGTATCAGGGAGCAACAGTACCGGTACCATTTGGCCTACTCAGCACTCAGTACTTGGCCAAGCTTTTCTTTCAGTTCTTGTAACTTGTAGCCGTCTAGCCAAACATAACACTCAAGTCTACCACCATCAGCGTATCACTCTTTTCTCGAATGACGTAATCGGCTTTTCTTCTGACGCTCACGCATTTCCAAAGTAATGAGAAACGCACCTAATTTTCTGCTCCATAATTTGATTTACGTAACCTGGTTTCAAGTTGGTTCGAAAGAGTTACTTTTCTATCTATGAAAACTATGCAATATGCATATTATACTAGCCAGCATCATAAAAATGACTGGAAGATCTATGGTGCAAAACTAACTGTCCTTATGTATTTGCAAACTGTTTCTACTCTGCCTTGATTGTGGCTAGCTGCCACGCTGCACGCGATCAATTTCTTGTTAGTGTATATCAGATCTTAGCAACAATGCTATTGCACTCGACCGTGGCAAACAAAACATTTCAAAAAAAGAAAAAGAAAAATGGTAAATCGTTCAGCAACCACAAATTTTTCTTTAATTACTTTTCTGTTAGCAACCCTAATATTAGTTTTCAGCATTTTAAATATGGCGGCGATAGCTCAGTAATTGGATAAGCGCCGGACTAGTGATCGGAAGGCTGCTGGCTCTCGCCGGTTTGATTCTCAAAGTGGTAATGCGCGGCAGAGTCCAAGAGAAAAACATTTTACGCTTATTTTCCAAAGAGGCTAAGCATTCAACATGTTGGAGTGACCCAGTTTGACAAAAGACCGGCAAACAAAGCTCAAAAGGTACCTACCTTATAAATGAAAGCCACGTAAGAGTTTTCGCTCTCCTGAAAAATGCCTTTAACAAGAAAAAAAGGGATATTAAGTTGAAGCGAGTCTTTCCTCCACTGACTCAAACGCAAATCTAGTCAAGTCTCTTGGGTACATTAACTCGAGTAGAGTTTTTTGAACAAAAGTGACTCGAATCATTTTCAACACAAGAGAAAAGAACTCTATTTGAATCTTTAATCATTCGTAAAAAAATAAAATAAAGTAAAACCAAAATACGAAAATTGCACTTACTTCTGGACTCAGGACTTCCCTTACTATGATTAAAGCATTAAAACACTTTCCGAAATTAAATTTATTTAACATACTGTAGATAAATATGACACTGCAAACTCGTAGATTCTGCAAAAAAAAAAGGCCTGACTGTTGTTGATTCTTAGGTGTGAATAAAATCTAAAATGCCGTATGAATAAAGTCATTAATAGGGACAAAATTCCAGTCAAGTATTTTACATAAATGTGACTCGAGTAAAGTCTGAGTTATTTCCTAAAACAAAGAAAATGACTCGAGTTGAGTCATCAATAATCACGACTTGAGTAGAATCACTAACTCAAGTCGATCCATTCCAGCCTCCTTGGGATTATACGCCTGCGGTAAATTTCATTAAAGTTATTATAACAGATTATATTGTGAGATCATCTGTGGTGAAGGCCGAAGTGTCTTCAATAATCTCAAACGTCTCCGATCAATTCTCTATTATTTCAAATGATTATTTTCATTATTCTACGGGAATCTTCACTAAGAAAATACTTTAAAATGACGAGTAAATTTTCTACTTAAAGATTGTTTTCGTATCTATAGTAAAAGGAGTAAGTAGAACGCATCTTATTACGATTGACGGGCTTGGTTGAAGCAAAGTTCTCTACAAAATAATCCATTACCAAATTCCTACCATCATGCAGGACGGCAGGAGTAATGAAAATCAGGTTCAAAAATGACTTCGTTTCAATCAATTATAACAAGGATTTTCAGTATTTTCGTTTGTCAATTCAATCACGTGACTGATTTCTCACGAACGAGCAATAATGCAACTACAGGGTGTCCAACAAAAAAGTTTATTTTTAAAATTTTTGTAACGCAAAAACTTGTAAAGATAAAGCAATGAAAGTTTCACCGTGCATAAACAATGTGTTGGAGATTTGTTTGCCATCAAAATCGTCGTTATCCGTTTTACTTAGCTGATGTTACTGGAGCTTAAAAATAGTCATATATTTTGATGATGCTGCTTAAATAACGTGCTCAATGTGATCGCCATGGCGCAGAAGGCATTCCCTTACTCTCACAGCAAAATTCTGAATTACTGCTTTGCATGTGTCAGCGGAAATGGCTCTCATGAACGTAGTTATTTCTTGTTTAAGTTCGGAAATAGAGGTAGGCATATTTTTATAGACATTATCTTTTGCGTAGCCCCACAGAAAAAAGTCCAGTGGGCTAAGGTCAGGAGAGTGTGGAGCCCAGATGTGGGAAGCTTTCAAGGAAATCAGCCTGTCTTAAAATTTTTCAGACAATAATTTTCGTGTTTCCACTGAAGTGTGAGGTGTTGCCCTATGTTGCTGAAACCATAATTTTTTCAAGTCAAAGCGACGACCACGAAGACAAGCAGTAAACTTTTTGATGACGTGGCGATAGTTTTCTTGATTAACCGTCACCGCATTCTCAGCATTGTCTTCAAACCAGTAAGGCCCGATGATTCCGTCAGAGCTAAGCGCACACCAAGCTGTGCACTTCCTGCTGTGGAGTGATTTGGTGGTAACAACGTTTGAAGGTTCAGTGCCCCAAATACGGCAGTTCTGACGGTTTACTGAATCATCCAGATGAAAATATGCCTCAACTGAAAACCATATCTTGCCAACCCAATTTCATCATTTTCCATCATTTCATTAAACCATGTGCACATTTGAAAACGTTGTTCTTTGTCCCTATCAGTCAAAGTTTGCTTTATTTCCAGTTTGTAAGGATATAAGTTGAGGTCTTGCTTCATTATTCTTTGAACGGTGGACTTTGTCAAGCCAAGTTCAGATGAACGCCTCCGTATTGATTTTTTTGGGCTACGCACAGTCGATTCACGTGCAGTATCAATGTTTAATACGGTGCGAGCAGACACTCTCCTTCCAGAATTTCCTTTATTTCTGTTGTGCCAGGTGCCATGCACTTCAAACTTTTGAACAATTTTCTTGATTGACGTCACAGATGGAGTTTCTTTTACACCAAAATGCTTGCGATATTCCCTTTGGGTTTGGACCAGTGATTTAGTTTCCAAATAGAACTTTACTATTTTTGATCGCTGCTCAATTGTGAAAGGCATGATTAAGATAAAGGCTTCAAAATTTCAGGTATAAAACTCCTATTACCATAGAATAAAACCTGAAAAAATGAAAGAGTCAAATGCTCTAAAACAAAAGTAGTTAAAAATTAAAAAATAAACTTTTTTGTGGGACACCCTGTACAACAAACAAACAAAAAAGGAATGAAATAACAAAAAAAAAAAGAGTTTACCATCTCCTAGCAAAGATTTCTGTTGAACCATTGGTTGAACAACCTAACTGCTCTTACAGGCTATATTTTTGAAGTTGAGTTTCATTTTTGTAGATTTCTGCTTTTCAGTTAGTAAATTGGAGCAGTAGCCTATACGTTGACAGACCGCCGCAATTTCTGAGTAAATCTCAGGAAGCCTATCCCTATCGGCAACCAGAATGGAAGTGCCGATCCTCAACTCTTCAAGGCAAACTCTCCCACTTAGAATGCCATGATAGCAACAAAAGCTACATCAACAAGTGTTGTAATTAAGTGCAGTAACTGATCAGTACTGCTTTTAGAGTGCTTTTATGCAAGATTTAGCTGCATACGTCTTTAGCCTTAGCCATTTGTCAGCAGCGTGACCGAGAGGGAAAAGGCAATGCGACGTTTTTACGACAACCCTAATCGCATGATCGGGGTTCAACCAAAACCCTGGTCACGTTGTAGCGTCCTTAGATAAGACGCTTTACAATGATTATCTCTGGCTAGTGGCTCCGATCAAGCAGCAAATTTTCATTGGAAGAAGTCAAACGTCAATCGGAAAGCTTGCAATGCGGTCAAATCCAAAGCGAACGAAGATTCGTCCTACATAAAAGCGCCAACGTCTCTTCCTCGTACATGCAGGATAAACAGGGGCGCCGAGAGCCGAACGTGGGCCAGGGGACAGCTCAAATGAGATGGAATTGTGGTTTTGTAAACTCCAAAATAGACGGGGAAATGCTGTTGTTTAGTCCGAAAAATGGTGTGATCTCAAAAAAAAAAGGTCTTCTCCGAAACTTCAACGGTTTTTCCGTCCGAAATCAAGTGATCTCCAAAAAAAGAAAAAAAACAGGTCTTCTCCGAAATTTCAACGGTTTTTCCGGCCGAAATCAAGCTGTTCACATGCGACTTCGATGGGCCTTTCACTTTTTAATGTCAATTGGATTCATGGACCCCCTAATGGGCCCCCTAAACACCATGGGCCCCGGGGTCGTTGTCCTCCCGTGCCCCCTCTCGTAGGCCCTGATGATAAACAAGGATCAATCAATCACTTAAAAACTATAGTAAAAGTAAATTTAGCGTAGAGCACCGGTACCATATTTATGACACTGTTGTATTCAATTGGATTGATAAAGAAACGCAATATAGCAAAAAACAAATTGTGATTACTGTACAGTATTATGAGCAGGGTGTCGAACCGAACCTGAATCCAAACCGTAAACCCGAATGAACCGTTTCATTTTGGTGAACCCGAACCGAACCTGAATCAGCAAAATTTTACGTCGGTGAACCTGAACCAAACCTGAACCCTCAAAATTGTGCTCAAGTGAACCCAAACCGAACCTGAACCCCTAACAAAAGTAAGGATATATTTTTCCATATCCGGATGCCGCTGGCGCTGGTACACGCACAATAAGAGCAGTGGTGATCATCAACAGGATCAGCAATTTCTCGTTTTTTTTTCTGGACGAAACTAGTAACGACAGTTAAATTTTAAGTCAATGAACCCGAACCGAACCTGAACCAGTAATATTTTACTTGAGTGAACCTGAACCAAACCTGAACCTCGAAAATGGTGCTCAAGTGAACCCGAACCAAACCTGAACCGCTAAAATATTTTGAGCAGGAGCTAAATCTGAACCCGAACCGTTATTTGAAACGGTTCGACACCCTGATTATAAGTACAGTAAGCAAAATTACGTCTTCTTCTTCTTCTTTCTTCATTGCCCGCTTTTCCGTGAGGGTTGCGGGGGCAGTAGCTCAAGATTGAGCCGCCACACCTCACGGTCTTCCATCACCTCCATCATTTCGCTTGGGCGAAGTCCCAAGCGATTCCATCCAAGATCCTCAATGTAATCGGTCCATCTAGTTCTAGGTCGTCCGACTGGTCTTCTCCCATTTGCTTTGGCATGTAAAGCTTGTTTGGGGAGTCTTTCCTGAGGCATTCTGCTTACATGGCCAAACCATCTAAGCTGTGATCTTTCAATTCGGAGAAGTAACGGCTCGATGTTAAGAGATTTTCGAATTTCAGAGCTACGCACCTTGTTAAACAGTGTAACTCCTTCGATTCTTCGTAAAAACCTCATTTCGGACGCTTGCACTTGTGATCGCATTCTTTCGGTCATTACCCAAGATTCATGACCATAAGTGAGCATGGGGACAAAAACTGCTTTGAAAATTGAGAGTTTTGCCTTTTTCGACAATTCTCGTTTCATGACAACCGAGTAGTGCAAAGCTCGCATTACTGCACTAGCCTTGCCTATTCGGGTATCGAGTTCTTCGTCTTGCCTTCCGTCACTCGTAAATGCAACCCCAAGATACTTGAACTTCTCTACCTGCTTCAGTGTCGCTCCATTCACTTGTAATACGCACTGATCAGGGTTTCTTGAAAGATGAAGTACCTCAGTTTTGGCCGTGCTTATTTTCATTCCGGCGGTGTTGCATGCATCTGCAAAGCTATTTAATGCGCGCTGGAGGCCAGATTGTGTGGAAGAAAGCAGAACCAAATCATCTGCGTTTAATCAACATCCCCAGGCTTCAGAAAAGCTTCATAGGCCTTATATCCTACACACAACCTTCTTATAACAAAAAAATTCATTCAATAGCATTTTTTTGCTCATTGAATAATCTCTGCATTCAATGCCTTCGAACATCCCATCACTTTTTTGTAATTCCATGTAAATTCAATCGCTTTATGAATGATTAGTGGATAGACAAAACAGCCACAACTTTATAACAATGTGTAGTGATATTTCTAAATAGTGGGCAAATCAAGAAAGATCTATGGAACCACTTCATAGAATTAGATTCAAATAAATAATGGAAATAAAAAAGGCAAATTAATTTAGGCACAAACAAGATTTTCGGCAGATTTTTGTATCATTATCGACACTGAATTACTATGTGTACTCACTCGTAAATAGAAATCTCCTTTCGCATTTTTTTGAATTATTACCGTCTATAGGATACCTACAACTGCAGAGATGGGTTTTTGACAAACGCGCCAATTTTAAAACGCACGCAGCATCACCACTATATTTCACGAACAATTTGTATGCATTGTTACGAAAGTTATGCCGCATCATTACATACATTGCACGCACGTACACTGTCTAATGTCTATAGCAATATAGAAATTGCAAAAGCAATAAAATTTAAAACATCTAAGATTAACAAAAACTTTGCAAAGAACACTTTTGATAATAATAGACAAAGGAATCTTTATTAATATAAGAAACGTCAGCTGACTAATTTTCGTTTGATTGTGAATAAGCTTTAAAAACTTCTTGCCAGCGAGGCATCAAATAGTCTTTGAAAATCGAGTATTCTCTTTTCCAAGCTTCAACGTCTTGATCTGATACTGCACCTACAGTCAGAAAAGTAAAAAGCCTAATAAATTTGAATTCCAAGTTTCCAAAATTTCTGATTTTTCTAATGTGAAATTCTGCAGTAAATATGATTAATTATAAAGTACAATACACTAATATTACTGTTTAAGAGCCGATGAACTCTGCGGACAAAATATTATGTTTGTACAGTATGACCATTGAGGCGACTGGGACTTGAGTAGCAAATAGTACCGGCCAAACACGTATGAGAAAGCACCTGAAAGGAGCTGCAGCACCACAAAGAAATATTTCACGAAGAAAATTAAATCGAACTTTCATTCGGAAGCTTAAAAAATTCAATGGAATATTGGGATCCTTCAATTATACCCAAAATTTGCATTGAAGAATTCGCAAAACCACGACTGATAACTGAGTTTTTTTTTTAATTTGCTTACCAGACGAAGGTGGTTGATCACAAATGAAAAATAAACATCCATTGTAATCCGTGAATATTCGCGGATTGCTGTCACAAGGAGGTTTGTGAACAAATTCCGGACACTTAGAGGGATCCGGTTGAATGCCGGGTAATTTTCCTTCAACGGATTTGGTGTAGTCAGTCACAGTTGAAAACCATCGATTTAGAGTATCTTCCCTACAAAACATTATACATTATACTCTTGCTTTTCCACTTTTGCAATATAAGCCTAGCTAACATTATTGTTACTGTACTTTCCTTGATCTATCAATTTTCAGCAAATTTACAAACTCTTGATTACAGTATATATTCGAGTATTGTGATGCAACTAGGGGGGTTGAAGGGGCTTCAGCAGCTAAGTGCTCTGACCCCACACTCCCCGCCGGAATACTCTTGAGTTGCACCAGTTTGTTCGCGCGCCGCCTAAAGGAGGCATTTTTTGCGCAAAAAATTGGTTTAAGCACCTCTTCTCTTTAGCAATATCCTGCTTGCGTGTCTGCGTTCGGGTACTCCGATTTTATCTTGTTTTTAGCCACGCGTAATTGATTTTCTTGTACCGTTATTCAGATGAAATATCAATAATTTGGAAAATATATGGATTTTTTGCTTTACATCATAAATGAAAAAGTTATTTCAGCACGAAGAAAATATTTTTTGCACTTTGTAATCATAAACAATAATGATTCGAAAGCTTTTTCCAAAAAAAAAAAAAACATTGTAAAGGCAACTCAAATAGAAATCCATTTGAGCTGGCTCTGTGCAGCATTTAGCGTAGACAAGACGGCTAAAGCGCCAAATCAATCTGGCCTGAGCGCAATCAGAGTACAACTCGCATCCAAGTCGCAATGTTATTTACGATCTTGGAAAAGGAGCTCTATGAAAATTTCTCCTGCTTGTTAGCTTTGAACAAGCTGTTAAACAACTGAGAAGAAATCAAAAATCAAAGGAACGCTTGGAAAACGCTCAACTTTATACAAGGGTGCACCGGATACACTATACTAAATTGTCAGAAGCAGAGTACCAATATCGCCTTCTTGTTTCAAAAGAATGAAAATGCAGTCAAATAAACAAATATAAACACACTTACTTCCATTGATTAAAGGAGGCTTGCCATTCAATTGACTCATCCGTTATAGGATACATGATCGGTTCTGCAGTTGTACCAGAGCTGGTATCTGTAAAAGTACGGTACCGTAATTATATAAAAAAAAGGTTAATTGTTTATCTAAATTGTCATGTCCAAGCAAAAAATAGCCTACATTACGTCTTAGATTTTATGAAGCAATTTAATACTCAAATTTAATATGTTGCAAAAAAATTTAAGGCTTATTTTCCTACCATTTATAGAAAATTCAGATCTTTCAAACGAGTCATTCATCACATCATCATCTTGCACTGCTCTTACAGAAACTTGATATTGACCAGCTAAAACAAAAAAGACACTAAATATTATAGTTTTAGTAAAAACACGAAATCAAAAAAATGCGTTTTGATATTTGGACCTCAGGGTAAGATTAAGTTTAATTAAGTTTGCCAACAAAATTTAGCCTAGCAAATAGTTCTAAAAACTATGCAATTCACAATATTGTGTTGATCTGTAAAAAAGCAACATATTTGATTGTCATCAAACCATATGGGCTCTTTATTTAGCAAATAAGAAACCGATGCACAGAGAAAAAGAGAAGAACACTAAAGAAAAAAAAATTGCTCTTGTTGCGAAGGTTTTTTGAGGTCACGCGAATTTGATTGATTTTATTGGACGTATTTGTAGAACCAGTGAACTGTGAAGAAAAAGTCATGCTGATTGGACGAATCGGCATATTCTAGGACAAATGAACGATTAAAAAAAAAATTCCAAACTGTTAGTTTCTGTAGTCTACTAATAGTTTATGAGCAAACCAAATCTAACGACTACGGTTGTCTTAATTTTTTATCTTTTTGTTTTGTTACAGGTATCAGCTTTTTTGTAGTACTGAAAGTTAGTTGTGAACGAAACAGCTTTAGCTAAATAACTTCGGATAGTAGTGTGTCAGTTAACGCGCACACCAAGATAGTATAAATGAAGAGCTGTGCAATGTGCATCCACCTTTTTTTGTTATCCTCATCAAGAATGTTCTGAAAGAAAAAAACTTAACAATAGTAAAGAAAATGAAAGAGTACAGTAATTAGCATTGCTGATTTTTTTATTAAATTTTTTACTAACCCACATAGAGATTTTGAAAGCAGGCATAAGTGTAAGGTTTGGTAGAATTAGCATGTTCGACCATACTAAAACCATCACTCCTTTCAGCTTCAACTGTATGTTCGAGGGTTACTACGTAGGATGTGTAAATCTAAAAATAATCGCTAAATACGTAGTAACATTGGTCTCCAGCAAATTGTCAGTTCTTTTTATTTGTAATATTTTGTATTACTGCATACTGTAAATTATCGTTTAACAAAATATTTATAATAATTATTGTTCAGCCCTCAGACGTAGCATTTTATTGCAATAATTTTTATTCGTATTAGAGTCGCATCAGCATATGCACCATGCTGTACCTGTAGTTGTTTTAAGTTATGTGCTGTCTCTATTAATTTTGTGAGTGGCATACTGTGTTAAATCATTGTAACTTCCCAAAACAACTGTTTTGGAGTAAGAGCAAATATTTGCTGCAAAAGACCTTTTTGGCCACTTTTGTGTCACTGTAACTTGAGGATAATTGAAGTGTTTTTTTACTAAAATTGAAATAAAATCAAGAAATCTTATCAGCAGAACAAATTCAGCACAAGACAACACATATTCTGACAAATTAAGTAAATTTTGTACTTACAAGTTCCTGATGAGCGATCTTGATGCAAACTGTCTCCGGATCAACTTCAATCACTGTTATTAGATCTGAACAAAGCATTTGATACCATGAATGAGTATAGCATGTTTACACAAAATTTGGTAATTAGTTTTTTGAGAATAAAGAAAAAAAATTGAAATGCGTTGTGTTGTGCATTATTCAAGGGCTTTCTCTGTCAGTTGTTGCTGAATCGTTGGGGAAAGATGATTTTGAAGACAGTGTCAAAGCAATTTTGTTTGGTTTGATCGACTTTTCATCAAAGGCCTGGATTCATAATGTTAGCTTTTTAGTTCACTATATTAATGCCTAATTCTACTCAGAAATTTTGAGATTCGCTGTCAGTGACAATGTTTCTAGCTGTTGTTTGGCATGGAAATGATACTCTAACCTGTTATAGGTAAGTAAAGACACCTAAAAATACCACTCAATTTACTGTATAGCAGTCAACACCCAAGTTATTTGTTTCATAAGTTCTTCGACGATGCATTGCAATTGAGACACCACAGTATGATGGCAGTAGAAGATGTTTTATTAAACGAACTGCATGCATAACTTTAACTGCCACGAAAGAAAAGCTTTTTGCACTTACGATTTTAGAAACAAATGAAATAGCAATATTGCTATACAAACGTAAATTGACGCATTATCATGAACTGATACATACACTGTACAAGCCAGCAATTCTTGATTTATGCGTTCAAGTTAGTGTAGAAATATCAATGCTAATACACAAAATCGAGTTGAAACTGATACACATGGCCATATCGTATTTGCACTTTTTTGATTTTTAGTATCGTCCTTGCTTTGAAAAATAATTTTAATTTGTCTCGACTGAAGCTAAATTAATTTTTGCATCAGTTCCGATATTAATGTTTTGTATATTAATTTACTATAAATTTCCAATTTCAACTTGTTCAACATCATTTGTAGCACGATGTAACTTTCAAAATAATCGTTGGAAGGCTTTATGTAGTGCATGCATCAATTCAACTTTGATGATCAGACTATTTTGACTCTAAACAGCATTATAATGTGCGAAAAATCAATTTACTTTTTTTGCAACTGAAGTTATGCATGCCATTTTTGTTGAATGAGTTTATTTCGCGTGTAGTATTTTTTGTCTGCGTATCAGTTAAAAGATTTTGTGTATTAGTTCACACTTGCAGTTAAGAACGATTTTGATGGATCTGTGTAGTGACTGTAATTTCAAAATTTGATTTAAACGAATATAATTTGACTCAAATCATAGTAAAATAATTTTCACAGAACCACCAAAATGTTAAAGTCATTTTTGCACAAACGCGATGTTTCAGCATATTTTCAGAATAATTTATCAAAACAAAACCATTATTTTTTATTAAACCTGCCTTGTGTGATAGGAGAAGTATGTAAAAAGAAAAGGTTTAAACACTGATTTTGACTGAATAGTAACACAAATTAATAAAAAATGGTAAAGTTGTATCATAAATGGGATTTTTATGAAGGCTATCGTTCAACAACGAGTTGGTTATCCTGCTTTAAACCTTGCCAAAGTTTCAGCAGGAACGGTATTAGGGCAACATAACATTTTTTAATTTTTTTTTGAACTACATCATTTAAAGAACAAACGGAAATGAGCAATTAAAATCAAATACGTCAAATATAAACATCATAAAAACATTACATATTCACGTGGTCGGAATCCGAGCCACCGCATAGTCAGCCAAAGAAGCAAAAAAAAGTTGAAGTTTAAGCCTGAAACACAAAATGAAAACCGCAATCCTCGATCATCATTGTTGTCTCATATTCTGGGCTGGTTTGAACAAATCTTATATTGTAATGGTGTTGTCTCACTTAGTGCAGTCTCACTAAACTCACATGCAAGAAAGTTCAATAAAATTGAAAAATTCGTTAAAGGCAAGAGCATTCAGCTAGGCAGAGTCATGAAGTTCAAAAAAATAGTATGTCGTTAGAAGTGGGTCAGCACTCAGCATCGTACTCTATGACGGCGATATTATCATTGATAGCTTAGTCGCCTCTTTTGTGGGTTTCATTTCTGGCTTTATCTTGCTTTTTCACTTTGTTAAGTAATCAGCTATTTGTCGGTTAGTAATAATGCAAAAAAATAATGATAAAATAGAAAAATAACCATTCTAAATTTGAATCTGTAATAATCGCACCAATTAATATTGTAGAGTAATTTGATAGTAGAAATGTGACTAACGAAAACATGGATTACGATGCATCCTAATTTAAGCTCATCCGAAAAACCCTACTCTGAAAAATGCTTCTTTTTCAATAAAGTCGCATAAAATATTTTAGGGTAGGCAAATATACTACATATGAATTATATGTCAAATAGTTCAAAAGTTAAAGTTATCAATACATACATTTTTTCTGAGTTTCTTTGTGTTACGTACAAAAAATTCAAAACCAAGAGAAAAAAAACTATAAATCTTAATGAATCAAAAAAAAACTAAGTTCGGTTTAAGAACGTATGATTGCTCTGGTTTTTATGTAGAAAAGTAGTTTACGTGGTTGATTAGTTTGTGAACAAATCTACAAGATGACGTCACCGCTTGACAAGATCACGTCATTACTATTGCTTTTTGTGTCTAGAATTTAGACAAAACTGCTTCGTTTTCATTTCTAAAGTAAAACAATCTTGGCAAGAGCAAAAGTAGCAGCACAAATCAACCAAAAACGCTCTTTTGGACCTGCTTTGCTAGCCGAAGATGTAGTCTGGATTTCTGTGGTTGTTGTAGAACTTGTTGTTGAAAGAGGATTGTCATTTTCAGCACGCTCTTTTGGAGTAGGCAAAGGTTTTTCATTGGTTGTTGTATGCTCTTCAACCTTTTTTGTAGACTCGGTGCCAAAAAACTTTGTCGTAGTTGTCGTAGTTGTAGGAGGAGGGACAGTTTTGGTTTCGAAAGGTGCTTCGAAAGTAAAGACTTCAGTTGATGATGTAGCTGATTCTAAGTACAGAAAAAAAAATATTCTGCTTTCAATAATCTCGAACAAGCTATCGAGGTTTATCAAGTACGTACGGGTAAGAGAGATTGTTGTTATGACGTCAAGAAATTGATCATTATGTTTTATAACATAAGTACAGTATAATAACCTGGGCTCCATTTCATAATTATTGGGTATAAATTTGTTTCAAAACAAACAATTTCCTTCGTTATTACGGTCTATGCTAGACATTTTTTGTGTCAAATTTATAGCTTGCAGGACGTATAATTCAAGAATCACATCGCTGCGCATCATTAAACGTATATTGCAATTGCTAACCTTCAAGTGAAATAGTTCTAAAATCAATTTCTTGCGCTGCTCCAGGGTCTGCTTCCGTTTGAGGGAGGAAAAAAGCGAGATAACCAGTTGCTGAAATTAAATGAAAGGTTGTGTTACTTGCGACAAAACTCGTGTTTTTGTTGTATTGCATATTTGTCTTTTTGTCACTGAAAAGCCTCAGGCGCTAACTATTGGATGTTTCGTACACTTTTTTTTTTGCAGTAACTTCTTCAATCTTGGAGAAATCCGCACCTACTTGGGAGTTTTCAGTGATTCGAAGTTTCTGTGGGTTTCTTCAAACTTGTGTCCACTGAATTTGCTGCTTGTTTGAAGCCGCCAATCATAGATGATGCTCGGAAGGCACCTTATTCAAAGGGGCAACAACGTGACCAGGATGCAAAATAAACCTAGATCATGCGATCAGGGTCGCGGTAAAAACGACGTCTTTACCATTTCTGCCAGGCTACCCAACTCTGTAGTCTACTTTCGCTTAAGACTAAAGATAATGACTTTTGACCACAAAAAATCTATTGGCAAGGTTAAAATTAAACCAGGTTTTTTGACCTTGAATATCTTCTTCATCTAAGGATTTGATGTTAAGGAAGTGTTGCAACACGCATATTGTATTTGTGAGAATAGGCACAATGATGTTTGCAACAACGAAAATGCACAAATTATAAATTCTACGGTATCATACAGCCAATGACAGAATCTATTCATTAGCAGAGAAGAGCATATACCTGGAGCTAGACCATTTAAGCAAAGATGAAAATTCGGTTCAACTGCTGGAATATTCTCATCCTTTACTGGGGGTTCTTCGAAATCACCAGAGACGTACACTTTCAAATTGAATAATCCAAATTCCTTGACTGAAACTTCAAAGCAGGCACCATTGGAAGTAGCATTCAGAAAAATAAATTTATTCGTCTTCTGTGTTTCTTTCTCGGAAGAACCACCACCAGAAGCCTAAAGAAAAATATCATCGGTAAAAACAACAGTCTTTATCAGGGGTGTATTTAGGGGGGGCATGGTGCCATGGCCCCCCTTTGGGTCGTCAGGGTAGTATAATTAGCATAGAATAGTATGCAGCCCTCCCCCCCACCCCTTGTAACTTGGGCAGAAAGTTTGAGCTCACGAAAGGAACAGAATGTGAAGACCTTTTTTTTGGTCTTCACCTAAGTTTGGGCCAAAAACCGGACCGATTCTGAGAGGAGAAATTTTTCTTTTCGTCTTCATTATTTTCAAATTTTCTGACCCCCCCCTTTTCAAAAATCCTGCGTACACTACTGGTCTTTATACCATCAAAGGTTTTGATATCTGAATTATACGCTGAGTATAAAAATGTTGAAGTTAGTCGGCGGCAAGAAATTCTTACTAGCATATTTCCATCATAAGTTTTGTGAGTATTATATGCACTTACACTACTGTTTTTTTTGCGAGCAAAAATTACTGCATAATTCCAGTTACATTATCGAGACAGTTGAAGAACAGTTTTGTTTTCTGCTGGTTTTGAACATTAAGTGATGCTATTCTTTGACACATCTTTTTTGTAATTTGATACCTTATGGTTTGGTCTCAAAAACGAAAAAAAAAATGGAACGAAGCTAAAGAATTGAGAGTCAATAGAGTCGACACGAAAAAAGTACAAAAGTATTAAAAAAAATTACGCAATACGTACCATAGCATCTGTAGGGATAATCGGACAATCGGGTTCATTAATGCACCTTAACAAAGAGCATAGCTTAGTGATGTAACAGAGCAGTTCCAGAAAAACAGTCGTTGTAGAATAAACAGAATTTTTTGTATACCTCAAAAAACTTTTATTTTTGTCATTCTTCTAAATGATTTACTATACTCTTCTAAAGACAATCACATTAGTAGCCTGAAATTGGTGTAAAGGATTGTTTAAAAAACTAAACACTAATAAAAAGTAAAAAAACAGTAATTCATTCTTTCATTCATTCATTCTTTTTTTATTCTTGACCACCACAACAATAGCAAATGCATGGTAACACAATAATAACACGAAGAGTCAAGAAAAGGAAGTAGCGACACAACGTCAGACGTTAAGACATGCAGAGGATACTGAAGACAAAAAAGGGATTTTTATTTGCATGGTTGCTACACCTGTCACACCAGCTTAAAGTACATTGTAGTCAATCACACTCATCAACATACACGCAGGCACACAAGATGGAAGTAAAACTAACGGCTAGAGTAGTTGTTTGAATGATTGATAAAGAGAAAAGAAAGGGACAGTGACCAGTGCAAGGCCAGGCACGGTTATGTAGGTGGTCAATGGGTGGCGCAACCGGCCCAAAAACTATGTTTAGCTCAATGGAGCAAGGTGAGGAAAGAAAAACCACCCTGAAAATGAAACCTCACCGGGTCCGGAAACCCTTTCAAGCAGCAGCTGGTCAGAGCATCAAGACAGTAACAATTTTGCAATCGATACATATGCATCAAGATAATTATACACAACATATGGTGATATGAGTCACACCAGTTATAAAAAATGCAGCTGCAGTTTTAGCTAAAATTCTCACTCAAAGCATGAAACTTTAAATCTCAAGTTTTTCAGGGTCGATTTCTATCAAAAAGTTCAAAATTTAGTCTGAAGATTAAAATAATGAACAATATTACAGCTATGGTGTATTTATTGCTTACCTGTCGTCATGCAAAATAGGAGTTTCGAGAGGGCAAACGCATCTCGCTACATTTTGTCTAGAGCATTTTGGGATTAGGTCATCACAAGTTTTATCACAAGCACTTGCTTGAGGAGAAAATGTTTGATTTGCTATTTCACATTCTAAAAAATATTTATATCGTTTTTAATCCAGTTATTCTCGTTTTTACTCTCAAATCCTGAGTTAAGGAAAATCGTAAATGCTTATATTGTAAAACTAGAAGCAATTGAACTTCAGTTTTAGTAATCACAAGACTTTTTTCCTCACAGAACAACCGTATTAGTGTAGGATTTGATAAGAAGAATCTTCTAGATTATTTTTTCCTTATCATTACCTTTCAGTTCATACGTCAATGAAAATCCTCTATTAGGACTTTGGTAATCTACTGGCATGAGTTGGATAACTGCATCGGAATCAAAATATATGATAGTAGCTTCATCAGCTTGTTCGCATACTGAATGGAGTCTATTTCCATCCGGATCAGAAAATTCCAAGCGGTCAGAAGAACAAAGTTGATTGATATCACGAAGTCCCAACCTATTGAAGACATAATTATAATTCTGAAGTTACTATATTCGTTCGATTGATAAACTCCATTTTGCCTTTACTCTCATTTTACAATAGACCTATGCAATTTATTGCAAAATCAGCGTAACTATCGACCAACTATGTAAGCATTATTTACAAACAACCTAATTTAAATCGATAGACTGAATTTTATAATGAGTATTAGAGAGCTCGTCAAAAGATGGGTACTTATTCAAATTACTGTATTTGGGACTTCGCGCGAGTGCGTAGTACCATTGCTGTTGTTCGCAAATTTTGGCAGATGAGGATTGATTTGTTTATAACTAACAAACGGTAAAACCTAGAAAGCTGAATAGTGGACTCAATATAACAAATAATAAAAGCGTCTTGTGTGCCAATTTTGGGGATCCTAGGTCACATGATCGTGAATTGAGACACAAAAGAACATAAAAAATTGGTAATTTTTGGCTTGAAAAGTTATTTAATCGCTTATAATTCCAAAACCACTAGACGTGCAAAGCTGAAATTTCGACACAATGTGGGTGCTTATAAATGCTTTATGCAAACTGAGTTTGGGGGCGCCCGGTTACGTGGCCAAAATTTTACAGGCCAAAAGTGGACAGAAAATGGACGATTTTGAACCGATATATCTCGGTAATTACCGATGTTGATGAAAAATAATGTGTGATTTTTGAGCTCACTATCAACTGCCTTTCTTTTGGTTATGTTCATTTATCACAACTTGAATACATTTTTCTTCTTTTTTTTTTTTCTTTTTTTTTTTTCTTTTTTTTTTTTTTTATTCTTCTTCTCCGGCTATCTACTTTTAAACCGCTAAACGCATTGTATTCAAAGTTTGAGCGATTGAAGATATCAGGGAGGACTTGTGCCCGACTGAAGTTGGGGGTGCCAGATTGGGGGAATTCCCCTTAAACGAGTCCTCCAAAATTTTGAACTTTTAAACCGTTGGAGCTAGATGAATCAAATTTTCGGAATGGGTAGATATTAGAAATAAGCTAAGCCTAACAAAAATTAGGGAAGCCACAGTGGGAGGTTTCCCCCAAACGGACCCTCCAAAATTCAAACTTTTTACCCTTTTATGCTAGATACATGAAATTTTTAAGGTAAGTAAATGTAAAGCAAAGATAAAATTTGACAAAATTTTGGGGTATCAAAATGGGGGTCCCCCTCAAACAGGGCCGAAAAAATTCAAACTTTTTAACCACTTATGCCAGACACATAAAATTTTCAGAATTGGCAAATAATGCAAAAAGATCAAATTTGACAAAGTTTGGGGGTATTAAAATGGGGGTTCCCCCTCAAACGGGGCCACCAAAATTTTCAATTTTTAAAACATTAAAGCTATATAAATCAAATGTTTGGAGTGGGTAGATATCAAAAACAAACTAAACCAAACAAAAATTATGGGTTCCAAAATTGGGGGTTACCCCCAAACAGGGAACCTCCAAAATTCAAACTTTTTAACCTTTAAAGCTGGACACATAAAGTTTTTAAGGTAAGTAAATATAAAAGAAACATAAAATTTAAAACAATTTGGAGCACCAAAACGGGGTTCCCTCTTAAATGGTGCCGCCAAAAATCAAACTTTCTAACCACACATGCTAGACACATGAAATTATGAGGGTTGGCAAATATGAAGAAAAGATAAAATTGGACAAAATTTGGGGGTGCCAAAATGAAGGAATCCTCTTTAAACAAGAACGCCAAAACTCAAAATTTAATTATTTATGCTGGACTGATGAAATTTTCAGGATAGACAAAAATTAATGAAGACAAGATAAAAGTTGACAAAACTTGGGAGTACCAAAATGAAGGGATCCCCCTCAAACAAGGACGCCAAATTTCAAAACTGAACCACTCACCCTGGACTGATGAATTTTTCAGAATAGGCAAATATGAAGAGATAAAATTTGACAAAATTTGGGAGTACCACAATGGGGGTCCCCTTCAAATGAGGATGCCAAAATTCACACTTTTTTTTGTGTAAGCTAGACATATCACAATTTCAGGATACACAAGCAAATATGAAAGAAAGATAAAATTTGACAAAAACTTTGGGGCACCAAAATGAGGGTCCTTCAGAATTCAAACTTTTTAACCATTCAAGCTAGACATATGAAACTTTCAGAATGGGAAAATATAAAACAAAGATAAAATCAGAATAGATAAATAAAATATCACTAATTTGAAGTGCCACAATTAGAAAGTCCTCTTCCAACGCTTCCTTCAAAAGCTTTAACCACTTAAACTGAACAAAAAAAACGAGGATCTCATACTATAGGGATGCTCCAGTTGTGTTGGCACCTCCCCAATTAACTACAAAAGCTAAACAAACTAAATCTATTGGATAAGTTAATATGAATCAAAGATTAAAGACAACAAATTTAATCGGCCACATGGAGGAGACCATGCCAAATAAGCCCCTGAAAATTTCAAAATTGTTATTACAAAGTACTCCAGCTAGACATAATCAAAGAGAACCGGTAGGCTAATATAAGAAAAAGATAAAACATGCCAAACTTAGCAATACCATGTTGGACAATTAGCCCTTAAATCGACCTTTAAACTGTACGTTAAATTCTCACAATGAATTGGTATCACAGAAAAGTAGAAGATTAAGACCTATGGGATTACTGCAACATTTAATACGTTGAAGTACTTGAGCTTAATAGCTTTGTTAGATTTAAGCTGTATGGCCGAGTATTTTTACTAAACTGTCGCTGCTGATGACGTTGAAAAAATCTTCTTCTTGCTCTTCAAAGTTTTTGAACAATTTTATTAAGAAAGCTTTTGTGCTGAATAATGGATGCAATACTATATACTATACAATATCTAATATGTTGGCCGTTGGGTCGCAATGCTAAATAGTGTTCTCAGAATAAGAATAGTTGTAAAATGGGTGCTTATTTTTGGCTGTGGATAGTGTTAAGTTTGGCTGATGTAATAAAGTTGCTGGAATTTTAAAGATCGTTCTATGTTATTTCATGATAAAGAGAAAAGCTGTTAGAACTTCTTATAGCTTTTTGATTGACGTGACTTGATTATTTTGATAACTTTTTGAGACCTTTAAATATTGAGAGCAAATGACCTCCAAGCTGTTAAAAATTAAGTAAAAAGAGCGCAATGTGCGAAAGAAGTAGATGATTTTTGGTAAATAGTTGTTCGACTTTAACATTACCTCTAGTGTTTTGGAAAGCATACAGTTGAGTAAATTATTACAAGTTTTCAATGTGAAGTCATCGTAAAGTTAAACTCTGTAATATCACTTATTAATTTATAAAAATTTGATTTTTTGTTTCTAAATTTTGTTTGCGTACGTATCTCTTTCCATGCTAATTGCTAAGTCAGGCATTGTTTAATTTAGTTCTTAGATTTTGAGAAAAATTTGTCGAACTGGAGTGCTGGGCACCGCAAGTTTTTTTTTAAGTCCGTAAATCCGCAACCGAATTTCAATTTTCTTAATCCGCGACCGCAAGTCCGCAATTGGACGTTTAAAAGCTTAGTCCGCAACCGCAAGTCCGCAACGACTTTTCGGGATTCTTGAATCCGCAACCGCAAGTCCGCAACTTCCTAATTCTTGAAGTCCGCAACTGCAAGTCCGCAACTTCCTAATATTTGAAGTCCGGATCGCAAATCCGCAACTTTTTATGAACCGAGTGAAAGAGTTTTGCAATCAACCACGTCCCGAAGTGAACTGCTCAGAGTTGATTGGCAAACATAAGTCGAAAGTTGTGACATGTGGGAAGTATAGCAAACGTATGGTGAATACATTCCAAGCAATAAAAGAAATTACTCACAATCGTTGATTGTAGTAAATGTATCACAGCATGACTTGTTATTGAGCTGCTTTTTCGGATGGCAAACTTAAAAATTGCCCAGCCCCTCTTACTTTCAGGTCCAACTCAAAACAGATGCAAACGCTTGTAATTTTGGTTAAAGTTTTTAAGTGACTTGGCTAAGGGTTTTTAGCCCCCAGCCCTCCTGGTTGCGCTTCTGCTTATATATTAGGTGCCTAAACTGCGTGGAACCATAATGCACAACCCACCGGCGAACCCTTAAAAATGCTACAATGAAGCTAGGGATTTGGAGATTAAAAGCCATTTGATTACAGTGAGAGAAGCCACCAAATAGCAAAGCACAATCCGCATTTCCGCTTGCAACAATATATTCTAAGAAAACAATTTTTTTCGAGGCAGGAAAAGCCAAAGGCAGTAGAAGGCAAAAAAACTTTCATATCACTAATCGTATTACTAAATTTTTAGTCCCTACTTTCAATAAATACTCTAAGAATGGGATAAATAAGCACACGCTACCAGCAGTGCCGTCGCCAGACCAAACGAAGTGAGAGGGCCCTAGCCGAAAATTGGAGGGGGGCATTATAAAATGGACTGAACTTTTGCACATAAAAACTGATATTTTAAAGCTACAATTTTGTATTCATCTTTGGAAAAAGATACATACAAGCCCGGCAGCGTTTATTAGGTCGTTTCGCATGCGGCCGGTATAATCGCTTGAAAAATATGTCTACAGGAATGAATGCGACCAGAAGCGCAACCAAGGTTTTGTTAAGAGAGAGGAGGCTTGAACCAAAAGTAAATATTTTTGCACAATTGTCTGATTTAGGTCCCGTGCTGAACAAACCGTTGTTATTCAAGCGTGTTACAGAGGGGCTCAGCTGCTGGGTGATTTTTGCGATTTTGCGGCAAAAATAGCGATTTTAACGCCATTTGAATCAGATTTCGCACGTTTTAAAACCATTTCAATAATCACAGTAAATTGCTAAAATCCAGAAGTCATTGAACGATTTAAATTGTCAAGTCTCTTGAGCCCCCATATACATTAGGTCAAGTCCAAAACACGTTTAAACGCTTATTCTTTTTTTGATTGTATTTTCTAAATGACTTGGTGAAAGGGGTTGATGACCCCTTAGCCCCTTTCCCCTAATTGTGCCACTGACTGCGAACTAAAATAAATCTTGAGTGTGCTCTAAAAACAAACAGCTGGTCTTTTAAAGAAATGTTTCCACGTATTGTTTCAGGTCATAAACACTAACGAAATACCGCTAACGCTTCTATAGGCATACATCCCTATTCCGCGACACATCCGTAAGGTGTGTTAATAAGACGGATTATTGGGTCACATTTATGTGAAGCAGTTGGTGGCCAGCAATTTTGCAAACAATCGAGAAAACTTCAAACGAGAATCATGTTTGAAAATTATTATTCCTTTGTGAACTCACGGTAAAAAACAACAAAGCCATACTTTGAACCAGGGCTGCAAATTCGAACTTAAGCCCATAAAAAGTCGGTTGTTTTGCCGAACTCGAGAAAACAGTGTTGACTCCAATTTGAATCAGGTTAGACCCGTTTGTAATAGCCTGTCTCGCCGCGCGCCGTATCCTTCATATTTCTGCAGTCATACCACACTTTGGATATAAATATAACAATGTTATTCCTCACAGAACACCAAAAATTTGATTCATCCAAAGGAGCACGGTAAAACTAGAAGTCAATTATCAGCTAGCCAAATCAATATCAATTAACTAAAATTTACCGGACTAAAATTTACGCTACTGATTATACTAACACTATGCTAGGCTTTATTAGTTTATGCTATTATAAAACTGCTTCGAGGTCGCACTATAGAAATAGAAACATCAGCAACCAACTTACTGCACAGCTAACTTGATACACTAAACTACGAAAATTTGAAACACCATATCGCTCGTACTGTCGAAGACTATCTAATTTGAGCACTAGTTGCAGACTTAAAGATTATAAGATTAAAGACAATACAGTTAAAATTACTACAAAGACAGTTCTAGAAGATTCTTAAAACAAGCACAAAAGGGGGTTCTAAAATGTTCTAAAACATCAACCAACTATATGCATAAAAGATGAGAACGCGGCATGTATTCGTTTCTCAGTTACCAAACACCATGTCAACAAAAAGAAAGCGATTAAGTCGAAAAGCAGACTTAGTATTTATGTCAGCCTGAACTCGAAAAACTTGGTATTTTTGCCAAACTTGAACTCAAAAAAATTAAATTGATTGCTCATGTTTGACTGGGTAAAAACATAAATATTTTACGAAAATACTGTGAGAAATTTTAATATTTGTATAAAACTAGCGGAATTGCGGACTAAAATTAAAAATAGTCCGCAACCGTAAGTCCGCAATTTAAACTGCCAAAATCCGCAAGTCCGCAACTTTTTTCGTTAGTCCGCAATTTCGGATTTGCGGACTTGCGGACTAACTTGCGGACTTGCCCAGCTCTGTCGAACTGTTCATACATGTGGTTTAAAATTCTTCTTAAAAATATTGCAGAGGGCTAGTTAGGGTGTAGCCTAGATTTGATATTTAGGATAGTGGTCAAATAATTTCTGGTCAAGATAATGTAAGTGCAAATCCAAAAATCATATTGGCATTTTCAGATCAAAAGTTTTTATTTCTGTGTTTCAATCGTAGCAAAAGGTTATTGTTGAAATATTTGTTTTAACGAGGGTTTTATTTGTAACCGCAATTTTAACAAATCCGCTGCTAAGCGAAAATTCAACTAACTCCCTTAAAATTTGAAACAAGATCTGATAGATATTTACAGACGCCTTTTCCAGACATTTAAATTTTGGAAGCCGCTAAACACAAACTTGACTAAGTTGACGGAACATTATGAAATTTGAAAGCGATGTACAGTATTTCAGATGTGATTATCGACAACTATAAACACGCATAACGCTATTGTGAAAATCTTTAGTTAAGTAAAATTAAATACTTTCGCGAAGTCCCCGGATATCGTTTGCGATGTCATATTCTAGAGCAGTCTCAAAATTTAGTGATTCGTAAAGTACGTATAATTCAAATACTTACTGCATATCTGTTATTGTTACTTCAATGTATTGCTTTTCATTTGATCTTTTTATTGTAAACACGCATGCTGTCTTTAAGTCGTATGCATTCGGAAAGTTTGGAGATTGAATTTTCCCAGTTTGGCTTGTAAACTCGCGACCACAAAAAAATTGATCATCTGCAAAAAAAACAAGACACTAGATTTCGTACTAGGAATACGAGAGCATATTCTGTGTGTTCTGTACAGTGCCTTCGTCCGAGCAAACGAAATAAAGGAGCACTAGTCAAAGTGGTGGGCACTAAAATTTGCATGTAAAGACTGATCTTTAGGTCTTGTACGGCTACAATTATGCGGAATTTTAAAATAAGGCCGGCAGCGTCTCTTACCTTGTTTAGTCTGCGACCCATAACCGCTTGAAAAATTTATCTACAGCAGTGAATGCTACCAGACGTGCAACCAGGATTTTGCTAGGAGAGGTGAACCAAAATCTTTCTTTTTTTGGCACAAAAACTGCCTGATTTAGACCCGTGCTGAACAAACTGACGCAACTCAAGCGCATTACAGACATGCATAGTCACTAAATATTTAGAGAATGTGGACGGGGCCTGGGGCGGAGCCCCCAGCCGCTGGGTAATTTTTGTTTTTTGGAGAAAAAAAATATTATTTAGAAAAAAAATTGATTAAAATTGCGTTAAAATCGCTATTTTTCGGAGAAAAAAAATAGCGATTTTAACGCAATTTTAATCGCTTTTCGAACTTTTTGAAGCCATATGAATAACTAAATTGCTAAAATTCAGAAGTCCTTTCAAAGAAATAAATTGTGTATCACTTTTAGCCCTCCCCCCTTATTTCAGGTCACGTCTAAAACACGTTTAAACGTTCGTTTTTTGAGGGTAAAGTGTCTAAGTGACTTAGCTAAGGGGCTTAAGCCTCTTCACTCTGGTTGCACCACTGACTGCGACCTCAAAATCTTAAGTGTGCTCTATAAATCAAAACAGCTGGTTTTTGAAAAAAAAAAGTTTTCACGTATTGTTTCATGTCATAATCACTAACGAAGTATCGACAACGATTTTGCAGGCTTGCATGTTTCTTCCGCGACACATCTGTAAAGGCGAGTTAATAAGACGGAATATTGCGTCAGATTTATGTACAGCAGTTCGTTAGCAGCAATTTGACAAAGAATTGTGAAGACGTCAAAGCAGAATTATGCTTGAACCTGATTATTCCTTATTCCATCATTGGCTGTTGTCCTTCGTTGCCTGATGTTCCAAAAATAGTATTTTGAGCAAACTAAAATGGGGGGCACAAGCAGCCGTTGGGGGGGGCACGGCCCCTCTGGTTCTGTAACTGCACTGGACAGGTTCTGTGCAATAATCCATTTGCTAGTACTATAACAGTAGTTTCTTTTTCTAAATGGTCAGCCAAAGAGCAATGTGACTTATTATGTTACCCAAGCATCGTATACTAATTTTTGGTAGAATTAGAACTTATAGAGGCTTAGCCTTAAAAATTTTTATCGAATTTTGAGATATAAGCGTAATTATTTACCATGACACACTAATTCTGCTGCTTTTTCTTGAGAAGTTCTGGTTTCTTGTACTTCATCACCGGTTGTGCGATTAACACACCAACAAACTCCAGATAGATCGCATTGCTTTGGACTGTAAGAACCATCGCTCAAACACGAAGGTATGTAAGGCAATGCTTGTATGTCGTTTTGTAAGCGTTTTATTATTTCTTGGAACTCTTGATCACATTTTCCACCAAACCGCTCTATAAAATATAAGAAATGTTCAAAACATACTTAGCAACTACTTTACAATCTACTATTACTCGGCGCCAGAACCGAAACGTTTTGCAATCAAACTGCTTGAAACATGCAAACGCCAATCAAAATGATGTAAGATACATAACATATGAAGTAGAGTAGTGAAAAATTAAATTTTAAAAATGCTGTACTGCGTGCTGCTTTGAATTTGCATTAAGGTAATGGTGAAATGGTTTAACGTCTATGATTTAATGAAGCAATAACATAGCTAATTGTCATATTTATCTCTTTGGGTGCAATAGTACAGGCATGGATCTAAATCCTATTCGTGGTCAGTATTCTTGAAACAATTACAGCATTTGACAAAATGATTTCTTGCTAAAAAATAGATCTGTTCACTTACATAAATTGTAACTTGTTTGGTATCTTATTTGTGTACTAAAATACCTGCTTCTTTGGTTGTTGAAGATACAGTTGTTGAAATGCTTTCTTCAGTTGTTGTTACTAATGGAAATGTTGTTTTCATTGTTGTTTCTTTCGTAGTCGTTGCTTCAGTTGTTGAAAATAATGGATCAATCCTGATGGTTGTTTCTTCAGCAGCTGTTGTAAGCTCCATTGTAGTAGCTTCTGTTGTAGTTGCTTCTGTGGCTATTGTTGTGCTCGGTGCAATTGTTGTAGCTTCTGTTGTAGTTGTTGCTGTAGTTGTTGCAGCTTCTGTGGTAGTGGCTTCAGTAGTAGTTGTACTTATTGTTGTAGTTTCTGTAGTCGTAGACTCGGTAGTTGTTGAAGTGGTGGTACTGACTTCTGTTGTAGTTGGTTCAGAAATAGTTGTAGGTTCCATTGTCGTGGATTCTGTAGTTGCTTCAGTAGTTGTGGTTATTGTTGTAGGTTGCATTGTCATAGATTCGGTAGTTGCTTCAGTAGTAGCGGTAGTGATTGTTGTTGCTTCGGTTGTAGTAGACTCCGTTGTTGAAGCTTCCGTTGTTGTTAATTCCGTTGTGGTTATAGCTGTAGTTGGTTCAGCTGTTGTTGTCTCAGTAGTTGTAGCAGCGACTGTTGTTGTAGTTCCTCCTCCAGTGAG
This sequence comes from Trididemnum nubilum, assembly GCA_963965965.1. Classification (NCBI taxonomy): domain Eukaryota; kingdom Metazoa; phylum Chordata; class Ascidiacea; order Aplousobranchia; family Didemnidae; genus Trididemnum; species Trididemnum nubilum. The sequence continues at coordinate 14,000,115 of OZ014489.1, read as the reverse complement.
AGCTAAACAAAAAATTAAATATACTTACATACGAACATATCGTTGATCATCAGGTTTACACTTAACAATGTTCTTTTAGCTGTCAGTTACTAGTGACATTGTCTCAATCCCATTGGTGAATAAAATGCGCCTGTAAATTACAAGATTCATCGTTATCTATCGGCTTGCAATACATTACGGATCCCTATTTACTTTTCTTGCCATCATATTATCTGTCTTTTACTGAAAAAAAAATACAATACAGAACGGTAGTTTGAATTTTTTCGGTTAATTCAATAGATTAAACAGTAAATCTGAAGAGGTTATGAAGCCTATAGATTAAACCGTAAACTAAAGAGCAATAACTATTAGTTGATTTGCAGTATGTTTACAATGTTGTCAAGGTCAACCTCAGTTTAGAGCTTGGACCAATAACCATTCTAACCTTCGCAATCGAATTGATATCCACGGCCAAGTGTAAAAGTAGTGCTTGGAAGTTCTAATCCAGTCTCTGGGTTTGCACACCAACAGGTCGGTACATCCCTAAATGATTCGCACTGTCTTGGGGAGTATTGACCATCGTCAGTACAGCTCGGTACAGGGGGTCCTTGATGTTTCAGATGATCAGGCAAAAATTGCAGAGCAATCATCGCAGAATCGTAATCTATCTGACATTTTGTTGGTCCTGAAACCAAAGCAATTTTAATGGTAACATTAGAGTTATAAAAGGTAATTCAAAACCGTGCGAAAGAAGTCAAAGTAATGCCATACTGTAACTCGAGCTTCAAAAGTCGGTTAAGTGATTAGGTTTGGGCAAATCCAAATGCGTTTTATTCATATTGTATTCAAACGACAAAAACGTGCTGCTTTAATTTAGCGACCTAAGACTACCACAACTCTACTAAAGCTTTAATTGAGATGGACAATAAAATGGGAGTTACACTAGCTCTATATGTGCTGTATGTTATATCACTAAAGTTTTCGTTTATTCAAAACCTGTTGTAGCTTAAGATGGGTTTACACAGTATCCGCAATACGCATTTTTATACGTTTTTTACGTACGTAAAGCGCATACGCTTTTCAGCTCGAGACCTTCACTTGTCCGTCCAATTGTTCACAATGGTACGAACAGCAGTTAGGTTTTCGCTGTAGTACAATGCAGCTCTAAAAGTGAGTTTACACAGTATCCGTTTTTCGTACGTACGGAAAACGCATCTGCTTTTTTTACGTACGTCTATGCGAACAGTATACGCACATCCGCTTTTTTTATCGTCCGTAAAAGCGCATTCGCAAATTTTACGTACGCATCGAGCAGAGCATGGCTCTACTTTTGTCCGCTTCCGTACGTATCAGTAGGCTAGGCTATTTGAGCTAGCATCAGTTTCAGCGGTTTTATCTGAATTATGGTAGTTCTGAGTTGCATTTTGATTTGTAGCTAGTTACGTCGACCACATATTAGTTACGTTGGGCGTGCCCAGGTGAGAGTAGGCCTACTAACTTCACTCTGCGGCTAATTTTAGAAAAGCGCTGACTCTTAAAATTGAGTTATAGCGCTGACTCTTAAAATTGAGTTATAATTTTGTCAAGTTTTATCAAGAATTTGCTTTTGTAGCTAGCTAGGTAGCTTGTTTTAGGGAGTAAGTTAAACACTGCTGTTGGTCGAATCGGTTGCCTATTTTTTTTTAAATTAGCCAAGAAGCCAATGGAACTTACGGTAACAATCCAACAAAACGTTGATATACGCCTAACCCTTACTTATTTATTTTGTCATTTTTCTTCCAAAACAATTACGATGACGCACAAAAGCATATGATGATGAGCAGATACAGGCGCGTAGCCAGAAATTTGCAATGGGGGGCTGTTTTGAGGGTTTGGGGGCAAAGCCCCCAGCCGCCGGAGGCACGGGGGTCTGGGGGAGAGCCCCCAAGGATTTTAAATTTTGCATTTTTTTGCAAAAATAACTTCATTTTAGGGCTATTTTGATAAAAAAATAATGCTTTTAAAACGTGGCTTAGAAATTGCCAGTGCAAACATGATTAAACTGGTTGCATAAATGGGCTATTTGGGAGGAGGCTAACGGTTAAATTTTAGTTCTCTTATTTAGATGCTGGTAAATTATAAAATCTAATAGTTCAATAAAACTCTCACGGAGTAATCTATTTCGTATACAGTTTGTAGAGAAAAATAATTGGGGGGGGGGGAGGGGGGCTAATGAAAAGAGATTTGAGGGAAATGATTGGTAATTAACTAATACTGAATAGCCCCCCACCCCTATTTCTTAGTTTATAGTATATTTGTTGATGACATCTACTGTATGTTTAGCATTTTTACACTATCGATGAAATTTGATTGCGTATTTTTGACCATTTTTGAAAGTTTTCATTTATTTATTAGTTTTATTTTCAACAAATTAGCCCCCCCTTAAAGATATGTTTCAAAAAATGTTTTAAATCACTATTTAGTCCACTCTAGCATAGGCGTAGCCAGGGGGGTCCCAGGGGGCCAATTGAAATACCACCAATCATAGGTGGGCAAGTTAATGCAAAACGTTAGCTTCGTTAACCACTAGTCCGTTAACCAACTTCACACCTCCGTTAACGTTAATCCGTTATTTTCAGCTTTAATTAACGGAAGTGAATAAAGTCCGTTAATTCGTTAACATTTTGCGTGTAATTTACATTTCGTTTTGTTCACTCGTTTCTAGAACATGTATTTACGCTGTTGAGCTGATTGTAAGGAAATATTTATTGCTGTGGTAGTCTTTTTGTGTTTTATAAGTTACATTTTACAGTCTACTATAATTTCAAGATAAAAATACGTTCAAATGCACTAACGAAGCTGCGACGGGAAAATCTTTGGAAATTGTGATCAGCGATAATTAATAGACCTATGAGGCTGCAGCTTGTTATTTGCCACAAAAAAGAGCTCCTTTCTGCGCTCTCTTCTATGAAACTCGTGCTTATACGCAACAAGTGTTACCAGTGCATACTGGTTTGTACCGGTATGATGAATGAATGGTGCAAGATATTAACGAGAAAAACCTTAACGGAAGTTAACAGAACTTAACGGAAGTTACTTTAGTCCGTTAACAGAACTTAACGGAAGTTAATTTAGTCCGTTAACATGAAAAAACTTTTTAACGGATTAACGAGTTAATGAAAAAGTTAGCTTCGTTATTAACGGATTAACGATTAACGGACTTGTGCCCACCTATACCACCAATGATAAAAACTTACGACAACATAGCCTAGCGATGTTTAGTTGCAGTTACGGATGCCAAGGGAGCCCCGGGGCCCCTAACTAACAAACCAGAAGGCCCCTAACAAACAACCAGGGGGCCCAGGGGCCACTAACTAACGACCAAAGGGCCTCAGGGCTCTAATTAACGACCAAGTGGCCCCGGGGCCCCTAACTGACAACCAGGGAGTCCCGGGCCCTTAAGTGAAAAACGAGAGCCCTGGGGCCTTTAACTGACAAACAGGGGGCCCCTAATTGACAACCAGGGGCCCCCAGGACCCCCAACTAACAACCAGGGAGCCCCTAACCGACAACCAGGGGGCCCCTTACTAATGACCAGGGAGCCCCAGGGCCCCTAACTAACAACCAGGGGACCCCGGGGCCCCTAACCAGCAACCAGGGGGCCCCTAACTGACAAACTGGTGCCCCGGAGCCTTTAACTGACAAACAGGAGGCCCTGGGGCCCCTAATTGACAACCAGAGGCCAACAGGGCCCCTAACTAACTATCAGGGGGCCCCGGGGCCCCTAACTGATGACCAAGGGTCCCCGGCCAGGCGCTCCGCAATTCAAATTTTTAACAATATATACTCAAAACCTGTAAAAAATCTACAAGTTTTGTGCTAAAAGTTGCAATCCCGAGCCCTCGTTTAACGTTATTATGAACTTAATGCTATAACACAGGCGGTAATGCAAACCCCCTACTGAAATACTACCAATGATAAATATAATGAGAGCATAGCCAGTATGTTGTCCTAGTCCGGAATTGCAGTTTCTTTAATTTAGGATTTACGCGTACAAAAGTAAGTAATAATAATGACGATCTCGTGTCCATGTCATGATAATGTTATGCAAATCTTGGAGGTTTCAAAAAGCTGTCAAGTGACTTGACTCAAGTCCTTCACGTTTTGGAAAAAAGTTATTTTAATTTTGCTTTAAATGTTCTTTTATGAAAGAACTTAAGGGCGCGATCTTATCTCAAAATCATAGGCGTAGCCAGGGGGCCCGGAACCCCTCAATTGAAATGCCACCAATGACAAAAATTTGCCAAAAAAAAGCTTGTTTCTTCATTTTAAGTTTCTTTTAGCATCTTTGCGTACAACAGTACTCGCGTACAACAGTAAGTAGCAATAAATAATGTTGACCACCTGGGTGCCCGGAGCACCCCCTTAATTCAATTTTTCCAACCAATTTAAACGTATAACCAGAGTGAAATCAAGGTTTTTGGCCTAAAAATTGCAACCTCAGGCCTTCATCTAAACTTTTTATGAACGTAATGGAATAACTAGCGCCGTATTTGTCATATGGCACAGCGCCAGGGCTCAGTGCTCAGATGGCATGACTTTTTTTGGTCTTCACTTATATTTGGCAGGAAGATGTTGCAAAAATCCCCAAAGTGCCAGGGGCCCCGCGCAATGTAAATCCGGCCTAGGAATAACATGTTTAGTAAGCGTAACCATCTATCGTGCCATTTTTCAATAACGATTCAACTCCACCTCGCCAGTTTATACGCACAAAATACTTTTAAAAAATAGCTAGAGAAAATGCTCATTGAACAAATTATTGAATTTCGATTGAGAGAGCCTGGGCCCCCTGGCCGTACATGTACTCTTATAACTGGTTAAATTTATAACAAAACAAAAATCTTGAAGGAAAATCTTCGAGTGGATTACTATTTACTGCTAAAATATTGCAGGAGGCAATGTGCCTTACTTACCGCTACATGGACCAAATCACTAACAATTAAAATTTTACACCACAATGCAAAATTTTAAACGTGTTTTGGACTTTAATTGCGAGTAAAAGGAGGATTGAACAGTTAAATTATTTTGATTGGCTTTCAAACGTTAAAAATCTAGTTCTTTCAAATGGCTTTAAACACGTGCGAAATGTGATCCAATGGGATTAAAATAGCTTTTTTTTTCCAAAAACTCACAAAAATCGCCCACCGGCTGGGGGCTTTGCCCCCACACCCCCATAGCCACCGGCGGCTAGGGGCTCCTACCCCAGACTCCCGTCTGTGAAACGTTTGAGTACTCTAGCTTACTGAACACGTCTCCTTAGTTAGACATTTGCATTTTCTAACAAATAGTTTTCGCCCTCTCTCTTCACCAAAATCCTGGTTTAATGCCAATAGACTACAGTTTCAGATCTTCTATTTTGCGATATCTTTGCCCCACAAAAAGTTCCGTTTTTGAAAATTTGTGATGATGTCATTGCATGTGATTTGTGGTTTGGGCCCCCCAATCAAAAATTCTGGCTACGCCAATGCACTCTAGTGCATTTAACAGTCTCAAAAGTGCTCAAAACGTAGTGTTTTTTTCATTTTGCATTTTGGTCGACATGCCAGTTGGGGGGGCTATAGCCCTACCTCCCTGGCCCACGCTACTGAGCAGATACTTGCAGCGTCGTCCGCTACAATCAATCAAGTTACTACAAATGAGTAATATCTGGTGCCAATGGCACAATAAATCAACAGACCTTATCAGGTTTGAGGTTGCATGGTCCAGCCGGTTAACCGCAATCAGGACGTGTCTTTTTGCCATCGGATGACGCTTCGTACTACAGCGAAAGCTATTTTGTTGTTCTGCTTCATTCTGATATTTGCAAATAAAATGTACGGAAATTACGGATACTGTGTGCGTATAAAACGTGCGAAATTTGCGCATCCGGTTTTGTCCGTTTCCGTACTGATTAGCGTATGCGTTTTACGTACGTAAAAAAAGTATGAAAATGTGCATTGCGGATTGAGGATACTGTGTAGAATTTACACAGTATCCTCAATCCGCATTTTCATACGTTTTTTACGTACATAAAACGCATACGCTTTTCGGTACGCAAACGGACAAAAACGGATACGCAAATTTCGCACGTTTTATATGCACACAGTATCCGTAATTTCCGTACATTTTATTTGAAAATATCAGAATGAAGCAGAACAACAAAATAGAATGAGCCAGGGGCGTCGCCAGCTTCGCGAGATAGAGGGGCAAAATTAAAATCAGGGGGCAAAGGTTTTCGCCGAAATCACAAATTTTCCGACCAAAAGCAGGTGATCTCCAAAAAAAAAAAAAGGTCTTCGCCGTATTCCGAAGGCTTTTTCTGGCCGAAATCGCAAATTTTAACATTTTTTCCGCCCCAAAACACCAACTTCTTCCTCTCAAAAAAATACCGTGGGGGGGGGCAAGAAAAAAGTCGGGGGGGGGGGGGCAAAAACAAAAATCGGCGGTTTTTAACTCTTTTGGAAAATATCCTGTTGATATGCATGCATTAAAAATGTTAGTTAGAACTGGAGCTATAATAGAGGCTGACATTTTTATATACTTTGCAGGAATTCTATTTCTTCCTTTACTTTTTGATGGATTCATACCTCTGATGTAATTCACTACTTCTTCTTCAACTGCTGGTTCTAGAACAAACGAATTGCAACTACTCTGAATCAAACACGAGGCATTAAATTTGCTATCAATTATAGTTGGTGTTTCGATTGCTGATGCAAGGTTAACTCCTATCTCTGTGAAATATTTATTGAACAAGTTACTAATGGCCGGTGGACCTTGTTCACTTTCGCTTTTGGAAGCATACATTTTATTAGGAATGTTATTTTTCTTTACATTTTTCAAGTGAATAATTTTATTTATAATTTTCCAAAGCGACGAGGTGTCACGCTTATTATCATTCACTAAATTTTTAATGCAAAGTTGTTTTGCATATTCCTTAATATGAGTCAGTTTATTTCTATAGACTTTGTATTGTGCCCTTGTACTACTATCATTTAATTTAAGGGCTCTTTTGTACAATAATTTTTTTTGCTGGATCGATTTAAGGATTCCTTTGGATAACCATGGTTTGTTTTTTAATTTTGTTTCCTTTCTGCTTTGTCTTCGTAATGGAGCATGTATGTTTAATGTCTTACGAAAAATGTCAATAAACTTTTCAGTGTAGTTGTCAATGCATTCCTCTTTGATATTACCTAATAGCTCCATTCCTTCAGTTAATTTGTCTAGAAATTTTTCTATATCAATATTTTTTGTATCACGCATTAGGGTGAAAGTTGATTTTTCACTCTTGGGCAGGCTTAAATTAGAACACTCAAACTGGCAGGTGATAACTCACATCTTCCACCAGAATAAAACTTTTGTGTTCCCCCAGTACATTGTTTGTATAAACATGATCTAAAAGAGTTGAGCTTGTTGTGGTTATTCTAGTTGGGTGTGTGATTAAGGGAATGCAGCCTAAGCTATATGTTAAATTCATAAAATCTTTTATTTTGGTATCAGAGTTACTTTTCAACAAATCTGCATTGAAGTCTCCTCCGATATAATACATCAATTTTCTACAATTCAATTTTTCAATGGTTGATTCAAAACTGTTGCAAAACTCTGATAATTTCTGTTTAGGGTGGCTGTAAATTACTCCCAGTATACATTTTTTGTTATTCCCTAAATCTAGTTGAATCCACATATCTTCACAACTAGGGATGTTTAAATCAAACTCCTTACAAATTGAAATTGATAAAGACTCCTTAATAAACAATCCTACTTCTCCTCAATTTGTAGTTGTGCCTTTGTGGTAAAAGTGGTATCCACTTAACTTTGCTTTATACACCTGTGACAATTTGAGTTTGGTTTCACTCATAGCAATGATATCAGGTAAGATATCATAATTTGTTGAAAGTTTATTCAATTTATCAAAATTTGCATTTAAGCTTCTTATATTCATGCAAAGCAAAGAAAATTTACACTTTTTGTTAACAACATTGGCTTCGGTCTGTGAGCAGTATTTTGAGTCATCTGAACCAGTATCTAAATCATTTAGTAAGCTTTTTATCTTGTTGTCTACCTGTAAGCATTTAGTTGGGAAAAACGAATTGTTTGTGTGATTAATGTCGAAGTTTAGTTTGTCGTCACTTCTCATTTCATTTAACAATTGCTTATCATCTAGGGCTTAAAAAGGAAACAATTCACTGTAACAATTTTGACAGAGGTATGATTCAGTAGAAGAACAAAGATTGCGAAATTTAAGGGAACTAATGACTGTGCATTTGAGGTGAATCCATTCATCACACATATCACACTGAATAGCACACCGGTTGCTTTTACAAGGTCTTAAACATATTTCACATGGACATTTAACTGGCATTATCAAGCAGTTAAACAAATGAAAGATACTACTCTAGTTCGACAAAACAGCAAAATTTAGAAATCAGCCACAAAAATATGCAGAAAAAGTAGTTTTGAATTTAAAATGAAAACAGCTAAAAGGTATCTTTTAATATACTGGTAACTATAAACTTATACAGAAAGGTACAGAAAAAATGTCAGATCCTACTATGTACACAAATTACAAAACTACAAAGCTGAATGGGTTGTACACTTGGCTACTCTAGCCTATGTACAGCTCAAAAATAAAAACCTTTATTTCAAGGAAAAATAAGTTCACAAAAGTAGTGGACTATTGGCTATATGTAAAAGGAAAATAGCAAGCTCGGAGTAGATATCTGGCCACATAAAAAGCAAAGTAGGAAACTAAAAATTCTTAGTTTAAAATGTAGCAGATCTTAACCTTTTTCTTGTCTTCTCCGAGCAATATGAGTGTAGTTTGCATCACCACTTCAATGGCAACAGGTGGTTGCGAATAAGTCCGAATATCAGAAATAGTAGGCTGCTTTAGCGACATAATAGCTGATTTCATTTTTTCCAAAGCAGCTAGTGTTTCAATGAGATCTTTGGCTTTTTCTAGAGTGGAATTCAAATTTTGGTCAGAGGAAATATCCACTTGGCAGATGTCCTCTTGAATTGAGACAGAAACTTCATTTAATGCTGCTTTTAACTTGAATAGATCTCTTGATTGAATACTTTCAGTTTCACTCAAGATTTTTTGCAACTATGGTTTGGTTTGCTCCAAAACTTTGGACTTGGCTGTTTTTAACGTTTTCTTGTCTTTAGCATTAGCCTTTTCTCTAATTGCTTTCTTGAAATCATTAGTTAGAGGAGCTAGAGTGGTCCTGTCTGCATGCAACATTCAGAGACATTCATCATTCAACATTGCATTGATTATTCAGAGACACAACATCAATCATAATATTTAAGTACCACTACAGTAATAGCTTATTTAAATAGAAATATACGTACCTATGATACGTACGGAAGCGGTAAAGCCTATGATACGTACGGAAGCGGACAAAGGTAGAGCCTTGCTCCTCTACTCGGTGGGTACGTAAAATTTGCGGATGCGCTTTCGTCCGGACGACAAAAAAACAGATGTGCGTATACTATGTGCAAAGTCCATTATAAGGACTTTGACTATGTGCATGTATGTACTGTGTTGCAGTTCCTGCTCCAGCCAATGACGTCATGGAAGCTAGCAGTAAAATACCCACAAGCAAGAAATAATTGGAACCGATATCTTCTTAAGTCAAAGACCAAAGAAGCCTATACGTTGTTCAACTGAGCCGGTTAACCGCAATCGGAATGTGCTCCTCTATACCCACCACAGAATGTGAAAACAAAGCAGAAACGTTTGCCGTACGGACAAAAAACGTGCGAAACACGAATACGGTGTATACCCTCGATTAAAAACTAAGTACCACAGTCACTCACTTATATTGTAAAGGTTGCAACACGCACTGCTTGTAAACAATTCGAGAACCTAACATTGAATCTCTAACAGTTGAATTTTGGGAGCTAATCAGAAAACAAGCCGCAAATTGTTAGCACAAAAATTAATGAAAACTATACAATTCCAGTAAGAAATTTAGGGCACAAAAATTTAGCCTACTTACTGTAGCAGTTTGACTTACTTAAGTTTCTAGTTGTAGTTCTTGTGGTTGAGGTGGTAGTTGTCTGTGTTGTAGATTCTGGCTGGGTTGTAGCCTCAGTTGTTGTAGTTTGCGTAGTTGTTGTTAGTACAGTTGTTGCTATTGTTGTCTGTTCTATTGTATTGAACGGTACTATATCAGACAGCGCTTGATTTCCATCTCGAATGCTTCGGATTTGGATGTTGTAAGGAGTGCCTAAACAAAAATATTCATACCAGTTACTGCATGAGCTGTTTTGGTACAGCTAGCAACGACAAACTGCCCTGTACAATTGAAATTGATCATGATTTTGTAGCGTTACAGCAACTGTATAGTTGATTTTAGCGAGCTTTGGTTTACCTGGAATAAGATCTGTAAACTCGTATACGATTTCAGTCATGTCCTCAGAAACATTTAACTTGAAAATTTTTCCTGGAATTGAATCTTCAGTGGACGTTAGAACAATGTCATACGATTCAGCGGTCGAAGTGTGATCAAATGTTATCATGACTGTAGTGTCAGTAACGTTCTGAACAGCAAGGTCTTTGACTCCTTCAGGTTTTATAGGACATTGATCTCGAATAATACACCTGTAAATACAAGCATTATCCAACAAAAAGCAACATTTCCGAATCACGTTTAAAGGATTTGTGACATGGGCAATCACGAACATAAATTTTCGTCGAGACTATCAGCTGTGGTTCTACGACTATAGAGTGTATTGTGGTGTCACAATTAAGATTATTTATTGCGCTGAGTCTTGTTTTTTTTCTTTTCGTTCATGTCTTTTCGTCCGGTTCCAGCCAAGATTTGAACAAGTCTACCGTTTGACGCAATACGGCACTCGCTGCGAAAGGAAAGCGAGTTGCGTTTTTTGCTTTCAAAGCTTTCGCAAAAGTCTAGAGGCAAGATGTCAAACCTATGCAACAGAAACAGAAGAGAGTCTTTGATGAAGAGAGCTGGATAGCGCTATCAGCGGCATAGGCTTTATTGGGAATAACCAATTTTTTACTGGTGGTACTTCACAAACGCACAAGAGGAATATCGCTGGGCTCTTGTATTAAGGACAGCTACAAGCTATCCATAATACAAGGGCCCTCCTCTGCGTGACCACGGAAATCGAAACTAAAAAACTAGATATGCTGAGGGCAGCTGATGAGAGCTAAAACCTTGAAACCGCGCTGTCCAGCTCTGTGCATCAATGACTCGAGCTGCTTGCTGCTGCAAGGATGGTGGTTGATACTGCCAACTATCTGCCAGAGGAAGTCGTTCTGACTTCCCGAAAGTCGGCCTCGAAGGATGTCAAGCTTTTCAGAAGAGAGCCAGTTATTGCAATACTACAATGGCTATATATCACACAAGGCATTTTGCTAATAGAAAAGTGTAAAAATAGAGAAAAGCAATACTTTTCCGTTCAATAGTCATTTTTACAGGGAAAAAATGAAATACCCTGTTTTAGGTTAGCTGTAGTTTTTCAAGTTTTATTGAAAACTGTTTACATTATGCAGTTTTATTGTTATAGCTTTGGAGCAATGGTGATCAACTAGGGGCAAAAAACACAACCCTGGGATCACCTTCCTACATTACCCAAAATCACATGATGCAGGCGCGTAAACAGGAATTTGCTGAGGGCTTGAACCAAAACTCAAAAATTTTTTTTGTTCAAAAAAATGTCTCAGTCGGACGACGTGGATGCTAATTTGGGTGTACGATTCCGGTCTGTTTTTCTAAACAGGGTTTGGGGTTTTGGATTCCGAAAACCCGGATGTCTTCTTTACAAATATAATTACAATCGAAAATTGATGCTTTTAGTGACTGAAAATGTGCTCCTTCGCGTTCGATTACTGCCCGCATTTTCTTAGTCACGTCATTGATTAAGGCACGTATCTGTTTTCAGGGTATTCTTGTTCCTATAATCTTTTTTTTTAACTTTCCATCTTTTATCTCCAAAATATTTTTGCAGCTGAGTTCTTCAGCTTTGTAAGAATTTTCATCCAATACCACCATGAATGCGTTCGATATCCTAATAGAATGTAATGAAACCGGTTTTTGTAACAAAACAAAAACAAAAACTGCTGTCTAGTAAATGCTATCAACTGTAGTAAAATGTTTGGAAAACAGCCAAAAAACTCCTGCTGCAACAGCAGCTAAGCGCGTAGTATCGCAGCTGAAACGCTTCAAGAAAAAGAGCGCTTGTGCTTTGCACGATTGCTATTGTGTAAATCACCAACATTCAGAGTGGTTAGCTTCTTCGCCAGCATTACCTTTCTTCATGCACAACAGGCAAATCTGGCGGACAAGCACACCGAGCTTCACATTGAATCGGGCATGGCTGTGGTGCTTCCTCGCAACTTTGATTGCATGCAGCACAGGTTTGATAAACAAAATTTGATGGACAACTGGTTGGCGGAGACACTGTCGTAGCACTTCTTTCTAAAATTTCAAAAGATGTTGGATGATACTGTGTCTACCCTTACAAAGAAGAATAATGTTCTTACCAAACAGACGGGCAAGCTGAAAGTTTAAATAACAGGAATAGAATCAAGTTTTTGATGAATTTTGTCATTAATAGTTCGAAGATAATAATTGCATAACTTTCTATTAAAAACTTTTTATTTGCTAAGAAAGATAATGTTTGTTAAACAAAAAAATAAAACCTATCGAAACGATTAAAAAAAAAACTTGCAGATTTTCGTTACGTAACAAGTTTAGTTAATACAGAATTATCAGGGATATACTAACGTAAGTATTTGCAATAGAAATTCATATTGCAAGAACTTACGCTAGTAACATGGGTATATCCCTCGTATATACTAACATATTAATCATATCCCTCATACTACCGTTATTTCACAAAATTTATATGACTATTTTAAGTGACGCATGACGAGCAGTGCAGCCGTCGAAGATGGGCTTGGCCTTACAACTACTTATTTTGGCAGGGTAGGCCCTCGCCTATTTAGTCACGCGATTGCCCTTACAACTGGTTACTGATTATCGTTACTCCCACTCCAAAAAGAGACCGAAAATTGAAAGAAATCTTGATGAAGACCTTTTTTTTGGGTCTTGACCTTTACTTGGAGGAAAATGAAACATTTTTTGGATCCTACTCACAAAATTCCGGTGCCTACCTACAACAAACCTTACAAAGCCTGCCCACCTTTTTGTCTGGGGCGGGAGCACTGCTGACGAGGAATGTTTTCTAATATTAAAGCTTATCGTTGATTTTTCTGACATTGTTCTTAATAAATTACCGTTACACGTATTTTCGTCCTCATCAGCACCATTCGTACATTGCGCTACCCCATTGCAAACATCTTGTGGAGCAACGCACTCATCAGCGGAAAAATCACAGGGAAACCAGTCCGGACCTTCATCGCAATCTTGTATAAACCCTGAATCAATAAATTTCGACTTGAGCAAATTTTCAGATACTGCTACGAGTACGACACGCTCATATTACAGTACATGGGGACTAAGGTGGCAATTTTTTCATAATAATAGCCTATGCTTCTTAAAGGCTTTTTTCTATAAGACGCATTTTAGCTTGTTGCATTCTACGCGGATCAAAATACTTTTATTTGATCACTGATAGCAAACGACATAGAAATGTGTAGAATTTAAGCTTGAACTAAAAAGATTTCAAATCATACTTTTTCTACTTGCTATGAACTTTTAAAAAAAATCATCTTTGAAACTTTAACCCATCAGTGCTTTTATTTTAAATGAGCTTCTTGCTACTGAGACATCGACTATATCCATATTGCTGCTTTATACAGTAGTACCTACATCAAGAGTCGGCAACCTACGGACCGCGGGCGCCCTATAAAGAATTTCATCCAACCCGCGATCCTATAGATCTATTCGCTTTGATCATTTTCTGTGAAACCCACATGTGTGACTTTTTGAAGTCGGAAATCCGAAACCACCTCAAATTACGGTGAAGACCTTTTTTTTGTCTTCACCAACATTTCAGCCAAAACTGTCTAAAAATAAGATTTGCCTCGTTTACGAGATTGTAGCTGCCCGCTGGGACCTAGCTTGATCATGATATAGCCCACGAAGGCAAACAGGTTGCCGACCCCTGATCTATATCAAAAGCATTACACATCTGTAGACTGTTTTTTCACTTTCCATTCGCAACTTAACGAATAACACTGCGACTAAACAAGCAACAAGGCCAGTCCAGTACCAGTATGACGTTAGAAAGCAAACAATGCAGATGGGCAAATGATTTCATACCGGTATCACGATTGCTTCAACTTAAAAAAATGAGTAGGTCGAGCGGTAACGCGTTCATCTCTGGAGCGGGAGGTCTGATGTTCAAATCTCGGGCCGGTCAAATCGAACACATTGTTGCCAGCAGTTCGCCAGCACTGCTGCGACAATTCTTCAAAAGGAGCTGTGTTGTCCGGGCGCAAGGACGTGGAAATGGGCCTCGCAAACTCGTTATACGCTTCGGCGTAATACAGCGAGTATAATGAAAGGTTTGATTTGAATTGTTTTTCATCTTTAACAAAGCGCAGCTACACTTTTTTTATAACAACCAGTAAATTTTGAGTCGAGGCTAACCATTCTTAAATTTTCACGAACTTTTAACCTCATTTGTTCTAAACCTTATCGGAAAATAAAGTGACACAAAATTATTCTTGATTTATTCTTGATTTGCGGTCACGACTCAAGAGCAGTGAGTCGTGACCGCAATTGGAGACAGGAAGCCGTCGAAGACCGTACGATCCTTTGCCGTCGGCTGGCCGAAGCAATTTGGTAAACAGAATTAGCGTGGTTAGATTGTTGGCGACAGCAATGCTAAGCATCAAAGTATTGAAGCTTTATTTGCAACATATCTCACCAACTACAATTAGGGTCGATTTCACTCACCGCTTCCCGAAAATGAAGTGATGTTTAGTTCTTCATATCCATCGTAATAATCGTATCCATCGTAACCATCATATTCATCGATGTCAGGGGTGTTGGTACTGCCAGGAGCTGGTGTAGTGACCAGACCTGCATTCTCACAGCTTTGCGGAAGCAACGCAATGTCATCGATTGCGATATCGCATCTGTGGTTCGATCCGATTGTTCCGTCGAACAAAAACTGTACCGATGAAAGTTCAGCGTAAACGTCACAATTTAAACGTCGCAAATTTAAAAGCCTATGGACTGTTTCAGTTGCATAAGGGGTCATTAAAAAGTCCATGTATGGTAATTTTTCGAAAAAATGTTGAGCAATTGAAGAACATTTAAAAGCTTTGAAATTTTGAGTTGGAACGCATCAATCTCTGAAACTGGAGGTCAAAGATTAAAATCTATGGTCGGTCAAATTGTTCATACGTCCCGCCTCCATTGCGACATTTTTTTGAAAGAAGCTGTGTTGCTTGCAAGCTCAATGACACAAAATTGGGCGGCTAACTTGTTAAAAACTTTTGTATAATACAGCTAATGTATTTGATTTCTTGATTTTAAATTTTCTTTTATTTTTGAATTTTCTAATGTAAATTCCAGGGCTGTAGTCGAGATCGACTCATCCGAGATCGAAACCGCAAATTTTTTCTGAGACCAAGACCGGTCTCGATCTCAATTTTGGCTTCGAGACCGAGACCGGCAAAGTTCGAGACCAAGACTGAGACCGAAAAAATGACGTCATCAATAGTTTTTTCAATTTTTTGAAAAAAGTTTTTGAAGCTCATATTTCCTCATGAGTTGGTTTTATGATTATATAAATTGATTCAGATGACAAAGTGCTTTAGTCAAAGCAACGATTACTCCATCAAAACATCTAAATACTGTATGTCATTTTATGTAGATTTTCACCAAAAAAAGGAGATCCTTCAACTAAACTTAATGCCTCTTATTCAAAGCTCGAAGCCTGGTCACCTTTATTTTTGTCAGAAATTACGGGTCAATAAAACTGACGCAAACTTAATGAAATAAAATTACAAAAAAAATTGTAAAAAGCTATTTGTATATTTGAAGTATCGTGCTAAAGATATAGCTACAAAAACGCAGCCAGGAGTTTCAAGTAGGTGGGGGATTTCCAAGCGCGTAACTACGATTATGCTAAGAGAAGGCTTAAACAAAATAATATAATTTGTACCCGAAAAATATTTTGTTGCAGGGTTGCAAACTCGATCGATTTTTATTTGAGTTCAAGTTTGAGTTCGGTCTATTTTAGCACGTCCAAGTTCGAGTTCAAAAATTTAAATTTTTTTGAGTTCAAAAATATCAATGGCTCTACGCTATGAATATTTGCCACTACAAAATTAATGAAACAATAAATGATAATTTAAGGACTATCATATGTTGTTTAATATTCTGTTAAAAGTAAAATATAGGTTTTTGAATTCATCAAATACGATAAACAACGTACTTTTCTGTCACGAATAGACCGCACTAATTTGCTTAAAAGTTATTTTCGCAAAGACTTCACACTTTTGCGTTGCGCTAACCTATTTAATACAAAATTTTGTATAAAATTTAATTCGAAAATTGTGTAACCGAAATTAATTTTGCTGTAATAAGAAACAACCGCCGCGACTTATTTCATATATCGTGAATCTTTTCAATCTCAAACTCATTTCTTATAATTGCACATTTTTTGTCTAAAATTAAACTCGCAGATGTATTCCAGTGAGCTGCAAATACTATCCAAGTTTTGTACTTTTTCTACAAACAGTAGAGTAGACCATTGCTTCTTAATCTTTTTTCAATCCGACTTAAGTTTATCGAATAAATCAATGGTGTAAAATTTTGTGGCCGATGTATATTCTGATGCATAGTTTAAATTAAAACGTATGTAGAAAAAACAACTTTCCATGATGACAGAACTGTGTTAAAAATCGTACAAAGAAGTTTTAACTGAAATGTTTATGAATATTTGCTATTTAGCTTTCAATATCCTTACCAATAACGTTCTTACGTAGCTTGACATACATGACCTTTGATTTCTAGTCTCCACGAGCTCAAAGCTTCTTCACTGCGTGAATTCTGTGCTAGTTGGTCAAGCGGTAACGCGTTCGTCTCTGGACGGGAGGTGTGAGATTTAAATCTCGGGCCGGTCAAATCGGACACAGTGTTGCGAACGGCTCGTCACCGCTGCGATATTTCTCCGAAAAGAGCTGTGTTGCCAGGGCGCAATGACGCGGAGATAGACCCAGTAACCTTGTTACATGCTTCGGCGTATTACAGCGAGCATAATGAAAGATTAAATTTGAAAATATATCGTTTACTACTTCTAAGCGTTTTACACCTTTGTGATCTTGAGAAACTCAAAATTTCACTGCTGGAGTTTTTTGTTACAAAAATGCAACTAGGGTTCACTACTATATGCGTTTATTTTATTTCTGTATTGCTTTCTGCTAGTTTTACTCTTTGTAGTTGTTCAAAAAAAAACTACCCTAAAAAATTTTTAGGCGACCCATAGGTTGAGAATCACGGGAGTAGATAACTGTTAACACAATAATAGTAAAGTTTTTGCTATATTAGAGACAAATTTCGTATCACTTAATTAACTCAAGATAAAACGTTTCATCGCTTTTCCACCTTGATTATTTCTTTTTTTATACTCCTAGCTGTTTTTCTAGGTCGCCTAAGCGTAAAAAGTGAAAAACAAGCACTGTTGGGAAGAACACAATCTCAATTTACAAAGCTTGATCAAAAAAATGTTTTAAACATTTTAAAAAAATGTTTTAAACATTTTTTAATCTTTAAATTTCGTTTTACGAACTTGGACGGTTTTATTCAAGT